>WPIO01000113.1:260000-860000 GCA_009760855.2 Cristatella mucedo | reverse complement strand
TCAGTGCTGGGGATTTTTTCACAGCCATTTCAATGTCAGGTCAGGTTGCAGCATTGCTGCAGTTTGATGGCTTTTTGGTCAGTAGTAGCTGACCTCTTGATCGTCTAATCTGCTGAAGGCATTGGGGCAGTTGCCAAGGCCACCTTGTGCACCCTTATTGGTTTATCCTGGACTTGTCAGTAGCAAGCTTGGACGAAAGCTACTGATGAGGTTTGCCGTGAACCAGCAGTTCTGGGTCTTCTCATCGGCTTAAAGGCTCGTAACCTTGCCCTTGTACCAAGATTGCCAGTTGGGACCCTCGGCTGCCGAAAAGCTCTTTTTGTGGTTCTTTGCCAACGGCAAACTTAACGTGATTTGTTTTAAGAAGAAGAATAATAATACATGTGATATAGTGCCATTAGAGAACTCAATCTCTTTCTACTCACCACATTTGCTGCAAAGAAAGCAGGATCGAATGGTTAGTGGTAGCATGCTGAATACACAACAAGAATAAGATGGTCAGGGTTGACATGCACGGTCAGCATGGAAGTGTTAGTTTTGTTCTGGCATATGCTTGAGTGGTATCCTTTGCTTGTTCTGTCTTTTTTGTCTGGGTGGTTCGACTGGTAGCAGATGAACTCTTAACACCACCAGTTCATTGGCTGTGGTGCTTGTCCTTAATGACAGAGGTTAAGTTGAAATAATTTTAATGACCAATATCGTAGGCTCAAGCCATGTGGCATATGTGAAGTGCCTGAATAAGTTCTCTTAGGGACTACACAAATGAATTATATTATGTACTGTCTTCTTGTTGCAGTGATGTGGAAATCATTGGTGAGAAAGTAGCCAAGTCGTCATTGAAAGATGATAATGTCATGCAGGAAGACAAGGTCAGTCTGTGTGAACATAGAGTGCTTTCTTTGGTCGATTGTGAGATATGTGTCATTGCACTGGTTACTGTACTGCTAAGAGAAGTTGTACTATCGATCTGCATTAATGCAGTGCCAGCTTCTGGTAAGTAGTTGGTTCCAGTCTGATAATTATTACATTGTCTACATGCTCTGTCCGGGCAAGCTGTGTTGCAGAGTTTATCTACCGAGTTTTGAGACATTTCGCGCGAGCTCTCGAGAAAATGGGCTTGAAAGTTTCAAAGCGACCGTCCTGTCTGCCCCCCAATAATTCATTGCTGCCATCCTACTGCTCAGGCAACTGCTTCTGTCCGACCGTGTCTGGTCTTTGGTGATAGGGCAGTCAGGCCTGAGTGAGCAAATCTTTACCCCTAGCAAATCTTTAACCCGTGGAGTTGCACAAGGATCTGTTATCAGTCCATTGCTGTTCCCATATGTACATAGCACCTCTGGAGAGAACTATCGAGACCCTCGTTATCAGCAGACATATTTCTGGTGCCATGCCGTTTTAGTAATCATTTTGCCACATGCCGTTTTAGTAATCATTTAGGCCCTCAAAATCGGCCATAGCGATTGATACTCAACATTTGCTTCACTTTTGGTTCTATATGCATGCCAGTTTTCTTAGTTTCCATGCTAATGATAAAACCGAAAATTGCCTACGAAACTCGAAATTGAATAACTGACTTGGCAGTCTCAATCTGAAGTGCCATATTGTGACCATTTAGATGCCTTCTTTGATGATAACTTTAGTTTAACAGTTCTGATCAGTAGACAGTATCCGAAGCTAGTCATCATGTTTGATTCCATTTCGTGACTAGGGTTTACCTAGCATGTTAGGCTGGCAAGATTTTCGTAGCTCTGTTTTTATGCCTAAACTGAGCTATTGTAATTACGAACTGGCAAGATGGAAGAAAGCCATTAAGCCTTCTCAGTAGTTGACTAGGGCTGCTTGTTTGGAAAATAAGTCAAAGAGACCATGCTGTCTTCTCTGAAGCTGTCCGTAATGGCATATCATATCCAGCTATTCTACAGTGCAAAGGCTATGCCGCTTGTTTCCTCGACTGTCGTCCCGACTCAGAAACGCACTCAGAGAGTTATCTTTTCTTTGTCGTGTAAAGAGAAGTTTTTGGATACCGTATCACCTGGATGAAGAAGCTAGAGCTATTAATGCGCCATAGACACTGATCTAGCATAACACCAACTTAGTTAGTGGCATAGCTTTACAACGTTACCGGCATGCACATAACCAGCATGCACGTATGGACACCCTGCAGTAGTAGTAGTAGTATTAGTAGCAGCACAAGCAGTAGTAGTAGCAGTAGTAGTACAGCAGCGGTATCAGTATTATTTTTCCCTCGGTATTAGAATTTGGCCTGCTCTTTATTTAGGAAATATTTTCATTATAAGACAGCCACTTATTTGACTTGTTGCCTTGGTTGTCTTGTGACATAATGTGCAACTGAGGCTTCAGACCGACAAAGAAGTCAAAGAGGGGAGATAATAATAATGCACTTGATAAAGCGCCCTGAGAGAACTCAATCTCTCTCGAGGCGCTTTACATTTGCTGCAAAGGGAAATGCAATTAAATGGTGAGTAATATCATGCTTGATAAACAAACAAAATTAATAACATGGTTAGGGGTGACATGCACAGGGTCAGCATGCAAATGTGGTCAGTGGCAACATGCAGTGTCAGCACGCATAAGCACGTGAAGGACGAATCACAGGGACCCACTAAATGCTGTCCTAAATAGGTGTGGTTTTAAGTTCTTTTTAAATATGGTCAAGTCAGGGGATGTTCTGATGCAAGTTGGGAGGGAGTTCCAGGCTTTGGGAGCATACGAACTAAATGCCCGGACTCATGGGGGGGGGTAGATCTGAGAGATAGGCTGGAGCCAAAGAATGAAGTGACCTAAAAGTGAGCAACAAAACCTTGAAGTCAATCCGTCGCTTGACTAGTAGCCAGTGCAGGTCGGCGAGAAGTGGAGTAATGTGGCAACTGCGACGCTCACGACAGATACAACACAGTTGAGCCGATAAATTGAAACGATTGGACACCAACGGGACCACTGGGTAAATATATAGATATTTTGGATTTACTATGAGAGAATGATGCATAGGCCAGTAGACCTATAAGCATGTTATACAAGTCGAAATGGGATATCGAAAATGCCTAGACCATCTTGGACGTAGTATTCCTTTCCAAGCACACTTGAATGTTGTGCAGCCCTTCAAGGCAAAGCCCGCCGGAACAGTGTTAACAATCCAATCACCACCGTTCAAGAGCTTGCTAGCGGAATTTTGCATTGTATGCGCTATGAAGTAGCCTGTGGTCAACTTTTTGTCAAAACTAATTTGGCAATCTTTAAAGGGTGGTTTAAAGAGATATATTTGTATAGCCCCCTAAGAGAACTTAACCTGTAGTTAGGTGCTTTGAATATGCCACGAGGGTCGAGCCCTAGACCTCGGCTAGACCTTTCTTGGGTCGGGCACCTTAACCACTGGACCAAACCAGCTTGGACCCATAATGTTGTGAGCAATAGGTGCATTTTGTAATATGCAAGATTTGCGAGAGGGCAGTGTTTTGTAAGGTCCACAGTTGATTATGGGTGAGTTTAACGTTCACTTTGATAACTTATCTGATGCCTTCAGCACTGAATTTAATGCATTGACTGACTTATTGTCTCTTGTGGCTCATGTGCATGGCCCTAGTCACATCAAGGGTCACACACTCGACCAGATTTTCTCATACAACTGGTCTTTTTCATCGCCAATCATTACCAAATCCTGCTTATCTGACCACATGCAGATCTCATTCAATCTACAGTGTGTGCATGCCTCCTTCTCAAAAATAACCTGTGAATCGCAAAACCTCAAGACCCTTTACATTGATGCTGTTCGTGCAAGAATATCTGCTTTGCTTCTGCTGCTCAGTCCTCCCTCCAATTTGTCGTCACTGGTAGATAGCTACAACACGACACTAGCTGATACGTTCGACGAGTTTGCACCTCTGACTAAGAGCACTGTGCACCATCGCGCAGACGGCCTATGGATTACCACAGCCATTACACTGGCTAGGTCGGCTAAGAGCAAGGTTAAAAAAGCATACAAAAGATCTGGACTGACTGTCCATCGACAGGCATACGATGACTACTGTAGGTCATACCAATCGATCCTAGCAAAGGCCAAGTCTAGCTTCTATAGAAACATTGTTGAATCACAGGTCCACAATCCAAAAATGCCGATGTCTGCGATCAACCATCTCCTCAACTGCTCCCAGATTAGCTCCTTACCAGATGATCCTTGTGATGATCTAGCCGATCGCTTCTCTCGATTCTTTGTGCAGAAGATAGACACGGTCAGGTAGTCCATCCCTGCGAAGACAACATCCCCCTTTAATGCGATTCCTGGCAGCACCTCCATGTCTACATGTAAGCAAGTCACTAGTGATGTCGTCCTGGAGTTCATATCCCAATCAACGAAGACAACAAGTCCTTTGGACCCTATTCCCTCTGTCCTGCTCCTACGTTGTGTTGATCTGCTGCTGCCATGCATAACTAACATCATTAATATGCCATTAGCCTCAGGTCATGTCCCAGCACCTTTCAAGAAAGCTTAGTAAGGCCACTTCTCAAGAAAGCAACACTAGATCAAGAGAACTTGAGCAAATACCGCCCAGTCTCCCTTCTACCATTCCTATCAAAGACACTGGAACGGGTCGTGGCAGACCAGCTGAACTTATATATCGAAACATCACACCGTGCTAGTAAGTTCCAGTCTGACTTTAGAGCTAATCACTCCACAGAGTCAGCATTGCTTAGGGTATACAACGACCTACTTAGGAATGCAGACATGAGTATCGTGTCTCTGCTTGTTTTTCTCGATCTTTCGGCAGCTTGTGATACTATCGATCACAAAGTTCTTCTAGAGCGCCTCTTATCTCGCCTGGGCATCACTGGCACTGCTCTACAATGGTTCAGATCATATCTCAGTGGGAGACTCCAGAGTATTAACATGAATGGACAAAGATCATCCGAGGTACCTCTGAAATATGGGGTACCTCAGGGCTCCGTGCTAGGTCCGGTTCTTTTCACGATTTAAACTCTCCCTCTTGCTGATGTGATTGCCAAGCACAATCTAGGCTTTCACTTCTATGCGGATGACACTCAGTTGTTCCTTTGCTTTGGTCCCTCCCAGCCTTCGAGCACTTGGAATTCTCTCAACTCACTTGCTGCATGTATTGATGACATCCCACATGGATGGCAGCAAATTTTCTTAAACTAAGCGATGATAAATATAACTTACTAGTTATGGGAAAACCGAGTGTGATTCAGCAATTAGAAAGGCTGACTCATAATTGGCTCTGCCTGCATATCTTCTGTTGAATCAGCTCGAAATCTAGGTATCATGTTCCAAAGCGACCTCTCATTAGACGACCACATCAGCTCTACAACCAAGTCTGCCTACTTTCAGTTACATAACATTGCTAAAATTCGGGCTTGTTTAGGTAAGGATACCACGATACCAAGTTGGTCCATGCATTTGTGACATCCCGTCTTGACTTTTGTAGCTCACTGCTTGCTGGCCTACCAGCATGTGTAATCAGGCGATTACAGCTGGTGCAAAACTCCCCATCTAGGCTTGTCTGTCGTGAGCGTTGCAGTTGCCACATCACACACTTCTCGCTGAACTGCACTGACTACCAGTCAAGCAACGGATCGACTTCAAGGTTTTGTCGCTCACTTTTAGGTCACTTCATTCTTTGGCTCCAGCCTATCTCTCAGATCTACTCCCCCACCAGGCCAAGCATCGTACCACCTGCTTTTCGGAATCCAACAGTCTAGAAATACCTCGTACAAACCTTAAATCCTTTGGAGACCGTGCATTTAGTTTGTATGCTCCCAACGCCAGGAACTCCCTCCTGACTTGCGTCACAACATCCCCTGACTTGACCACATTTAAAAAGAACTTAAAAACTTGCCTATTTAGGACAGCATTTAGTGGGTCCCTGTGATTCGTCCTTTATGTGCTTATGCATGCTGACACTGTGCATGCTGCCACTAACCACATTTGCATGCTGACCCTGTGCATGTCATCCCTAACTATGTTATTTATGTTTTTTATTAGGCATGATATTACTCACCGTTCAATTGCGTTTCCCTTTGAAGTAAATTTAAAGCACCTGGATAGAGATTGAGTTTTTGGGGGGGCTTTATCAATTGCATTATCATTATTATTATTAGTCGTAGTATTATTGGGATTTATCATCCAGCCTCTAACAATTAAATGGTTTGCCGTCAGCTAGCTTGTGCTGGATTACTATGTTGGTTCTGCTTCTCTCATACTTGCTGAATAAAGCGTCCATATCTGTACGTGCACTTAGTGGGAAAAGGTTAAAGAACTCGGACGGTAACGACTAATGACTGTGACACCTATATCGTAGCGCCACCGACTGTAGCAGTTGTCCCGGTCACTTGAAGTCATTCTCGAGGGTGTTCTTATGGGCATATACCTTAAGTAGCTGGTCTCCCACTAGCTTGTATCCATTGGGCTGCCACAGCATATGCTAGCATCCATGGAGCGGGTGTCAAATACCTCTTGAGCTGTGTAACTTTGTACTTTTAATGATAAACCTCTTGATTTGATTCATCCGAGCTGTTTTACCACTGCTCGGTTCCTGAGTCATGATTTGCTATGTGCTATCGTGAGTTGTGCTTTGGTACATCTTGAAGCAAAGATTTAATTGATTCCTGCTATTAGATCCCTAGTTTATATTGAGCTACCTGCACAACATGACAAGGCATCGTCATTGGCTTATCTGACTTTTACCAAATATCTGGGTTTACCTCCCCTTCCACGATCCTACTATTAAGCCTCATCAAGCTTGCATGAGGTATATTTTATTATTAGTTGAGGTTCAGCCATGCTTTCGGTGTGGACTGTGGGTGTGGCATGCTTAGGGCACTGTTACATAAGTCTGAAGGTGCTCAATGTTTCTTTAAAAAACTAAGAATTAGAACTGTTAATTGTAAGCTCTTGCCACTCTGTTTAATTTGTGGTAATTTATTATGGTTGTTACATTGTAATACTAGGTTGTCTTTGAAGTCCTCATTATTTTCTTTTTTGAATTCGTATGTAAGATTTTGGTACTGTTATGAAGTTCTCTCGACCATTTTCAAATATAACTAGTTGATTTCCCAATTTCAGATGCCATCTGGAAATATGTATAACTGCTTTTTTACTGCATTATTACAATTAAGGGTTGAGGGTTAATATATCTACCAGGGATAGCTCATGAGGGCAAAAATGCAATCTCAGAAAGCTCGGCTCTACAATCGTTGAGGCGTTTCAAGCTTGGAGACGCTCACTTGAAAGACCAGCCGGGTGCTGGAAGACCATTGATTGTTTATCAGGTAGCGTTAAGAGCAGCTGCCCAAGAAAATCCAGGATCAAGCAACGTTAATTGGCCTCTGAATTGCGGCTTGGAAAGTCAACAGCTCATGAGCATTTGTTCTGCTTGGTTTTGAGAGCAAGAGTTCTCAGTTTATCCCTCGTTATCCAGCAATGATAAGCTGATTCAGGCTATCTTGCAACAGGGACGATGTTCTGAAAGACAATGCACCAAGGCTGCATGCACAGGCTGTAAACATTGTGTACCTACTGCTGTAGTTGCACACTCGTGGCTAAGGACCACTTGTAAACTGAATCGCCATGTTACATTCGCAAAGCTGCTTCTATGCATCAAGCCAAGCTTGGATTGCAGTTGCACACCCTCCTTTACCCCTTCAGGAGGCATTGCGTATTCGACCATTGATGTCAAATTGTACCTCGCCTGTTGTAGGCTGCTTCTCCAAAATACCGTGCACTCGCTAAGACCCCGAGGCTGTCAAATCCTCAGGCCGTGGTCCGTTTGCAAAACGAATGTGGCATTGGCTCTCAGCTCATAACGTACATACCACCAGGAATGCCATCCGGTCAGGCTGCCAGCTCATCTACTTCAGTCACGGTTGGTACTCTTGGTCACCTCATTACCAGTAATGGAAAAGTGGAGGTCACTTTCAATGGTGCCACGTGGGTACAACTTGGTAAACGTAAGTCTTGCTGACTTTGGTCGCTCTATGTGCCTGCCACACTATGTGCAGTGTGGAAAGGTGTAACAAATTTGCAGGGGTGTAAGCATTTTTTGCCGACTTCGTGTAAGATGGATGCTTTCCATGTCAATTTGCAGTGCCCATGGCAAGCCCAGTTTGCACTCTTAGTGTGCATGGCTTGCATGGGCAAATAAGAAACTGCATACCCTGAACAGGTTTTGTCGTTCTCTAAAGGCTACTCCGAAAAAGTAAGGCCATCGTATTTGACGTTACGAAGATCACCTTGATCCACAGCCCTAACCAGTACCGGAGGCCGGTCTGCCCCTTCACAAGTTTGTGTGGGGGAATTCTCTACTGGGCATGCGGCCTCTTCAAAGGAAAACCAGATGTATAGAAATACATATGCATTCATTCTGCACTAACTGCTTGCCGTTAGAGCTTGTAAGCATCGGCAAGGATCTCGTGTTCGTTAAGCTTTTCTGTTACCTGATTAGGATGTGACCCTTGCAACTATGCCGATTTCTGGTGCTGTATGCTCCACAAACACGTCTTGTACCTTTGCCTATGCCAATTTGGTTGCGTTGATTGCAGATCCGTCGGGAAAGGTTGACGACAAAGCTGACACTTCGCCATCTGGCAAGCCTTTCGGCCAGGCTTCTGCTGACTGCTCAGATCCGAAGTACGAGACGTGCATGCTGGGCAAAAACCTTTGCCGTTCATATATGCCTAGAAGGAAAGATTTGCATAGGAACCAACGTCTGCCCTGTCTGACTCTCGAGGGCACTTGGTGGTTGAGTCTTGTCTAACAATCACGTGATCAGCTCGATATCATTTTTCTCTGTTTCACCAGTTTGCTGACAGCAGTGTGAATGATGCTTGTTTGAACTTGCACGAGAGATATTATCCGGCTAGCGATGACAAGTATTAAGAGTAATCACAGGTCGTTGGGAACTTGCGCATTAGGGAAGTGACTTGCATGCATGGTGCTGGCAATCTTTTCAGGCCTTGCAGCATTGCTTTCTTAAGCTGTTTGAGCAGGTAACGAATCCTGCCGATGAGAGCTTAGCTTGCTGTTTACCGAGTCAGCCGGGTGGTACGTGTGTGCAATTAGAGCAAAACTAGTAAATATTAGTAGAGCTGTGTGGGTCTCTGTGTTTGTGCTTGTGAACTTACACTGTCGGTCTCAAGACCGGTTTTTGCACTGGATAGCGACCTGTTCCTTGTCATTGTTGCTGCCAGTGTGCAATGCCTCAAATGTCCAGCAGCATATTTTTTTGGAAACTGATTGCTGCTCGATCTTGAACTCTCGCATACTGCATGACTTCTTCCTCGCACGCATTTTAATTCATCTTGTTTCCTAGTGCCGTGTGTATAGATAGGTGCGCGTTTGCTTGCTCCCATTCGTCGGTATATCGCTTTGCTCTTTCCAAAATTCATCTCAGGAAGTGGGCATCGATGGGGTACTGGTCGTTAGGCTTTGTGTGCTGGTTCTTACTCGGTTGAGCATTTCTCTCAGAGCTCGTAGTGGAGTTTGGGCGATCCGAAGTATAGCGTCTGACTTTGGTGCAGTCGTGTTCTTGCTGCCACAAGATAAAAAAATTTAATTAGCTAATTTAACAGCCTCTTTTATATAGTGACAGAAGAGCCTTAACGGCTTTCACCACCGCAGTTGGCATTAAAGAATCCCCCATTGTAGGATTCGAACCCATGACCTCTGTCGTTGAGAGCAAGTTCCTTACCTAACGTGGTGTGCCACCAATGTCCTTGGAAATAGCCCAGCGATTCTGATAGCATGCCTCATAGCCTCATAGCTGTGAGGTGGAGGTAGGGAAGGTCAGCACAATGTAAAATTCCAAAGCTGTCTGTCGCAACATAGCATTATGAATAAATTGACAGTTCTGGGTGAGAGGGTGGTCGTAGCATATATGAAAAATAGAGAGGCAAGAGACTCAAAAAGAAGATATGAGAGGCTAAGAGATCAGAGATGTTAGTGAGAGAGAGAGAGAGAGAGAGAGAGAGAGAGAGAGAGAGAGAGAGAGAGAGAAGTGGCAGACTGAGAACGAATAAAAGCAAGGCTAAGAAAGGAGATATGTGATACACAGAAAAATGGAAGAAATGCTAGACTGAAAAAGGAAATTTAAGAGAGTGAAAGATGTGAGAGATCGTGGAGATTGAGAAAGCAAACCGCAACACTAGTCGATGTTGTGGATTAGTTTGCTTATGTACGTAAGCCTCCAACCAGATTGCCCTACGGTTTACTGCACTAGCTAGTGCTACTAAGCTCAGGTTTGACATATAAAGAATATTGTTGATCATAACAGTCCATTCTTTTGTTACATTGAATCCTACCTAATGCCCAGTCTACCTTTTGTCAAAACATAATGAAAACACAAATACACAATGCAAAAATACTGACCATCAGCCGTTTCCTTCGTGGTCATAACCTAACCCAGCGATTTTGGGGCAATGTAGCAGATCGATTCTCTAGCTTCTTTGTCTGCACGATAAATAATATCAGAGTCCATCCCAACGGTAACATCCACAATGTACATCCCTCCTTATTTTTACATATCATCTGAACTCTTTGCCCTCATTTCCTTGCGGTACGCCAATGTTTACATTCAAGCCTACCACGAGTGACAGCATCTCCAAGTTCATATCCCACAGTCAAAGAACACTACTAACCCTGTGTACCCTTTACATGTGGTTCTCCTTCCAAGAGCATAGATTTACTTCTTCCCTGCATAAATGACATAATAAATGCGTCCTTACAGAAAATTCAGTGATGTATTACAATGCTAACCTGAAGTCCGTGGACCTAGTGTAAGCCCAGTCTAGCTGGCCTGCCGTCGTGCAAGGCCTCCTTACCTTGACATGGGTCGTAAAGTGCTTGAATCTTACTTCCAGTCTCTTTCTGCCGTTGGTCTTGTCATAAGGAGGCATTCACTGAGTTTGGACAGCACGAATATACCAGGCTTCTTCAGTCTCTTCTTGTTGGTGTCTTTGTTGCTGTGTGACACTAGTAGCTTCCTTATTTCCTTGCTTTTCTGTGTCTGTAATAGCAACGCTCATATTCAGCTGGCTTTGCTTTGCTCCTTTTTCCCCGAATCGTTGCATTGAAAGTTTTCCGGTCCATAATAGCCCCAGAAACTACAGGTTTTATGTGAAAATGTGTCGCACCCTGGTAAATCACGAAAACTCCAACTTAGCTTTGTATGGCTAGCTTGAATATCGGCTGACATAGTTGATGAGGCTGCAGTGCTAAATTCAAAGCTCCGAGGTCTGTAGCTAATGCAAGAAAATCTGTATAGGAGGGAAAACTTATTTATTTCAAAATTATGTTTAATCATTTTCTTATAAAACGGCCATAAATTTAATTTTTTTAATTTTATTGGTCAGAGCTGGTTGACATTCAGCATTCATCAGCAATCAGCATTGAGTTGTGTGTAGGGGATATACAGACTTATTGACCATCTTGAATACAATAAAGTATTTCCCATTGAACAATCATGGGCAAACTTTTTTTGTGCATGTCCATCACTTACAAAAGGCAGGTGCACCGCTACATCCGGTCGGTTTGTCTCTGGCAGCTTTGTAGTATGCCAATTCAGCTGGTCCAAGCAGAAGCTTGAAAGCGCCAGTCAACACTGCGGGAAGCCTTCTAGATTCATAATTGTGCTGAGTTCTAGTATTTCAATATCATAAGAGTCCAAGTTGGAGCCGCATGCACATCACAGCAAGTTATTTCCCTCTTTTTTGGTAGTGATCATTGATGTACCGTTGTAGTGCTTTAAATAGCACACCATGGACTCGATGTAAACATGAAGTCATTGACTTAATCATTCATTTGTATAGCGCCTTCAGAGATAGGCACTTAACATTTGCTGCAAAGGAAGCATGATCGAATGGTTAGTGGTAGCCCAATGACGAGAAGCTTAACATGGTTAGGTGTGACATGCACAGGTAGCATGCAGCAATGGTGGGGGACGAGTTACAGGGACACATAAAATGTTATTCTAATTAGGTGTGTTTTTAGTTTTTGTTGTAATGTGCTTAAGTAAGGAGTTGTGACGAAAGTCGGAAGTGAGTTCCAGGGAGCATACGAACTAAAGACATTGTCTCCAAAGGATTTGAGGTTCGTATGAGGTATGAGTAAACCATTAGATTCCGAAAAGCAGGTGGCACGATGATTAGCCAGGTAAGAGAATAGATCTGTTAGGTAGGCTGGAGTCAAATAATAAAACGACCCAAAAGTGAGTGACAAAATTTTAAAGTCGATGTGTTGACTGGTAGCCAGTGTAGGTTGGCTTGAAGTTGTGTGATGTACCAACTGTGAAGCTCACAACAGCAGAGCCTAGCTACAGAGTTTGGCACAACTGTAAGTGCCTGATTGCACAGGCAAGTAGGCCAGCAATCAGCAAGTTGCTGAAGTCAAGACAGGATGTCACAAATGCAGTGACCTATTTGAATGGTCTATCCTTCTCTAAACCAGGCCGCATTTTAGCAATGTTAGGTGTCTGAAAATAGTCAGGCTTGACGGAGGAGCTGTCTAATGAAAGGTCACTTTGGAACAGGCCGCCTAGATTTCATGCAGCTTCAACATGAGATAAGCTGGCAGAGCCAATTGTGAGGAGTAAAAAGTTTCCAATTTTTTAATCACACTTGGTTTGCCCATAACTAGTTGGTTGGTTGTACCACCATTCAATTTAAGAAAGTTAGCTGACCTCCATGTGTGGAGGTCATCAATACATGCAGCTGGGTTGAGAGAATTCAGACCTGCTGGAAGGCTAGGAGCGATCAAAGCAATTGTACATCTGGGTGTCGTCTGCGTTAAAGTGAAAGCCCAGATTGTGACTGGCAATCACATCGGCAAGAGGTAGAGTATAAACCGTGCAACGAACCGGACGTACCACAGAGCTCTGAAGTACTTTAGAGGTTCCTCGGCTGATCTTGGTCCATTTACGTCAGTACTCTCGAGTCTCCCACTGATATAGGATCTGAACCATTGCAGTGAAGTGCCAGTGAAGCCCAGGCTAGATGAGGCACTCAAGAAGGGCTGGTGATTGATAGTATCATAAGTGCCGAAAGATCGAGCAAAACAACAAGAGGCACTTTACCTTAGTCTGCATTCCTAAATAAGTCGTTATACATTCTAAGCAATGCTGACTTTGTGGAGTGTTAGCTCTAAAATTACACTGAAACTTACTAACAAGGTTTGAAGTTTCAATGTGTTAGTTCTTTTGGTCTGCCACGAATCGTTCGCGTGTCTTTGATATGAACAGTAGAGGAGAGACTAGGCGAAAGTTGCTAAAGTTCTATTGGTCTAGTGCTGCTTTCGTGAGTAGTGGCCTTACTATTGGCTTTTTGAAAGGTGCTCCGACATGACCTGAGGCTAATGACATATTTAGGAGGTTAGCTATTCGTGGCAGAAAAAGATGAATGCATTGTAGAAGCAGGTTGGTAGGAATGAGGTCTAGATGACCTGTTGTCTTTTTCAATTGGGATATGAACTTCAGGACGATTGTCACTAGTGGCCTCTTTGAATGTAGACATTACTCCAGCCCACCTATCCGAACCCCTTCTCGTTTTTGCTAGGCTACTTACCACTGCTCTTATTTTCACAAATGGTTGGCCGTGATTCGAACCAGCTTATCGACTTAAAGGTTGTGTCACTCACTTGTATGTCTGTTTCTTCTTTTATTTCGGCCTGCCCATTCGCACCACTTCCCTATCAGGATTGGCATCTTAACACCTGCTCATCTGACTAAAGTCTTTTAGCTGTAGGTCTTTGCAATCTAAAATCTTTTGGAAGCCATGTCGTGTCTCTAGCTTGCATGTTTCAAACCTCTGAACTCACTCCCAGCTATCGCCTTGATAGCCCCTGACTTGGGGGTATTTAAAAAGGAGCTGAAAACACACATGCTCCTCCCAGCATTTGCTTTCTGTCCATGTATATCTCCGTGTCTGTGTGTGTATGCTATGCTAACACTGTACATGGTGGTAAAAAGAACACATTGGCATGCTTTCTTTTCAGCATATGAAAAGTGCTTAGAAAGAGATTTAGTTTTCTTAGAGCACTATGTAAACGTCGTATAAATATTATTATAAATAAAGGAGCAAGACAGTAGGCCTGACAGATTAAGGATGGAGAGTCTGTGTGTATGTGTATGTGTGTGTGTGTGTGTGTGTGTGAGAGAGAGAGAGAGAGAGAGAGAGAGAGAGAGAGAGAGAGAGAGAGAGAAATTGTTGTTCTAGTTAGTGTGACGGTATTTTTGTGATCCTTGAAGTGCAGATACACTGCCCATAGAGCTAATAAGCTCCTCAAGGAAGATAGGGGACTTGTAATTTTTGTGTGCTTGTATCTTCACGTTTGGGCAAGTGTGTGTGTGTGTGTGTGTGTGTGTGTGTGTGTGTGTGTGTGTGTGTGTGTGTGTGTGTGTGTGTGTGTGTGTGTGTGTGTGTGTGCTGTGCTGTGCTGTGCTGTGCAGGTGCTTACCACAGTTGATCATTCGATCTGCCTAGCAGTTATCGGCTTTGGTCTACCTGCAGTTCGATGTGTATGCTAATTACACATGGTTGCTTATTAAACTATTGCAGTTCAAAGCCCGAACCTGCAGACTTGCAAACCAAGAGGCAGTGGAAGCATGCTGACCCGAGCATATTTGACGAAGGCACTCCTGTAAAGAGGTAAGGTGTAGTCTGGTCGGTGTATGAGCAATGCTTTCATTGTGGTGAGTCGACCAATACACTCAGACCAAACATTTTTACAGTATGGCCACCACTGCATTGGCTTTAAATTCGTTTGGGTTATAAGAGGGTTTTTTCGACGTTGCGCATATTGATGCTAAGCTTGTGAAAATGTTTTGACATTCCAAAATAAACACAAATGCTGTTGGTGTTTACATTTAGTGACGTCCCACCACGATTCCATTGAATGACCTCTCCTCTGGCTACGATAAGCTGTGCCAGTGTACCAGCACCGAACAAGGATTCGTCAAAAAAGTACTTCACCTGCCAAACAGTTTGCTTAGGGTTGTTATCTCGCTGCCACATGTAACGACCCCCAACTGGAGTATTTGAGCCTTGAAATTCCCTTTTCTTGACCACCAGTGACTTGAGTAAAGTACTGTGACGAGTCCTTGTTTGGTGCTGGGGCAGTGGTTCAGCCGGCTGCTTGGGTTGAATCCTATAAAACTGCCATCGAGCAATATCGACAGGGACCAAGGCCCTATGCTTGGCCTACACCAGGAGCCGACCTGTTCGGTCAAACTCGGGCTCTTTTGGCATGTGATATATTTAAAGAGAGCACGGAAGTCGATAGCTTCTATTCGTGGCCAGACTAGGGAGGTCATTAAGAATCGTGGTCACAATAAAGGCACATACACCAACACCACGTGTGTTTGTTTTTGGGTTGTCAATTAATGTTATAACCTAAGTATGCCTGGCGTCGTAGAAAATTCTCCTATTAACCAGACGAATTTACAGCCACTGTAGTAGCAGCTGCACTCCGAGGAATTTTTCGCCCCAGTTTAACTTGTTTGGTTTCGTGGATGGTCCTAGCTTTGTGAGGTGTTTGTATGCAGCAGCCGGCAGTACAGCCAGTGCAGTAGTGCCTTGGCACAGTAAGACCTCCACCGAGCTCTTACGGTACAGCAGTAAGCTAACCTGGGTTTCATAGCCTGCAGCTTAAACCGAGCTTTGTTGCTTTGCCATGTTGTGCATCCGGGAGTTTTCTTTCAGTGCTTTGTCCTATAGTGCCATTGGCTTCTTGCTGTGTATTGATGTCTGCTGGTCTATAAGTAGCTCCGTGGATAGATTGCAGACTCGTGTGCTCAGAGAAATTTATCTAGAGATGTCGGTAATACTTATCTAGAAGTCCTCTTAACTGCAGTCAGATGTATGTTAGTTAAATCATCAAATAGATGTCCATGCATGTTTATCTGGTAGAGTGTCAGCCTTGCAATGCCGAATGTAAAATACCGTCGGAAACTGAGAATGCACGCATGATCCGAAAGCCGGTGAAGCATGAACAAACAGTGAGATTACAACCATGATCCAATAGTGACAGTGCGAGAAGGATCCGTTAGTGAATGTAAAATTCGAGCCGATGAAGGCCGAAAACTTCATAAGGTCTCAAACCTTTATTAGCATCCGTGCAAAGGCTGCTGGTGTCTGTGTATCTACAGGAGCATTAGCAGGAACGAGTGCCAGGCCACTGTAGCCCTAGCATGCATGGTGTGAGACATCTCGCTTATCACCTAGGTGCTCGGCAACAAAGCAGTCAAGTTATTGTGCCATTCTGAATGTGTGATAAAGTTATGAAAAACTTGCTCAGTGCAATTTGGGCAAGAAAAGCAGTGTGATAATAGGCAAGACCAGTCTGTTCGCAATTTGAGCAAGAGCGGCTGCATCTTGAGCTCCAGGCTCGGGCGTTCAGTAAAGAACTAGCTGCTCTTGTGTATGCAGTCACTATTTTTAATAAACGTGTTTTTGAATCCTCATGGATATGCCCTGAATGTTTTAAGTGGTTATATAGCGGTGTACAGCTAAACGATAATGGGGAATAGCACAATTACTGCTTGTCCACCTGATGCTTCTGATAATCCAGTGCACATTGATTGTTAGTCAGGTCAGAGTAGCCGACCGTCGTGCATCTGGAGCATGCGTGCATCTACCAGCATGTGCGATCAGGCGATTGCAGCTGGTGCAAAACTCCGCAGCTAGGCTTGTCTGTCGTGAGCTTCGCAGTTGCCACATAACACCACTTCTCGCCGACCTGCACTGGCTACCAGTCAAGCAATGGATTGACTCAAGGTTTTGTCGCTCACTTTTAGGTCACTTCATTCTTTGGCTCTAGCCTATCTCTCAGATCTACTCCCCCATCAGGCCAAGCATCGTACCACCCGCTTTTCGGAATCCAACAGTCTATCAATAGCTTGTACTAACCTCAAATCCTTTTGAGACCGTGCATGTAGTTCGTATACTCCCAAACCCTGGAACTCCCTCCCGACTTGCGTCATAGCATCCCCTGACTTGACCACATTTAAAAAGAACTTCAAAACACACCTATTTAGGACAGCATTTAGTGGGTCCCTGTGATTCGTCCTTCACGTGCTTATATATGCTGACACTGTGCATGCTGCCACTAACCACATTTGCATGCTGACCCTGTGCATGTCACCCCTAACCATGTTATTCATTTGGTTTGTTTATCAAGCGTGATATTACTCACCATTCAATTGCATTTCCCTTTGCAGCAATTGTAAAGCGCCTAGAGAGAGATTGAGTTTTCTGAGGGCACTTTATCAAGTGCATTATTATTATTATATTATTATCTGACGACGGCCCCCTGCCTGCCTCTCCTCTGCAACTAGCGATGTCGTTGGTGTCAGCAGCTCTTTTCCTTCTTAGGCCAGCTTTGGATGCGCACCGGTCACACGAACGATCACCGAATGGTCAGGTGACCGCTAGACCTGCGCTGGAGGCGCATCGGTCACTTGACCGATCACCTTTTGCCTGCCGAAATAAAGCAGCAGCTGAAACAGCAGCTCAGGTAAGCTTTGAGCTTTTCTTCTGCATGCACCATCGTCACGTCTGCTTGTGATGCTGTCAACTGCCTTGATTGCTCGTTTTTGTCAACTGTATAGCTGTGTTCTTTTTGCATTTGCTGCAGCAACTGCATGTGCCTACCCATCTACATTTTGTATTGGGGAGCTGATCACTCTTGCCCAATTTCTTGCAACATTGAATTGATCTATCCTGTTTTTGTATGTCAGTGTGCATCTTGTTGAATAGCAAACGTCTTTCGAGAACACTCGTAGTAAACATTACTCCTCAAATAGTATTAATATATTAATATATGTGTTTGGTGTTTGTGTGTGTGTGTGTGTGTGTGTGTGTGTGTGTGTGTGTGTGTGTGTGTGTGTGTGTGTGTGTGTGTGTGTGTGTGTGTGTTTTATTAATTCGTGTGCAGAGGTTAACTCCCACAGGAATTGTCAGTCTACTATGACTCAGGAATGCTGCGCTCCGATTGGCTAGCGTCTTGGCTTGGACCCAAATAGCATAAATGCTGCACACTGATTCGCTAGCCAAGTTCAGGGTGGCCCAGCCTAGTACCTGCACACGACAACAGTTAGACGGTGGCACTGCCATCGGCTGGGGTACTATCGCGAGCCATGATGGCACAGCAGGTTAAGGTGGTTGCTTTTCACGACCTCAGTACCGAGGTCGTGGGTCCGAATCCAGAGGTGGGGGATCCTTTATTGCCGCTGCAAGCAATAGCCTTTAAGGCTTTTCTGTTGCTGTACAAAAGAGACTGTTAAATCAGCTAGCTTTTTAGGTAAGCCATGATGGCTCACTAGGTAATGTGGTTGCTTTTCACGACCTCAGCCCCAAGGTCGTGGGCCGAATCCTGAGGTGGGCGATCCTTTATTGCTGCTGCAAGCAATAGAGATAGCCTTTTTTAGGCTTTTGTGTCACTGTACAGAAGAGTCGTATAAATCAGCTAGTATGCACTCTCACTTAACGATTGCTACACTATTTGCTTTCCCTTGGCTCTCTCGTGCATCTGCGATCTTACAGCTACTTTCTACAGCTGCCGACGTTTGAGGGTGGCAAACAAACTTTGACATTGTAGGGCTCACCAGTCCGAAAGGAGGCTGCCAGGTCATCGACGCAGGCAGGTCGCTCTCCGCTTAGTGTGGTCGCCATCACTGCTGGGGCTGCGACAGGCTCCCACGGCAGTGGCGCTGTGTCACCGACGGCATTCTATGGCAGTGGTGGCAGCAGCAGTGAGCTGGGCAGCTGCTCGGTTCGGTCGCCTTACGTGATCAGCCCTGGCCGCCTGTCAGCACTATCGTGTACGACGCCCCGAGGAGCTGCATCAGCAGCTGGGGGAACTGCGTCCCTTCTGCGTGGCGGTGGAGGCAGCGGGAGCAAGCTGGTCCAGACAGGATTACCAGTAGCAAGAGCTTCGTCAGATGCTGCCGTCGAGGCCACCTGCTGGTCATCGAAGGTTACTGCAGCAAGCAAGCCACAGGCGACAGCCGGCCCGAGAAAGGGCCGTCCTCGGCGGCATGCTGCCACAGCAGCCGTGATTGGTGAGTGCTGCCTGCTGTTGCCGGGGCAGCCGTGTTAGCACTTTCATTTTAAATAGCCGATGGCCCTGCCTTGCACTGCCCCCCCCCCTGTAGCAAGCGAACGCCTATGCTGGGCTTGTAGCCATCACAATTCTGCACCAGGGGTGTGCGCATGCAGTCGTGCGTAGGGTTTTAGATTGTGGACCGTGTTGAATTTCAACTCGTCAAGAAAACCTCACTTGCTTTGTCCTTGTATGCCGTTGCAACCGAACGAGATAGCATGCCAGCAGGCACCCACACATGGGCTCGATTTGTTTTGGCATGTCACAGCCTGAGTGAGTGGTTTTCGTGAAGCAGACCTGGATGAGCGTGGCACAAACTGGACATGCTGCAAAGAATGGATGGCCAGCCAGCTAGCTCCCACTACTCTCTCTCTTTCTCTCACCACTCTTCTATCTGTCCTTTCCTTAGCCAAAGCAGTCTTCGGAAGCTAGTGCCCCTGCAGGCAAGCTCGGGCTGTGATGACTAGCCACTATCTTTGCTATGAATTGCCCTGATTATTTTGAGCGGCTTATTCTTACTTTAAAAAGCTGTCAGGGATTTGCCCATGTGCTTAGCTCGAGCTCATGGCTCCCTTAGAGGGAGGGGCTGTGATTCAGTAATTGGAAGCTGACATAGTCGCATGCTCCGCCTTTGCAGAGACGGTTGTCCTTTCTTCCGACGAGGACGGCGATGGCGGCAGCCCAGAGCCAAGCAGTGGACCGTCGAAGAAGTGTCGCACTGCTGTCGAAGTCGGTTCGGGAAAGAAGGAGCAGCAGCAGGTACGGTACGTTGGTGCCCTTTCTTGGCACTGATCGAAGTGTGGCACGCCAGCTGTCAGCTTAAAAAATCAAAGAAAACTTTCGGCTGTACCTTCTGTTAGATATATATGGTGCTGCACCTCCAAAACTTTCGCTTCGGGGAAGACAAATTATGTGTCGTCTTGGCAAGTGGAGCCCACGTTCACCACACTCTAGTGCAAGCATTAGTGGCTCGGTGACAGGAGCTACCTGATGTGGTGACGCGTAGCAATCACAAGATAAGGTGTCTCGTGGCATTCGAAAAGTCTTGCAGAGTGCAACAGAGCTACTTAGAGGGATCTAGTGGGTGGATGCTGCTGACCGACCGACCACCAATTCTTCCTTTCTGGTCTCTAGCTTCCATTTTGTATTTAATAATAATATTAATCGACTTGATAAAGCACCCTCAGAGAACTCAGTCTCTTTCTATGTGATTTACATTTGCTGCAAAGGAAACACGATCGAATGGCTAGTGGTATCGTGTTTGATAAACAAAATAATAACAAGGTTAGGGGTGATATGCACAGGGTCAGCGTGCAAGTGTCGGCGTGCACAAGCATATAAAGGCCGACACAGAGACCCTTTTAAATCCGATCACAGGGACCCTATTAAATGCTGTCAAGAAACAGGTGTTTTTAATTTCTTTTTAATGTGGCCAAGACCGGGGATGTCGTGACAGCAGTCGGAAGTGATTTCCACTCCTTGGGAGCATATGAACTAAATGCATGGTCTCCAAAGGATTTGAGGTTTGTACGAGATATAGGTAAACAGTTAGATTCCGAAACGCGGGTGATAGGGTGCTTAGCCAGGTGGGGTAGTAGATGTGATAGGTAGGCTGGAGCCAAAGAATGAAGGGACCTAAAAGTGAGTTATCTTAAAAGGTGTGCCTCTCCCTCCCTTTCTTATTCCGTTAATGCTTGGGAGAAGCATCTTGGACCAGCTTGCATTGCCAAAAAAGTCGTCGACTAGTGGCCATGTGAGTGCAGCCATCCATTGGCCTCCTTTATGTTACTTTGACTATACGTAATTGATTAGTTTTCAGATTTTTATTCTGTCTGCTTTTGAAATTATTTTTCGTATTAAGCTGTGTCTACACTAGCAAACGCTCGAAGTCAAGGCACCCAAGAACTTAGGGATACCTCCAGTGGCTACGAGAAGTATTTAAGTCTTGAGGGCCCGAATCGAGGATGTAAGAACGTCCGGGCAGTCTTCGAGGTTTCTGCATGCGATGTGGCTACCATAATAAGGTCTAGTAAAAGAGAGCTCGTCTCCTGAAGACCCTATGCTATCATCTCTTTGGTCTTCACCGACAGACCAACTTAACCCTACCATTACCAAGATTTGTAATGCTTCTTTGGAAAAAGGGATCGTACCTAAGTCCTTCAAATCGGTAATCGTTAGATCGATACTTGAAAAGCCTGTATTAGATACAGAGGTCCTTGCTAACTATCGCCCAGTTTCCCTTCTTCCTTTTTTTGTCAAAGATTCTTGGAAAAAATTGTTGCTAGGCAGCTGGTAGCACATATTGAAAAGATTGAAATGTCAGAACAATTTCAATCTGTGTTCAAATGGCAGCACTCCATTGAAACTGCTCTCTTCCATGTTACTAATGACATCCTATGCAGCAACGATGCCGAGAATGTCACTGTCCTAGCTCTGCTAGATCTAGCAGCTGCCCTCGACACCATTGATCACAATGTCATACTTGTACTATTGAGAACGATTTGTCTGTCAGGCGAGGCACTGGCATGGTTTAAATCTTACTGGTCTAATCGTGTTCAATCTGTGTCGTTTGGGGGTCTGGTCTCACACACGAGACCGATCACCTGTGGAGGGTCTGTCCTCGATCCCTTGCTGTTCTCTATTTATACTCAACGTCTGGGACAGTTATTAAGGTCCCTGAAATGGTATACCACTTTTATGCTGACGATACTCAGCTGTATTTGTCATTCAAACAGTCAGAATCTGCTGCAGCAACTGATAAACTGAATGCCTGCCTTGCCGATATTCGATACTGGATGTCGGAAAATTTCTTGAAACTAAATGATAAAACTGAACTGCTGCACATAGGACACCCTAAGCGTGTGGCTGGATTAAAAGGCTTTGCTGTTCTAATAGGTGATGCTATTGTGCGACCTTCACAACGACCTTCACAACGTGCTCGAAATTTAGAATTAGAATTAGCTATACCATCGATCCGTGTGAGCAGCTCTTGGTCGTGCTGTTCGGGCTGGTTTCCCGACGTGAGCTCATGGCTCTGGTCGTGCGTTGCAGAACGGCTGTGTAGCCGAAGACGACCTGTTTCCGTCCATTCCTCCAGCCTATCCGGTGCCTGGGAGCAGCAGTGCGGCGGGTTTGAGCCGAGAGTACAGCCGTCGGCTGGTCACCCAAACGTCGCGCAGTGCCGTGGCTCAGTCGACCGGCTCAGTCGACACTCGGTCGCCTCGCTCCGCTGCCGGCAGGCGCCGCTCCACGGGCGACTGCAGCAGTGAGCTAGGCTCGGTCGACGGCAACGCTCTGGCGCTACATGCTCTCCACGTGCGCCTGGGCACTCACGTGTGCAAGGCGTGCGAGGCGGTCACCCTGTCCGTGGACAAGGGCATTCGGCTCGAGCTGGAAGGGGGTGGGTGCCTGCCTGCGTGCGCATGCGTGAGCCAGCGCTCCACGCGAATCCATCATTGGAGGGAGGCAAGGAAGGAAGCCTCAGCTGCTGCCGCCTCTCGTTGCTGCCAACAGTGGCAAAATTGGTGGCAAGTCGTCCGGCCGTGCAGGCGACTTGTTGCTTGCTGCTATTCCTCTGTGCCTGCCTTTGCTTTGTTTGCCTCCTTTTCTCCTGCTGTGCCACACATTCTAGTACTGATGCCCGTCTGCAATAATACCGGTTATGTCGCCCGTGGCATTGGCCTTGCATAGCAGGGATAAAGTGAGAACAAGATAAGGATCGCTATCGTTCATAAAGGACATATTCAAGGCAATCAATGCCTTACTGTAGCGCTATGCAAATATATTATTTGCTGTCACACACACACACACACACACACACACACACACACACACACACACACACACACACACACACACACACACACCTGCCCGACCGACAATTTTTATAAGTGTACTATTCATGAAACGAACTCTTAACAAGTCTGTAACAAGATTTGCTCAATCCATGTGAATTGTAAAACATAAATATAACTCATGTGCAAAGCATCCTAATTAATCTTAGTTTGCATCCTATCACTTCCCTTATGTACTGTAATGTATCTCCGTCAGTAACTCCATAAAGTCATAAAGACCATGTGGGTGTTGTGCAGGAGAGTTTTGTATAGTGCACTCACAGCATTCGGTAGCTAACAGACTTCGTCTCACGAAACAAGAAGAAAGTGGGAAGCATAGCACAGTTATGAGACCAGTTGAGGTAGTGAGTAGCATAGAAGTAGCAGCTCAGGACCGCTGAAAAGGATGTGCCATAGTCGGCAGCAGGAGAGTAGTTGTCGTGGCGCAAGAATTGTGGAAGCGAGTGCCACAGTGTAGGACCTGCAGAGCTAAAGCTTCTGTCGCCAACTGTCTTTAAGCGGAGGAATGGGACAGCTAATTTATTGCCCACAAAGGACCTGAAGGCACGAACAGGCTGAAACTGATGCAGCAGTTCAGCTAGGTACGACAGAGCCAAGCCGTGGCGGTGCTTGTGGGTCAGCTAAGAACTTGGCTCTGTCACTATCAAGTACATTATTATCAAGTACATTATTACTAAGCTCGAGCCCTCTCGACCTCGGTCGTCAAATATGAGTTGTCCTTTAGCTGCTTGTGCATCCTGAAAAATAAAGAATAATAACAGTGACAAGACACATTTATAGTACCTAAAGTGAACTAGGTCTTTTTAGGCACTTTTCACAGGCTGTAAAGGAAGTGTGTCAGCACTTTTCACAGGCTGTAAAGGAAATGTTTCAATTGTGTAGTGATAACCTGCAGTGTCAGCACTCATAAGCACAGTAAGAACAATTTACTAGGACTCGGCTTTGAGAAACAGGTGCATGTTTTGGTTCTTTTTAAATATAGTCACGTCATGGGGTGTCGTTGCTTCGTTTGGGGGCGCGTTCCGGGCTTTTAGAGCGTGCAAATTGAAGTCATGGTTTCCAAAAGATCTTTGTCGGAGGCACAGCTAAGCGGCACGAGTCAGGAGAGCAGGTCTTGCAATGCCTAGCTTGTGGAAAATATATCAGATTTGTAGTCTGTATGTTAGTGTCTGAATGCTGCTGGTGCTGAATGAGCGATAGTTGCTGAATGAGCTGGATTCTGAATGAGCGTCTGGCCAGCCCTCTATTACATTTGTGGACTACCTTGGCAGGAAAGGGTGACTTGACACTGGTGTCCTTATCATTGTTTGATCATTGTTTTGCAACTCGGCGCACACTGTACTTTAGGATTACTGATAATGCATTTGTCTAATTCAGCTGTTTGCTTATTGCATGTCACTTCATGGTTGTGTAATTCTCTGTAGATCCTCGAAATCGCGTTGTCGTCCGAATTGATTGTCGTGACATGACCGCATGTGTCGGGCATTTCTCGAAGAAACTGGCCGTCTTGGTTTTGTCAACAACGCCTGCTCTGGGCATCAAACTCCGGCAGGCGTTCGCAATGGTAGATCCGTCGGTCGCCTTCTTCGATCCCCATGGGAAAGGTATTTGGCTCTAACGTGTTGCACTGTTGCATTTTGATCTGCTTTGTTAGCGATCCACGGTATGCTAGTGTAAGCAAGTCTCTCAAATCTTTTCTCGGATGGTGTCCATTACATGAAGCATCACCTGGACTGCTGACGGTGGAAGTGGCAGATTTTGTTGATATGAAAGGTCATTGTAACCTGCCGTCTACCCCATGTAGTGTAATCTAATACAATTTATGTATGTCTGTCACTCCACAAAGTCACATATACTATGGTGGTGCTATGCAGTAGAGTTTTGTACAGAGCACTCAAAGCCCAAGCGGCTTTTGGTACCCATTCGTTAGCCAACAGACTTTATCTCACTTAACAAAGAGAAATTGTACAGCATAGCTGAGTCAGAAGAGCAGTTGAGATAGTGAGTAGCATGGAAGTAGCAGCTCAGGACCGGCTAGAAAGGATGTGCCATATTCGGCAGCAGGAGAGAAGATGTCGTTGCATAAGAATCATGGACGTGAGTTCCGCAGTCTAGGACCTGCAACCTAAAGCCTCTGTTGCCGATGGTGTTTAAGCGAAATGGAGCAGCTAATTTATTGTCCTAACAGGACCTCAGGGTACGAGGAGGCTGAAACTGGTGCAGCAGTTCAGCTAGGTATGAAGGAGCCAAGCCATGGCAAGCCTTGAGGGTCAGTGTAGGAACTGCGCTCTGTATCTGTTGATTAACCGGCAGCCATCCAAGCTCTTTTCAGCAAAGTAGACTCGTTCAAACCTCTGGCCTTGTAAACTAGCCTTGTAGTCATGTTCATCTCCAGCTGCAGTTTTCTAGTGTCTTCTTTGGTAGCCCAGCCACAATGGAATTACGCCAATCTAGCCATGACAGAATCTGGGAAATGTTTTGCAAGCCACCGTAGAAGACAGTTCCTAACCTTACGCTGCATTTATAAGGCATGCTTTCTTCCTTACCGATGATGACTTCCTTCTTAGTTATGACGTTTACATGATAGATTTGATGTCTGACTTATCCCACCCACAGCCCGTGCCGGGGGAGGGCTGTTGAGAAAGATTGTTTCCCGGAAAGACGACAATCTAATACTGCAGAAGTTGAGTTTGTCTCTATAGTCATCATTGTTAAAAAGAATAGCAATAAAAGCAAGATGGGCATTTAAAAAAAGCTGTTTCGTGAAAGTGAGCAGTACTAAGTAGTGTGCAACGTTACAGGCTTGCTGATGGGTTTGATAAACAGAGGCACGGCATTTTCTATGTAGAAAAGGCTTAAGCCTTGCCTACAATGCATAAGCACCCCATGTTCAAGGACTTGCTCTGAGCACTTCAATATAACTCCGAGCATATAATAATAATAATACACTTGATAAAGCGCCCTCAGAGAACTCAATCTCTTTCTGGGCACTTTACATCTGCTGCAAAGGGAAACACAATTGAATGGTGAGTAATGTCATGCTGGGTGAACTACATGAATAGCATGGTTAGGGGTGACATGCACAGGGTCAGCATGCAAGTGTGGTTAGTGGTAGGATTCACAGTGTCAGCACGCATTAGCACATGAAAGACGAATCACAGGGAACCACTAAATGCTATCCAAAATAGGGGTTTTTAATTTCTTTTTAAATGTGGTCAAGTCAGGGGATGTTCTGATGCAAGTCGGGAGGGAGTTCCAGGCTTTGGGAGCATACGAACTACGTGCACAGTCTCCAAAGGACTTGAGGTTTGTACGAGGTACTTGTAGACTGTTGGATTCCGAAAAGCAGGTGGTACGATGCTTGGCCTGGTGGGGGAGTAGATCTGAGAGATAGGCTGGAACCAAAGAAGGAAGTGACCTAAAGTGAGCGACAAAACCTTGAAGTCGATCCTTTGCTTGACTGGTAGCCAGTGCAGGTCGGCAAGAAGTGGTGGGATGTGGCAACTGCGACGCGCACGACAGACAAGCCTAGCTGCTGAGTTTTGCACCAGCTGTAATCGCCGGATTGCCGGTAGGCCAGCAAGCAGTGAGTTACAGAAGTCAAGTTGGGATGTCACGAATGCATGGACCAACTTAGACGTGGTATCCTTATCTAAACAAGCCCGAACTTTAGCAATGTTATGTATCTGAAAGTAGGCAGACTTGACTGTGGAGCTGATGTGGTCGTCTAACTAGAGGTCACTGTAGAACATGACACCTAGGTTTTAATTTAAGAAAATTTGCTGCCATCCATGTGCGGACATCATCAATACATGCAGCAAGGGAGTTGAAAGAATTTGAGGTGATTGAAGGCTGGGAGGGATCAAAGCAAATGTGCAAATGTAAAGCGCCTAGAAAGAGATTAAGTTCTCTGAAGGCGCTTTATCAAAAGCAATATTATTATTATTATTATTATTACAACTGAGTATCATCTGCATAGAAGTGAAAGCCTAGATTGTGCTTGGCAATCACATCAGCAAGAGGGAGAGGATAAACCGTGAAAACGACAGGACCTAGCACGGAGTCCCAAAGTACCCCTTATTTCAGAGGTACCTCGGATGATCTTTGTCTGCGAACATCGGCATTGTTTATTTTGGCCGTGGGGTGTATGTGACAAGTGCCAGGTTTTGATTGGTTGGCTGGACCGACAGAGAGCCAAAGTAGAAACAGACTCCTTTATGAGTTTGCAGACTTGTCTCCACCCCAGAAATGTTCTGTCATATGGTGACTTAGTAGCCCAAATCTGTCGGAATCGATCCCAAATCTGCATCGATTTAGGAGGAACGTCTGCTGTGTAAACATGGCTTTAGATAGGGATCGGACGTTGTGGCTATCTATGGAAGCTGTCTTGTTAAAGGAGCTTTGAAAATGTAGGCAGCTGTTGAAGACGACTTCCAAATTCCCAGAGCATGGCTAAGGTCGCACAACAGTATCACCTATTAGAAGAGCAAGGCCTCTAGTCCAGCTATGTGCTTGGGGTGTCCTATGTTCCTAGTTTTGTTGTATCATCGTTTAGTTTAAGGAGATTGGCCGACATCCAGAATCTAATGTCAGCAGGGTAAATATTCGGGTAATCACTCACTAACTAATCATCGATTGACCTAAGTATCGAGTACCTCAGGGCTCTGTTCTTTGTCTACTTTTTTTACGGTATATACTCTCTCTCTCTTGCCGATGTGATCGCCAAGCACAATCTAGGCTTTCACTTCAATGCAGATGACACTCTGTTGCACCTTTGCTTTGATCCCTCCCAACCATCTAGCACGTCGAATTACCTCAATTCCTTTGCTCCGCGCATTGATGGCATCCACATGTGGATGACAGCAAACTTTCTTAAATTGAATGATGATAAAGCCAACTTACTAGTTATGGGTAAATCAAGTGTGATTCAGAAACAGGAAAGGTTAATGCTCACAATCGGCTGTGCCAGCATATCTCATGTTGAAAAAATACAATTCATTTGTATAGCGCCCTAAAAGAACTGTATCTATATTCAGGCGCTTCACATGAGCCTCCCGGCTCGAGCCCACGACCTCAGCCAGACCTTAATAATAATTATAATAATAATAGAATAATGCACTGGATAAAGCGCCCTCAGAGAACTCAATCTCTCTCTAGGCGCTTTACATTTGCTGCAAAGGGAAATGCAATTGAATAGTAGTATCATGCTTGATAAACAAACAAAATGAATAACATGGTAAGGGGTGACGTGCACAGGGTCAGCATGCAAATGTGGTTAGTGGCAGCTTGGTCTGTGAGAACCTTAACTGCTGGACCAAACCTGCTTGGTGAATCTGCACAAAATTTAGGAGTGCTGTTCGAAAAGTAATAATAATAATAATATAATTCATTTGTATAGCACCCCAAGAAAACTCAATCTCTATTCAGGCGCTTCACATGTGCCACAGGGTTCGCGACCTTGGCAAGACCTTGATCGGAGCGAGCACTTTAACCACTGGGCCTTTTATTAGACGATCACATCAGCTCCACGGTAAAGTTAGCCTACTTTCAGCTACATATCATTGCTAAAATTCGGGCTTGTTTAGGCAGCAATACCACATCTAAATTGGTCCATCCATTTATCATAACCCGTCTTGGCTTGCTGTTGGGTGGTATCTCTGTATGAGTAGTTTGTCCTGCCCACTTCGTCGCAGTGGCAGCACTCTTTGTATCGTATTGAACGTGAAAGAGCAAAGAACGACATGCATCCACACTGATGTAGTCAAGTCGTGCGGCAGGCTTGCGATGGTTGGCCGCAAAGGATGTGACCAATTAGACAATCGTAAGGTGCTTTGTTCCAGACGAGGCCCATAGGAATATCGTGATCGTCTTCGACTGCATTCAGATCAGCTCGCCGCTTGATATGCAGAGGAAGGTGCAGGAGCTGTTCCGTGACATTTGCCTTCGACACAAACCTGGCGGGCAGATGCAGTACAAGCATGTGCCGTTGCTGGAGGCATCACAGAAACTGCTCGCCTTGGGCATCTCCACGTGGTCTAGCCCGGCGGCTACCATTGCTGCATTATGCAGTGCAGCCACCACGACAGCTCCATCAGCGTGCACTCAAGTGGCTGAGAAGGCCCCGAGCGCCATGGCACCGTCTCTGCCCAGTCAGAATTCTCAGCAGCCCAGCAGCACCAGTGGTAGCAGCAGCACCAGTGGCGGCACTAGGCCTGGAAAGAGCTCTGGTCGGGCTAGCAATAGCTGCCCGGCTGCGGTGGCAGCAGCCAGGCTGCACGACATCGACAGGTGGTCGTCATCGTCATCGTCACCGCCGGCTTCCCCTCGAGCCTCTTTCGTTGATGAGAGAGGCGACGTTACGGTGGCGCAGCGCTGCTGTGCTGCTAGACGCCAGAGCTCCGATGGTGATGAAGACTGTGCCACTGCCACATCAGAGGCCATCGACGAGGGCGATTCCGGTGCCGATGCTGCCGCTGCACTTCCATGTTCGATCGAGGATGCAGAGGATGAGGATAGCAGTAGTGGCCGTGTCGAAGACTCTAGCTCACCGAGGCTGGACTCGGAGGGCAGCTCGGACAAAACTTCACCGGAGTCAGCTCCCATGGTGCGCCGCTCTCGACGTCACAACTATGCACACTCCTCGCTGGCAGGCAGCGCTAAGCAGTAAGTGGCCCGCCATCGGGTGCCATTCGCAGCGTGGCCGGTGTCAGGGCCCCCGAAGGCAGGTGGTTTGTGCTGGCCCCGAGAGTAGAGGGTGTGCTGCTTCCGCTGCATTTTGGCTTTTCTAGTGCTTTGACCTTTTTGTGGCCTTCGACTACAATCATCATCGATCGCTCGTTGCACAGGCTGTTCCTCTATCCCTACCCACGTGCCGTCGGCAGCATAGCTGTCACCAGCGACGACGTCAGCTGCTTGGAGGAGGGCGAGTTCCTGAACGACGTCATCGTCGACTTTTATCTGAAGTTTTTAGCCGAGGAGAGGCTGTCTGCCGAGAGCCGCCGGCGTACGCACATTTTCAGCTCTTTCTTCTACGTGCGCCTCACGCAGAATCCATCAAGCAGCCTCGGCCGCCGCTCGGAAGAACACTTGCTGTCGTAAGTCCTATCGTCAATTAATTATGTGTGTGTGTGTGTGTGTGTGTGTGTGTGTGTGTGTGTGTGTGTGTGTGTGTGTGTGTGTGTGTGTGTGTGTGTGTGTGTGTGTGTGTGTGTGTGTGTGTGTGTGTGTGTGTGTGTGTGTGTGTGTATGTATATTGTGCTTGTGTGTGTAAATATGTATGTGGGTGCATGTACACTTAACGCAAAAGTATTTGAACGGTTAGGACAGCCGACATTATGGTGGCCTCCTACTCACCGGCATGTTGAGTACATATCAAACACATGTGTAATCAAAGTATGCCTACTGGTTGAATTGAGAAAAAGCATCACGTTCTCGCAATTATCACATATCATACTTATTTTTCTGTGCTAATGTGGCGTTGCACCTCCCTTATTTGCAACGACCGGTCGGATTTGCCTGGGCATGGAGCTGATCAAAGGCTTGCAAGCATCAGCTGTTATCAATTGTTGTGATACAGACGGTCAGCTGTCGTAACCATTCTTCGACTTCATCCCACGAATGATCGATTGGCTTAAGGTCAGGAAATATAATTCATGTACAGCGCCCCAAAAGAACTTAATCTCTATTCAGGTGCTTCACACATGCCTCGGGGCTCTAGTCCACGACCTTGGCCAGACCTTGGTCGGTGCGAGCACCTTAACCGCTGGATCAAACCAACTTGGCTGGAGTCTGACTTTCTAGTCTATAACCGTCACGGGAAGGTAACCGAATTCTGATAACTTCTTAAAAGAAATACATAACTTCGGAATGTATAGGACCGTTGTCGTGCTGGAAAATATAATCCTGTCCACAAAGTGCCGTGGCACTTGGGAGTCTCGTGTCATGATTAAGGTCTAAATAGATGTTTTGTGTCGTGATGCCCTGTATGTGGTGAAGGATTACGACACCATTTCTGCTGAAGCACCCCCATACCATTATACACTTTCCCCGAATTTGACGTTTGGCTTCAGGCAGTTAAGTGAGTAATGTAATGTAATGTATATCTGTCTGCCGCTTCACAAAGCCACAAAGACTGGGTGTTAAGCAGGAGACTTTTGTATAGTGCACTCGCAGCCTAAGCAGCTTTCGGTACGCATTAGGTAGGCTTCTCTGGATTGCCGCCGCAAGTTAATTTTCTTCCGCCTCAAAAAGAACAAGAATTCTGTTTCATCACCTCATACATCTTTACTCAATCTTCAGCAGTCCAGTGGATTTGACCCTCAGCCCACTGTAAGACTTACCATAATATTTGCAAACTATAGAAGAGGTGTTCCCTTTGCCACTCGAGAATGCAGACAAGTCTCGTCTAACTGCCACCAATCAGGTCACTTGCTTCCCAGTTGATGCATGCAGACTTTTAAAATGAGCTTTTGCTGAAGCATGGCAGTTCAAATGCCTCCAACTTTAGGATGGTGTTTTCCCACATACTTGTAGCACGGCCTGCCCGACCGTATAGCATTTTTGCGGCCCCAGTCTTCTCTATCTTCTTTCCGTTGTGTGAAACTGTACTCTTCGGAATAGATGAAGTAGCAGCAACTCGACAATTATGTCCAATCTCGTACATGCCCATTATTTTACCTCTCATTAAGCTCGAAATTTCTGCAACGTTCGGCATGACTGGTGGGCTTTTTCCGACGAAATCAGTAATCCTCAATTGGTTCTTAGTACAGTTCCTCTTGTGGTTCTGCTTGTTCAGCCTCATGGTTACAGCATGAACAGCAGACCGAACCAGTGGCTCCAGTCCAGTCTGGAGCTTAGCAAAAGATGGTTAATCGAACAAATTGTTGACCGTCCAGATAGTATTGCATTAACCTTCGATCCGGGAAGGGCAGGGCACAGCTGGCTTATATATAGTTAGTATTTTAGTAAATCTTAGTTATATGTAAATATACATATGAGTCTGATGGCTATAGCCCGGGTTACCATGGTAACCCTGTTGCGTGCGGACTGCGATAGCTACCTGAATATTGGTCCAAATTTAAATCTGCAAATAGGCTAAAAATGTCGGGCTCATCGAGTTCCATTCGGAAGCAGAAGGACAGTGATTTCGAAAACGATTATTTGTATTGCGCAAGTTCGCTGCAGCTGACCAGATCCAGGGTAAGGATCCGGGGCTTGATCGCGAAAATTGAGCCTATTTTTTCGAGAAATAGCTCAAGATTGATGGCTAATTTGGGACAACCACTGGTGCCTTCTTCGGGCGCCCCGAAGAGCATATCGGCACGCCCGGCGCAGCCTTCTGCGTTGATGTTTGATGAGGTTCAGATCAGGCGACTGACTGGGTGGGCCACTTCATCATCAACGTCACCAATTTTCTCAAAAGTATTTACTGGTATGACAGTGTGGTTAGGGTCTTTTTCTTGCCTGAAACTAGACGAACCCTGTGCAGAGTATTTGAGATATGAAATCCTGTATGTTTGACCAGCAAAAAATAAATACCCTCACAGCATACATCCATTCAACAGTCTCATATATGTAGTATCACACGAGCCTTAATGGCCGGCACTGCTGCTTGCAGTGGACAATACAGGACTGCCCACTGTAGGACTCGAACCTGAAGCACAGTAGAGTAAATGCACCTGCTAAGACCCTGGGGCACAGTGCCACTACCGGAAGTACAGCACCCGTTTAAGCCTATGCTGACTTACTTGTCTTGTGGTCATCACGTCAGTCCCTCCGACCGGTTCAGTCACTCGGCCCCACGGCACATTATGCGACCATTTATTTTCATCAGTAGCTGCTCGTTTAACCTCATTACTTTCGTATGCTCCCAAAGCCCGGAGCTCACTTCTGGCTTCACGACATCCCCTGACATGACCTCATTTAAAAGAAACTAAAAACGCGTCTATTAATCGCAGCATTTAGTGTGTCCACGTGATTCGTTCGTTACATGCTTATGCGTGCTGACACTGTACATGCCGAGCTGGTTTGGTCCGGTGGTTAAGGTGCTCGCCCCGACCATGTCTGGCTGAGGTCGTGGGCTCGAGCTCTGAGACATATGTGAAGCGCCTGAATAGAGGTTAAGTTTTCTTGGGGCGCTATATAAATGAATTATATTATTATTATATTATTACATGCTGCCACTAACCATATTTGCATGGTGACCCTGTGCATGTCACCCCTAACCATGTTATGCTTGTTGTCATTGAGATGCTACCACTAACCATTTGATCGTGCTTACTTTGCAGCAACTGTAAAGTGCCTAGAAGAGATTGAGTTATTTGAGGACGTTATATCAAATGTGTTATTATTAGTGTTAGTGTTAGGAATACTCCCATAGGCAGACAGGCTAGTGTGATGGCTCGGTTAGCTAAAAGTGCACCGTTAACGCACAGCTGGCTTTTTTGTTAGAATGAAGGAGCGTAGGCACAGTCGTGTCAAGACGTGGACCAGACACGTGGACATATTCGAAAAAGACTTTCTCATCGTGCCTATTAACGAAAAGTGAGTGCGAAGCAGCCTTGTTCTACCTGTTGTGCTGCACCCGTGAGCTGCATTGTTTGCTGCATCTCTCTCTCTCTCTCTCTCTCTCTCTCTCTCTCTCTCTCTCTCTCTCTCTCTCTCTCTCTCTCTCTCTCTCTCTCTCTCTCTCTCTCTCTTGTTGCTGTCTCTCTGGTTTGTATTCGTAAACCAACCTTTACCGACATGGCTTCGGAGCGAAATTGGTCTGAGATGGTGTCGCCTGAATTGCTAGCGCTAGCAGCTTGCATGATGTTCATGTGCCTTGCAAAAATCGCACCAAGTACTTACAGCCGATGCAACCTGTGTATTCTGGTTCCTTTTGGCTCGCTTCAGCAAGCTATTGGCTACTTACTTTATCCACCAAGCCTACTTGGAAAGTGTAGGCCTGCTGGCATCTGTCATTACAGGAAGCGAAGAAGCTTAGTAGATATTGGCAAGGCTTGGGTCTTTATAAAGTTTGAGAACATCACCCCTAAGATGTATTCATCCAGAATCATCCCAGAACTTCCTCTAATAGTTTGGTGTGCTGTTCCAAGTCGACTTGCTAGATGGGCACAGGACCTCCTTTGTCTAGAAGTGATGTCCTGTGAGTCTGTTTAGGGCTGAGTAGCTTGTATTTACAGCGTTCACCAGAAAACCGCAGTTGCTCTGTTACTTTTTAAAGAAAATTATTTTTGACCTCGATCTACTACTTTTGGTGTAAATAGGTCTTGCATAACAATTGTGTTTACCAATTTCTGGTCTTCTGTAAATCACCAAAATTTGGGATTGCATTTATAACAAATTTATCTGTTAATATGCAAATTTCGAAAACTTAAAATTGTTGACCATTTTTTGGGGATTACAGCATGTAGAGACAGCCGACTTTTGCAGTTTATCAAAAATTATCCTGTAATGTAATTTTTTGGAATAGCTCCCTAAGAGAACTCGATCTCTTTGTTGGGACCTTGCATATGCTCAAAATGAAGCATGTCATTTGATTGATCGTAATATGCGGTATCCGGTTGACATGTTTCCCTTTAGCATGTTGTAGTCAAATATAATAATAATAATAATAATAGAAATTATAACGAAGTTGATAAAGTACCCTAAAAAAACTCAATCTCTTTCTAGGTTCTTTATATTTGCTGCAAAGGAACACGAATCATATGGATCAGCTAAATGCTGTGATACGTATATGTGTTCTAGCTTCTTTTTAATATGGTCACGGTAGTTAATGTCGTGACGAAAATCGGAAGTGAGTTCCAGGCTTTGGGAGCATACAAACTAAAGGCACGGTCTCCAAATTATTCGAGATTAGTACGAGGTATGGGTAAGCTGTTAGATTCCGAAAAGCGAGCAGTACTATGCTTAGCCTGCAGAAGATCTGAAAGGTAAGCTGCAGCCAAATAATGAAGGGACCTGAAAGTGAGTGGCAAAACCTTTAAGTCTATGCGTTGCTTGACTGGTAGCCTGTGCAGGTCGGCAAGAAGTGGTGTGATGTGGCAACTGCGACGCTCACGACTACTGACAAGCCTAGCTGCAGAGTTTTGCACCTGGTTGCATGGGACGGTAGACCAGCAAGCAGACGTCAGGATCATGAGCATTAAATAATGCTTCTTATGTGCTAATATAATATTGTATTAACTCTTAAAATAAAAGCATTAAAGGCTTGATTTCAGGCATTGTTGTTGCTTTATGGTGGGTTTGGTTTTTATTTTTAAAAGGTGACCGGTGGTCATGGCCTCATAGTAGTTTATAATAATAATAATACTAATAATTCACTTGATAAAGCGCCCTCAAAGAACTCAATCTCTCTCTAGACGCTTTACATTTGCTGTAAAGTGAAATGCAATTGAATGGTAAGTAAAATCATGCTTGAAAAACAAACGAAATGAATAATATGGTTAGGGGTGACATGCACAGGGTCAGCATGCAAATGTGGTTGGTGGCAGCATGCACAGTGTCAGCACGCATAAGCACATCAAGGACGAATCACAGGGACCCACTAAATGCTGTCCTAAATAGGTGCGTTTTTAGGTTCCTTTTAAATGTGGTCAGGTCATGGGATGTTCTGACGCAGGTCGGTAGGGAGTTCCAGGCTTTGGGAGCATATGAACTAAGTGCACGGTCTCCAAAGGATTTAAGGTTTGTATGAGGTATTTGTAGACTGTTGGATTCCGAAAAGCAGGTGGTACGATGCTTGGCCTGATGGGGTAGTATATCTGACAGATAGGCTGGAGCCATAGAATGAAGGGACCTGAAAGTGAGCGACAAAACCTTGAAGTCAATTCGTTGCTTGACTGGTAGCCAGTGCAGGTCGGCGAGAAGTGGAGTAATGTGGCAACTGCGACGCTCACGACAGACAAGCCTAGCTGCAGAGTTTTGCACCAGCTGCAAACGCCTGATCGCACATGCTGGTTGGCCAGTAAGCAGTGAGTTGCAGAAGTCGAGACGGGATGTCACGAATGCATGGACCAACTTGGAAGTGGTATCTTTTTCTAAACAAGCCCAAATTTTAGCAATGTTATGGAGCTGAAAATAGGCGGATTTGACTGTGGAGCTGATATGGTCGTCTAACGAGAGTTTACTGTTTAACTGTGCTGTCTGCTAGCCGTCATTATTTTGGATGCACTTGTAGTGTTAGCCTCACTTGCTGTGACCATCTTAATTATTCGTTTAAGCTCTCACTGGTACCTTGCGGTCATTTGCTTTCCAAGCTCCTTGCCGGCGATGTACAGCAAGGCTGTATGCGCGAAACGTCCGCCTAGTGGTCAGCAATGCCGAGATGAGCCACAGCCGGAGGTACGTCGTTGTGCGTGGATGCAGTGGTCTGCTACCATGATCCGTAACCGGCTCTTCTTTGTGTCTACCAGTTTTGCTTGCTATTTCTCTGCTTTGCTGGTGAGGCAGCCCCGTGGCTGTTTTTCTCTTGCATTGGCTCTTCGTTGATCTCCAATGATGGCATTTAAACTCGGCATCATTGGGCTGTCACTGGCCTGCTAGCTGGTCGGCTAAGCAATGGGTGCGATGAAGATGGCTTGCTTTCATATAGTGGCCGGCGCATTCTCTCGTTGTGACATGTGCAATGCTGGGTGTTTCCAAGTCCGGAATGAAAGTGTCCGACTTGGTCCACTGCATTTTGCTTTGACAGGCTAGGCTTTCTGTTTACCTTTATAGCAGTTGTTTGAAGTTGGTTCATTTTTTAAGCATCGTTAGTTCCATTGCTGTGTCAACTCAAAAACTTCAGTTCACCAGCCAGTCTAAAAACGTCATGCAATCTTGTATCATGTAGCAGAGAAAAAATGGGAAGCTGTGATAAAGCTGCTGTCGAGGTATTTTTAGCCTAGAACGATCGGGCTCCCAATCTTCGGATTCGAATTATAGTAAAATTGTGGTCCCCATGTTGCCTGCATATGCTTTCATGATGTGCTCTTCCAATTCTACACAATTCTATGCCTTACAATTCATACACAATTTGCTGTTTATTTAGTTTTGGCCAGTGGCTACGGTACTTGACCCGACCAAGGTCAGGGTAAATGTGTTTGATGACCAGGGTCGTGGGCTCGAGCCCCGTGACATATGTGAAGCGCTCGAACAGAGATTAGGTTCTCTTAGGGAGCTATGCAAATCAAATATATATTTTGATGCTACTTTCTCTTAGCTCGTCCCCCTCTCTGTTTCAGTCTATAATCTCCATCTTCCTGTTGGCATAGCTAATCACAATATGGGTGATGGCACACTAGGTAAGGCAGCTGCTTTTCCCGAACAGGGTCCAGAGGTCGTGGGTTCGATTCCTGCTGTGGGCGATCTTTTATCGCTGCTGCAAGCAGTGGTGATAGCCGTAAAGGCTTTTTTGTTGCTATGCAAAAGAGGCTGTTTAATCAGCTAGTGTTTTTATGGGCTGTCATTATAGTGCAAACACCCCACTTTAACTTGGCCTTGATCCTTCCCTGCCTTCATACCTCACTTTCTCCACTTCTTTCCCGTTTGTTGCTTACAGTCACATATGGATGGTAGCTGAATTAAATAAATAATAAATTCAATTCATTTGTATAGTGCCCCAACAGAACTTAATCTATATTCAGGCGCTTCACATATGCGTCGGGTCTCGAGCCTACGACCTCAGCCAGACCTTAGTCGGGGCGAGCACCTTAACCACTGGACCAAACCAGCTCGACTGCCTTAACAGTTATGATCATGCTCATCGTAACTAGACACTTTAAAGCCGAACCTTCACGACTGGCCCGGACAGCATCTGCCCTGTAGCCTCTGCTTGGAATGTGGGCATTTTGTTCCAAAATGATTTTTGATCATAATAATAATAGGTTGGTTGTGTTTTGTCATAAATAAACCTAATCTCTTCCCATGCACATTATAACTTCCTGCAAGAGAATGGGTTTAGTGACATGTTTGGTGACTTTAATTACAATTAGAATTTAATTACATGCACGGTATCAAGCAAACTAAAGCGAGCGTGTATCATGTTAATGCCAGCATGTTTATGCCAATTTTAAGACACTTGTGCCTGACGATTAGTAAGACCTTTGGCTAGTAACACGAACTAAATCATGAACGTGTATGTATGTGAAGCATGCCAGAGCAATAAAGGTAAATTTAACTCGTGTGCAGTGAAAGCTAACGTCAATAGATGTGTCTTTAGCTGACACTTAAAAGATAAAAGTTCGTCGATGGTACTGAGCAATGCAAGATGCAAGCAAGGGGAAGGCTTCATCACCAAAGACTTTAACTTAGATGTGGGGGATATCAAGATGACTAGATGCTTACGAGTTGGCAGTACGAGAGCACACTGGACTAGACTGCATCTGCTTCATTGTCGTCCATCTACTTTCATGTACTTAACCTTGCAGACGTTCGTAGGTGCTCCGATAAAGGTACCACAGCAAGGTCTATCGTTGCATTTGTCGCATATTTTCAAAATTCCTTTTACTCTGTTTTTGCTGAGAGAAAAATTATTATTGACGATTCACAACTTGGCTGTTTGTTTTTTGACGAGAAACAACGTTGATACCGAATTATATCACTTCTGTGACCTGCGCAGAGAATATCAAACTATGTATCTACTTCAAGGTTCTATCAGCCAATTTTATGTTCCTTCGTTTTCTTGCTCTGTCTAACGTACGACTTCTCCACCTTCAACTGGTATGCCCATGCCACTGACTCGTGTCATTTAGCTGCACCTCTAACTGATCGTGCCTTTTGTTCCTGAGCATCTAAAGCCTGGAATTGTCTCCCTACTGAGATCCCCTCATCTTCGGACTTGACTACATTTATATCGAAACCCAAGTTTCACTACTTCGTGGCAATTGCTTTGTGCGTACAACTCGTTTTCTATATGCTTATGGATACTGTGTGTTTCTGTTCTCTCTGACCAGTTATTGTACTTCCGGTGCCATGGGGTGCTGTAGAGGGGTGTGAAGTGATGCCCCGCCCTTTATTGTACTTCCTTGCCGACCCAAGTTAATTGCTTGCAAAGAGACAGTGCTATAGTTATGATTTGTAACTGTTATTCTGCATCTTCCTCTCCATATTCTCTGCTGCTGCTTCTCTGTTACTTAAACACCTAGATTGTGCCAGCAATCACATCGGCAAGTGGGAGAGGATAAACCGTGAAACCTTGCTCTTAGGAGGGAGATCTATTGAGCCTCTCCCTGATTTTGAAGACGTGTAGGTGGGTGACCTGACGGAGGTTGTCGTCTTGACTAATTGGCCTGAGCAGCTTAACCGAGGCCTGCACTACGGCAGTAGCAGCTGTTCGTTGAGTTGGGTCACACCCTAGGGATTAGTGAGTGGACAGGTGGGTAGACATTTTGAGAGTGAACTTGCTTTTCAGAGGTACTCCGTGGATCCTGCTTGACGATTTTCCAGAGTATCCGTTTTTTTAACATGATCTAATGAAGCTGTATTTACAGCAGTGGTTATGTAGTTGCAAATGGCCCTGAGAGAGAGAGAGAGAGAGAGAGAGCTACCTTCTGTCAAGCTGTGTTAAGGAATACTGCCAACTTCAGTCAGTGGTGAGGGGGGCTGGTGGGCTGCACACCAAAAGATAATCAGGAAAACGCTTCGCCGGCTTTTGATAAATGCAGGCAAGTCCTTGTTCAGCCTTAAAGAGAAGAGAAGCCCTTAACCAATATTTGGTCGTGCCCAGCCTCTAACTATATGACTTGGTGTGACCGCAAGTGTGATGCATGAGTTGGCACTCGATGCAAAACTACTCTATGCCCATGGCCAGTGATTAAGGATGCCATTTAAAAAGAATCTTCAAACCCATCGGTCCCTTGGATCATTTGTCTTGCATGCATTATTTATTGATCAAGTGCTTTCGCTTTCTATGCATTTTTCACACTATGGTCACAGCTTTGCCCTAACGTTGGAGTGCTTTTAGGCTGGGCATTCTGTCATATGTTGTAACATGTTCGACATTCACATATTGCTCTGTCCTTCGGCTGATCAAAGATGGACTGCTGTGTATGGGTGGGAGTAAACGACTAAGCCAATCATCGGCACTGCTATGCCTCTGTTTCCTTTGCAGCATATGCATAGTGCCTGAAAGTTGTTAGGTTTTTTGAGGGTGCTATAGAGATGTATTATTATTATTTTCATTAGTATTATTATTATTAGATCGTACGCAAAGCCAGGAGTTTGAAAGGCAAACGTATCGAGGACGACGATGGCGATACAGCTCACGTCGGCGTCCACCTCACTGCCGGCACAGGTCACCAGCCGGCAGACTGCGAGCCTGGCTCGTCACACAGTAGCCACCACTCAACTTTTGCCTCTGGCTGCAATGACGACAAAGAGCAGCCGGCAAAAGCTGTCAAAGTCGCTGAAGGAATCAGCGCCAACAACGACGAAGCGTCCGACAACTCGGTTGCTGCCAAGTATTGCAGGCCCCCAGCTCAATCGACCGCTTCCGGGAGACCAAAGTACTGCTCACCCGAACCATCAGTGGTGGCTTTGCAGCTGCCTCCGCCACGGTAAGCATGATCATTCAAGCAACTGCTGCCTGCTTGCACCACCACACTGCTGTGCCTAGTACAATCGTTCGTGGTGTGGCTGTAGCTGAGCTGGGGGGGGGTTGGGCGCCGCCATGCTCCTTCCACACCTGGCTCTATCGGTTTGCTTTGCCCGTGTGCCCAATGTGGCCTCATTTCGCCCAGCTCATGGCTGCCACCACCACTCTTCTCTTTGTAGGCCGTGCATTCTGATATTCGACTCGCTGGGTAGTTCGCCGAGATCGTCTGCTACAAGGATGCTTCGAGAGTGAGTGCGATAGGCATTGCTGGCACGCTGCCGCTTGTCGCAAATCGGACATCGACTTTGACTGCTTCCATCCGCAAGCTCCACCGAGCTGGTAGCTGCTTGCAGCCGAGTCGGGCCGAGACCATCTTGCCTTGGCTGCTTGTCGAGGATTGGATCTTCGAGGCCTCCTATTCTCCTCCCCCCCCCCTGTGCTGGCAAGGGTAAGGAGGTTTTCAGGATGAAGCCAATTGCAGGCACCTATTCAATGCCTGGCCTGTAGCTGCCTCACGAGTATAGGCTATTAAAATATTCGACAGCTGACTGGTGGGTGTCAGATTTAGCAATTAATAAAATGAGCATGAACTTACCTAGAGCATGTTTTTTTCATATAATGCTTGTACCCTACTGTGAATGTGATGTAGTCCAAATAATGCTTTGTATTCATGCTGGTGGTGCTGAATCTTAACCTACCCGAGCCAACCAATCGCTTTGGGCAGCATGCTTCTTTGCTGGATGCTGCCTGGTTCACAGAGGTTGCTCGGCAGTCCCCCTCCCCCTTAGATTAATCCATTCGCAGGTGCTGTCTTGTGGAATGACTTATGCTTGTGTTTGCTTTGCAGCAGTTAGTCATCAGTCAGGAGATAGGGCATTTGCTGAGCCTCGTCGGTTTTCCATCCAACGCTTACTAATCATCACTGAGTGCGCATTACTATGCTGCTGTACGAATTTCTGTCTGAGCAGGTATCTCGAGGTGGAATGGTGTACCAGAAAAGGTCCCGTAGATCCAGCGGTGCCTGTGCGTGAGCTATTCTCGAAGGAGAAAATACCAGGCCAGTGCCCTCGCTGCCCTCAGCAGGACAACTACTGTGATTGTGGACTCTATTTGCTGCAATATGTGGAGAGCTTCTTTGAGGTGAGGCCTAGTCGATTGACTGTCCCGTGCCCTGTCGGCTGACGAAGTACTTTGTAAATGTATAGCAGTTCAGAAGGCAAACGTCTGAACCGACTTCTTTTTGCTGCCGGTGTAGCATAGTGGTAGTAGATGGCTTGGGAAATTAACAAGAAAAAAATATGCTTACTCGTAGCAAAATGCGGTGGCTAGGCTTGTCCCTTGTTGCTGCTGTCACATCATTCAACTGCTGTATGATGATAATTCTGCTAAGATGTTTATACTGTGCTCTGAGAGAACCATATCTCTTTCTAGCCACTTATCAAAGGCTTTCCCATTCACTGGCTTCCTCATCATCCGGTGCATTGTCTTGACAGTCGTGTCACTTCGGCTTACGTAACTGAAGCACGTACTGATGATGAGTCCTCAGTCGATACTGCCTGCTGTGACTTGCATCATTGAGCTGTGCATATCCAGCCTCTAATAATAATAGTAGTAATAATAATAGATTTGTTATAGCACCTTCGGAGAATCGTCTTTTTTAGGCTCTTACATTTGTTGCAAAGGAAGCATGAACGAACAGTTAATGCTAGCATGCTCAATGAACAATGAAACAACCGTACAAAGCCTTTAGGTACCTTTAGTTCACATGCACATTGCGTTCTAAGTCAATGCCATCTACATTCGTGTAACCCTTTCAGAGCACTGCAGTCGAGGGTGCCTCCGTATACGAGAGACTTCTGCCGTAGCCGACTGACTCAGCTGTCCGCTGCAATGCAAGTGCTGCATTTTTTTATAATTAGCTGCTGACCAGGCCTGCTTTTTGTGGCCTGTCCTCCAGCCGATTGCCCTCTCCTCCCTCGCGCTGCCGGTGCTCCTGTCTGACCATCTGCACATCGCCTTGGGCTCATCGAAGACTGGCATGCCATCACCGGAAATTTTTAGCATGTGCATTGTTTCCTTGTTCCAGAATCCCATCAAGGACTATGCCGTCCCTATACCACCTGTCAGCGACTGGTTTTCGATCGATCGCGTCAAGTGCAAGCGGAAGGAGCTGAAGGCACTCTTGCGGAGCATTCAGAGCGAGTATGACAAGACGTAGCAAGAGGGCACCCGCCGTTGAACTCGACGTCATGGTTGCTCTCTCGTCCGAGAGAAGTGTGGCTTATCTCTGCAATGCAGCATTTGGAGCTAATCTCTGCAATGGACTGTATCATTTTCTTGTCAGCCAAGTGCAGCATGGTTGACGAGCTCAGCTGCAGTCGTGAACTTCCTTTAGAATCGTCCTCAAAATGGAAACAAGACTTTGTCGCACGTTCGATGGTGTGTGCATCGTAGCCGTCACCGAATGGCCGCCTTTGGTCATTCTCTAAAAGACCTCTGTGCTGCCTCCTGGAACTCTGTCAAACACTTTATGGCACATAGATATGGTGCTATGGAGTGACTGCTTTTGTAAGAACTATTTGTTTATAACTTATGAAAACAAAAGCCACTTGTGTTTCTTTTTGTTCTCAGAGCCATTATGACTGCCAAGTTTTAATTAACAAGAGCATCGTTGCCTGTTACAGTGTGAGCAGGGCTTAGCTCTATTCGATTTGTTTGAACCAATCTTGTGACAAGCTATTTAAGTTGGGAATATTTGAGCCCTTCGAAGCTTGAAAGTAAGACCACTTTCATGTTATTGAGAAATCTGTTGGCTCTACGACCTGAGTTTTATTTTGGTAGGCAATCATAGGTCTTTGCCATCGGCGGCTTCGTTCGGGCAGGTTGGCACTGGTACTCACCGAAATAATCTGTTAGGCTGATGTAATTGCTGTGAAATCGTCTCAAATTCGTCGAGTTTTATTTTACCTTAATCTGCAAAAGAATCTATTTCTAAATATGGGTTATCGTCGGCCGACCTATGCTTTCTCCTACTTTGTTCCATTCCCTCTCTCACCTTTCCCTAGGCTCAGTTCCTGTTCTGGGTGACGGTGTGCATTAAACGCGTTTGTACTGTGGAAGCACATGAAGCTGTTACATCAAACTGAAGGCCCCTCTTGCTTGTGGCTGGCTGGTCAGGCAGGTAGACTGATGTGACTCCAAGCTGTGCCCTCCTCCCACCGGACAACCAGGATGCGTTTTGAGCAGATCCAGCCTGGCAGCTTTTCGAACTGCCAAGAATGCTGCCGGTCCACAGAGATGCCAAGCCGCTTCCTGCTGGCAAGCTTCTGGCTTGCAGATGGGCGACAGGCTTCTTAGCCGGCAGCTCAGCTGGGCTTGTCTTGGTTACTGCCGGTTCTTAGTGGTACAGCCAGGCTGGTTAGGGCAAGGTTAAAGTTCACCCCTACACCTCTGGTCAACCCCAGCCTCACAATTTCTACTGCCCATGGTCCTGCTGTTCTTGCCGAAGTCACAGTTGAAATACTATTGTTGAAACAGTCTCTTCCTGTCAACCTGGCTCCCAGTAGCCTAAATATTAAAGAAAAGCTAGCCCCAACCCAGTCATCTACAATTGGCTCACTGGAGCCTAAACATAAAAGAAATACTTCCCCCACAATCTTTTGATCCGAAATAAGTCAATTTTCCAAACCTGACCAAAAGGTCAATATCTTCTAGCCTTTTGGTATTTCACCCAAGCCAGATTTATATCCACATTTCATGGTTCAGTTAACTAGTTATAGTGTCTAGAAGCTCGTTGAGGGATTGAGTTTAGGTTCAGTTGATCTATGAAGAGCCGATGGATAAAATGATGATAAGAAGCGATGGATAAAAGAACGTGAACTATTAACCTTTAAGAATCGTCTGTGTTTTGGCTTGGATAAAGTAGCTGCATGTGTATAACGAAAATCTTTCATAAAAGCTCAATTTAGAATGGCGTGGTATATTGCTTTGTCTTCGATATTAGTCGACAGTTTATCTGTGTTTGCCTGTGCGCGTGTGTGTGTGTGTGTGTGTGTGTGTGTGTGTGTGTGTGTGTGTGTGTGTGTGTGTGTGTGTGTGTGTGTGTGTGTGTGTGTGTGTGTGTGTGTGTACATGCAATTACCAAGCAACAGCAATCAAGAGTGACCTTGTGCGCTACAACCTTGCCTTAAATAAAATAAAAAGTGTATGTCATCCCTTAGCCTATTCCATAGTCACGGAGTGGGATACGTGTATAGCACCAGCCGCAGCCTTCAGCTCTCTAGTATAACTTGAAGAAGTTGACTGACGTTAAGGAACGCTAAGATCGTGAAACTGCATTAACCAAATTCAATTCACTTAGGTCGTCAAAAATACGCATAAGAATTGTAAAAACGTAGATAGCTGCATATGAGACGATGCCGTGACTGCCTTTATAGAGCATCACCATTGGCAATGATCGTATGACTGTGCCGTGTGTAGTGCTGAAACACTAGTAGTCACACCGGAATGTAGTTTAGGGGCTGCTATCAGTCGTATGAGTGTTGGAGCAGATATCATTAGCAGCCCTATCATTGATACAGGATCCACAGCTGCACGAAAACCAATCGCTTTGTTTTTGTTTAGTCAAGGCAACGGCACTAGATACCCAAGTACAACCTGAAGTCACAGTAAAATCTGCCTACTTTAAGCTACATAACATTGTTAAAATTCGGGCTTGTTTAGATAAGGATACCACGTCTAAGTTGGTCCATGCATTCGTGACATCCCGTCTCCACTTCTGCAACTCACTGCATACTGGCCTACCGGCATGCGCGATCAGGCAATTACAGTTGGTGCAAAACTCTGCAGCTAGGCTGGAACTCCCTCCCGACCTGCGTCAGAACATCCCCCGACCTGACCACATTTAAAAGGAACCTAAAAACACCTATTTAGGACAGCATTTAGCTGGTCCCTGTGATTCGTCTTTGATGTGCTTATGCGTGCTGACACTGTGCATGCTGCCACTAACCACATTCGCATGCTGACCCTGTGCATGTCACCCCTAACCATATTATTCATTTTGTTTGTTTTTCAAGCATGATTTTACTTACCGTTCAATTGCATTTCACTTTGCAGCAAATGTACAGCGCCTAGAGAGAGATTAAGTTCTCTGAGGGCGCTTTATCAAGTGAATTATTATTATTATTATTGTCTGTCGTGAGCGTCGCAGTTGCCACATCGCACCACTTCAGCTTTTCGGAATCCAGCAGTCTACCAATACCTCGTACATACCTCAAATCCTTTGGAGACGTGCATTTAGTTCGAATGCTCCCAAAGCCTGGAACTCCCTCCCGACTTGCATCAGAACGTGCCCTGACTTTACCACATTTAAAAAGAACTTGGAGAAAGAACTGAGGTAGAGGCTGAGCCATGACCGTCGATTGCCGTGCATTGTCCTCGATTGTGCGTTCTTGATTGTTTATAAGGATGTGGCTGCATTTTTAATGAAGTGTAGTGCAATACGCCAGAAAAGTTGGAGTTTCTCTCAGCAACTGCCGGCCCATATGTAACGAACCACTATGGATTGGCAAATTTCTCCGGGCCATTGCCGTCGATTGCGGTGCGTTGCCGTCTATTGAATGTGCACAATGGGAGAACATTATTGATGCGAATATGTACATGTTACCTGGAATGAGAGTTGTAAATTACTGCAGCCAACCTTGTCAATTTTCCACGGATTGGGCTATCGGCCCCAACCACTGCTGTCGATTGGCGTGCATTGCTGACAGTTAACGAGCAGAGCCTCTTGAAAATGCCACGGTTTGACTTTGGACGCAGCGGAATGTTATATGTAATGACAGTTGCGACTTCGCCCTGCAAATTTCTAGTCAATTTGCCGCAAGTTGGGGCTTTGGCCCGGTCTATTTCTGTCGATTGCCATTCGTTGCTCTCGTTTTTACGTGCAAAATTGGTTGAAAGGATGTGATTGCACTTTAAACACAGTGGGCTGTGACAGGTAACATACACTTGACCTTGGACCAGTCTCTCTTCGGTGGTTTTCAATGGATCATAATTGATTTGCACGGGCCTTTCCTGTCAATTGCCATGCATTGCCGAAGATTGAACGGTCAGAGCGGGTTGAAAGTATGTGCTCGTGCCGTGAGATGTTACGGGAAATGAGAATTGGAGCTAGGTGCAGCCGATTTCTTGTCAATTTGCCACGGATTGCAGTATTGGTCCCTGCCATTGCTTTTGATTGCCGTGCATTGTTGACAATTAACGAGCAAATTGCTTGACAATCCTACGATTTCACTTTTAGCTCAAAGAAGTGTGAAATGCGATGACAGTTGGCACTTTGTGCAGCTAATTTGTGGTCGACTTACCGAGCATTGTGGATTGCTGCTAATAAGGTGCTCGCTCTTTACGACCGAGGTCGTGGGTTCGAATCCTGCAGTGGGTTATCCTTAATTGTCAGCTGGAAGCTGTGGAGATAGCCCGGTCAAGGCTCCATGCCGCTAAATTAATGAGGTTGCTAAATCGGCTAATATTAGCTTTAGACAAATTCAGGCATTACATCATGGACCGGCAATGTGTGCACTAAGTAGCCGGAGGCCCTGCCCATTCACTACGCACAGAGCAGACAGCACGGATTGCCCTGCTTAACATATTCGATGGGTCTATTTGGCATATCTTGCTTGCTCCATTCACACCCGGACAGCAATGTAGAGGCCGAATTGGTAATCGCACTCGGTACCTACGCTTTCGGCATACGTCGGACCTGGATGACGCCTTACTGTAGTTTTGGTTATCGTCGTCGGCAACAGCACGGCCGACGAGCGAAACCACCAGTTTATTCTGCTCCGAATAGGGGAAGCACAGCTCTCGTCTTCCCTCTCACCCACCAGAGTGCCTCGACTCCCTTGTCGTAACGATCACGAACAGCACATTCCGACAGCATACCCCATCAAGTGCCTTAGCCCAGTCGTACAACAATCAGGGGCAGTGTCGTCAATTCAACGAAATCACACTTACCATCCTCAAGGCAAGGTCATGACCGAGCTGGCCGACCGGAGTCCATTTATCAAGCTACCAACGTACAAGCTCGCGCCGCCGAGATATCTTGACGGCCGGAGGGTGTACACTGTCCAATTACTTGTGCTATTCGGAAAAATAATGACGATGGCCACCGAATGGTCGCATGTCGTGCTAACTAAAGTTGTGGTACGGAGAATGCAGGAGTCACCCAAGGTCGACATTCCTGTGAAGCCGGAAGAGCCCTTACACTGTCCCAACGAAATCCAGCTGCAGATTTAGGGGACTGACCCCAGCGTGTTTCGAGCAGCGAGCGTGTTTACCCATTTATGTTTTTTTATTGAGACATTTCTATGGAGGGTAGTTCGATTGCATGAGGGCTGGTACCGCTCCTATCCTCAGCAGCTGGTGGGAGCATCCTCGAGAGGGGCCTGTGCACAGCTGTGGTCAGCTTCTAAGCAGGCGTTGACGCAGGCCGATAACCAACTGGTGAACGAATGGTGGATTCACCATCGTGGTCGGCCGAGACACAGCCAGAGTCGAGGAGAGGGGGGACTAGAGTGGGAGAGAGGGGCGAGTGAAGTCGTGCTCCCTCTGCTGTGTGAGTACTAGAATAAATTGTGGGCGTTGTTCATCGGCTGGCTCTCTGATGTGCGAACCAAACTACATGGAGGAAGGGAGTTACCTGAGGCAGATGTGTAACCGCGAAGAAGCTCGTCCCCCGGCTCTCTACTGGTGGACGATGTAACGCAGCGCTGCAGCTCGGCTAAAACACAAGCGGCCACAACTGGGTGCCGAAAGCAACCGTTAATTGTGGGCCTGTTAGTAGTGGTTACGCGCGGGCACAAGTGCTTTACGTGCGCCGGCGAAAGTGCTTTACGCGAGGCCACCTGACCGCCGGAGTTAACTGAGCGAACTCCCGAAGCCGATTACAATAAGCCACTCACACCTGCGTTGATTGCAGTGGTCCAGACCCCGAAGGCGGACCGCTACAGCACCTCAAGATACGAGCAGCTAACTGAGTAGCCGACCGAACACAACTTTGCAGTCTAAGTTGCACTTAGCTGTACGTCGCCGTTGGTTCGACTCTCGTGCTCTCGAGGTGTAGTCTCGGATCGACTACCGAAGCTGCAGCCCTGAGCTCTGTAAGTTATATCGTGTATAGCTGGCTTGGTCTAGCGGTTAAAGTGCTCGCCCCGACCAAGGTCTGACTGAGGTCGCAGGCTCGAGCCCCGAGGCATATGTGAAGTGCCTGAGTAGAGATTAAGTTCTCTTGGGGCGCTATATAAATGAATTATATATATATATATTTATATTTATATTCTCCCTCTCTGCCCTCTTGACCTTGAGCGTAGCTGCTATTTTTGTCGGACCCTTGCTCTCAGTGTCCGTCCTCGGCCTATTCGCTTCTGCCTGACGTTTATTAGACGGCTCCTGCTCCAGCTTGCCATCCTTTCGCTCTTAGTCTAATGGAGTACAGTAGTCGGTCCACATCCTGACCGCTCTTTGTCTGACCAAGCTCCATTCTAACCTAAGCGGATCTCGCTGTCAAACTGACGCCTCGCTCCGCTCCCGGTTAACTACTGTGTAACGCCGAAGGCTCGGCGAAGTAAGCTTGACCTGCCGCTTACCTAGCGGCGTAGCCTATCGCCTAATGCTGTACGATGCGTGCCTACGGGCAATAAGCAGGCCGCCACGAAACGAGCGTTTCTGGCGCTGACCTGCTTACCGTTACTAAAGGGGGTTGTGAGTCCGCGGCGTGAATTGGAAAGCGAGACACACAAATTGGGGATTTTACTGAACTTTATTCGCAAGCGCACAAAGTCGCTGCGCGTCTAGTTCAGCTTTATCTCCACACTCCTCGCACGTTCTCAACTGCACCAACACTCTTGTGGAGGGAATACTCCTCCACACTGAGCGCGACCCGGACCCTAAACCCTAACCGGAGAACTAGGAATCCGTTCCCACCTGTACCGAGGGAATACTCCACACACGCCACCTCAAGCACTCTTGCGGAGGAAATACTTCTCCACATTGAAGCGAAAACCGGAGCCTAAACCCTAACTGGGGAACTAGGGCTCCACACACGCCAACTACGCCTAGCTCGCACCGGCAAATCCCTATGCCGAGACCACGTGCTAGCGCGCACACACACGACACAAAAGAAACACAAAAGACGAAAGAACACACAAAATGCCAGCTCGGGCGCGATACGACCGTATTCGGTGGAGTTCCACCGAATCCTCCTTGCGCTGTCTCGTCCTGTTCCGTCAATCGCCGGCGAAAAGCCCGCCGTCCTCCCTCACTTTCAGAGAAACGAGTGCGACGGCGTCGAAGCCGGACCAAAGACAAAAGACCGTAAGACCAAGAGCGAGCGTCGCTCGACTCTTAAATACCTAGCTGAAACAATGGGGCAAGAGCTTAGTGGTATTGGGCCCGGACACCTTGGCCCATCACGGAAAGGAATTAATACCGTCCCCAGGCCACTGGAAGGGCACCTCTGTCCAGCTTGAATGGCGAATGGGTTCCAGACGATTCTTCCTTGGAAAGAGGGAAGGCGGGGGTTGACAGGCCAGCCAACATCTATCAGCAGCTTCCGCGGGTATCGGACCAATTCTAAAGGCCGAATCGCCGCCGTTCGTCTCACAGCTTCCTGGCTTGCTCTTAAGCGCTTCCTCTCTAACCGCACTGACACTCCTCTCTGGCTCACTGCTCCAGGACAAAGGGGCTCTAGCCCGCCGCCGAACAGCTCTTGTTCGCGCTAAAATTCAGCCAAGGCCAGCAGGGCGCTACAGACTAATTGGCTGGTTCGGGGGTTTGGAGGTGTGTAGAGAGGTAAAGAAATCGCTGGGTCATGGTTGACCGTTGGTTAGTCAACTCGACTACTTCATGCTTATTGTTCATACACTTTTGTTTGCGAAGGCAAGACTGCTGGCTACCGAGTGCGTGCCAAAAGCCACTTAGGCTTAATTTACGCTATGTATGAAATTCTCATGCGTAACACAAATTTAGTCTCTGTGTAGTTACCGACAAAAATGCATTACATTACATTTCATCCAGGAAATGACCATGTAGCGTCTTCAGATTATCGCGTATAGCTATGGTAACACCGGACCCACTTACAGCCATTGTAGTTCGTGGCGTGAGAGCCTGAGTTTCCGGCGTCTCCGAAGCGACATCCGGTTGCTCCTGCATCGTCGCGCGTACTGGATATCGGGAAATGTCGGCCTTATACAGATCATCGATGGCTGTTTTGGACAGATACGTGCCAGCCAAGTTTTCACCGGTGTGGAACCATCCTGCAGGTTAGTACTCGCCAAAGTCGGTACCCTAGATACAGCGATGTAACCGCAATGATATCGATCATGCTTCCTTTACAGCATATGTAAAGTGCCTAGAAAAAGATTAGGTTCTCTGAGGGTAATATACAGCTGTAATATTATGATTATATCGCTACGCTACCTTGGTTCTGGCACTTTGTCCATTTGACAGCAATTTTATGCTTGCTAAGTTTAAGCTACTGAGAGAAGTATGCTGCTATTTTATTTTGCATCGGGCTAACGCAGCCGAAGTAGCCAGCTACGTAGCTCTAGCCCGTGCAGGAAATATCAAAATAAGAGCCTAGAATGATGAGAATCTGTCTTTCAGATTCAAAATTGTTATTGTTGGCCTCCATATCTCTCAGCACCGACCCTTGTCCGGCCCTGGTGCTGTGCTAGTTGTCTGTACCATGTTGCCTAAAATCTCATCCACCCTGACCCAAAACTAATCTGATCCTAGAGCCAACATGGCTATATAACGTCTACTGCTTTGATTGGGCACGACCCGTGGGACCGAAGATTGAAAGTACGGTTACAATGGCCCAGACACCCAGGTTTTCGTTGCGTTGTGGTCGTGTCTTATTTTACTGCTAACTACCCTATGTTTTAAAAGGAGGTCTAGGTGAATAATATTTTAAACCTTCTTTGCCAATGGTTATTGAATCTAAGAAACCTGATTCATAAAGCATCAAAGTTAGCTCGCGAGTGGCCGTCGAGATGCATCTGCTCCCATGTGGTGGTGCACGGTAGACGTGTGTTTGTGGACAGTGGGCTGAAACTCCAAAATGAACGAAAACACACATGCTTTAGAAAGTAACATAGGCGATTCCCCTCTCAGTGAGAAGTTTCACCGAGAGCTTTCGTGTGTCCTCCGAGGTATACCCACCCAAAGTAACTTGCCACATCTTAGCTGCATAGCCACCCTTTGACTGGGAATTGGCTTAGCGCGTGAGCAGCATCTGGGTGAGCAGCATTTGCGGCATCACTCGGCGTGCATACTGTAGCTTGATTGGTGCTGAGGAGCCACAGTCGACCATCACTGCCCTTCGGTGGTCTAGTTGGCCTAGATTGCTGTTCGGTCAGGTTCACACAGGGCAGGTCTCTGCAGCAGCTAGGCAGCTGCCTCGTTGATAGCTGGTCCTGTGAAAGACGATGGTATAGGATGCAGGTTATCTCCCCGTCATTCTTAGCTCGAGAGCAATATCTTAGCACTATCCTCCCAGCGCATCCTTTTACAATAGAGCAGGCAGAGAAGTGTGAATGAACTATGTAATGTAATGTATCTCCGTCTGTAACTCCACAAAGTCATAAAGAGCACGTGGGTGTTACGCCGGAGAGTTTTGTATAGTGCACTCACAGCCTAGGCGGCTTTTGGTACGCATTCGGTAGCCAACAGACTTCTTCTCACGAAACAAAGAGAAAGTGGGAAGCATAGCAGAGTTAGGAGAGCAGTTGAGGTAGTGAGTAGAATAGAAGTAGCAGCTCAGGACCGCTGAAAAGGATGTGCCATAGTCGGCAGCAGGAGAGTAGTTGTCGTGGCGCAAGAATCATGGAAGCGAGTTCCACAGTCTATGACCTGCAGAGCTAAAGCTTCTGTTGCCAACTGTCTTTAAGCAGAGGAATGGGACAGCTAATTTATTGTCCACACAGGACCTGAGGGCACGAACAGGCTGAAACTGATGCAGCAGTTCAGCTAGGAGCTGGTTTGGTCCAGCGGTTAAGGTGCTGGCCCCGACTAAGATCTGTCTAAGGTCGCAGGCTCGAGCCCCGAGGCATCTGTGAAGCGCCTGAATAGAGATTAAGTTCTCTTGGGGTGCTATAAAAAAATTATATTTTTTTTTAGGTACAAAGGAGCCAAGCCGTGGCGGGCCTTGTGGGTCAGCAAAAGAACTTTGCTCTGTTTATTATGTTTGAAGCTACACTGTAGTCCTAACCAGTTAGCACGAATGGCTTGATTGTTGAACTTGGATTCCCAGCAGAGCGTATACTGAATGCTCGTCTCAAGCTTTTTTCTCCACTTTTACTCTGTGTTTTACTCTCTTACTCGATGCATTTTCTTGGTCATCTTTTTCTTTGATACCAGTGCTAAATTGTGTAAATATAATTGATTCCAACCCTCTTTTCTATAGCAGCAGCAAAGGCTAAGTGATTTGCACCCTGCTTGCAGCCGTGGTAAAGAATTGCCTGCTGAAAGGCTCGAAGAACCTGCGACCTTAATCAAGAAATGCAAGCACCCTATCCATAGGCTCCGACTAGCCTCATTCTCATTGCTATTTGATTGGCTGGATTGCCACCCACTTGCCTAGGTGTAGATCTGATATGCCAAGTGCAGGCTGTTCTGGCTGCGGGTCACCTGTCATACAAGCTCCTGCTACTTCTGAACAGCACACAATTGTTTGCTTGCAACCCCGGCAGCTGTTTGAATGGCTGCTCATAGAGGTGCTTTAATGTCTATCTGTATTTATCAATGTACTTATTGCATCGTACCCAGTGGTCAAGCTCTGATGTGAGTCAGCTGGCCATTATGCATTGCCAAGTCTCTTCCTGGTGTTGAGGCAGCTTAGATGGTTATTATCGGTGTTGCCCTGCCACTCTGATCTTCAAATTAGGTAGGGTTATAAAGTCAACCTGTGAGACTGGGTAGATTGAAGAGTGAAAGAAATTCATCAATGAAGCCCGGTACGTTTAACTCGCCCGTACACCATGAAAATACTACCATGCAGGAGAAAACTGTGCTTGGGGTATACAAATAACGTTTCTTTTGTGTTTGCGGTGTTTCCAGCTTGCTGTCAGAACCTCGATTACTCGACATGAGCAAGGGTTAACTGTGTCGTGCAGCTGGGTCTTTCCTGAACACTGCAGATCCTTATCTAAAGCTATAGCGCCTCGAGTGGCTCTGCTAGAGTGCGAGCACTTGCCTGCTGCTGCTGCGTTAGATCAGTAGTGGGACGCAGCCGCTGGCACTTGCTGTCAACGAAAAGCTGCCCAGGAAAACCGCCAAGCTTATTTCAATCGTGCCTGTAACTTTCGGCTGTTGGCTCAGTCGTTGTTATCCCGTGTGTGCCATTTCAGTCTCTTGTTGATTTGTTAGCTATCAGGTGCAGCCACAGGTGTCTGCTGAGGACTAAAGCTAAGGCTCCTGCTGAGGCTCTTCGAGAGAACTCTATCGGGTCATAGTACATAGTGCTGCTTCTCGTTCCAATCGGTAGCCGCATGCAGATGACCCGAGGTGTGGGCATATGGCTTGGTGCTGTGGGGGGGGGGAGGGTTGCGGGTGTGTTTAGCTGGAAACCTGAAGCATGCCCTAGCTATGTCCGGTAACCCACTGGTCACGTGTCAAATCCTCATAGAAACGAAAGATGTGCACAGGTGTTTCTCTCATTCTGGACTTCCGACATTTGACATGAGCAGCCTAGAGATGAGATCCTCGCCTTGAACGACCCAAGTCGTGGGCTAGAGCTCTGTGGCATATTTTAATCGCGTGGATAGAGAATGAAGCTCTCTTTGGGTGCTATGCAAATCAATTTTACTTATATATTACATGTACCTGTAAATGGCTCAGATGCTTAATTCGTATGGCTTGGGAATATGATCACAGGGTGCCATGGTTACGACAAGTTATCACTGCTATTAAGTACGCAGTGGGGCTTAGTAGCACCTAAATAATCAACCTGCATAGTTGTGGACAGTGGTACATCCCATAGACCGAAGTCTGCTGATTGGCTAGCTGGTGATTATTGGTGGGAAGAGTGTCAATGTAATTTGCATACATGAATGCAAATAACCTCATGCATGTTGATGAAATGTGAAATTGAATTAGGAATATCTTGAAGCTATTTTGAAATAGTTCTCAGTAGTGCAGGCTCACCTTCTAGATAAGGAGCACCCAGGCCTCCTTTCTAAAACAATGTTACATGTAATCGTAGAAAACCAAGTATTTTGCATTTTTTTAAATTTTTCATTGGTTATGATAGAGAAAGTTATGTAGGCAATAGTGGTAATAATAGAAGAGTAGGACTCCTATAGAGCTAGATCTCTTCCGGTGCACAACGGCTGGGAAGCATATAAGCAAACTGATGACAAAAGTGATGCACACTAGCAGTGGGCAAAAGCACAAAAAAAACGATTCACATTGATGAAGCACACTCTGTTAGGGGTACACGTGTTTCCGTTTTTCTTGAAAGTGAGCCAGTCATGGTATGACATTATGTCAATGCAAGTATCAGGCTTTAGCTTCAGACTAATGAAGGCAGGGTGTCCAGCAGATTTGTGGTTGGTCATGAACACAGGTAAATGAGCAGAGTCTCAAAGTCCATGCACCACTTGATGTGGTACTTGGTGTAGTACTAGTGCCTGTACTATTGAAGAGGCTCTGTGTGACAGCTGTGACGTTCACGACATACTAGCTAAGCAGCAGAGGTTTTGCACTGTCTGTGAGCATCTTATTTAGGCTCGCAAGAATACCTGTAAGAAGAGGGCTGCAAAAGTGTAGTCACATGTCAGAAACGGATAGTCAAGCTTGGCTGTGGCACAGTAATGAAAGTTTTTTTAAATTGTTTATATCACTCGACCAAAAGCTTTCAGACTTGACTATGGAGCTGAATTAGTCTTATTCTTGAAAGGCTGGTTAGGGCAAGATACCCATATTCCATGCAGGGGCTTCAGCGGAGACTCTTTCAGAGCTAATTTTGAGTGTTTGACCAATGTATAGATTTAAAAAACACTAAGTTTAAACTCCGATGCAGTGCTGAAAAAATGGATTACCACGAAATAACCTTGAGAAGCAACTTGTTTTTCTGTGACTGCTCATGTATGCTTGTCAGGTTTTAGAATGAATACTTTTGTTTGTTTTTATTTTAAAATTTACAGTTTTTCAGTCTTCACGTGTGTTATGCAGTTCTTTGACAGATTCGTGCCGATGCCAGTGGCCGGGAGTCTGTTTTAGCGGCTGTAGCTGTCCGAGCCACTAGGCATTGAAGAATTTTTGTCAAAATACTAGACCTAACGACATATCCAGACTGGACGACGTTGAAGCAAAACTGGAAAGCCTTTTGTAGATTATCTTGTATGTGCTTATGCATGCTGCAATTAATCATATAATTGGTTTGGTGACCAATCAGTGGAGAAGTTTCCTTTCTAGTCTTCGCAGAGTTCGTGGGAAGAGATCTAGTTCTGTTAGAGTAATACAAAAATGCTTAGTTGTTATGTTATCACCAGCTTATATCCGTTAAAAACCACAAGAAACCTCAACTTAGTTTTCAAAGGCATGCTTGAGTGTCGACTGGTCTAGCAGGTGGGCCCACCGTCTTGATAATTTTGCAGCTCTTCCATAATGTAGCAGAAGCTTTAGTGAAAAAGTGGATACCATTTTAAATTAGCTTTACAATATGTTCAATTTAATTTCAATTTCATCCGTGAGAGTTCATATTGTTAATTTTTATTTATAAATGCAGACTACATTGGCTCTACTTCCGCTTGTTAGCTCTGGCTAGCAAATCAGGAGTTACTTCTGCCTATGGGATATATCTTTAGTTATCAAAAGTTCTGCAGATTATTTTTGCACTGCACAATCCTCTGTAACTGTTAAGATTTGTTTTTGAATCTGCAGGACCTGTAATAGTTATAAAACTAGAAAATGTTTTGAATTCTACTAGTTACCAAGTGCCGTGTTATTAGTATATTTATATAGTTTTTAGTTATTAGTTATTAGTATAACTGAGATGTGGTATCAGTGTTTCGACCAGCTGAACTCATATATTGAAATTTCAAACCTTGCTAGTAAATTCCAGTCTGGTTTTAGAGCTATTTTAGCACTCCACAGAGTCAGCATTGCCTCTGGTGAATAACGACCTACTTAGGAATGCAGACTTATGTTGAGTATCTCTACGTGTTATGCTTGATCGTTTGGCAGCTTTTGATACTATCGATCACCAAGTCGTTCTTGAGTGCCTCTCATCTCGCCTGGGCATCACTGGCACTGCACTGCAATGGTTCAGGTACTATCCCAGTGGGAGATTCCGGAGTATAGGTGTGAATGGACACAGATCATCCGAGGAACCTCTGTGTATGGGCCACCTCAGGGCTACACTCTCCCTCTTGCCGATGTGATTGCCAGGCACAATCTAGGCATCAGCTTCTATGCAGATGACACTCAGTTGTACCTTTGCCTTGATCTGTCCCAGCCCTACAGAAGGTCGAATTCTCTCAAATCCCTTGCTGCATGTATTGATGTCATCCACATGTGGATGGCAGCAAACTTTCTTAAATTGAATAATGATAAAAACCAACTTACTAGTTATGGGCAAACCAAGCGTGATTCAGAAATTGGAAAGGTTAACGCTCACAATCAGCTCTGCCAGCATATCTCTTATTGGCTCTGCACGAAATCTAGTTGTCATGTTCCAAGTGACCTTTCATTAGACGACCGTGTCACCTCCACAGTCAAGTCAGCCAATTTTTAGCTACATATCATTGCTAAAATTCTGGCTTGATTAGACAGAGATGCCACATCTAAATTGGTCCATGCATTTGTGACATCCCGTCGACTTCTGTAACTCACTGCTTGCTGGTCTACCGGCCTTTGCAATCACGCACTTACAGCTGGTGCAAAACTCTGCAGCTAGGTTTGTCTGTCGTGAGCATTGCAGTTGCTACATCACACCAATTCTCGCCGATCTGCACTGGCTCCCAGTCAAGCAAAGCATTGACTTCACGGTTTTGTCGCTCACTTTTAGATCCCTTCATTCTTTGACTCTAGCCTACCTATAAACTCTATTCACCTGCCAGGCTAAGCATTATACTACCAGCTTTTCGGAATATAATCGTTTACCTATTTCTGGTACATATCTCAAATCCTTTGGAGACCGTGTCTTTAGTTCGCATACTCCCAAAGGGTAGAACTCACACTTCCGACTTGCGTCACGACATCCCCTGACTTGCCCACATTTACAAAGAAGCTAAAAACATATATATTTATCACAGCATTTACTGGGTCCATGTGATTCGTCTTTTGTATGTTTGTGCGTGCTGATACTTTGCATGCTGCCACTAGCCATATTTGCATGCTGACCCTGTGCACGTTACCCCTAACCATGTTATGCTTGTCATCATTGAGCCTGCTACCACTGACAATTCGATCGTGCTTCCTTTGCAGCCAGTGTAAAGTGCCTAGAAAGAGATTGAGTTCTCTGAGGACACTATAGCAAATGTGTTATTATTGTTATTATATAGAAATGTTCAAAAACTACTATTGTACTACTTAGTGTATTATTATTATTATTAGTATTAGGAAAGCTGCATGAGTTGTCACTGCTGGGCTCGAGCTTGCAGAAGTTAATTACCCGGAGCTGAGTGGTCTACCCTGGTTTGTATTCATCAGCCAGGATTGTCACTATTCGAGGGTATGGCCGAGTGCAGCATGAGCTGCCAGCTTCTCACACGTGAAACCTCGGACTGTCGACTTTCCTAGTGTGGCAGGCTTAGCAGCTGCTATGTACCCCGATAGCAGTCAGGTAAACTTGGTAGTGAGCAGCTTCTATTCTTTTTTGGGTTATTTAGCTTTAGTCAATTTGCTCTTGGCCGAAGGCTTATCGTCTTGCTTTCTAACCTTACCTGATGGTTGTCATTCGTGGCCCTCGGCCAGTCCTCTATCCCTGTCATGTAATGCCCAGACCTCGGTCTAAGTGTGTTGCATCTGAAGCGGCATGTCGTCAAGCGAACCTTGAAGGCTTACGAAGAGCCGTTTTATTTCTCTGCTTAAAGACCGTTGGCAAAAGAAGCTTTTGCTCAGCAGGTCCTAGGCTGTGTAACACACTTCCACAAGTCTTACGCACCGACATCCCCACAATCTTTCCTGCCGTCCTGAGCTGCTACTTACTTGCTAATCACTACATCAACTGCCCAGCAACTAACTCAGCTATGCTTTTCACTTTCTCTTTGTTGCATGAGATGAAGTCGCTGTGGCTACCGAATGCTAACCAAAAGCAGCTCAAGCTGTGAGTGTGCTATAGGAAACTTTCTTGCATAAAACCTGCTTAGTCTTCGTGGCTTTGTAAAGTTACACATAGATACAATACATTCCAGTACATTAAGAGCTTTCTTATAACATGCTCGAGTTAATAAATTGCCGAGTGATATACACACTATATACTCTTTCCACTCGTGTTGAGGCAGCTACTCGGAAGAAGTTGTCTGTTAGACTCCAAGGACACAACCCTTGCTACATTCTTGAGGTACACGCATGTCGGAATTGAGGTGGTTACCTTCATTACTCATATTGGTCCTAGTGTGGACTCAGTACCGAGGAGACTCATATTCTCTTTTCTTGTTCAAGGAAGGGGCTTTGCATGCTAGCCTTTGCTCTGTCTCTTGCCGATCGGGTTAGAGGCTTGCCTTACCTGCTGGCTCCTAGTACCTCACTTGCATTATAGCTCCTGTAATACTGTAACGGAAAAATAGTGGATACAATGTCATATATATCCACCTAAAATAAAGTAGTATTATTTAGAGGTAGTCTAATAACATAGTGGTATGCTGTGATAGGATGTGGTGGCGATATGGACATGATCTGAGAGATGTCTTGCTGCTATTTGCTTGGCTCTAAATTTGTATGAGCTCATTCGGCGACAGCAGCAGCGAAAGTTGGCCTAAGCTGAAGCTTTTTATTGATGCTCGGGACGTTTCGTGCCTTGCCGATGTCGGCAAGGCTGCTATTTGCAATAACATGTGCTTGCCTCTTACAGCCGCCATGTTTTCTATGGCATGCTTGTGCTCGTTCTAGGACCCAAGACGATATTCTTCTGGGCTCCTGCTTTTAAATGGGTAAGTAAGCACTTATTTTCTGGGCTGCTGCCATAGATGGGTGAATGAGCAAGGTGGTATGACCATGCTCATTCTAGTAAGACCGGAAACCACTGGGTCTTAGCCCAGTGGCACACCGATCCACACTCATAGCTCCACGTGAGGGGTTTGAATCCTGAAGCAGGTACATTCGTTATTGGCTGCTGCCAGAGGGATTGAAGTCCGTTACGGCTCTTTTGCCACTTTGCGACCGACCCTGTTGTATCGGCTTATCTTAAATTTACTTTATATCTGTAGAAGGATCCACCAAGAAAAACACAAAATTGTGGCACATGAATCCACACTGAAATCTCTCAAATGCAAGTTTTTTCTCTGCATCCTATTAGTTGTCGGGCAAAGTTTGTTCGAAAATCTTAAACGAAAAAAGAGGCAGGATATGTCAAACTTCTACATTCGTATTGTAAGCTTACATTTCAAGCAGTTACCTTCATTAACTGTAGGCTTATTAGGGATTATTTGCAGAGGTATGATAACAGTTTGTAGCTATTTGATCTAGTAAACAATGTAGGCAGCAGATCTGAAGTTATGTCATTGTGCTTAGCTGTGCGTGCTCTACTCATCGTAAGTCTTGAATATTCAGAACACCTCGTGATAGCACATATTTGATGCACTATTGGCATGCTCCTTTGGCCTGTAGGTGTTAACGACTGGGTTTTATTCAATGATTGATATGATTATCATCATTAAAAGTCTTTTGTGTAGCGCCATAAGGGGCCAAGTTTCTATCCAGGCTCTTAGCAACTTGTTGCGAGAGAAACTGAGAGTTAATGGTGAGCAGGGTATTGTGCTTAGACAGGCATGCAAATGCACTCTGGAAGTCATTCAGGGCTGCTGGTTGGACGAGCCGTGGCTCGCGATGTTCACTGAATCATGCTCAGGCAAGCATGCAAATCGCACCGCAAAAAAAGACAAGTTCCCACAGGAAACCTAAGCTGCTCAAATGTGTCTTTAGCTTTAGTTATCTAAAGTTAATGCAAAGAGTGACCAAAGTCAGAAAAGAAAGCATCATCCTGGAACACTCGGCTGGGCTCACATTTCAGCGCTTCTGTTGATTACTTGTATTTGGCCTTCAGTACTACTGTCACAACCATCATCTCAAATGTTTTAGGCACTCGTGATCGCCGGCATTGGAGATCTGAAGAGACCTGCCGAGAAGCTCAGCCTCACACAGTCCAGCGCACTGGCCCTCACAGGTGAGTGAAGATCTCCTCATTTGGACTGCCACCAGCAGCAGTGAGAGCAGCAAGAGCAGCAGCAGCGAGAGCAACATCTGCAAAAGCAGCAGCAGAAGAGAGAGAGAGAGAGAGAGAGAGAGAGAGAGAGAGAGAGAGAGAGAGAGAGAGAGAGTTAGTTAAAGTCAAGGTTGGCTAATTTTACAGCCTCATTTGTATAGCAACGGAAAAGCCTTCAGTGTTATCGCCACCAGTTTTAGTAGGTACTAAAATATTTACTGCTGCTGGACTCGAAACCAGTTACCTGGGTCGTGAATTGTAAGTGCCTTACCCCCTGGGCGGAGAGCAGCAGTGGCAGCAAGGCCTGTGGGAGCAGTGAGGCCAGCAGCAGCAGCAGAAGTAGTGGCAGCGAGAGCAGTTAGCAATAGCAGCAGTTGCATCAGCAAGAGCAGCAGCCGTGAAAGTAATAATACTAACAATACGTTTGTATAGCACCATCAGATAACTTAATCCTTCTCGAGGTACTTTACAGATGCTGTGTATGACGTGTGACGGTAGTGAGTTCCAGGCTGTTGGCATGCACCAACTAAAGGCAGGGTCTTCAGCGGTTTTGAGGATCGTACGAGATATGGCTGAATGATTAGAGTCAGAAGACGGGTTGTACGATTCTTCACCTGGTGGTGGAGTAGTTCTGATAGGTAGTTAGGCTGGAGCCAGCGAATGAAGGGACCTAAAAGTAAGTGACAGAATCTTGAAGTCGATACGATGCATTTAGCATCAGCAGGAGCTTCAGCAGCAAGAGCAGCAGTTGCACTTTGGCATTTTGTTGCTCACTGCATTGTAGGTATCATTTGGTCGCGTTATGCGCTGGTGATCAAGCCGAAGAACTACAGTCTGTTTGCTGTGAACATTTTCGTTGCCATGACTGGCCTGTACCAGCTCAGCCGAATATACCAGTAAGCCTGTAGCAGCTTCAAGCGTGCTGCCGGCAGCCTGCTTCGGCAGCCCTTGTACTCTGCTACATTGCATCCTTGTCGATTAATGTTGGCAGTTACTGTGCAAGGATTTGTCTGCCCCTTATCGAGGCTTGTTCTTGCAATGGTGTTGCCTGGTGCAGCATGTAGCCTTAAGTTCTGCGCTAGGTTTGTCTATGCTTTTCATGTGAGGAAGTCTGATGTGGTGCAAAGAACTGCCCTAGATGCATGCAGCTGAAGCTGAAAGTGTTTGACTTAATGGCATTTAGGAAGGAGCAAAAAATTTACCTCTTGCTCACAACATTATAGGACTGTTTGAATAATCCTTTGCATGCTTATACGTGCGAATGCTATAGATATTATTACTAACCACAATGGCATGCCTTCCATACAGCATATGTAAATTGAGTAGAACAAGACTGAGTGTTTTGAGGGCATTATGCAAGCAGATTATTTCTGTTATATACTCCCTTAACAGCCTAAAAAAATATAAAATATAATTCATTTATATAGCGCCCTAAGATAACTTAATCTCTATTCAGGCGCTTCACATATCCCTCGGGGCTCGAGCCCACGACCTCAGTCAGACCTAGGTCGGGGCGAGCACCTTAACCGCTCGACCAAACCAGCTCGGCTAAGCATCGTACCTCTCGCTTTTCGGAATCTAATCGTTTACCTATACCTCACAGGAACCCAAACACTTTGGAGACCATGCCTGTAGTTCATATGCTCCCAAAGCCTGGAACACACTTCCGACTGGCATCACGATTCTTCCCGACTTGACCACATTTAAAAACAAGCTAAAACGCATCTATTTATCACAGCATTTAGCGGGTCCATGCTATTCGTACTTTTTGTGCATAAGGGTATGGACTGTACATGCTGCCACCGAGCATATTTGCATGCTGACCCTGTTCATGTCACCCATAACCCAGTTATCCATGCTTTTTGTCATTGAACATGCTACCAGTAAGCATTCAATTGTGCTTCTTTTGTGGCAAATGTAAAGTGCCTAGGAAGAGATTGAGTTCTCTGAAGGTGCTATATTAAGTGTGTAATAATAATTATTATTATTGCCATTGCTATTATATAATGGGTTCTGTTGATTGTGTGCCATTGCTGTTACAGCTCTATGCTGTGCAGTGTTGTCTAAGGATTTGTGATGGACGGTGATGCTGCTCTGAGCAACCAAAAGCAAACTAAATGGTTCTAGGTAAACCTCATGTCACCAAGAATGTAGAAAGCCTATCTAGGACGATTGGTTTTGTCATGCCTCTATATTCTCTACATGTAATATGAGCGCCTGAACAAAAAAAACCTTTCATTTAGAACAGCATCAGACACTCTGTCATGTCTGCCGACTTTAAGCTATGTGAGATTGAACAGAATTTGGTCGTGTATGGATAAGGATACCACAACCATGTTGGTCTATTGCCAGGCTATTTCCAGGCCTGAGCTAGCCCAGCAGGTGTGGGCTAGCCCAGGGGTAATATGCTCAACTTGAACGACCAAGGTTGTGGTCTCGAGCCCCGTGGCATATGCTGGATAGAGATTAAGTTCACTTATGGCAGTATACGAATGAAAAATGTACACGTGTACATATGTTTTTTCAACATGCTGCCGTAGACATCTCTAGCTCACTCTTTGCAGGTCTTCATGCCTGTGTACCAAGACACCTCCAGTTGGTACAACAATAATAGCATAAAAACCATGCATTTGCAGGTCATCTTTGAAGAATTAAGTTACTCTCTAGTCACTTTACTTATGCTGGAGAGATGGTATATCCATCGTTTGGTTGTAGCATGCACTGCGGCAGTATGCCTAACATGTAAAGAAAGGATACTCATACGGACTGAGCGAGTGACTGCAGCGAGGAACACTGAGAAGAGTTTTTCACTGCCTTTTTAAATGCTGTTGAGTCAGGAGTGTCATGTCGTCAATTACGATTGATATGTAGGATTTCAGAGCAGGCAAATTAGAGGTGCTATCACCAAAGGATTTGAGGCTGGTTGGAGGCGCAGCCAAGCGATAAAAGTCAGAAGAGTCGGTGGTATAACTCCCTGCCTAATTAACAAGTATTTAAGAGAATGGAGGGACCTAACAGTGAATGATAGAGCCTTGAAGTCGATGTGCTACTTGATGAAGAGCCATTTCAGGTCGGTGAGAAGTGGTGTAATGTGGCATGTGTGACTTGCACGACAGACACTAGCCTAGCTGTAGAGCTTTGCACCAGCTTCAAGCATCCTCTTGTACAATTCTTCAGCCAGGTTGTGAATGCTGTCACCATACCACAGGAAGGAGCCGTGGGTGGGGCTGCCATGTGAACAGCTATAAGCACTTCCTTAGTGCATTGTGCATGGGTCTTGATCATTCACCACACAGGGCTAGTGCATCGGCAAGAATTATCGTGTCATCGTGGCTAAATCGTATATTCATATTTGCTCGCAGCGCAATCTGAGCCGGTGCACTCAGAGTGGCCACCCTCTTCGTGCATCAGGGCTGGCTGGTAGTCAGCTTGCGTGCCTTTCGGCTTCTACCAGCACAGCAGCTGCTCATGGCCAATCCACACAGTTTGCCATTGCCTTGCATAGTTCTGCTCAGGCCGGGCCGTTGTGGTCACCCGAGGTTTGAGTCGTAGCTTGAGCTCCATGACTAACGGATGCTCACACCCAAATGACGATCTGCTCACTGTTCATACCCACCTGTTGTCGAGCAGGCAAGGGAACCCAGTAGGGCCACTGCTTGAGTTGCCCATCTTTGGGTGGTTTTGGCGTGCTTCTGTGGCTCGCATGCTGACTCATGTAGCATAGCTCGGCGGCTGCTCGTGTGCATCACACCAGCCGATGGCCGAACTCTCGGCTGCTGGCTTGCACCCCCTCCCCACCTTCCGCCTCCCTGTCTGTTTGCTTCTCCTCGATGTGTTAGATGATGGTGCATGTGCTGGACTGCACGGGCAAACTCTGCTTCCGGCCGTCTGCAGTGATCCGATAGGCTACGCTTGCACCTAGTGTGAGCTCCCCTGTCCGTCGTGCCTCCGGCTCACCGAACCGCATGCCACCGAGCCCTGCAGCAGCCGCCGCAGTGGCTTTCTCAGCAGCTGCTGCTAGGCATCTGTCGAGCGCAGCCAGCACCGTGACATCGTGCCCCAGTCGCACGGCGGCCTCGCGCAGTGTCCTCTGGTGGCCGTGTTGCTGCCTCAGCTGCCGCTGTGCTTCGCTGGCTGCTTCGGCAGCAGATGGCCGCCGAGGAGGCTGCCAGCGGGCCAGTGCAAGCATGGCTGCGCACTCGGCCGGGCTGGCAGCGAGCGTCAGCGCCTGCATCTTGCCGGTGTTGCCAGCCAGGACGGCGTGCACGAAGTCGGCTGGGCGCGCGTGCCGCCGAAGCACTTGCGCCACGCCAGCTCTCGCCTCGGCGTCGGCTGCTTCTGCCTCCGCTGCTTTTTCCGCTAGCCGAAGTGACAGGTCTAGCAGTCGCTCTTTTCCGTGCCGTACGTCGGCGATTCGGTGCCAACGGGCAAGCTGGTCGAGGACGAGACCGCAGTCGCCAGCGCACACAGCTTGCCCGAGTGATGGGGAGTGCTCGGCTAGCTTGGCCTGCAGTAGCACCTGTAATGCAGTTGTGAGGCAGCAGGTCAGGCCAGCAGGTGGAGCTGCTGCTGCTTGTTCAAGTGAGTTCCAGGGTTGATCTCCCCCCCACTGTACTTGGCAGTTTGTCAGTGAGCAACAAGTGCTGGAGCAGCAACTAGCCTTTTCTTAGTATCTAAAGTGCCTTTAAAGAGGTTTAGTTCTCTCGTGATGCTGTATAAATGCCTCAATATTATTATTAGTAGTAGTATTAGTATTAGCTAGCTCAAGTGGGGCTATATCACGACACCACCTCCCATCTTAAGTCAGATGGCAAGCTATCAGTTTTCAAATGAAACGATTGGTCAGCTCCAGGCAAGATCAAGGCTTGACCTGCTTTCATTCGTGTCCTCCTCTTTGCAGCCTATGCAGAGAGCCTAAAAAGATTTCCACTTCATATGGAGTCCCATGGTACTGCATTATTATCATTAACAACTTATGGCTGTGCCACTCTTACTTTTTAGGATATGTAAAGGCCTTAGAAAGAGGTTTGGTTCGGTTAGGGCTCTGTAAAAATGTCATTATAATTTATCATTTGTATGCTCATGGAGGATGACCTTTCTAGCCTTGATGTTAAGGGGCATGTAGGCCGACCATCGATGCTAGAATAATAATAATAATAATAATGCACTTGATAAAGCACCCTCAGAGAACTTAATCTCTTTCTAGGTGCTTTACATTTGCTGCAAAGGGAAATGCAATTGAATGGTAAGTAAAATCATGCTTGAAAAACAAGCAAAATGAATAATATGGTTAGGGGTGACATGCACAGGGTCAGCATGCAATTGGACCATTCAGCCTCTGTTTTGGGGTTCAGCCACTCGAGCTAGACATAGCAGGTCCCGGAGGTTGACTGTACTAGAAGGGTGCCGAGAAACGTTCTCTTAAATTAACCACCAGCTACAGTCTACACTCTTTAGCCGGCAGTGGCTACGTAATCCAACCGAACGACAGCTTTCACTATGTACAGCTATTGGTCATTAAGTGTCCACTAGTAGTTTATGTGCTATATCTCCGGCTGGCTGCTTGGCCCACGGCCGACTATGACTACTTGCAGGAGATGGATCATGTTACTGCTGTGGTGCTCCGTGTACTCACAGAACCTAGCACACTGTACACTCTTTCTCACTCACTCACATCCATACAAAATGGGCACATATATGTATCAGCACATTAGTCATACGCAGTTGATATCCATCATTACCTAAATATGTTGCATGCCTGGAAAGAGATATAGCTCTCTTTTTGGCACTCTACTTTTGTCGTCATGTTGTCATTACAGTCTTGCTGGTTGTTTTTCTACCCGCACTTCATTATTGTTTGGTATAATAGACATGTGTTATTTAACTTCCGGGTCTAGTCGATGAGGCAAGGCTGAGGCAAACGTGGCTTGCTAGCTCTGTCGTGGTCAGTCAGGCCCATCGTGCATTGTAGCTACCATATTAATTTGCCGACATTTTCTTGTTCCGGTCCCGAGGTCTCGGCTTTGGTCGACAGCTGGGTAAGCACTGGTGACTCGCTTGCTCACTGGTGCTTACCTGGATTAACAGTTCGACCTACCTCTCTTAGCTTACAGCTGTCCAGGTGCAGGGTGTGCAGCCAAAAGACATACACATGTTTGTAATGGACATGGAGCTTGTTTCCGAACTTATACTGACTGTGTGCAAAGCTGACAAAACAATAGACGAGGTTAGCATCTCATTCAACCCCCTCCCAACAAGACTCAGCTACAGACTCTGTTTTCTGCACAGTGTTAAGATATTCCATTTGGGGCTGCTTATAGTGCATAACAAATCCTGCAAATGTGCTTACTACATATTAACAAAATTGTAGTTGATAGCTGTGGACGACATGCATGTCTTAAGAAATGCCTGGTAAGATTGCCGGCGTTTGCTGGGATGTTGATGTGCCCACATCAATGTGTATCGTAACTAGTATAATTATGTGTATTATATTAATAGGTGTTCTGGTAATCTGAGGAGTGCTCACACATTTGGGCTTATCTGGGGCTGGATTTTTTCAGGTTTTTCAGTTGGCGCCCACTTGTAGTGACTACATGGGCACATTCGACCAAGCGGAAACCTTCCCTCAGCAATGCTTCAACCATGCCGAAAGGCTGGTGAAGGATCTGTCCACGTTTAGACATGCTTGCAAAAGCATTCAAGCCTGTATATTCAGGCCACAGGTTACTAGGACCCCCTAGTTTGTAGCACACACAGAATCATACACATTTAAGCACCCAAAGCCCCTTGGGAATATTAAAAAGATATGTTCAGTGGGGAGGGGGTTGCAGGTAAGACGTGCTGGTTTGGCTCAGTGGTTAAGGTGCTTGGCCCGACCGAGGTCAAGGTAAATGTATCTGTTAGCTGGGGTCGTGGGCTAGAGCTCTGTGGCATTGGTGAAGTGCCTGAATAAGAGAAATTAAGTTCTTCTAAGGCATTATACAAATGAATTTTTTAATGCTGAGTACACCACACGTGTCTGTAACTGAGACTTTAAATGATCCAAACTCACTGCTGGTTGTGGCAGAAGCCGGAATAATACTGCCACTAATAAAAATAGTTCGTTTGTAAAGCACTCCAAGAGAACTAAACCAGGTGCTTTTCTATTCAGGCTCTTTATATTTACTCACTTCAAGAGAAGCAATAAACAATGGTTGGTTACATGCAAAGTAGCATGCTGAGTCAAGCATGCAATCACACATAATAATAATATAATAATAATGCACTTGATAAAGCGCCCTCTGAGAACTTAATTTCTTTCTAGGCGCTTTACATTTGCTGCAAAGTAAAATGCAATTAGATGGTAAGTAAAATCATGCTTGAAAAACAAACAATGAATAATATGGTTAGGGGTGACATGCACAGGGTCAGCATGCAAATGTAACCGGTTAGTGGCAGCATGCACAGTGTCAGCACGCATAAACACGTGAAGGACGAATCACAGGGACCCACTAAATGCGTTCCTTTTAAATGTGGTCAGGTCAGGGGATGTTCTGACGCAGGTCGGGAGGGAGTTCCAGGCTTTGGGAGCACACGAACTAAATGCACGGTCTCAAGTGTCATGATGGAAAGACAATGCAAAAGCACTCATGAAGCCGACTGTGGCTACTGGTTAATAGGACCGTTGCTTAGTTACAAACATTGAATCATGCACAGGTAAGCCGGCAAAAAACATCGGAAAACAGGAAGTTCAATAGGTATGCTAGGAAAGGTGGTTGAATCTAAAAGAAATGTAAAAGGTATTATCGGCAGAATAGTTTATCGGCTATTGCTGTCACTTGCATTGGACATTGCACATATGCGCCCACTGCAGGACTCATGCAACGCGTGATGTAGGAGCACCTGGGCTGAGACCCACGTGCTTCTCTAGCTAAGACCTGTATGGTGTACATTCAATGCAGGTGGTTAGGGAATACAGAAGCGAGCTCCACACTTTGGGCGTTTATGAACAGAAGGCCTCCCACAGATTTGTATGTGGTGTGAAGTAAGGTAGAGAGACAGCTGGGGGCTGCCAAGGAGCTGATGGTGCGTGAGCTCACTGTACTGTAATATATCTCCGTCTGCAACTCCACAAAGCCATACAGACTATGAGGATGTTATGCAGGAGAGTTTTTTGTAGCGCACTCAGCCTAAGCGGCTTTCGGTACGCATTCGGTTGCCATCAGACTTCGTCTCTCGCGGCAAAGAGAAAGTGGGAAGCATAGCAGAGTCAGGAGAGCAGTTCAGGTAGGGAATAGCATAGAAGTAGCAGCTCAGGACCGCTGAAAAGGATGAGCCATAGTCGGCAGCAGGAGATTAGTTGTTGTTGTGTAATAATTGTGGAAACGAGTTCACAGTCTAGGATCTGCAGAGCTAAAGCTTCTGTCCCCAACGGTCTTTAAACTGAGGAATGAACAGCTAATTTATTGTTCATACATGACCCCTGAGGGGCGTGAAGAGGCTGAAACTGGTGCAGCAGTTTCAGCATCATCAAACAACAGCATCACCTATTAGAAGAGCAAAGCCTTTTAATCCAGCCACACGCTTAGGGTGTCCGAGGAGCCAGGGCAGCAAGCTGGTATGCTGGTTCAAGTTAATGCAGCTGCATGTAACCCAGAGATTTAATCTAAAATTGATTCAATGCTGTATAGTTAATTAGTGAATCTCGGGCAGAACTGTTATGATGTGGCCATTCTATTCTATTGATGACAAACCAGAGGCGCTGCTGGGTTTTGCACGGTTGCATATGACTAAGGGGTATGCCAGGAGTATGGATGTTACAGCATTGCAGAGTAATCTGGATGCGATGTCGCAAATGCATTTGGAGTCATTTAGCTGTCATACTTTTGTCTAAGCATGCCCAGGCGTCGATAGTGTTCGTCAGCTGAATGCCGGCCGACTTGACAGTGCCACAATGTGCTTATCCTTTTACAAGTGGTTTCAGAATGGCATGTCCACTTTTGCCTGGGGTCATAAGGCCTGATATAGTGTGGCTGCCTATGGTTGGACACGAGAGCTGCTGGCAAGCAGGAAGAGAAACAGTTGGCCGGTGCTTTTCTGATTGCTTCCACTTCTATTTGTCTGGCGTCTGGCGGATTTCCATTTGGCTCTTCTTTTGTTCGAAGGTTACTCGGCCACTACTCTTTGACTGTCTCGTTTGAGCTGTAGACGTGGATTTTTCTTGTTGCAAACATTTTTGTGAGATTTACTGCCGATAGTTCAGGCGCTCAAGTTACGAGTGAGCATTCTTTAGGAAAAAATCGAATTGTTTTCACGTTTTGGTGACGTAATTGTCAGTCTGTTTATCTAGTTTTTGACTAATCATGCGGTAAACTGTTAGCAAGGATAAATCTGTAACCGGCTTTGTCAAGCTCGAACGCCAGGCAAATCATTCTCGGTACATACCTGAATATGCCTGCATTGTCATCTGAATAGCCACCTTGCATCACTGTATTTTAATCGCATTTATCGGTGTATAGGGTCTCTTGCTCTCTGTTGCTTGACTTAGATCCTTTGCTGACTATAGCCCCCTGTGTTGTTTTCACATTTACCAATGTAGCATGCCTCTTGCTAGCTGTTTGACTCGGATTGTTTGCTGACAATGACGGTTGTGCCAACAGCCATATGCATCACCAGCTGTATAGGCTAAATGGCCTGGTCCGAGGCCCTACCAAGACTGAATTGCAGTAGTCCAGTCTGAATGCAATTGTGGATGCTGCTAACTGAACCGGTATGGCTTACACTGTGCACTGGACTGCTGCCAGCTCTGTAGCGTTGGTGCTGATTCCGTGGGCACAACCACTGAGGTGGTGGCAGCGACGGCATTAGTGCCACCGGTCTTTCGAGATCCCTACCTCTTTGTGCCTCCATGACTGCCAGTGGCAGACATGAGAGTTTGAAGAGCTGAGATTGCCAGCACCTGGCGCAGGCTCTGTGCGGCGCTGTAGCCGCTTGCGCTGCCGGCAAGGACGACCGTGCCACGAAGGGACAGCTTGGCCTGTGGAGCGACGTACCTGTGCTGCTGCGGCTGTGGGTGTGGTGGCCATGTCCATCCGCAGGCGGCTGCGAGTCGCTTGGCTGATTGTGGCTCCGACTTGCAGCAGTGCCTCGGCGATGCTTCTCAGGTTCTTTGCGGCCGCTATATCTGCGTGCGCATGCCGCGAGTGGGTAAGAGAACTGGGACAAGGAGCCGTTCTGCATGCTTCGAGCAACAAGTAGCTACAGCTGAAGCAGGTAGAAGAGAGACGTGACTCTATAGATCTCGTGCTGTTGCTGTGCCTGGCTTGATAATGAAAGCCTTGTCCGAAATAAAGGAACTGTTCAGGCACAGAAATGTCGATCAAAAGCCAAAACCGCCCCATTTTATAGATCGTCGATAAGTTCATGCCACTTCAGGATTCATAGTAATGAAGCCCACTTTGTGAATCAGCCAGTCACATTTTGGCAATCGCTTACCACAACGGGTGAAAGGGTCCCAGAGCAGCATTTCAATTTTTGAGACGAATGTGGCAAGGGCGCCTCGAACCCTTCACTGCTCAGTGCCAAGTTTAGCTCGGATTGCTAAAATGGCATCTAGATTTTACCCTTGGTATTCAGCCTAGCCGAATGTAATAGCTCCCGGTCCTACCATGCTGCCCCCCCCCCCCCCCCGCCAGAGCTCGGTCGCTGTCACAGCGTACCACATGCACACCCCCTCGAACCACCGCCCAGCGCTCTTACCCAGTGCCGTGCGCCCGTTGTTATCGGCCAGTTGTGGGTCGACGCCGGCCAGCGCCAACTCGTGCACCATGGGCACGAAGCGTAGCTCTCCCGACATGCTCTCGGCCGAGTCGGCCACGACGTGCATGTAGCTGCAGCCGAACTCCAGGTCGAGGGGCAGCTGCACTGCCATGCTGATGCCGCCCCCTGGCGGCATCACTTCGAGGACGGCCCCGGTAGTGGCAGTGGCCGCAGCGGCCAGGCCTTCCCGCAGTAGCATGCAGCTGCCGGCCTTTATTGCGGCGTAGACGCGACTCTCGGTGAAGGGCGAGCACATGTGCATGTCCAGCTCGAACGTCGGCCTCCGCGGCGGCAGCGGCAGGTGCGCCAGTTTGTCGCTACTTACTCCGTGCCGAAGCCGGTAGCCATGCGGGCACAGATGCTCACCAGGCGTCGCCACTTCTGTGGCAACCTTGGGCATGTCGGCTGTGGCAAGATCGGTAGCTGCTGCAACTGGCGCAAGTGGCTCCTCGCTTGCTCGCCTGCCGCTCTCGTTGTGATCTGGCATCCCGTGCTCCTGCTTCGCCATTGCTGCTGTTTCCTTGCGCCGGTCGTGACTCGTCGGCAGCGAATCCGCTGAGTAAGCAGCCACTGTTGCTGCTTCCAGCAGGGCTGCTGCTCCAGAGGCCACTGCCCGTCCGCTGCTGTCGATGCTTGCGACTGCGCCGCCCTGCTCTGCGCTAGTCGTCGTCTGTGCCATTTCGTGTTCCTCGCTTGAGGCCTTGGTTTAACTTCTCCACTGCTAGCCGCTTGCCAGTGTTGTCACGTCACTCAGCACTGCCTCAGTGACATCAGGTCAACAGGCCCTGCTGTCCACTCCTGTCCTCTTGGAAGCTTGTCGTTCTAGCTGATTGAAAGCCGTCCTGTTACCTCGTGGTAGAGCTTATGTCGCAGCGCCTGGCGTGCTGCCCAAGCCAAGGTTTAGCTGCTGCTTCAGCTGCCGGTGTGCCACTAGCTATTGCACGCTCGACCCACAGCAGTCTCTCTGCTCTGACTTTTGTGGTGTGGTGGCTGCAGCAGCAGCAGCAGCCACTGCTCACATTGCTCGTTCAGCTGCTTCTGCACTGCCGGAGGCAGCTTCTAGTGTCATTGGGAAATAGTGGTCACGGGCTGTGAAAACAGTGCCAGCTGTTGACTCAGGCAGTGGAGCGACTTAAGTGCTCCTCAGCTGCCCACCCCCTGCAGCTCTACGTGGGCAGTGCTGCCCACGTAGAGCCTCACTTTGAGTCGATTAGGCAGATTAGGTGTTTCGTCAGGAAGTGCATGCCTATGTTTGTGTGCCGTGTTTGCTGACTCGTGTTTTGCGTGCGCAGGCGTGCTTGTGCATGCGTCTGTGTGTAAGTGCAAGTACCGAGGGCCGGTTATCAATTGTTGCTCAGTGGTCCCAGCCTGCCCACATTGGTGACCTTGCTAACACCTGAAGCTCTGCCTTCCTATTAACTGATGCTCTGCCTCCCAGGCTTAAGCCTGGTTTAAACGGCGAGTCTTGCTTCCTACAAACCCGTGTCTTCGGTGTCGTACGTCACCAATGCAGTGGGGCAGTCCAGATTTAGGGGGAAGAATTGGTAAAGACTCAGCAGCCGAACTAGGTTCTACTTTTCAGCCATGGCTCAGCCAGTTACCAATCATAGATGCTGTTCAGGCCACGCAGCCATGCTGTGTTGGTTTACAAAGAATGGCTGACAGCTTGACCAGCAAAATCATCGATGCTCTCCTGGAGAGTCCCTGTTTATGGGATCCTAGGTCGGACACACGAGTTCGGAGTTTAAGAATAAGATTTTTTGAGGCGGCCGGCGATAAAGGCCATACCAGGACCGGTTTCATTCTACTGGTAATTGTGTTAGCGAAGTCTGGCCGTAGAGAAATACCACTGCTATTATTCCATGATAGCTAGTTGGCGGTGCAAGTAGGAAACCAGACTTGGAGCAACCTGCTACAAACCGGAAGACTGTAATAAGACGCGAGTTGGTAGGAAGCAAGAGCCAGGCTTTGTGCTTAGCTTTCAGTGGAATTGAGCTCCCTCAGCACTTTCGATCAGCGCCCTTGTGTTCAGTGCTCTTTAAGTTAGCTTGCCCCTGCCCCCCTGTCATCCCCTCCCGTGGTCAGTACCCCTGTTCAGCATTCCCGTGGTCAGTGCCCCTGTTCCCTGCTCTCCCCTGTGGTTAGCACACCATGGTCAGCTCAGCACCACCGTGGGAGAAGAAAAGAAGAGAGCATGGGGGTCAGCAAGCATTTGCACCCCTTCCGAACTTGCTGCAATCTAGATTATCTGCATATTCATTTTGCTCGACCCTCTTTCGAAAGCTGCTTGCTTAGTGCTGCTGCTATCAAATGTGCCCTGCCCACACCACCCAACCCCAGCCCTTTGGCTGTCTGGGGCAGGGCAACCAGTTTCTGCCAGGAGGGCTGGGAGCACTCTTTGCTTTGCACTGTTGGCTGTGGGAAGGGCGTGGAATATTTTTAGAAGCTCTTTGTCTCGCTTGTTGGCTGTTGCACTCACAGCGATTTGCCATCGATGAGAAAAGTTGGCCATCCCATTCCAGTGTATTCAGCTCAGCCGACATTGCTTTGCTATTATTTGCCTTGACTCTCGACCATCGAACGAACTGTAGCCTGGCAGCACCGGCCGGCCACCAATCAGGACTTGCTCTTCTGGCCGAGTCCGAGGGAAGGGGAGCCGTGTCTTGCAGCCTCGACTTCACTGAGTCAGCACTCAGTGGCAAGTGGCTCTCAGTGCTTGCTGTGCGCCTAGCTACTCGAGCACCCGGAGAGCAGTGTGAGACTGAGTGACGTTTGGCGTTGGGCACGGCTTCACCTCGGACCGACGTTGCCTCGGCTCACTGAACCAGTGGCAGCAGCTAAATCGCCTGATCGCAAAAAAAACTCTAAAAGCAAGCTGGTGCTTTCGTATGTTCAGGCTCTCTTGGAGTGCGCCCCTTGTGGGCTGCAATAACTGATATCTGCGAACAGGCGTGAAAGTGATGGCAGGCACACATCGACGATACTTGTAAAGCTGCGTCCACACCGGCAAACGTTTGGAGTCGAGACGTTCATGGACCTATCTCGAGTACAAGCTTGTGTCGAATCAGTAATGTCTGCACTGTGTGACAGCTTGAAGTCGAAACTGGCCACGTTGTCGGACTGTGGCTGGTACATTTGTTCTCGATTGGCAGCAAGAGAGATCTCGGGATTTAGGGAGCCGAGGTTGTTAAGGTTGTTATTTGCACCTAGTGGGAATGGAGAAGGGTCTATTAACAGACTCCTCCTGCCTTTGCCTGTGTGGTCTTTTATTTCAGTCATCGAAGCCTATATACTCTTTTTATTCCTGTGATCGATGCTTTTTGTCTAATCATTAATAATAATAATATTTCATTTTATATAGTGCCCTCAGGGAACTCAAATCTCTTTCTAGGCACTTTGCATTTGCGGCAAAGGAAGCACGATCGAATGGTTAGTGGTAGCATGCTCAATAAACAACAAGAAGATTATATCCATTATTTACCTAGTTTCTGCTGGTCTACCTTTGCCGGACCACAGACCTAATAGAGTGGCCTGCACTGGAAGGTCACTGTCAGAGGCTGGCATATAATGCGACCGCCATCTGGCTTGAGACCGGCTGCAGAGGAAACCACCCTACCTCAGGCCAGTTTGGGAATTTGGAGTATCGATTACCAAGATTTCGGGGCTGACTTTTGAGTCTGCTTGCACCTTTTGAAGCTAGGCATCTTGGAAGAGGGGGGGCAGGGGTTCACAGTACCAACTAGCAGATTTCGAAGCATCGAGGCCACTGCACATCCTATTTGAAGCTAGGCAGGCGTCCAAGGGAACGGCTAGTACTAGTGTGGTGTGCTTGCAATGCCGGGAAAAATAGGAGTTTGCATGGCTGGGATGCTTCCCTTATTTGCAGAATTGCAAGTGTGCTGCCTAGGCGCCTCGTGAGATCGCATTGCGTGCTATCCATTCACTGTCTGTTGGCAACGCATGGCTACCAAGAGACTTTCTCTAATATATCGGCCAAGTCATCCGGGTTTTTCGATCGATCTTCACGATTCTCTTTGTCGATCCTGAAAAGTGTGTATGATCCTTCTAGTTAAGGATATATGAAAAAGAAAACTGGATCATATGAATGCACGTGTATCTATCCACTGAGCTGCCTGTCAGCTGCCAGTGACTTTTGGCTGCAGGTGTCTGTGCCGCAAAGGTGCTAGTTTGCTGTCTCACATAAACAGTTATTAAGACCATCCATTTATTTCTTGTTGAATAGACGTAGGCAATTAGACTACATTGGTAGCCTGAGTACTGCAGTTTTTTGACTGGCTGTCTGAAGTGTGAAATCTCAGCTCTTTTTCGCCTGTGCTTGCACTCATCGGCACGTGTGTGCAGCAGTTCAGACGGCTCCGTCGGCCAATCCTCTGCTCCTAACTGTTTGCTCCACGGGTAGGAGCGAGCACTCTACCCCGGCAATAGACACTTTAGTCGCCTGCGCCTGCCTCTGCGAGTCGAACAGCGTCTGGCCTCCGTCTGCTGCTGCTGAAGCAGCAGCCGTGGCAGCAGCTGTGGACTTGGCTGGAGGTGATTTTGGACTTGCTTCGTTCCTTGAAGGTACAGGAGCAGCCGGGCGGTTGCTGCTCGAGCCTAATTCGGCTAGATTGAATTTGCCGACGAAGTCGTGCCACCGTGGTCCTGGTCGGCAGTTTCTAGCTAAACCTCTGCAGCAGCCACTCTCACGTGACTGAGCCAGGCGGAGCTGCTTCCGGTCGTGAGCTGTGCCTTGCAAACGGACTGGCGTGTCTGCGGTTGAGTGAGTTAGTGTGTGTGCAAGCACTTTCGTGTTGGGCTCAGCCAATCCTACCGCCAAACGTCGGCATGTAGGCAGAGCTCGTTTGTATGGTCGCTCTTGGCCGTGCAGGTCCTGCTCGGCGATATGATCTGATATTTCAAATACACTTGCATTGAACCTCTCCTATCTGCCTGGAGTTGTTGTAGACTAGGACTCGAACTGCTGCTTCAGCAGCTTCGGCTGCTTCTGTGGCTGAGGCTTCTGCTGTAGAGCCAATTTTCTTACGATTGTCTTGTGATTTAAAAAATAGACCAAGCCCGGCGGTGCCACTGGTCTCAGGCCTAGCCAGGCTTGGGCAAGTATATTTGTCTTGCAACTAGAGATTGCCCTTGTCTCTGGTCGATTTGGTTGCTTCTGGAAACAGTTCCCTCGGACGAGGGGGCAAGCTTCCATGCTGGCTGTTGGCTTACCAGCACTTGGCCAGCCTTAAAGCTGCCCAAGTGCTGCTCTCTTTTGTTTGTTGCTATTCACTTTCTTCTGTTGCCTACAACTGCTTGCCGTTTTGAACTGTGGCTCACCTCTGTTGGAGACCTGTCGTTCTATTTTAGTTTTGTGGTTTCTAAGCAGATGTAGCAGCAAAATGCCATTCGGCTGAGCCTCCTTTATAAGTCAAGTGGCCCCGAGGTTGTTCAAGGTATTTCCTGGTGCCGTGCCAGCTCAAGCCTTGTGGGAGGTCTGCTGATCGGCTCTGCTCTGTGTACCCATATTTCGCTGGCTCGCGAAGCCTTTTATGAAAGGTGCCGATCAAAGAGACGTCTGCTAAGAGCTAGACTGTGTCGATGGCAAAACATACAGAGTAGTAGTTGTTAACGTCTCCTGCCATGTGTCCCTGACGACAATGTAGCAGTGAGAGAGAGAGAGAGAGAGAGAGAGAGAGAGAGAGAGAGAGAGAGAGAAAGAGAGAGAGAGAGAGAGAGAGACAGACAGACAGACAGACAGACACAGACAGACAGAACGTCTCCTGCCATGTGTCCCTGACGACAATGTAGCAGTGAGAGAGAGAGAGAGAGAGAGAGAGAGAAAGAGAGAGAGAGAGAGACAGACAGACAGACAGACAGACAGACAGACAGAGAGACACACACACACACACACACACACACACACACACGCAACCTGCACCGCACACACGCACGCACCACAGCAGCAACAACAATAATAATTATTATAATAAAATATTTGATAATTTGATATATTGTCCTTAGAGACCTCAATCTCTTTCTCCACACTTTTCATTTGCTACAAAGTAAATCGAGGCAGCAGCCGATTAACTCGAGCCTCATAGTCCCACGACATAAATTGCTCCCACTTGGCTTCTCGTCCAAAGTGCATACTGACCGTCTACGGCTTTCTTGCAGTAACACAGAGACTAGTCTTGCCACATAAAAAAATGTATGAGGTACATAGGTTAATGGATGTGACACGGTCCCATTTCTTCATTGCTGAGCTTATTGGATGGATTTTCGTTGATCATAATGCCATGTAAAGGCTGGCTGACTGAAACAAGCACAGAAAATGCTAGCTGATTCAACAGCCTCTTTTGTATAGCGACAGGAGAGCCTTTACAGCCATCACCTTTGCTTGCAATAAAGGATCGCCCACCACAGGATTCGAACCCACTACCTTGGGGCCGAGGTCGTGAAAAGCCACCACCTTACTTAGTGAGCCATCACGGCTCACCATAATGTCCCATCTGCACAAACTATTCAGTCTATAGTAATACTACTACTACTAATAATAATACATTTGTATAGCACCCTCTAATAACCGATTCTCTTTCTAATTGCTTTACAGTTGCTGTATAGAACACATTAGTAAATGGTTGATGATAGAGTCCGAAAGTAGCAGGCACAGTGTAAGCAGGAAGGACGAATCACAAAGACCCACCAAATGATGTAATATGTAGGTGTTTTAAGCTTCCTTTTAAATTTCGTCACGCCAGGGGACGTTGGGATAATGATGCTAATTGGCTAAAAGGCTAGTTAAGAAATCTGCCTGATTTAGCCTTGCATCTGCAGATCCGAGCAGATACACAAGTGGGATAGCACCCGGTCTATTATTGGATACCGAGCAAAAGTGCTTAAGCTGACCCACACGGCAGCCACGGCTTGGCTCCTTCACACCTAGCTGAACTGGTGCACCATTTTCTGCCTCCACGTCCTCTCAGGTCTCAATGGGTAACAGATTAGCTGTTTCAGTCCTTTGCTTTGTTGGTCACAGACCGATTTGCTCTACACGTGTCCTACCTAGACTGTGGAGCTCACTTCCACAACTCTTGGGCAACGACATCAACTCTCCTGAAGCCTACTGCAGCACATCTTTTCCAGCCATTCTGAGCTGCTACTTCTTCTCTACTCACTACCTCAACTGCTCTCCTGACTCAGCTATGCTTCTCACTTCCTCTTTTTTGTGTGAGATTAAGTCTGTTTGCAATCAGGCACTTACAGCTGGTGCAAAACACTGTAGCTAGGCTGGTCTGTCGTGAGCATCGCAATTGCCACATCAGACCACTTCTCGTCGACCTGCACTGGCTACCCGTCAAGCAACGCATCGACTTCAGGATTTTGTCACTTACTTTTAGGTCTTTTCATTCTTTGGCTCCAGCCTACCTATCAGATCTACTCCCCCACCAGGCCGAGTATCGTACCACTCGCTTTTTGGAGTCAAATTGTTTACCTACACCTCGTACAAACCTGTGACAGTGCCTTTAGTTCGTGTGCTCCCAAAGCTTGGAACTCACTCCCGACTTTCGTCACGACATCTGACTTGAGCACGTTTAAAAAGAAACTAAAAACGCATTTATTTATCACAGCATCAAGTGGGTTGGGTCCCTGTGATTCTACCTTTATGTGCTTATGGGTGCTGACACTATGCATGCTGCCACTAACCATACTTGCATGCTGATCCGGTGTATGTTACCCCAAACCATGTTATTCTTGTTGTTTATTGAGCAAGCTTCCACTAACCATTCGATTCTGGATGTCGGAAAACTTCCTGAAATTAAATGATGATACAACCGAACATCATAGGACTCCCTAAGCGTGTGGCCGGATTAAAAGGCTTTGCTGTTCTAATAGGTGATGCTATTGTGCGACCACGTGCTCGAAATTTTGGTGTCGTGTTTGACAGCCGCCTCAATTTCAAAAGCTTCGTTCAGAAGACTGCCTCTACAGGTAGCCATCACATCCGATCCCTATCCAAGATTAGGAGCTGTCTCCCACAGTGGCTTGTAAAAAAATCAACTAGCTCTTTAGTTCTGTCTCGGCTTGATTATTGTAATTCCCTTTTGGCTGAGCTGCCAAAGAAAGCTATTATGCCACTACAGCGGACTATGAATATGGCTGCAAGGCTGGTCTTCAAGTCCCAGCGGTTTGAGCACGTGTCTCCTTTGCTGAAAGAGCTAGGATGGTTGCCGGTTGAGCAAAGGATACAGAGCAAAGTTCCTACGCTGACCCACAAGGCCTGCCACGGCTTGGCTATGTCGTACCTAGCTGAACTGCTGCATCAGTTAATAATAATAATAATAATAATAATATTGCACTTGATAAAGCGCCCTCAGAGAACTTAATCTCTTTCTAGGCGCTTTACATTTGCTGCAAAGTGATACGCAATAGAATAGTAAGTAAAATCATGCTTGAAAAACAAACAAAATGAATAACATGGTTAGGGGTTACATGCACTGGGTCAGCATGCAATTTCAGCCTGTTCGTGCCATCAGGTCCTGTGTGGACAATAAATTAGCTGTCTCATTCCTCCGCTTAAAGACAGTTGGCGACAGAAGCTTTAGCTCTGCAGGTCCTAGACTGTGGAAGTCGCTTCCACAATTCTTACGCAACGACAACTATTCTCCTACTGCCGACTATGGCTCCTCCAACTGCTCTCCTGACTCTGCTATGCTTCCCACTTTCTTTTTATTGCGTGAGACGAAGTCTGTTGGCTACCATTCAATCTCTCAAACTTAGTGGTCATCAGGCCTGTTGTAACCCAATCGGCCAGACTTAACGCTTGCCTTTGGAATCCTCGCTCAATGTGCAATAAACCTCTAGTAATAAACGACCTTATTTCTGAAGATGGTATCGACCTGCTCGCCCTAACTGAAACTTGGCTGAAATCGATAAACTGCCCGACAATTAAAGACGCTACTCCATCTGGTTTCACGTTTCTTTCACACCCCTAGATCAATCAAAACTGGAGGTGGAGTTGCTATGATCGTGCGCTCGAAATTCAACTTCAAGCCATTTGCGGTACCCTCGAAGCAGTCTTTTGAATCAATTGTCCTGGTCTCACCCGAAAACAAGCTACCGATAGTGGCAGTAGTCTATCGCCCACCAGGTACCAAATCCTCCTTTATCTCAGATTTCTCCGATCTCATTTCGATTCTGTGTGCAAAAAATCGATCCTTCCTCGTTATGGGTGATTTCAACGTTCACTTTGATAACTTATCTGACGCTTTCAGCACCGAATTTCGTACATTGACAGACTCATTATCTCTTGTGGCTCATGTGCATGGCCCTACCCACATCAAGGGTCACACACTCGACCAAATTTTCTCATATGACTGCACTTTGTCATCACCAGTTATCACCAAATCCTGCTTATCTGACCACATGCAGATCTCATTCAATCTACAGTGTGTGCCCACATTCTCCTCTAAAATAACCTGTGAATCGCGAAACCTCAAGACCCTTGACATCGATGCTGTCCGTGCGAGCATATCTGCTTCACCTTTGCTGCTCAGTCCTCCCTCCGATCTGTCATCACTGGTAGATTGCTACAACACGACACTAGCTGACACGCTCGACGAGTTTGCACCTTTGACAAAGCGCACTGTGCGCCCCCGCCCAGACGGCCTATGGTTTACCACAGACATTAAACTAGCCAAGTCTACTAAACGAAAGCTTGAAAAGGCATACAAAAGATCCGGACTAACTGTCCATCGACAGGCATATGAAGACTACTGTAGGTCGTACCAATCGATCCTAGCAAAGGCTAAGTCTAGCTTCTATAGAAACATTGTTGAATCACAGATGCACAATCCAAAAATGCTGATGTCGACAATAAACCATCTCCTCAACCGTTCCCAGGTTAGCTCCTTACCTGATGATCCTTGTGATGATCTAGCCGATCGCTTCTCTCGATTCTTTGTGCAGAAGATAGACAAAATCAGGGAATCCATCCCTGCGACGACAACCTTCCCACTAGAATGCTGTTCCTCGGTTCCTGGCTGCGCCTCAATGTCTGCATTAAAACAGGTCACCAGTGACATAGTCCTAAAGCTCGTATCTCAATCAAAGAAGACAACAAGTCCACTGGACCCTATTCCCACTGTCCTGCTCCTACGTTGCATTGATCTGCTGCTGCCATGCATAACCAACATCATTAATATGTCATTAGCCTCAGGTCAGGTCCCAGCACCTTTCAAAAAAGCTGTAGTCAGGCCACTTCTCAAGAAAGCTACACTAGACCAAGAGAACTTAAGCAACTACCGCCCAGTCTCCCTTCTACCATTCCTATCAAAGACACTGGAACGGGTCGCGGCAGACCAGCTGAACTCGTATATCGAAACCTCACACCTTGCTAGTAAGTTCCAGTCTGGCTTTAGAGCTAATCACTCCACAGAGTCAGCATTGCTTCGGGTATACAACGACCTACTTAGGAATGCAGACATGGGTAGAGTGTCTCTTCTTGTTTTGCTCGATCTTTCGGCAGCTTTTGATACCATCGATCACAAAGTACTTCTAGAGCGCCTCTCATCTCGCCTGGGCATCACTGGCACTGCTCTGCAGTGGTTCAGGTCCTATCTCAGTGGGAGACTCCAGAGTGTTGATGTGAATGGACAAAGATCATCTGAAGTACCTCTAAAATATGGAGTACCTCAGGGCTCTGTGCTAGGTCCGGTCCTTTTCACCGTCTATACTCTCCCTCTCGCTGATGTGATTGCCAAGCACAATCTAGGCTTTCACTTCTATGCGGATGACACTCAGTTGTACCTTCGCTTTGATCCCTCCCAGCCTTCGAGCACCTCAAATTCTCTCAACTCACTTGCTGCATGCATTGATGACATCCGATCATGGATGGCAGCAAATTTTCTAAAACTAAACGATGATAAAACTAACTTACTAGTTATGGGCAAACCTAGTGTTATTCAGAAATTGGAAAGGCTGACTTTCAAAATTGGCTCTGCCAGCATATCTCCAGTTGCATCAGCTCGAAATCTAGGTGTCATATTCCAAAGCGACCTCTCGTTAGACGACCACATCAGCTCCACAGTCAAATCAGCCTATTTTCAGCTTCATAACATTGCTAAAATTAGGGCTTGTTTAGATAAGGATACCACGTCCAAGTTGGTCCATGCATTCGTGACATCTCGTCTCGACTTCTGCAACTCACTGCTTACTGGCCTACCAGCATGTGCGATCAGGCGATTGCAGCTGGTGCAAAAAATGTAAACCGAATGCGTGCCGAAAGCCGCCTAGGCTATGAGTGAGCTATACAAAAGTCTCCTGCGTAACAACCACATGGTCTTTATGACTTTGTGGAGTTACAGACGGAGATACATTACATTCGATCGCACTTCCTTTGCTGCAAATACAAAGTGCCTAGAAAGAGATAGAGTTTTCTGAGTGGGCTATATCGAATGTATAATAATAACAATTATTATAATGAGACACTACATGGCATACAAGCTGCATACCAGCACCTGATTTATAAGAGATTTATGACCCAAAAGTAAGATAAAGGTAGATGGCGTAGCGTGGACGGCTTTGGAGCCAAATTTCTAAATATGCTTGAATTTTCCGGTCGACTGAGAAAGCCGGTTGAGGAAATAGACATTTGACTGATCTGGTAATCTTGAGATGCATTCTGACATAATGATAACAGAACGGCACTTTTATAGCGCCCGAGCATAAAAGAGTACCTTCTTAGGTGCACTTCGAGTATGCTGGTAAGAAGCAAGTTACTACGGTTTTGTGATGTAGCTCAGTTTCAGAATGCACAAATGCACAGGACAATTCGCATGGACCCAGGAGATGCTGTCAGGTGCAAGTGAGATTTAGGCTCTTTTTAAATGCTCAGGGGTGTCGTGACGTCAATCGGGGTGAGTTTTATGTTTGATAGCCAAGCGGTTGGTAGGGCCAACGCAGGATGCAGGAAGGTTCTTACGGATCTGCCGAAGAAGGCCGCCGGTAATTATTGACTAATGGTGACATCAAACCATATGCTAGGCAGGTCCGACTTGGAGTAAAATCCGAGGACAGCTCTTTCGCATTCGCAGTGAAGGTATCTGCGGAATACCCGAAGCAATTCCAAAGAGTTAGGTCAAGGTTCACACTACTCGGAGTCACACTAGGCCCATATCAGCACTGGCTTCGAGTGCGTACGAACTAGAGCAAGTTCCCTAACGGTTTGAGGTTGATGTGTGTCACAGCCGAACAACCTGGGTCAAAAGATTCCTTGCCTAATTGGGCAGAAGTTCCGATAGGAAGGCTGGCGTAAGAGGATGAAGAGACCTAAAAGTGAGTGACAGATCCTTGCTACTTGATTGAGAGCCAGGGCAGGTCGGCGAAAAGTGGCTCTAATGTGGAAACTTCGACGCTCACGAAGAAAATCTAACTGCAAAGTTTTACAGCAATTGCCAGCGCCTGATTGCATAGACCGAAAGACCTTCGTATAGTGAGTTACAGAAGTCAAGATGGGATAACATAAATCCATACTCCAACTTAGATGTTGTTGTCTTATTTAAGCAGGCTTGAGTTTTTGGAATACTACATAGCTGAAAGTGGGTGGACTTTACTGTGGAGCTGGTGTGGTCGTTTAGGGAAAAGTTTCTTTCGATAAAAAAATCTAGATTTTGTCCAGATGCTACGGGGAGATATTATGGTGTGGCTAATTTTGAATAGTAACCTTTTCAGTTTTTGTGGTAAGTTTGAACTTGACAATTTTATAACTTTGAGCTACGTTGGTTTCGTCGTTATTAAATTTAAGAAAATTTGCAACAACTATAAAGGGTATAAAGGGTCACCCTGTGAATGTCAGTGATACATTCGGCACTAGAGTTTAGCAAATTTGACGTGCTGGAAAGATGGGCAGGGATCAAAGCATAAGTACAGTTTTGTTTCATCGACAAAGAAAAGAGCTTGGATTGTGCTTAGCGATTACATCGGCAAGAGGGAGAGTATACATTGTAAAAAACAGAGAACCAAGCACAGAGTCATTGAGTACCTGATATTTTAGTAACTCACAGGAAATTTGTTGTCCTTTGAAAGAGGTTCTTTCAAGTCTACAACAAAAATAGGACTTAAACCATCGCCGTGCAGTGCCACTGATGCCCAGACAAAATGAAAGACACCCGAGAAGCACTAGGGGATTGGTAACATCAAATACTGACAAAATACGAGAGAAGTACCGATGTCGGTACTATTGAAAAGGTCTTTATGCACACGGAGGCAATGCCGGATTACAGAAGTACTTGGCTCTAAAACCAGACTGAACTCACTTGCTAGATTTGGAGTTTCAAAGTGAGAGTGTAGCTGGGCTACCAATACTCGTTCTAATATCCTTGTTAGGAGCAGTAGTAAGGAGACAAGTTAAAAGCTGTTCAATTTTTGTCAGTCTGGTTTGCTTTCCCTTTAAAAGGTGGAGGGACTGGACTTAAGGCTGAGTACATTAATTATTACAGTTACACATTGGAGCGAAAATCGATTCATCGCATTTATAGCTGGAATATATATTTATAGTTGGAATAGATTCTAGAGGGCAAGCCAAGTCATCTTTGACTGGAGACCAATTTCAGAATGTTAGTCAATCAGTGCAGGCTTGAATCCTGAATCCCGTCAACTAAATCAGTGCAGGCTTGAATGCAGACTTTGAGGAGCTGAAAATAATTTTGGAAGAGCAGTCGGAATTTTAGTGAGAGAATGCAAATGAGGCGCCTATCACTACAGAGTTGGGCTTCCCGATCTTGTCTATCTATCGCAGACAAAGAAGAGATAACAGTAATAAGAATAATACATTTTTATGTCGTTCTCAAAGAACTGATCTTGGTCTAGGCACTTAACAGATTCGGTATAAAAAACATCAAATGATTGATGGTAACATCCACAAGCAGCAGACGTAGTCTGAGAAGGTACGTGCACACGGCGAACAAATCACAAAGACCAACCAATGCTGTAATAAACAGATGCGTTTAAGCTTCTTTTTAATGTCCTCATAGCAGGGGACGTTCGTCGGTAGTGAGTTCCATACTTTGGGAGCAAAGAAACTTAAGGCACGGTCTCCAACGATTTTGAGGTTCGTACGAGGCATGGCCAAATGATTCGAGTAATAACAGTGGGTTGCACGATTCTTTTCCTGGTGAGGGAGTAGTTCTGAAAGGTAGGTTGGAGCCAGAGAATGAAGGGACCTACAAGTAAGTGACTGACCGATGCAGTGCTTAATTGGGAGCCAGTGCAGGTCGGCGAGAAGTAGTGCGATGTGGCAACTGCGACGCTCACGACAGTCAAACAGACGGACAGTCTACAGAGTTTTGCACCAGCTAGAATCACCTGCATCATCACTCCAATGATTTCTCGATAGGGAGCAAACCTGGAAGCAATCGAGGAGATGGCCAATGGTAGACGTCAGCATCTTTGGATTGTACATCTGTGATTTAGAAATTTTATTTACAGAAGCTAGGCTTGGCCTTTGCTGGAATAGATCGATATGACACACAGAAGTCCTAGAGTGCCTGTCAATACACCGTAAGTCGTGAGCTCTTATACGCTTTCTCAAGCTTGCACTTAGTCGAGCTAGCTAGTTTTATGTACCCAGTAAACCATTTGCCATCTGGGCGAAGGCTCGGAGTGTTCTTAGTCATATTAGTATATGTAAGCATGTTACGCAACGACAACTACTCTCCCACTGCCGACTATGGCTCATCCTTTTCAGCGGTCCCGAGCTGCTACTTTTATGCTACTCACTACCTCAACTGCTCTCCTGACTCTGCTATGCTTCCCACTTTCTCTTTGTTGCGTGAGACGAAGTCTGTTGGCTACCGAATCCGTACCGAAAGCCGCTTAGGCAGTGAGTGGGCTATACAAAACTCTCCTGCGTAACACCCACATGGTCTTAATGACTTTGTGGAGTTACAGACGGATATTCATTAAATTACATTACGTTAAGAACGATGGTTAGTGTCTTGCTGTAACATTCTACAAGTAAGGACTGGTCGTAGGGAGGATTGAGCAGCAGGATCAGAAAGACATTAATGTTCGGTCAGCAATGATGTCAAGGCTATTTAGGTTTCGCGATGCACAGATGACTCCGGAGGTGGAACAAGGCTCAAACTGTACATTTAATTAGATTAGCGTCTGGTAAGATATACATAATTTGGTGATAATACGAGAAAAAATGTACACACGAGAGAATATTTGATCGAATCTGTCGCTTATATTATGACTGGGGTCATGCACATGAACCCCAAATGAGTCAGTCAGATCACGAAATTCGGCACATAAGGTGTCAAGTTAACACGTTAAAAAAATTTCAGCATCGGAACAATGTGAAATTAAGGACGAGTTGAGGCCTGAAGGGCAATAGATTAATACCATGCTATTAGTAGGACTCAAAACAAGAGATTTAAAAGACAGCACCGAGGAGACTTGCAATCGCTTTTACGTGAAGACGGAACGCTCGACAATGGCCACTCCTTGAGCAAACGCCTAGGAAGCTCGTGATAATGCTGACAATACTAAATATGCACCCTTGCTCCATGCTTGCTGCGAGTTGGCTTCTTGTGGAATATGTGCTATTCACAATTCCAGGAGGCAGCAGCCGAACCTAACAGTCACATCACTAAGATTGGCTGCAACGACAGTGACAGCCCCCTTCAGTGGCGGAAGCTTTAGTCAGTAGCCAGGCGCTGGGGTTCGGTGAGGCATGCTCGCATTAGGGGCAAGCGTTTACATCGATAAACGTTCTCAATGAATTAAATAAAGAAGGAACCATTATAAATGAATATTCTTCGGCAATTGTCGTTTATACTATTCATTGCCTAGCTCTCCTGGTCTATTTGCATTCCTTCTGTGTCTTGCAACTCTTTCGCAATTTGAAACAGTGAAGTTTTATTCATACCAATAAGTTTCTCCACTTAAGCCTATTAGGTATGACACTATGAAAAAAATTCAGAAAAGGCAAATTTGAATTATTCCAAAGAACTTTCTCTGTCTGCGTAAAAATTCTTCCCTAAACTTAGGAGTACGCAGATTTTGTAAAGATCATTGACACGATACACTTTGCGGACCGGCAGAATATCTAAAGAGTGCGATATTTTGCTGAAATCGGCTTACTAATCTGTCCTCCTACCACCACCAGTTTCAAGCGCTAGCAACACAACCTCTGCAGCATCTAGTCGACTCACAGTCCCTAGCGCAAAATAGAAATCGTGTGATGATCGAGTTTTCACTAATATCCATCAAAAAGCTAAACCTTGTGGGATCGACTTCAGCTTGGCGCTCGGAAGATTGACAAGCACGTATGAGATGCAGCATGCAAACGAAGCCACTGACCTCTCCAAAAGATGTAATTGATGTCGCGAGGCTCGTCTTTCCACGTTTAGTGCACGTGTGGAAGCTGGAGACGGACGGCGTGTTCGCTCACGGCAACATGAGCTGAACAAGAGCACCGGTGGGAAAGGATCACATGACCGCCAGAGCAATCACTAATGCTTTCACCCAATCAACGGGGAGGACCCGGCTGCCGAGGCGTTTTAGGCGTATTCGGCGGAGGAGTAGAAAGTTTTAATAACGCTGCAATAATTATTATTGATTCTTTGGAAATTTGAGAAATTATGTAGAACGGCACGCCGCTGACTTACAGGTGCTTGTGTCCGTAGCCCAGAGCTCAGACGTTTTCGCGAAGCTCGCGTCTGAATAGTTGTCGCTGACAAGTCATAAATACGCTCTATACTTCTTATAAATTATTTTTTAAGAAGTTTTTTTTAGCTCCTTGTTTTCGAATCGATGAATGTTAGCTTATACATGAGAATTGCAAGGAATTACTGGAAAGATCTTGCTTTCATCTAAATCATATCAATTTTATGCTCGCTATCGCGAGCTGTCTTTCCAGTTCGTGTGTTTATTTCAGACAAAGACTTCTCGATTTCATTGTTTGATTCAGTAACTAAGATCGTTGGACACTTTGACTTTGACGTTTGACACTACTCGTCCGCCGAATACCGAGTGTTGCATGGCATTACATATTTGGAAGCAGCTTTTTTATCGCACTTCGCTCGTCCTGCCTGGTCTGGTCAGACTTCGCTCTCTCCTCTCGTTCTTGCGTATTTACCTGCGCTACCTCGCGTTAATCCTTTGGCCCGAGGAGGTTTAACCAGAAAACCGGATGCGACGTCTTTTTTTCGCAGCAGGAACGGTGCCGTGCAGCAATGACTGCTCGCTCGCTCGCCAGGCGGCTAGCAAAGACCCGGCAGTCCTCTGCTTGAACAGTCTTGCGTATAATCAGGGAAGAAAGAATGGTAGAAGTGGTCTCTGCTCTCTGCAGTAGCGCTTGAACTTGCCTTTAACACTGGGGGGGGCGGAGTTTGTGGAAAGAGGGGAGGCGTGGCAGGCAGGTGCTGATTAGGTGCTGCCACGCCGTCAGATTCCATGCCAGGCCTTCCGGTCTTTCTGCTGATTGACGAAGGCATCCATGATTATAAGCCTCGAGTTCGAGCTGAGCCCGGCTGGGGCCAAGAAAGATGAATGGGTCATCCGACCTTTGCATGTTAATTTTTAAGCAGTAAATTAATTAGTAAATAAATTAATAAAATACATAAATGAAATAAATAAAATAAATAAATTAAATAAATATAATGAAATAAATAAATAAATACAATGAATTGTAAATTTAATTTTAAATCTAAAATAGCAACAAATTAAATTAATATAGTAAATTAGCAGTTGATTAATCAGTAAACTGTGGCTGAAAAAGATTGGCAGACTTTTCTACTGCGAAAAATGTCGGTCTACACTGACTGATTTTGTGTATTCCAATTCACCCTATCAGGCAGGCTAGACGAGTTTAGTAGGGAATCTACCACTGTTCTGCTGTCGTCAAGATGTCATTTGATTATCGTGTCCTTTTGCACACTGTCAACATTTTTGTTGTCAAGTGGGGTCGGTCTTCTGAAGCTGAGATTTCTTAGGACGCCAAGCCAGTGTCTGAGGCTGTAGGCAGGCTCTCAGTCGTGAAGATGCTATGTTGCCATTGACCGCGATACAGGCCATTCTCTACGCTACATTCTCATTCTCTACATTCTCAATTCTCTACATACCATTCTCTACTTGTTCAACGGACTGCCGAGGTGAATTAACGGTGCGGTTCATCCTGGCTGCTGGATTACGTCACGATACCTTTTCTGTGCGCCCCTGCTCCTGTCGCCGCGAAGGTGGTGCTGCTTTGGCTGCTAGATTACGTCACGCTACCTTTTCTGTGCGCCCCTGCTCCTGTCGCCGCGAAGGTGGTGCTGCTTTGGCTGCTAGATTACGTCACGCTACCTTTTCTGTGCGCCCCTGCTCCTGTCACCGCGAAACTGGTGCTGCTTTGGCTGCTGCTGATGCCAGTCTGCGCGGTCCGTCATGTTTGGATTGGTGAGTGTTCTTACTATAATCTTACTTTGGGATTAATCATAGATATGATGAGATGATCGTGTGAACTAAACCGTGAAACTAAAAAAAAGATTTGTCTTCGATCAGTGAGTTCAGATCGCCAGCTGAGGCTTTTTTGCTCGCTGTGAAGGTTGGAACGTGATATTGAGGTTGATACCTTTTTAACAGCTTAAAATGGATTGTAAACCAAGTTATTGCTGCATCAGGTTAGCTCTTGCCCAAGTATCATCAATACTAAACCGACTTTAGTCACGTCCATACCTAATACCATCTAATACCATCGAAAGTATTCATTTGGTGAGCAGAGAAGTTGCTGTAACTTTCACTCACGGCGTGCTCTCACAATTTGTATAATTACGGCTACATCACCAGGCCTTCTGATTGGGCTGTGGCGATGCAATTCCATCAGCTTGTACCTGAGTCCAAGTACCGACATTGAAACGTTGCTGGTTTCTGAGTCAAGCACCGAAATCGAGAAGTCAATGTCTGAGCCAAGAGCTAGAATGAGAAGAGAGCTAATGGAAAGAACCTAACAATCACTTATACCACGAAGCTACGGATTCCTAGTATGTTAATCAACCTCAATTTCTGGGCGACGGATCGAGAGTACAGGGGCTTTACTGGCAGGATATATGGATTTGATCGAGAGAATTGGAATCGTTGTGAACGACACAATAGATCCATAAGAACCTATCACTCAAATGTGCGCTAATAGGCGATGCCTCTAAGATGGTCACTAGCCGAGTTTAGTCACCACGATAGATGTATGAGAAAATATCTCGTTAAAACGAAGCTAGCGGACCCTAAGTCCGTTACACGCTTCCCTACGATCATTCCCACACGAGTTTCACAGTCGTGGTAAGGTACTTCCCAAACATGGTCTTTTTAGATCAGTAGAAGAACAAAGGATGACAAAGGTAAGCTATTAAGGTGAAGGTGAGGCAAACTTTTTACAAAAAATTAAGTACACCGGAAGCGAGTCCTTAAAAGAAAAAGTGTGAGTACATTAGATGAGACTTCGCTAAAGCTTATACTAAATCTGTGACGGTACTCTTATGCAAGCAAGCCCTGATTAGGGGATGTTTCTTTATTCGTAGCTGGCCAACTTTACATTTCCGGAAATTTTGGGAATCGGGCGATGAGTAGCTTTTAAATAGTTTGCTTATATTACTGGCAGACGAAACGGCAGGGATTATAGATGATCATCTTGAGAAAGAAGCATTCCAACTTTTTGGATGAAATCAAGTTAGACCGTTTGTACGGCTTTTTTTGTAATCTTCGGGCTTAAGGAATTTAAAAGCCTTCAAAAGTGATTAACGTCGACATATTCTCCCAGGTATTTAAGCGATTTAGATAAGGCGCTTCGCAGTATTGGGATTGACAGCTAAAGGTAGGGGGGCAGTCGGCTTGAAAAAACAAAAGGGGAATATATTTTGGAATAAAAATATATATGAACATATATACTCAAATCTTAGAACAAATGATGGTACCTTCGCCGGAGGAGTCCTACCCTGCCGGGGCCACGGGGGGGGCTACCCGGGACTTCCGGTCAGGAACAAGAGCGGGAACTCATGTCTTGCGACCCGGAAATGGCGTCTGAGACGCACAGCCACCGCAATGTCGTCCGTTCCAGGCGAAATGCCGAGGTCCGCCAAGCAGGCATCCTCGACTGCCTTAGTGACTTAGTCATGCTCATTAATTTTGCTTTGGCACGTGAGATTAAGTCTGTTGGCTACCGCAGGTACACATGCACACACACACACACACACACACACACACACACACACACACACACACACACACGCGCACACAAAATACAACTCATATGTTTAGGAATATGCTTTATAATTTGGAACAATTTGTTATGATATGGATTTTTTTTTACAGAACCATCTCACTTCATCCTGGGCACAGCGGTGCCCAGAGCAGACCGTTAAACGTGGTCACTAGCTTCGATCTGTATTCACTTTATATAAGCACATTTCGATATATCTCTCGTTAAATTTTTAGTATTTGGGTTTAAGATTTTGCGTTTAGGATTTTGTGTTTAGCGTTAAGTTTAAAAAAATACTAAGTAATTCATAAGCCTCTTTTGCATAGAGACAGAAGAGCCTTTACAGATAACACCACCTCTTGCAGTGGCGACAAAAGATCATTTATTTGGATCCAATTGAAAATGCATCCAATTAGAAAGGCTGACGCTCAAAATTGGCTCTTCCAGCATATCTCCTGTTGAATCAGCTCGAAATCTAGGTGTCATGTTCCAAAGTGACCTCTCGTTAGACGACTAAATCAGCTCCACAGTCAAATCTGCCTACTTTCAACTACATAACATTGCTAAAATTCGGGCTTGTTTAGATAAGGATACTACGTCTAAGTTGGTCCATGCATTCGTGACATCCTGTCTCGACTTCTGAAGCTCACTGCTTACTGGCCTACCGGCATGTGCGATCAGGCGATTGCAGCTGGTGCAAAACTCTGCAGCTAGGCTTGTCTATCGTGAGCGTCGCAGTTGCCACATCACACCACTTCTCGCCGACCTGCGCTGGCTACCAGTCAAGCAGTGGATCGACTTCAAGGTCTTGTCGCTCACTTTTAGGTCCCTTCATTCTTTGGCTCCAGCCTATCTCTCAGATCTGCTCCCCCATCAGGCCAAGCATCGTACCACCCGCTTTTCGGAATCCAACAGTCTACCAATGCCTCGTACAAACCTTAAATCCTTTGGAGACCGTGCAATTAGTTCATATGCTCCCAAAGCCTGGAACTTCCTCCCGACTTGCGTCACAACATCCCCTGACTTGACCAAATTTAAAAAGAATTTAAAAAATGCATCTATTTAGGACAGCATTTAGTGGGTCCCTGTGATTCGTCCTTCAAGTGCTTATGCGTGCTGACACTGTGCATGCTGCCACTAACCACATTTGCATGCTGACCCTGTGCATGTGACCCCTAACCATGTTATTCTAGTTGTTTGCTTATCAAGTATGAGATTACCATTTATTTGCATTCCCCTTTGCAGCACATGTAAAGCGCCTGAAAAGAGATTGAATTCTCTGAGGGCGCTTTATCAAGTGCATTAGTATTATTATTCTTATTATTATCTACCGCAAAATTCGAACCCCATCGACCTCGGGATCGAGGTCGTCAAAAGCAACCGTCTTATCTAGAAAGTGTTTATTTATCGTAAATATAAGCAGACGCTGGCAACCAAGTTTAGCTACAGACACTGAGTCCATAGCAAATATAAAGTGCATAAAAAGATTTTGAGTTATCTGAGGGCGCTTTAAAATACATTATTATTATTACATGTATTATTCTAGTAGAAATTCAAATGGCTCACTGAACAAACGACACCGTATTAGCATAGTTTCGTGAGTTTGAGAGAGTGACTACCCACGCCGCCATTTTTATGCTTTAGCGTGGCAGCGGCGTGTGCAAGTGCCTGCTGAGCGGTCATGCTAAAAAAATCTTACTGAAAACGTAACTTACACGATGAAGTAAGTGTGGGAGAGTGGACCAGTGCCGCATTCGCTCGCTTAATGGCGACAGTTCAAAAGGCTTGGTGGCATCCTCACTGCCGCAGCACACAGTTAGGTTGGTCCTGTCGTGAGCTCCACCTGCTCTTACTTAGGCTCAATTACGACGAGCAGAAGGCGCGAGGTTTTACGCTTTGGTCTTAAAGCGCAAAACCTCGCGCCTTCTGCTCGTCGCGCATTCGCATTCGCGCATTCAGACGGGAAATCCTAGAAGTCCTTAAACCAAAGTTCAACACTAAACGTACCAAAATGGGTTAGTCGTGCGAGGTGCTGTTTAAGGTCTTCATACGCACGCACAGACGTCTAGAAGAGTCGCCTTTATGAAAGGCAGGTCTTGATAGTCGCAGTGGCACTACGCACGTAGTGATGCTCAAATATATACAGTACAATGTTTGTACGGCCCCCTAAGAGAGTTAATAATAATAATGCACTTGATAAAGCGCCCTCAGAGAACTCAATCTCTCTCTAGGCGCTTTACATTTGCTGCAAAGGGAAATGCAATTGAATGGTGAGTAAAATCACGCTTGATAAACAAACAAAATGAATAACATGGTTAGGGGTGACATGCACAGGGTCAGCATGCAAAAGTGGTTAGTGGCAGCATGCACAGTGTCAGCACGCATAAGCACATGAAGTACGAATCACAAGGACCCACTAAAGGCTAATATCTATCGTGGCATCTCTGTCATGGCATATCTACAATTGGCACATATATACCGCAGGGCTCATGCCCACCACCAAGGTGGTGGGCATAGGTCAAAGACGAGCGCCTTACCCCTAGGGCCAAACCAGTGCGGATTCGCGCTAGCCAGTCGTTCCACGTTCGAGCACGAGTCAATCCCAATGCACAAAATGAACCGGCTCAGTTTCGCCAAGAGGCACGCGCGCGCTAGGATGACCGCTCTCCAACTGTCTGCAGCGCTATCGCTGAGTGGCGCGCAGCGCCCGAGTCGCAGCGAGCTAACGCGTCGGGCGAACGAATCGACGGACTGAATTAAGTGAGAGCGTAGAGCGATGAAGTGCGAAAGACGGCAGGAAAGCTGTAAAGAATTAGTGAAAGAGTGTCGGGCCCGCGCGCGCGCACGAACGGCGGCGCGACGAAGAGAAGGGCGAACGACGCAGCCCTCGCGCAGGCATGGCGCATGTCGACGTCGGCTGCGCGGTACGCAGGCGGGCGAATGCGGCATAGCCGTGCAGCTGTAGTAGCAGTCGAGCAGTCTGCTCCTGAGCACGAGGCACGAGAACGGACGAAAGAGAGTGGATTGCGGATTCGCGTAGTCTGGCTGGTAAGCAGAAAGTGAAAATGGCGATTTCTCGGAGGGTAGGATCACGTGACCAACATGCTTTTAACCAATCCGCTCGGTCAGCCAGTATGGCCGAGCTACCCCGCGTCGCGTGCTGCATTTTTGCAGTGCACGAATAGGACAAGTGGATCGATGCGAGTCAGGCCGGGGGGGGAGGAGAACTTGGTCGCGATGCCGAGTACTCAAAAGCGCTATTGATATTCATACAGTATTCGTAAAGGTGCCTCGAATGAAAAATACTACAGTTGAAAAGCCATACTAGATAATTGAGCAGTAAGCTATGCTTACACCGAGAGCGAGCTACATCCTAAGACTGCAAATATCAAATGCCATAAATATGTCAACGTAAGTAACGAAGCCAAGTTCTTGAGCAGTTTCTGGCCTAGCGTACCTCAAGGATGTAAGTAGTCGGCATTCTTGAATTAATGCGATTAGTTAATTAAATTATAAATAAACATAACAATAAATAATAATAAATAGTATAATATATAATAATATAATATAATAATAATATAATAATAATACATTACATAAAATAAATTAATTAAACGATTGGTACATAGATACGTGGATACCACTATATCCATGAATAAATAAGGACATATGTAAACTTTGGAGGGAGCCACAAGTCAAGGTTACAAGCAAAATTGATGGAATACATATTCTAACGAATAAAAAATTGCGATTTATATTGCAAATCTGTGACGCATATTTATTTAGCCTACGTAGTTATATTGATTTAGAAATTTGGCTGGAGAAGGAGATCAGGTTCTCTAAGAGTGCTATTCAAGCGTCGGAAAGGGAGTCGTCATACACTTCAGCGAGCGCAAAAACCCTCACAGTATGGCCTTGACTGTAAATTCCTTCCGGGTAATAACTGGGGTCGCTACAAAGCGGGCGCACCAAAGTATCGCCAAGCATGCAAAAATATGTCTTAGCAGCCCTAACACAAACTCGTCTGTTACTGGTATGTGTGCGTTTAGTGTGCTGTATTCCCAGCACAATTCTCCTTGACTTCCCTTGTCCGGTCAGGCATGGCCGCCACCGGCCATCTTCTTTGTCTCTGCTGCAGAAGCGCCAATGAGCCTTGAGCCTATCGAGCCCACTGGATTTCAGTGAAAATCGTCGCCGGATATCGATGTAGCCCGAGCGCTCCTCCTCAGCCGTCCGTCTCTGTATGACTCATCAGCCGTTCAGCGGGGGTCGATTCAGGCCACTGGCTCAGCGCCGGATAAGGTTTTTTAAACAAGTAATGACGTCGGGAGCTTGTGAGAATCTGAGGTGTCGGCGGGCTGTGACGGAGTAAAGCATGGACACAGGTGAGAGTCAGCTGCACGGAATCGTGTCTATAGGTAGTGCACGGCGACCGGCGAACTGGCAAGAAGTGGGAGAGCGTGCATTGCGAAGAAAAGAAGAAGGCCCCAAATGGAAGATCTACTTTACTGCTTCGTTGTATGGTATTTGCACGTTCAAACGACCTCGGTCGACCAAAGTCGTGGGTTCGAATCCTCCGGTGGGTGATTTTTTTTATCACGTTGAGATAGGGTCTGAGCTGTTGCTATGCGGCGGCAGCGATGCGAAGCGTGAGACGAGAAGAAGCACCCATGGCGGTGATCAAGTGATCGAGTCGGTGATCAAGCTAATCGATAGACTATATCGAAAGATCAAGCAAGAAAAGCAGAGAGACCACCTGAGTCTGCATTCCTGAGATGGTAGTCAGTTATGCACCACTAGCAATACTGATATGGTTGAATGATTAGCTCTAAAGCACGACTTGCAAGATTAGGAATTTCATTGTAAGAGTTTTGCTGGCGTGCCATAACTCTTTCCAGTGTCTTTGATTGAAATGGCATTATGGAGACTAGGCAGAAAGTGTTGTGGTTTTTAGTATGTTTCTATCCAAATTAGCGACCAACTGAAACCTTTTTCAAAAGTGAAGGGGCGAGACCTGAGGCTAGGGACATACTTATTATGTTATTATAACAAAGCAGAATCAGTAGGACATGAGCCCAGTGGGGATTCGGCTAACTTAGGGATGGACACGCTTTTCTTGCCAACTTCATGAACGTGTAAGCTAAATAAGCAATTGCCTAATTCACCTCAAGGATTACTAGGTAGGGAGCTAATTTGCGAGTAGCTTAGAATATGTTTTATGGGTTTGTGGTAGAAATTGGTGTTTTTCTATGGTGAATCTGAGATGCAAAATGTTGATAGATTCATTCATATGAAGACTACTGTAGGTCGTACCAATCGATCCTAGCAAAGGCTAAGTCTACTTTTTTTTAAAAACATTGTTGAATCACAGGTGCACAATCCAAAAATGCTGATGTCGACAATAAACCATCTCCTCAACCGTTCCCAGATTAGCTCCTTACCTGATGATCCTAATGGTGATCTAGCCGATCGCTTCTCTCGATTCTTTGTGCAGAAGATAGACAAGATCAGGGAATCCATCCCTGCGATGAAAACCTCCCCACTAGAATGCTGTTCCTCGGTTCCTGGTTGCACCTCAATGTCTGAATTTAAGCAGATCACTAGTGATCTAGTCCTAAAGTTCGTATTTCAATCAAAGAAGACAACAAGTCCTCTGGACCCTATTCCCACTGTCATGCTCCTACGTTGCATTGATCTGCTGCTGCCATGCATGACTAACATAATTAATATGTCATTAGCCTCAGGTCATGTCCCAGCACCTTTCAAAAAAGCTGTAGTCAGGCCACTTCTCAAGAAAGCTACACTTGACCAAGAGAACTTGAGCAACTACCGCCCAGTGCAGGTCGTTTCCCAGTTTCCCTTCTACCATTCCTATCAAAGACACTCGAACGGGTCGTGGCGGACCAGCTGAACTCGTATATCGAAACCTCACACCTTGCTAGTAAGTTCCAGTCTGGCTTTAGAGCAAATCACTCCACAGAGTCAGCATTGCTTAGGGTATACAACGGCCTACTTAGGAATGCAGACATGGGTAGAGTGTCTCTGCTTGTTTTGCTCGATCTTTCGGCAGCTTGTGATACCATCGATCACAAAGTTCTTCTAGAGCGCCTCTCATCTCGCCTGGGCATCACTGGCACTGCTCAGCAGTGGTTCAGGTCCTATCTCAGTGGGAGACTCAAGAGTATTGACGTGAATGGACAAAGATCATCTGAAGTACCTCTGAAATATGGAGTAACTCAGGGCTCAGTGCTAGGTCCGGTTCTTTTCACGGTTGATACTCTGCCTCTTGCTGATGTGATTGCCAAGCACAACCTAGGCTTTCACTTCTATGCGGATGACACCCAGTTGTACCTTTGCTTTGATCCCTCCCAACCTTCGAGCACCTCAAATTCTCTAAACTCACTAGCTGCATGCATTGATGACATCCGAACATGGATGGCAGCAATTTTTCTTAAACTTAACGATGATACAACTAACTTACTAGTTATGGGCAAACCCAGTGTGATCCAGAGATTGGAAAGGCTGACTCTCAAAATTGGCTCTGCCAGCATATCTCCAGTTGAATCAGCTTGAAATCTAGGTGTCATATTCAAAAGCGACCTCTCGTTAGACGACCATATCAGCTCCACAGTCAAATCCGCCTATTTTCAGCTTCATAACATTGCTAAAATTCGGGCTTGTTTAGATAAAGATACCACGTCCAAGTTGGTCCATGCATTCGTGACATCCCGTCTCGACTTCTGCAACTCACTACTTACTGGCCGCCCAGCATGTGCGATCAAGCGATTGCAGCTTGTGCAAAACTCTGCAGCTAGGCTTGTCTGTCATGGGCGTCGCAGTTGCCACATTACTCCACTTCTCGCCGACTTGCACTGGCTACCAGTCAAGCAACGGATTGACTTCAAGGTTTAGTCGCTCACCTTTAGGTCCCTTCATTCTATGGCTCCAGCCTATCTGTCAGATATACTACCCCATCAGGCCAAGCATCGTACCACCCGCTTTTCGGAATCCAACAGTCTACAAATACCGCAGACAAACCTCAAATCCTTTGGAGACCGTGCATTTAGTTCATATGCTCCCAAAGCCTGGAACTCCCTCCCGACCTGCGTCAGAACATCCCCTGACCTGACCACATTTAAAAGGAACCTAAAAACACACCTATTTAGGACAGCATTTAGTGGGTCCCTGTGATTCGTCCTTGATGTGCTTATGCGTGCTGGCACTGTGCATGCTGCCACTAACCACATTTGCATGCTGACCCTGTGCATGTCACCCCTAACCATATTATTCATTTCGTTTGTTTTTCAAGCATGATTTTACTTACCATTCAATTGCATTTCACTTTACAGCAAATGTAAAGCGCCTTGAGAGAGATTAAGTTCTCTGAGGGCGCTTAATCAAGTGAATTATTATTATTATTATTATAGATTCCACAAACTTCGACTGAAGCCTTAGGCCTACAGTACATCCTTTGAGTAAAAACGCAAAGTGAGAAAACTTTCTAGTGCTCCTCCTCAATAAGACACGATATATACCAACATTTATAAATACGATATTTTCTTTATCTACTGCGTACATATTACATGACACTACTGTCAAATTTCATGTAAGTTTTTTGACAGACAGAACTCACTGCATTAGTTCATCACTATTTGATACCTTCTTTTAATCTACAATTGCAAAAGTTAGAAACAGGGAAAAATCTATTTGCGACCACAACAAAAGACATTTATTTAATTCGTACTTTTTGCCACTTTAGTCAGTACAATGCGTTAGTACATCGAGTTTAAATAAAAAGTCTCCGGGCTGTGATTACGTTCACGTGGACGTTGGTGGGGAGGGGCAGAGAATCTCGGCTGATGTTTCAGACCGAATCGAATGCCAATCTCTGCGAAATCTCGCAGAAACAAGACACGTCTAATTCGCTCTCCCCTATAATGTTACGCTGACATTTCAGCTTTTACACGACAGGTCAGCTGAAGCTTTCGCAGTGACCTTTGGAGATCGGAAGACGTTGACGGTTTGACAATCGTCTCCAACCACGAGGAGAACCTGATTGAATCCTCCGCCCACCGCCAGCCAACTGGGCTTCCTGAGCTGATCGGATGATGCCAGCTGCAGATCGGCGACGACTTTCTTCCTGGCGCCGTTCTTACAACGGATGCAAGTGATCCCTCCGTTTATCGCAGCGTACACGTAGTTTTCCGATAAAGATGGGTAAAGGTCAAAAACAAAGGAAATAATCGACCGTCTCCATATCCGATCGCCTTCAATATCGCGAGCCTCGATAAAGAATTTCTCATCACGACCTCTCCCTGACGAGCCGGCAGTGACGACAACCTCTTTTGCAATGGCCAAACTGTATGCGTCATAATTGAGGCTGGTAGTATAGATCAGCTTTTGAGGAGTGGCCGTAACTATGTGAACCTTTGAAGGAGAAGCAATTGATAAGGCGGCAATCAAGTTGCCGCCAGCAGACAGTCGGACAATGGTATCGTCGAATGTAATGACGTTGCACATCTTTGACCAGGTATCTGTCAGCTGTCCTTGACGGTGCAGTCTTACGATGCAACGTTTGAACTTCAACACGACGACAGCATCTTTCACTCCAATGACATCGACGGCAGTCACTTCGTCACCTCTGTCTTCTTCGTCAGGCATCCACCCACCCATCGGCTGCCCGTCGAGGCTGTACTCTCGAAGGCCGTGCTCTCCGGCAGCGAGAAGTATACGTCCGTCGAGCGTTATAGCTATGTCGCTGCAAGCGTGCTGAGGCTTGAAGCTCGTGGAGTGGGTCACAACTATAGGCTCGCAATTTCGGCACAAAGTCGTGCAACACTTGCCCTCGATCGCCGGTGGCTGCATCATTTTGGCTAAAAAAAGATACAAATTTATGTTCGAATGAACAGTCGCATCTTAAGCTCACGGAAAATGTACAGCAAAAACGTTATTGACGTATTTTTGCATTTCATTATCACGCTTGCGAAGTTTACAAGTAAAATTTGAAATTGAAAACAAACGATGCAAGGAAGTGGATACTATTCGTGAGGACTGACGGACAAGTCACTTGATTAATTGGGAAGCAGAATGCCCTAGTGGAGAACTATTTCAGCAGGATAAGTAGGAGATCAGCCGCTACAGACGGGATTGAATCTTCAAGTTTTTAATTAATAATACACCTATCAATAAAAGTCAATGTAGCCCCTTTCAGTAACGGACAAAGTTGGGGAATTACCCAAAATTTGTCCCAACCGGGATGCAATGTAAATGCTAGCAAGCCGTTTGGGTTATTGCTACCTTGCGAGTAGTTCACGGGAAAATTTCTAACCAGAAACGATTCAACCAGGAAACAGTATTATCTGCATTAGAAATGCAGACGTTGTGCCAATGTCTAGGTTAATTCTTCTAATACGGTAACGTAATCCGGGCCTTGGATTCCTAGGATTACCGAACACTTGAGTGCTGTTGGCGCATCGCCATCACTAAGACTTAGGGTCAATATTTTGGATATTTCCGGAGCCCAAACTGGAATGCACTACTGTCGCTTGGCTGAACCATTCATATGGTAAACCTAAGCTATGTCTTAACCAGCTGGCTTGGTCCAGCGGTTAAGGTGCTCGCCCGGCCAAGGTCTGGCTGAGGTCATGGGATCGAACCCCGAGGTATATGTGAAGTGCCTGAATAGAGGTTAAATTCCCTTGGGGCTCTACACAAATTAATTATATATACATACTAAATGTAACTAGAGGTCAGAAATATTATTCCAGCCATGCAGCACTCTCAGTTGGTATAGAGCTCACTATGGTGCTAATTTCATGGCTGCGAAAAATCAAGTTTGAAATTCATATGTCGAAGGCCCTCTCCTGTTTCGCTGCCTAGGCCAGTGCTTGATCTGATTCCTGGAGTGCTGAGTGAACAAAAGTGTACATTAGTACCTGCAAATATTTAGCGTGAAGTGCAACCAACGCACCCGTGACGTGATTGGCGATCGGAGCTCGTACGATGTGGATTTTGGCGGTTTAAAGAAAATAAAGATATCCAGAGGGGTTCTGTCACATGGTCCATATGCAACCCTGCCGGGCTGAATATCACAGTGTAACCTGTCGGAATAATTCAAGGAGGACGATTAAGTGATTCGAAATTCGAAGCGACGCCGGCTGCCTACTTCGAAGTCGATCGCAGCATGTGAGCAATTGCTCTTCCTCGGGTACGATAATGCAATGTCTTGGCATCTCACCTATTGCTTTAGGACTAAGCCATCGAGATTTGTCATCTTTTTGCATGCTAAGTAAGGCTAATAGAGCGAGGGTGATACATTGACACCAAATCGCTCTAGACGACTCCACGTTTCCCGAGTAATTAAAATGTTCGCCCATCTGCAAGTGTACATCTCGATACTCGCTCGGTGTTTTAATAATAATAATAATAATAATACCATTACACTTGATAAAGCGCCCTCAGAGAACTCAATCTCTCTCTAGGCGCTTTACATGTTCTACAAAGGGAAATGCAATTGAATGGTGAGTAATATCATGCTTGGTAAACAAACAAAATGAGTAACGTGGTAAGGGGTGACATGCAAAAGATTGATGTACAATGCACCTAGAAAGAGATTGAGTTCTCTAAGGGCGCTTTGTCAAATGTACTATTACTATTATTATTTCAGCCGCTTGTGAGTTTTCGTTTTGCCAGAATTAGTTAGCCGAACGTTTCAGACGCTGGGGCCCACTTGGCTCATTTTATCAGCTGCAGCGTCATTACGCAACTATGCTGAGCAAGCCACATAGATATTCTAATCAGTGTGAGAGGACCGTGGCAGTCAGAGGCATTCTTTAGCTCGTGCATTGTCGCGAGTGACTGCCTACGCCACCAATTAAAAAAAATCAGTCCGGCGGTATTGCCGAGCTCGTTTGGCCCAGTGGTTAAGGTGCTCGCCCCGACCAAGGTCTGGCCGAGGTCGAGGGCTCAAGCGCCGCGGCACATGCGAAGCGCCTGAATAAAGATTAGGTTCTCTTAGGGCGCTATGCAAATCAATATCGTAAGCGAGTGTCTGCTACGCGGTCGCGCTAAGCAAACATATACAGAAAACTAGCATATTCGATTGAGCAGCTGGTTTGGTCTAGCGGTTAAGGCGCTCGCCCCTACCAAGGCCGGACTGAGGTCGTGGGCTCGAGTCCTGGGGCATACGTGAAGCGCCTGAACAGGGACTAAGTTCTCTTAGGGCAATATTTAAATGAATTGTATTTTTTTTATAAGTAAATAGGCAGCGATCGAGGACCAGGAGGCGTTGGTCGCTTCACGGTGACCCTTTAATGGTTCCAGCTGCAGAAGTGCACTGCGAGATCGGTCCTAGTAACAGCAACCAGACTTACGTAGGGGCTCCATCTGCTCATTGGCGATTAGCGCCGGCACAAGGATTAAGCTTACATGCCTTGCCTTGGCATCCCCGCAGCGAAAAATCCTCGGCCACAAACCGAGGCTGGACGTAACGAAAGACTTGGCCTTAGGGGTCGCGGCTCTACGTGCATAGATAGAGTGCAGTCGATACAAAGAAATTGTCGTAGTACGGCACCCTAAGAGAATTAATCCCCCCCCCCTGGCGCCAGGCACGAAGCATCGCAGAGCTCGGGCCCACGTCCTCGGTATTGCTAAAGGCGAGTGCATTGACCCCTCGGATAGACTAGGGCGCCGGCATCGCAGCGATCATGTCATTCCAGGTTCCAGCACGAGTCAATCTCGCCAAATAGCACGAAGCGGCTAAGGTACGAGTAAAAAAGGAACGGGCGAGGCAGGTTTACCTAGCTCAAGCTGTCTATTGGCCATAGATAGCTGTCGATGCTGCCCAGTGGCGCTCAGTGCCAGCCCGAGTTCCAGCGAGATTTAACTTTTCAGCCGCCGATCGATTCGGGGAGAGCTTTATTAAGTGAGAGCGGCGGCTCAGCAGGCATACCTTAAAATAGCAGTTTCACCCCTGGTCGAGGCGAGTTTATGACGTAATGTAATGTAATGTCTGTCGGCTACCGAATGCGTACCGAAAGCCGCTCGGGCTGTGAGTGCGCTATACAAAACTCTCATGTGTAACACCCAGATGGTCTTTATGACTTTGTGGAGTTACTGGCGGAGATAGATTACATACTGTATCTCCATCTGTAACTCCACCAAGCCGTAAAGGCTATGTGGGTGTTACGCAGGAGAGTTTTGTATAGTGAACTGGCAGCCTAAGCGGCTTTCGGTACGCATTCGGTAGCCAGCAGACTTCATCTTACGCACCAAAGAGAAAATGGTAAGCATTGCAGATTCAGGAGAGCAGTTGAGGTAGTTAGTAGCATGGAAGTTGTAGCTCCGGACCGCTGAAAAAGATGAGCCACAGTCGGCAGGCAGCAGGAGAGTAATTGTCGTTGCATAAGAATTGTGGAAGCGAGTTTCACACCTGCCGAGCTAAAGCTTCTGTCGCCAACGGTCTTTAAGCGGAGGAAAGGAACAGCTAATTTATTGTCCATACAAGTTCTGAGGGCACGAGGAGGCTGAAGCTGGTGCAGGAGTTCAGCTTGGTATGAAGGAGCCAAGCCTTGGCGGTCCTTTTCGGGCAGCGTAAGAACTTAGCTCTGTATCTGTTGATCAACAGGCAGCCATCCTAGCTGTTTTAGCAAAAGAGACACACGGTCAAACCTCTGGTACTTGAAAACTAGTCTTTCAGCCATATTCATAGCCAGCTGCAGTGGCCTAGTTGTTTTTTGGCAGCCCAGCCAAAAGGGAATTGCAATAATCAAGCGAAGACAAAACTAAGAAGCTATTTAAATGTTGTCCAAGCCACCGCCGAAGACAGTTTCTAATCTTAGATAGGGATCGGACGTGATAGCTAGCTGTACGAGCAGTCTTGTTAATGAAGCTTTTAAAATTTAGGCAGCTGTCGAAAACGACATCCAACTCTCGAGCACGTGGTGACGGTCGCGAAACAACCGCCTATTAAAAGAACCAAGCCTTCTTTCTAATACCGCCACATGCTTAGGGTATCCTATGAGCAGCAGTTCAGTTTTATCGTTTAGTTTCAAGAAATTTTCCGATACCCAGAATCAAATGTCGGCAAGGCAAGCATGCAGTTTATCAGTTGCTGCAGCAGTTCCGACGGTTTGAATGACAAATACAGCTGAGTATCATCAGCATAGAAGTAATATCCTATTTCTTGGGCCTTAATCATTTCCCCCAGAGGTAGAGTATAAATGGAGAACAGCAAGGAACCGAGGGCGGACCCTCAAGGGACTCCACAGATGACCGGTCTCGTGGGTGAGACCTGACACGACACGGATTGAACACGATCGGACGGTACGATTTAAATCACGCCAGTGAATGCCGCCCAACGACATCGATACGTCTCGCCGGTCTCGATGGCTGGGCATATCAAACGTGGTGGCACGAAAGACGCCCGAGTTATTAGCGAAAGACGTAAAGCTAAATCGGCTCAGAATTCGAACAGTCGCTGCCGCGAACGTGTAGCTGCCACTATGGCAGAGCAGCGGGCAGACGCTGACTGGCTAGCACGAGCCGTAGCGTCGTACACCAAGAGTGAGCACTGTCTAAATACCTTTAACGGCTGCAAGATGACGGACCGGCGGCAGCGACGGAGGCAGGTGTTTCAGCAGTGTGGGTCCCAGCACACAGTGACCGTTTTAATGGCCAGCCGGCTTTTAGGGCCTTGCTAATAGAGATCTCACCGATTAAGGGCCTGTCAACATTTATGGCCTTGTTGATCACAATGTGGCTGATTTATTGCCTTTCGATGGATGGGCTTTTATGGCCATAGCTTCGGCAGGATGCACCTTTATGGCTATAGCTTCGGCAGGATGCAGGGGGGGGGGGGGGAAACGAGTGAGAGCCCGAGCCAAGTAGCACGATTGTGGAGCTGATCTTGTTGGCTGCTAGGTGCCGTTGTGGGGGATGCATCGTTGTGGTGGACGTGTTTATATTTTGGCCGTGCGTTTGTCGATAAAATCACGCGACTAACCTTTTCTTCAGTCTATGCCATGCTGCTAGAGTATTTCTAAATGGGCGAAGACTTTGCATCACTGGGCCAGATCGTAAATTGTAACCTCAAGGCTGTCAACCAAATCATATGGCTATAAATCTATTCCATTAACACCATGAAGCGATTGCCAGGAACCCAAGTAACAGCTGGCCTTTGACTGTTTACTTATATAAATATAAATATAAACACATATATACATATATAAATAGATACTTTTATGCATATAAGTAAGATTTTTTAAATTATTTAACTTGCATATATACATTAGCTGGTGGCAAACCTGTCCTGCAGGGTGTCGTGGGTGCTACCCTGGCCTCCTCGTTCACAAAGTGGGACAGCCTGGTTTCCGAGCCGGTAACGTCATTGGAGACACAGAGCTGCCTAAAAGCTAAGCTACACCCAGGCCTACTTAAATTTAAAATGTTTGTTGTTTGACCATTGCGCGTAAGAAATGGCATGCCAACGCTTGGGCTGGTAAGGCACCGCCGGCAGCTACGTTAGATACGACGGTAGCTAGTGACCTGCTTATTGGTTATGATCGTGCCTACCTATTACTGAGTCGTTATCGTTGTTCAAATGCATTCCTTGATGTTATTGCTGTCGCTAAGATAAAAAATTATGCATTAACAAAAGAAAAGCGCCCCGGAGCCGACACGAAGGGGGGCCAGGGAGCTGAGAACCCACTTGTTTAGCGGGAGCTGCGAGCTTAGTACCCGCCCGCCCGCTCGTTCGGTATTCCTAGCATTATCTTGAACCGCTCACACACGTCCTCACTCAAGCATTACTGTGAATCTCTCTAACCTAGAGGTAATCGGGCTTGCTATTACTCTGGAAAACCAACTTAATGCTTGTCTTTGGAATGCTATTTCAATGTGCAATAAATCCACTATTAATCAGTGTCCATATTTTTTAAAAGGTCTCAACTCATCTTGACTGAAACTTAGCAAAAATCGGCAAACTGCCTAAAAAATAGAAGACGCAAACCCGACTGCTTCTCATTCTTTCACATCGATAGATCAATCTAAGCTAGTGGTGGAGTTGCTATTATCACACGCTCGAACTTCAACTTCAAACCGTTTGCAGAACTCTTGAGGCAGTCTTTTGACTATATTGTCTTGATTTCACATGAAGACAAGCTACACGGGTATTACGCAGGAGAGTTTTACATAGCACACTCACAGCCTAAGCGGCTTTCAGTACGCTTTCGGTGGCCAACGAACTTCATCTCACGCAACAAAGAGAAACTGAGAAGCATAGCAGGGTCAGGAGAGCAGTTGAGGTAGTAGTGAGTAGTACGGAAGTAGCAGCAAATGCCGGCTAAAGAGAGTGTGCCATAGTCGGCCGCCGGATAGCACTTGTCGTTGGGTAAGAATCGTGGAAGCGAGTTCCAAAGTCTAGGACCTGCAGAGCTAAGGCTTCTGTCGCCAACGGGCTTTATGCGGAGGAATGAAACATCTAATTTATTGTCCATACAGAGCCTGAGGGCACGAGGAGGCTGAAACCAGTTCAGCAGTTTAGGTAGGTATAGAGAAGCCAAACCGTGGCGGGCCTTGTGAGTCAGCCTAAGAACTTTGCTGTATATTCGCAGATCAACCGCCAGCCATCCTAGCTCTTTTAACAAAGGAGACAAGTGGTCAAACCTCTGGGATTTGCAAACTAGCCTTGCAGTCATATTCACAGCCATTTGCAGTGTCCTAGTTGCTTTTTTTGGTAGCCCAGCCAAAAGGGAATTACAATAATCAAGCCAAGACGAACTAAGGAGCTAGTTGAAAAATTTTGCAAGCCGAGGTTGAAGACAGCTCCTTATCTTAGATAGGAATCAGACGCGATGGCTAGCTCTAGAAGCAGTCTTGTGAATGAAGATTTTAAAATTGAGGCAGCTGTCGAAAACGACACCTAACTCTCGAGCAACTGGTGATTGTTGCGAAACAGCATCACCTATTAGAGAGCAAAGCCTTCTAATCTAGCCACACTCTTGCGGTGTCGTATGAGTAGCAGGCCAGTTTAATCGTCATTTAATTTTAAGAAGTTTTCTGACATCCACGATCGAGTGTCGGCAAGGCAAGCACTCAGTTTATCAGTTGCTGCAGAAGACTCCGACGGTTTGAATGACAAATACAGCTGAGTTTCGTCAGCATAAAAGTGATATCCTATTCCATGGGCCCCAATCACTTTTCCCAGAGATTGAGTATAAATTGAGAACAGTAAGGGACCAAGGACGGACACGTGAGATTCCACAGGTGACCGGTGTCGTGGGCGAGACCTGACCCCTACACGATACGGATTCGGTGAGCCGTGATGGCGCACTAGGTAAGGCGGTTGCTTTCATAACCTCGGCCCCAAGATCGTGGTTTCGAATCCTTCGGTGGGCAATCCTATATTGCCACTGCAAGCTGCGGTGATAGCTGTAAAGACTCTTTTGTTGCTATATAAAAAGAAGCTGTTAAATCAGCTAGTATTTTTATTTTTTTTTACACGGATTAAACGCGATCAGATAAGTACGATTTAAACTATGCCAGTGCCTCGTCTGCCAGATCTATTGTTGTTCTAAATCGTGTAAGTAGAAAATCGTGATCGATGGCGTCGAATGCAGCTGATAGATCTAGCTGAGCTAGGGTAGTGAAATTCCCGTCATCGTAGCCACATAGACTGTCATAGTTAAGACGGAGGATAGCAGTTTCAGTGGAGTGCTACCTCAAGAACTCTGATGAAATGTTTCTGACATTTAATTCTTTTTAATATGTGATACCAGCTGCCAAGTCTGCCAAATTTCAGCTACATAGCACCACTAAAATATTCGGACTTAATTTAGACATGGATATTGCATTTAAATTGCTCCATGCATTTGTGACATCCCGTCTTGACTTGTGCAACTCACTTATTGCTGGTCTACTGGCCTGTACAATCAGCCACTTACAGATAGTGGGAAAACTTGCAGCTAGACTTTTCTGTCGTGAGTATCTAAGTTGCCACATCACTATACTCCTCGCCAACCTGCACTGGTTCTCAGTCAAGCAACGCATCGACTTCAATGTTTAAGTCACTCACTTTTAGCTCCCTTTATTGTTCGCTCTAGCCTACACATAAAATATAATTCCCAAATAGACTAGGCATCGTGCCACCAGCTTTTCCGAGTCAAATCCTTTAACTATACCTCATAGGAACCACAAATCCTGCGGAGACCACGCCTTTAGTTCGTATGCATCTATGTATTTCCGTCTTTAGCTCCACAAAGCCGTACAGAGTAAGTGGGTGTTACGCAGGTGAGTTTTGAATAGCTCACTCACAGGCTGAGAGGCTTTCGGTATGCATTCGGTAGCCAACAGACTTGTGAGTGAGACTAAGAACTTTGTCAGCTTCGTCTCACGCAACAGAGAGAAACAGGGAAGCATAGCAGAGTCAGGAGAGCAGTTTAGTAGCATGAAAGTAGCAGCTCAGGACCGGCTGGAAATGATGTGCCCAATTCGGCAGCAGAAGAGTAGATGTCGTTGGGTAAGGTTCGTGGAAGCGAGTTCCAAAGTCTAGGACCTGCAGAGCTAACGCTTCTGTCGCCAACGGTCTTTAAGCGGAGGAGTGGAAAAGCTAATTTATTGTCCACAAAGGACCTGAGGGCTCGAAGAGGCTGAAACTGGTGCAGCAGTTCAGCTAGGTACGAAGAAGCCAAGCCATGGCGGGCCTTGCGGGTCCGCGTAAGAACTTTGCTCTGTATCCATTGATAACCGGCATCCATCCTAGCTCTTTTAGCAGGGGTCAAACCCCTGTGACTTGAGGACTAGCTTTGCACCTAAAGCCTAAAACTCAGTTCCAACTGACGTCACAGCATCCCACGACTTGACCACATTTAAAAAGAAGCTGAAACGCATCTATTTATCTCAGCATTTAATGGTTCCATGAGATTCGTTCTTTGTGTGATTAAGCTTGCTGAAACAGTGCATACTGCCAAAAACATATTTGCATGCCACCCTGTGCATGTCACCTCAAGCCATGTTAAGCTTGTAGACATTGTGCATGCTAAAATTAGTCATTCGATCATGCTTTCCTTACAGCTTATGCACGGTGCCTAGAAAGAGATTCAGATCTCGAAGGGCAAATGTATTATCAATATTTTCTCAGACCCGTCCAGGCCGTCCCTAAGCCTGTTATTATCGGTAGTCAGTAATTAGTCCGGTGTACTGTATTCAAGATGGGCTGGTTCTTTTAAGCAACATTTTTGATTGACCTCATGCGGATTGAGTGCATCCAAACGCAAACGCAGCCGTTTGCTAATTTTTGGTATCTATCTGAACGCTTTTCACTATTTCGGGTAGTGGTGTTGCCCCGATTCAAGGCGTATTGACCTAAATCTCACCATAGGCTATCCAGAAACGAGACTGTTATAAAACTCCTGCTAAAGTTGGCGTTAAAAAGCACAGCGAACTGGCTATTAGTTGTAGCTAGTAGTTCTGGCGAATGAAGGTCGCATTTCGTAGAAGACACAGACTAACACTCTTCGTGATTCGTCAACGTTCAGAGAACCGTGGCTGGAAAGAAGAGAGCGACTGGACTCGAGTTAGCGAACATAGAAAACTAAGAAGGAAAAGGAAGAAGTTTGCACGCAGATTATATCACATTCAATCACTCTGTGCGCGAAAGCATTAAACTATCGAGTCATTTCTGAGGCGACTAAGTTATGGTTAATCGCAGTATATGTTTAATCGATTTGCCAGCACAATAACAGCTCAACGTCATCGAGTGATCATTCAGACGTCGGGTGACTTTCGCCCTCAAATATCGAGAAATTTTTAAGGCCTTACTTTCACATCTAATTATCTGCATTCAGAAGCCTTTATTGAGCAATGCCATTAAGGTCGGAATATCTTTGCCAGCCTCACCATAAATAAACTAATAAGAATTTATTGCAACCAAAGTGCTTGTTCTTAGAAGACTTTGGGAAAAAAGGCGATACACCGATATCGTTGCTAGGTAGAAGTGTAGCCGAGTTCCAGGGTTCAAAGGCTAGTTCCCGCCAAACCGCTATACTCCGGCCACGCTGCCGCTCGCCATGCCGCTGAGCTAGGGTGAGACGAGATCAGAGAATCCATCCCTGCGATGACAACGTCCCCACTAGAGTGCTGTCTACAAATTCTTGGCTGCACCTCTATGTCTAAATTTAAGCAGGTCACTAGCGATCTAGTCCTGAAGTTCATATCTCAATCAAAGTAGACAGCAAGTCCTCTGGACCCTATTCCCACTGTCATGCTCCTACGTTACATTGATCTGCTGCTTCCATGCTTAACTAACATCATTAATATGTCATTAACCTCAGGTCATGTCCCAGCACCTTCCAAAAACGCTGTAGTCAGACCAATTCTCAATAAAGCGACACTAGACTAAGAGAACTTGAACAACTACCGCCCACTCTCCCTTCTACCATTCCTATCAAAGACACTGGAACGGGTCGTCGCGGACCAGCTGAACTCATATATCGAAACCTCACACCTTGCTAGTAAATTCCAGTCTGGCTTTAGAGCTAATCACTCCACAGAGTCAGCATTGCTTAGGGTATACAACGATCTACCTAGGAATGCAGACATGGGTAGAGTGTCTCTGCTTGTTTTGCTCGATCTTTCGGCAGCTTTTGAGACCATCGATCACAAAGTTCTTCTAGAGTCCCTCTCATATCGCCTGGGCATCACTGGCACTGCTCTGCAGTGGTTCAGGTCCTATCTCAGTGGGAGACTCCAGAGCATTGACGTGATTGGACAAAGATCATCTGAAGTACCTCTGAAATATGGAGTACCTCAGGGCTCAGTGCTAGGTCCGGTTCTTTTCATGGTTGATACTCTGCCTCTTGCTGATGTGATTGCCAAGCACAACCTAGGCTTTCACTTCTATGCGGATGACACTCAGTTGTACCTTTGCTTTGATCCATCCCAGCCTTCGAGCACCTCAAATTCTCTAAACTCACTAGCTGCATGCATTTACGACATCCGCACATGGATGGCAGCAAATTTTCTAAAACTAAACGATGATAAAACTAACTTACTATTTGTGGGAAAACCCAGTGTGATTAACAAATTGGAAAGGCTGACGCTCAAAATTGACTCTGCCAGCATATTTCCATTTGAATTAGCTCAAAATCTAGGTGCCATATTCCAAAGTGACCTCTCGTTAGACGACCATATCAGCTCCACAGTCAAATCTGCCTATTTTCAGCTTTATAACATTGCTAAAATTCGGGCTTGTTTAGATAAAGATACCACGTCCAAGTTGGTCCATGCATTCGTGACATCGTGTCTCGACTTCTGAAACTCACTGCTTACCAGCATGTGCGATCAGGCGATTGCAGCTGGTGCAAAACTCTGCAGCTAGGCTTGTCTGTCGTGAGCGTCACAGTTGCCACGTTACTCCACTTCTCGCCAACCTGCACTGGCTACCAGTCAAGCAACGGATTGACTTCAAGGTTTAGTCGCTCACTTTTAGGTCACTTCATTCTTTGGATCTAGCCTATCTCTAAGATCTACTGCCCCATCAGGCCAAGCATCGTACCACCTGCTTTTCGGAATCCAACAGTCTACAAATACCTCGTACATACCTCAAATCCTTTGGAGACCGTGCATTTAGTTCGTATGCTTCCATAGCCTTGAACTCCCTTCCGACCTGCGTCAGAACATCCCCTGACCTGACCACATTTAAAATGAACTTAAACACACCTATTTAGGACAGCATTTAGTGGGTCCCTGTGATTCGTCCTTGATGTGCTTATGCGTGCTGGCACTGTGCATGCTGCCACTAACAACATTTGCATGCTGACCGTGTGCGTGTCACCCTTAACCATGTTATTCATTTTGTCTGTTTATCAAGCATGATATGACTCACCATTCAATTGCATTTCCCTTCGCATCAAATTTAAAGCACCTAGAGAGATTGAGTTCTCTGAGGGAGCTTTATCAAGTGCATTGTTATTATAGTTATCACGAGCGGCCGTCAGGTTAAACCTCTTTATAATAATGCATGCGTCAACAACAATAGGGGAAATAAACAAGTCTACAGGGAGGGTCCTAAACAAAGTAAACTATAGGGGTGCGAGACGACGCAGCAAGCGCGAACAAACTTGTTAGTTGGTCAGTCGGCTTCCACCGTCACGCTGTCGCCGGCCTCTGTCCCACCAGTACACGTGTACGCTGCACAAGACCCGGCTAGCTGTGTAATGTGGGATAGACGGAGCAGACGTCCACTACAGTCGAGAGCTTCCGCCAAAAGACACCAACACATGGGGGTCACGGACATGCTACAGGGGAACGGGAATATACAAGTCTCAACAACGAGCATGCTATCCAGCTCCACTCGGGCCTTGGGTACTCGCCGCACTCGTTCGTGGCAGCATCGCCGGAGCACGCCTGCATGTCATGCCATGCATGCCATGCATGTGCACGCTTGCAGGTGCATAACTTGGAGAGACCGGGAGCATCCAACACCACGACTTACGCGGCCAACTTCTCCTACCCAAGAGCCCCGGTGACCTCACGTCACATCACATCCGGCCATGCCGTAGGTCCAACCCCGGCCTAGCCGGTGACCCTTACGCTCATTATAGCCGCCCGGTTCCAGCCAACCAAACCTAGCCTGGGTACAGAAGCAGAGGCGTCAACCAGTAACTGGTTCTGCTTGCATTTATTAGGCATTTCAGTTTTGAAGCTCAAAACAAAGTGCAATCATATTAAGTCTATTCTTATCGTTCAACATCTTGAGAAGTCATTTAAACCTTTGGAATATGCTGCACCAACTGATAAACTGAGTGCTTTCCCTGTAGACGTTCGATCTTCCATCTTGGATGTTAGTCAATTTCCTTAGAACTAAATGATGATAAAACGGAACTGCTACGCATAGGGCACCCCATGCGTGTGGCTAGACTAGAAGGATTCGCTCTTCTAATATGTGATGCTGTTGTCCGACAATAGCAGTTAGCTCGGAATTTAGCTGCCGTCTCGGACAGATGCCTAAATTTCAAAAACCTCTTTTGAACGACTGCTTCCACAGTTGGCCACAACGTCCGATTCCTATCTAAGATTAGAAACTGTCCTCTATGGTAGCTTTCCTAAGAACTTCACTAGTTCCTAGGTTCTGTCTCGACTAGGTTAGTGCAAATCTCTTTTGGCTGGGCTACCGAAAAAACCACTAGAACACTGCAGCTGACGATGAATATGGCTGCAAGGCTACTTTACAAATCCCAGACATTTGAAACTGTGTCTCCTTTTTGAAAGAGTATGGATGGCTGCAGGTTGATCGACTGATGCAGGAGCAGAGTTCTTACGCTGACCCACAAGGTCCGCCACGGATTCATTCCTTCATTCCTAGCAGAGTTGCTGCACCCGTGTCAGCCTCTTCGTGCCCTCAGGTCCTATATGGACAATATGCTCGACCCAACCAAGGTCTGACCGAGGTCACGGGCTTGAGCTCCGCGGCCCGTACGAAGATCCCGAGGAGAGAGTAAGTTCTTTTATCGTGCTGTACAAATAAATCATAGTGTGTTAAAGTAGCTGCTCCATTCATGCACTTAAAGACCGTTGGCAGCAGAAGCTTTTGCTCTGCAGATAATAGACTCTGGAATTCACTTTCACAATTCTTTCACATCGACAACTAATTACCAGACAGCCGACTTGGCACATTCTATCCAGCAGTCCTAAACTGATACTTCGAAGCTGCTCAATACCTCCACTGCTCTCCTAACTCAGCTAGGCTTCTCTCTCTCTCTTCTTCGTGCAAAATAAAGTGCGTTGGCTACAGGATGCGAACTGAAAGCCGCGAAGGGCTCCAAGTTCGCGCTATGCAAAACTCTTATTTATAGCATCCACGTAAACTTTCTGGCTTTGTGAAGTCGCTGACGGAGACAATTTCATACAGTAATCAAGTCTGTGAAAAATTGAAAGACAAAATCAGACATATGAATATGAAAGAAATCCAAAACCTTGATTGCAGACGACGTTCCGAATGTAGTCTGTGTGCGTGGTCTGGGTGCAGGCGGGCTCTCGGCCGTGGCACGCAGGGGGGGGGGCGGTGTAAGCAGAAGATAGCATAGACGGCCAACTGGTCGGTCTTCTGCCATTTTGCTCGGAGTCGAGAGATGGTTAGTGCGTCGGCCTGATTAAGAACTACCGTATTTGTGGAGTTAAGTAGGGTGATTCGGGCCGACGCTATTTTCTTCTCCCGGCTCCCAGCACAGCTGCAAGACGGACGCCCAGCCTGGCGTCTACGTCACCCTTTGCTCGCCCCGCCCTAGTGTGCCAGAAGCAGCCGATCGTGGGCAGGCCGGCGTGCCACGGCCAAGGGCCCGCCTGCACCTAGACCAATGCACAGACTGCATTCAAGTTCCATATTTAGGCTGCTCCTTTGAATCTCGAGTATGGCACTCGCGAAAATGTACTTTGGCAAATAACCAATGCATCTTCGCTGCTTCAGTGCGACTTTATTCGAGCCTATATTTATTAGTAGTAATAAGTGTTGCGAGCACAACTTAAAATTGTTTCCATTATCCAATGATTACATCGATCAAAATTGAAATCGCTACTGACTTAAAAAGGACCCCATCTATAGTAATTAAGTAACACGAATATAAATTTTCATTGGCTCTCGTTTTGAAGATATTTTCTATAGTTAAGTTTTCTATGTTTTGCCGTGCAAATTTACCTAGTAGGATGGCAACAACATTCTAAATAAGCCTAAAATGAAGTAAAATTGCATTGCATTGCATAATAATGTCACACTCAAACCACCCCGAGTTGATTGCATCAATTTCTGATGCAATGCAATACTACAGCCACGCTGACTTTAGAACCCCAATCGGTAAGGTTGAGCATTTAAAATATTTCAGACTTTGTAAAGAACAGTTTAAGCTACTACTATTATTATTATTATTATTATTGAGTTACAATACAGAGCAGTGATTCCTCAAAAGAGAGTGCATTAATACCATGGACAGTGTACGCTCTATTGTGAGGAAGTGACTTTTGCCAACCAGAAGAAAAGTATCACTTCTGAAGTAAAGAAGACATACCATCTTTACTTCGGATGCAAGGTTAGTGACCAAGACCATCATCGGGCCACGCATGTATGATTTTCTGCCATTACAGCACAACTTTACCCGTGGTAAATGGCCAAAGACCATCAATGCCATTTGCAGTCTCCATGGTGCGGAGAGAGCCAAGCAACCACACAAATGACCCGTCACTTGTGCTTGGTTCCTCCTCTTTCCGGAGAAATAAAGAAGCAAAGCAAATCAAGAAAAGTCTACCCAAACCTTCAGTCTGCATTGAAACAAGTTCCACCCGGTAAGGGACTTCATTCTCTCCCCCGACATCAATCCCTACTAGTGTTTCTCGTCCGTTGTAGTATTCTCTTCCGAAATCAAAGTTCTAGCGAACGTTGTATACGCAAACCGATACAGCTAAGAAGCGACTAAAGCTTATCTGTTTGATGTTGAACCGCTCTGCATAACAAATTACCTTCCAATAGACGTCTAAACGATTAAAGCTTGGACTGGTACCACAACACCAGCGGCTGCATTAGATAAGACGGCGGCTTGTAACCTGTTTATTAGTTATAAATAAATAAAATGAATGAACTCCTAGCCGATTAAACAGCTTATTTTTGTATAATGACAGAAGTGCCTTTACGGCTATCACCGCCGCTTGCAGTGGCGATAAAGGATCGCCCACAGCAGGAATCGAACCCACGACCTCGGTCGTGAAAGCAACCGCCTTAGCTTGCGTGCCATCACGGCTCACCATTACGATCATGACTACCTATTATCGCATCATTATCATCGTTCAAATGCATCCGTAGATTTTATTGCCGTCGCTAAGATTCGCGAATTATGCATTACCAAAGAGAAGCGAGCCAGAGCCGACGCGGGGGTCCGAAGCTGAGACGCCGCCTGTTTGGAGGGAGCTGCGAGCTGAGTACCCGCTCGTTCGGCATTCCTAGCATTTCTGTCTCGAACCGCTCAGCGAGTTCTCCCTAAAAACGTAGCCGCGAAGCTGTCTAGCTTAGTGGTCACCAGGCCTGCTGTAACTCCGGCGGCGGCTGTACTTGGCGCTTGCCTTTGGGATCCTCATTATGTGTGCAATAAAACCCTACTATTAAGTCATGTTATTGCCTCGACCTGCTCGCCTTAACCAAAACTTGGCTAAAATTGATAAACTCTCCGACCATTAGCTACGAAACCCCGACAGTCTTTTTCTTCTTTCACAGCCTAGATCAATCAAAACTGGAGGTGAAGTCACCATTATTACACACTAGACCTTTAATTTAAAGCCGTTTGAAGCACCCTCGTAGCAGTCTTTCAAATCTATTGTTTCTAGCTAATCCGACAACAAGCTACTAATGGTGGCACGAGTCTATCGTCCACCAGGTACCAAGTCCTCCTTAATCTCAGACTTCACAGGTCTCATTTCGATTCCGTGTGATAGAAATCGATCCTTCCTCGTCACAAGTGATTTTAAATAATTTATTTTGATAACTTCTCAGACGCCTCTACACTGAATTTCGTCAAATGACTGACACAGTGTCTCTTTTGGCTCATGTGCATGGCTCTAATCACATTAAGGGTCACACACTCGACCAAATTTTCTCCAACAACTTCACTTCATCTTCACCAATTATTACCAAATTCTGTTTATCTGACTTCATGCAAATCTCATTCAGTATACAATGTGTGCCCTACACCTCAAAGATCACCTGTGAATCGCGAAACACGAAGACCCTTGACATGGATGCTGTCCGTGCCAGAATATCTGCTTCGCATCTGCTGCTTAATAATTCCTCCTGAACTGTCATCATTGGTATATTGCTAAACACGACACTAGCTCGCATACTCGACGTGTTTGCATTCCAACTAAGCTTACTGCGTGCCCTCGCCCAGGTGGCCTATGGTTTACCGCAGACAATAAGCTAGCTAGGTCTACTAAGCGCTAGCTTGAAAAAATAGACAAAAGATCAGGACTGATTGTCCATAAACTGGCATATATGAGGTATTGTAAATCATACAAATCGAGCAAAGGCCAAGTCTAGCTTCCATAAAAAGATTGCTGATTCACAGATGCACAATGTAAAAATGCCGATGCATGCAATCAACTATCTCCTTAACCACTCCCAGGTTAGCTCCTTACCAAGTGATCCTTGTGATGATCTAGCTGATCAATTCTCTAGCTTGTCCCCCCAACAACAAGACAGACAAGATAAGGAAGTTCCTCCGTTAGGTGGCAGGCAGCAAGCGCACTGGAATCTCGTCCCTCAATTTCACGCAGCACCTTAATGTCTATATTCAAGAAGGCCATTAATCACCTCGTTATGTAGCTCATATCCGAATCGAAGAAGACAACTAGTCCTCTGCACCCTGTGTTAAGGTCAAAAGTCGAATCTGCCAGCAAATCTCCGGTTGAATTTGCACGAAATGTAGGTGTCGCGTTCTAAAGTGGCCTTTCATTAGACGACCACATTCGCTTCACATTCAATACTCACTCCTTTCTGCCACAAAACATTACCAAAGTTCGGGCTGGCTCAGACATGGAACAACATCTAAATTGGTCCATGCACGTGCGACATCTGACATGCGACATAATTCATTTATATAGCGCCCCAAGAGGACTTAATCTCTATTCAGGCGCTTCACATATGCCTCGGGGCTCGAGCCCACGACCTCAGTCAGACCTTGGTCGGGGCGAGCACCTTAACCGCTAGACCAAACCAACTCAAGCTTGGCTTCACTAACTCACTCCTTTCTTCCTTGCATGCCTGTGCACTCAGGCGCTTAATGCTGCTGCATAATCTGCAGCTAGACTTGAGTGTCGTGAGAATAGCAGTTACCACACCACACCTCTTCTCGCCGACCAGCATTGGCTCCTAGTCAAGCAACGCATCAACTTCAAGGTTTTGTCACTTAATTGTGGGTCCTTTTTTATTATTTAACTCCAGCTCACCTATAAGATCTATTAACCCACCAGTCCAAACATTGTTCTACTCGCTTATCGGAATCTAACTGATTACCCATACCTGGTAAAAATCCCAAGTCCTTTGGAGACCATGCCTTTAGTTCGTATGCTCCCAAAGCCCGGAACTCACTTCCGACTTGCGTCCCGGCACCAATTGACTTGACCATATTTGAAAAGAAGCTAACAATGTATCTATTTACAACAGCATTGAGTGTGTCCATGTGATACACTCTTTACTTGCTTATGGGCGCTCACATTTCGCATGCTACCGCTAGCCATATTTGCATGCTGAACTTATGCATGTCGCCCCTAACCGTGTTATGCTTTCTATCACTGAGCACGCTACCACTAAATATTCGATCAACTTTTGCAGCAAATGTAAAGTGCCTAGAGAGATATGGAGTTCTATGAGGACACTATATCAGATGCATTATTATTAATCCTATTATATAACATCGAGCAGCTACGCTAGGATCAAGACACCAACAATGGAATCTTCTTGAAGATGTGAAAATTACTGTTTATCGAGAGCTCCAGCAGCACTTGGAATCACTACTCATGAAGGAAACTAACCAGCTATTCTTTCATGATATTGAGGCCTCATTAACACCTTTCAAATCACTTATGACCCACAAGAATGGAGACTCTTTGAAATTGAGTGACAAGGCTATGGCTTTGCACAATGGAAACCATCTTTCATCTACTCCAGAAGAGCATGCTGTTCACCAGAACGAGACATACGATAACTTAAAACAGCCGATGAATTTCATTGGGTATAACAAGTACAGCTCGTGCCTCTGTGACGATTTGAAGGTTGTTGCACTTTTAACGGGACTGCAGCAAGGATATATAAAATGCACGTGTTTCTTATGCTAGTGAGATAGCCGAGCAAGGGAATTGCACTTCTTGTGGAAGGAATGAACTTGCAGACAAAATATAGCATTTGGAGAGAAGAATATCCAGCACCCAGCTTTCACCGAGGCTCACAAAATTCTAATACCACTCGGTCACATCAAACTAGGCTTGATGAAGAACTCTTTGAAAGCTATGTGGACAGAACTTTGCCACCTTTCCGATACCTGGATACAAAATTCCCTCGACTCGACGAAGAAAGGTTTTTGCGGGTCCTCCGCTGTGAGAGCTCTTCAAACATAATCGATTCAACAACTTGCTCTAGAGTAATGCGAAACAAGCATTCAATGCTTTTTGCTTAGTGTCTCAAAAATTCCCCGGGGAGTGTTGGGCAGGAAATTGTAAGGAACTAGTAGAAGACATGTTGATGCAGTCTAAGAAACTTCAGTGCAATATTCTCTCAAGAAGCACTTTCTTCATTACCGTTTGGATTTTTGCCCTGACAACTGTGGTCTGGTTATTGTTGAACATGGCGAAATTTTTCATAAATATATCGCAGCAATAGGACAAAGATACCAGGAAAAATAGTCCACTAAAATTCTGGCTGATTACTGCTGGACACTCGCAGAGATACTCCCGAGCAGCTGTACAAGAGACAGCGACTACATCTTAGAAGTAGTCCATGACTTCATTTTGTACAGGCATTAACCATTGACCTTTTACTATCGGCATGCATTTCGTGATGTACACATTAATTATTGCAGATTCCAAAGAGTAGAGCACATTTTGAAATTCTACTGTCATATTAATGTTGAACAAAAACGCATTAATGAGAAAAGATTAATTTAATGTAAGTAATATGACTTTTGTGAAAGTTACCAGAGTTATCGAACGGCAATAAAACCTAACTATATTAAGAATTTTGCATACAGCCGTAATGGAGCAAAATTTATTTCTAGGTAATTTGCCTATGTTGTTTAGGAAGCAAATAAGTCAATTCGTCATAAAATGCACCGTGTCAATAAAGTTTAAAGCACGGAGGCCAGTATAAACGCACAATTTTTAATCACAATTAATTAATTATCCCAATAATGCCACTGTCAATTGAAATTTTATACGGGCCCTCAAAAGTGGTATTTATAAGTCAAAAAGTATACCGTATTATCCAAGAATAAGAATACCTTTTACTGTTTGTCCGCCTCAGCCAACTATTCTGAAATTTTGACTACAACTTACCACGCCGGCTGACGTACATAGATAGCCAGCCGTTTTAAATGAAGGGAAAAACTATCAAGTACGCGTAAATAAGTAATTCTTAACTTCAGATAAGTCAGGCAAAATTACAACAGACTCATTTACTGGCTTACGAAGCTCATGCTCAGCACTATGACTCACCGACCAGCAGACCTTAGCTCCAAGAGAGCGACTGTGATCAGGCAACTACTTTTTATTGGCAAAATTGTAGGTAATTCGATAGTATCTTCCGTACATAAATATTAATATCTCTAATAATAATCCTGGGCCATTTTGGCTACTTTGTAAATAAGCTCAAAGCTTACAGCGGACAAGTTCGTAGCGGTCAGGCTCAAAGTTTGTTATCGCGGAGCATTGTAACGCTCATGTTAAAATACCGCAAGAAAAATTATAAAAAAGAATTGCTTATTGCCAATTCGACTCAAAGCTTTGCAATTTGACATTCTCTAAGCGTCAGGTATGCGATACAACCAGAACATCGAAGCGGCTCAAGGACGTTATTCATGCGGACGCCGTAGCAGGCCAGTACGCGACCGCACCACCCGGCGTCCTCGACGTTACTCCTGGGCCTTTGCCGTCCGGTACTTATGTATCACTGCCGTAAATCGCAAATGCCCGTAATCTAACGACAGTGTCATAATCTCAAATAGTTACATTATCCCTTGATCTCAAGATCAAATGGGGCAACAACAAAGCACGGCATTACAACAGCGCAATAATAATGCATGCCGCCCTGAACTGAATTCTCATCTAGCTCGAGGCTTGGTAACGGCCGCTCGGAGGAGGCAAGTGAAAGCACGGCCTTTGCTAACTTACCGGCTATGCGTGGCGCGAGCTTTGCCGCATCGCCAAGCCATAAATCTTTCCGCCGAGCCACAGTCTCTAATACTGGACCGGTTTCTGCCAAAGCACGGGGCTTCCCAGCATTCACCCTAACGCCGGCCGCTGTCTTCTGGACTGCAACCAGCGTCGCCTCTCGCGTCACCCGTGAGGCAGACGCCTCAAGTCTTGGCTCCTGTACGACTGCATTTATCAGCTCCGTCGGTCACTCTTTCGCCGTTGCCTTTGGTCGCTCTGCATATACCTGTCTCGCCTCCTCGACGGGCGTCTCGCCTACGCCTTCCGCTGACCCTTCGCGCGTCCCCACCACCAGCAGTTCGGTAACCGGGGCTTACCACACTGTACGCTACCATCGGTCGCTGCCACTCATCGGTCTTGGCCGCAGACCGCTCGGCAAGCATGCTCGTGTGCCATCTCGGCTAGCGTCTCGCTCGCCACCGCGCAGCGGGCGCTTCATGCACTTCTCCCACCGTCACCAATGAAACCATTATCGCCGATTCGCTGTCAACCGGCGCTGTCTCATTCTTTACCAGTGCTTCCCCGGCCGCCATAACCTCTCTGGCCGACACAGCCGTCTCTCTGCCGGACGCTGCCGTCTCTCAGCCGTAGATGCCGTCTTTATGCCAGACGCTTCCGTCTCTCTTCCAGACCCTGCCGCCTCTGTGTCGGATGCCTCCACCTCGCTCGTGGACGACGCCTCTGCGGGCTCTGCCACCGTCTCTGCAGGCTCCACCGGTGTCTCTGCTGTCTCGGCCTCCGTCGCCCCGCACACCGTTGGCGATCGCTGTTGCTGCGTCCGGTCGCTCTCCTCAGTCCGACCAGCGGTTATCATATCCGAGCGAAGCAGTCTCGCTTGACCATCCTCCACCTTCAGCCGCTTCTGCACTGTCGCCTCTGATTTCCTTACACTCTGCAAGTCCGACCACCGAAGCCTTTCCTCACCCTCAGGGCTTGCAAGCACCTTCACACGTGTTGCACGAAGCTGGGCGTAGTCCTTTTGCACCTGACCAGGAAGGGTCGCAGCGAACGTTAATGCACCACCTGCCAGTTACACAAAAATGTACATATGCCACAAAGCTGGATAACACATCTTTTATTTAGCCTCCTCCCAGAGTCGAGCAGCCAGTTTACGAAGTCGACTCCGACGTAGTAGTATTGCAGCATCATCTCCTGGCACGGGCAACTCTGCCGCTTTAGCCGAAGTAGCTTGCAGTTTTAAATTCTCCAAGCGGCAGATACGCGATACCGAAGAACGCCAAAGCGGGCTCAAAGACGTTTATTCACTCGGACGCCGCAGGCCGGCGTCTTTGACGAAACTAGCCGGGCCTTTGCCATGGGTTACTTACATGTCACTGCCATAAATCTAAACAGCCCGTAAGCCAACGACAGTGTCATCATCTCAAAATAGAAACAATAGCCACGTATTTCCTTCATCTAACATTTTTAATACACACTCACCTGAGCTCTCACTTCCTCTACCTACTGAGAGCTCTCACTTCCTTTACTTACTGAGAGCTCTCACTTTCTCTACCTACTGAGAGCTCTCACTTCCTCTACCTACTGAGAGCTCTCACTTCCTTCACCTACTGAGAGCTCTCACTTCCTTCACGTACTGAGAGCTCTCACTTCCTTCACCTACTGAGAGCTCTCGGTTCCTCCACCTCCGCAGAGCTCTTAGCTCCTATACCTACTCAAAGAGATTTCAGCCGAGAGAGAGAGAGAGAGAGAGAGAGAGCGAGTGAGTGAGAGCAGCGCGTCAGACAGCGAGTAAGGCATTATTTCAGATCTCCATTCCGATTTCGCGAACATGGCCGATCAAAACAAGCTGTGCGTTCTAACTAGAGTGACCTAAGCGATCTGACGAGCGATCTTGGCCAAACCAAATGCAACGCTGAGCTTTTAGCGTATAGGCTTAAGTAGTGGAACTTGTTGAATACTATTTCAAAAGTAGCTAATCAGAGAAAATCTCACTAAGTTTTTTCATCCTCTTAAGTCAGATACAGCTACTGGTTTCGTATCCTAATACCGGTGGTGCAATAGTACTTTGTTAAACTTTGGATTCTTATCTGCTATCATTAACTGATATGGCTCGTGCAATTTTCAAAACATCGTTCGGATATAAGCTATCCGGACCACTCCTAGCCGTAACAGCGGATGCCGAAGCGGACACACAGGCTGAGAGTTTGCTGAAGTGACTGCACCCTTAGTTAGTGCGCCAGCAGCTTGGCCACACTTGAGCACCAATGCTTGAAAAAGAAAGCCGGTTTACTTCAGGAAATAGTAATGAAACTTGGCTTGCTGCATGGCCTAAGCATCCACCCCGAGACGCTACTGATTTTGAAGAATTTAGTATATCTGCTCCATGTTAAAAGTAAGGCTCCTACTGTACAAAGAGTTTTGGGCAAAAAGTCCAATGAGGTCACCATATGCCCAAAGTTGTAGCTTTAAATTAAGTCAGTGAAAATTAACTTCTCTTCGGCAGTAACTGATCAACATACACATTTGATCAAAACTAAGAGTAAATCAAATTGAAATTTATTGAATCAGCACGGCAATAATAGTGTAAGAACTTGCAACTCAGGTCAAGCACCAGCTGCAGCCATTCACGAAGAAGCTTTGCTTTGCAGCACTAGCCGTCTCGAGTAGCTGTGCCCCAGTGCAGGCTGAGTGCAGGCAGGAGCGCTTGCAGGACGGAGGAGGCAGTCAGCTCTCAGCCTCGGAGCGCTTGCAGGACGGAGGATTTCATCGGGCAGCAGCAAACAGAGCCAATGATTGCGAAATCATCCATCACCACGAACAGTCGAGTAAATCCTACCCTTTCACACTCAAAGCTTCGTGCAATGCATGTCCATCACCAAGCTCTTTTATAAGAATGCTCAATAAAAACTGACACAAGAAACGAGGAGCTGAAGGTGGCACAGGGCCACCGCTTTGCAGCCAACTCGGTTGCCATTATTGAAAAAACGCACTACCATCAACGCCTTTATGTTGAACCTTGCCGTCAGGTCAGCGTGTCATGGTGGTGGAATACCTCTCAGTCAACAAGGTCTCCGGTTTCGTGTTGTGATAATCCGAAACAACGCCAACCGCAGCTTGATTAAAACGTAGCCGATGGATGTCATTTCAATATTCAGATCTTTGTCCAGCAGCTTTAAAAGAGAGGTTCAGAATGATATTCCAAGTTTTCCAACATACTGGGCCAGACTTTTTATTCCGTGATCGCCGTAATAAAGATGAATTCAACCCTAAGACATGGAAAATTCTCTGGCAGTTGCTTCGCCTTTCTTTGCTTAGCTCAAGTGAGAAGAGCCTTGCGGGGCGTTTTGGTTCCTTGCGGGCGTTTCGGTTCCTCGCCTAGGCACGAGGTTGGCTGTAAACCAACGAAGGTGACGATACGAAGCGATGCTTTTGGGTCCACACGATTTCATAAGATGCGTGATCGTGACTTCCTAGCTTCCCCATACCATAATAACCTTGGTAAATGGAATAAATGCCCCACGGTTGGGCTTACTGGAACGAAACAGAGAGCAATTGCATTGAATGACGTGAACCGACCCATACGTAGGACGCCGCAAGGATCATTTAGCAAAATAAAATCTACAGAATGGCATAGAAAGTCATCATCTTCTAGGCTAAGCTGTAACAGTATGACTATAGATCCAAGCTCATAATAAAGACAAGGATGGCAGTCACTAAGACTGTTTTGACGCGGCAGAAATAAGGCTGCTGAATTAACCAGCATTGCCCTTGCTGTGCAACGAATCATTATCTTGCTAGGCAATAGCGCAGGGTCCAATATTTATGGTTCAACAAATTGAATTCAAACATACAAGTAAATGCAAATACAGAATATGAATATAGGATTTCGAAATGCTTATAAAAATGTGGAAAATAAAGCTTACCATTGGAAGTAACGGCTACCGTCGTAAACTCCATCATGTTTGCCATCTGAAACCAGGAGAAGCATAATTGAATCCATGGAAGCTTGTATAAGATCTTGATTAAGGCAAAAAAAAATTTTCTATCGCTCAGAACCATGCTGCGATCCCTCACAGCCTTCCAGCAAAAGTCTTTCAACTCACTCGGGCATTCATAGCATTCCTACTTAGGCTGCAGCAAACTTTCCCAAATTTAATGACTAACTTATTAGCTATGGGAAAATCTAGTATAACTCATAAACAGAAAAGCTTAAAGGCCAAATTCGGAGCAACAAGCAGATTTCCCATGGAATCTCCACGAAAGCTAGAAGTACTTTGGCTCTAAAATGACCTTTCGCCGGACGACCACATCAGATCTACGGTCAAATCAGCCATTCTTCAGCTATGCAGCACTGTAAATTTGGGTCTTTTTAGGCAGTATCACACAACAGCCGAGCTTGTCCCCAAATTTTACATTCAGTCTTGACTGCTATGACTTACTACTTAAAAGTCTTCGGCTTGTACAAGCAAGTCGTGACCTTGGCAGTTATTATTATTATTACAGTACTCCACTACTTGCCAGCATGTAATGACTCCCAATCTAACAACGTGTCCAATCTGGAAGACGTCGACTCCGACTATCCAAGCAGTTACTCAGCATCCGGATCCTTGATGGCGTACGATTGTACTGTTGGAGCGGAGTCGGTACAACGGCGGGAAGCCGACTGAGCAACTGACGCGTTTGTTCGCGCTTGCGGCGTCATCTCGAGCCCCTATAGTTTACTCTGTGTAGGATCCTCCTTGAAGACTTGCCTAGTTCCCCTGTTGTTGTTGGCGCATTCGCTATTAAAAAGAGGTTTAACCTGACGGCCGCTCGTCTTACCCTGGCTCAGCTGCAAGGCGAGCGGCGGTGTGGCCTGAGCGTGGTAGGGATTGGCGGGAAATAGCCTTTGCCCCTGGAACTCGGCTACAGGGTTACTATCTTACTTTAATTCAGCATTTCTAATTTTTCTAGGAAGGTCCGTTGCCCATTTGGTACAATGGATATTTTTTCTCCATAAGTACACAGCGAGGGGGAGGTTGAGTGCTTCAACAAGCAACTATAGAAGCAATAACGGCCTTTCTGACGACCTACCGTTGTATTCGGTTTCGATGCCTATGAAAGTGTCATTCTTGTTGTGAAGGTGGCCAATGAACTTGACAACTCCTCGCGCGATTCTGCAGTCAGGCCTTGTGTATTTGATGATGTCTCCCAAACGCAGGTCAGCAGGCGTCCTGGGAGCGAATGGCCTTCGACCCGTCACACTAAGTGTGCTGGAGCTGCAAATCAATCAATGGCAGCTGCCATTGAGCGTTGAGCCTCACAGAGCACTGTAGCCGATGGCGCCAAAACCAATAGATAAATGACAGGATTAATGTAAAAGTCGATGGCGCGAGTATAGAGAACACGGCTTTAGTTTTCGGATTGAGGCAGCTTGAGATGGATCCAAGTCGGTAGGCAAAATGTCGGCAGGCATTAAGAGTGCCCCTTAAGGTTAGTAAGTAGAGGGTTGTCAGCAGAAATTTTCCGACTAGTGACACAAGCTCATTTTTTCAATAATTGTGTGCGTGTCATTATCTGTAGTTCATGCAGAAGTGTAGCGGGTTTAGTTCTTATGTGATTTACGCTATGAATAAATAAAATAAATAAATATATATATACACATTCGTATAGCCTTCTAGGAGATCTTTATCTTAATCCAGGTGTTTCACATATGGCGCAGGACTCACTCTGACGAGTCGTCATTGGCGAGCTCCTAAACTACTGACCTGCCAAACCATACGCTCTGTGAACCCAAATAAATTTAGTTTCGCTTTCAATATTGAGAATATTTCGATATCACTTGGTAGAGAAAGCAAAAATGAAATGTAAGCTGATTTAAAAGCCTCACTTACACAGCGTCAGAAGAGCTTTTACGGCAATTGCCCGCTTGAAGTGGGCAATACAGAATCGCCCACTGCTGGATTTAAACCCACGGCCTGGGTCGGGCTGACCTTACCCCTGGGCTAAAACCTAGACTAAGGCTGAAGGCTTTAGGTACACAGGAACTGAATGAATAGCTTCATAGAAGATTGTGCTGCAAAGGGTCACCGTGAACAACTAAGCATGAAAAGAGCTAATAGTGGAAGAGACGCCCTAGGACCAACTACATCAAAGATGTGGATGCCGAAGCGTGAGAATGAAGGAACATAGAATCAAATGAAAGGATCTTGACATTGATGCACAGCTTCGCGGTAAGCCTCTGCACGCCGACGAAAAGTGGTGCAAAGTGCTATCCCGGACGTCCAGAGTGGACGAGGTGAGCTATTAAGCTCTGCATCGTCTGTAAGTGTCTGGTTGCATAGATTAGAACACCTTCGCCAAAGGCGTTACAAAGTCTAGCAGGCAGGCTGCATGAGGAATAGCTACACGGACAGATGCGCACAAGTCTAGCTGAATAGCGAAATCGCCTGGGCATAGCTGGCTGCGGTAGACTTATCTGAGCACTCCCAAAATGTGCACTACGGTGAGCCGCAGAATTGACTGTGGAGTTCGTGTGCTTATGCAATTTATGATTTAGTCATTTTTGAGTTGAACTAGGATAAATACTTCTGGGGCTATCAAAAAGAGACGCTTTTGCAGACAATTTTATGTTGCAAGGCTTTCCGGTTCACGAGTTATAATTCGTTGCTTCTAGCAATAACAATTTGACTAGTCCTGCTGTCGTTTATAGGTAAGTGTTATAATATGCTGTCAGGCAACAGATTTCACCAACTTTATCCACAGGGAGTTTGACGGAGCTTTCGAGGTGACAAGGTATGCCAGAAAGAGGTATTCGCTAATGCCGTTCTGCTCTTAGCCTGCTTCCATACTCGCAAGGTATATGCCGGAAGGGTGGCGGCACTCAGTGCTATTTGGATAATTGCTATTGTTTCTTGGCAATCACCTGACTGCGGCCACTGAACCAGTTAGTGGTCTCACCTGCTGTCGAAGGAATGCCTATTGTGCTGAGTCGGCTGAACCGGCGAGGTCAAGGTTCGCAATCCAGCTCCACCACTCTGCCTGGGACTGTGAGCCCCGGCATGCTGAAGAGCACCAAAGTCCTCTAAAATGTTCAGCCTTTAGAGATTAATCCGCCTGCTAAACATCGCGAGCTGCCTGGCTTAGCTGACATACAAAGATTCGAGGCTGGCTACCAGTCCTTCTAGCAACTAGTATGATCGCATCTTTAATCCTTTTGAAGCCAGTAAGCTCATGCAAATCGACAAGGCAGCCGGGCTTGCTGCCCTATAGTGCCCCCGTGTTCGACTGCGATTGTACACCGCTCATGTATCGAGCGCAGTGGCAGGCATTACCGGCCTCCAGCGGCTGCTCGTCCAGAGAGGAGATGGACGACGACGACACGGAGCTCTCTTCAGAGTGGCAGCCGATGGCGGTCGGGTCGTACGGCCTATGGCGGCCGCCGTCGGTTCTGACGAAGGAGGCCTTCATGCTGGACTCGAGGTCTCCCTTGCGACCCTGAAGGTACGTTGCTATGTCTTGCAAGATGTCAGCAGTCGTGTCGCTACCGCCGCCGTCGTCGTCCACGTAGGCAGGCAGTGAGGTACGGCAGCCTGCAACCGCCGGTCATAAGCGGTCAGCGGAGTTCCTGGCGACGAGCTGAGAGTCTCGGCTCGGGCGTGTTAGCCAGACCAGCTGGCTCAGCTGCCTGGCCACTGGAACCGCTGCTGGTCAACTGAGCTCGAAGCTTTCACCAGCTGGGACAAAGAGCTCGAGTAGCCTGCCGGCTATTATGCATTATTGATGGCGATCAATACACAGCCAGCAGCACCGACGCTCCACAACAAAGAGCCGCGCTCTCGGAGAGAGGCTTCGAGTAAACAGAGCTGCACCGCCTCATGCCTAGGAATGGTAGTGGCGGATTTAGGGCCCTGGAGACCGGCCGAGGCTTCGCTGGGATTCGATGGCCTTTTTACTTGAGTCGGGCAGGCCAAACATTCGTGTTCAAGCCGCAGTACACGATGCACGCGTACGATAGATCCTTTATTGGTATACAAGGTCGATCTCAAACAAAGCCGGCCTCAAACTACAGGTCAGTCAGCACAAGGCGGAATGACTCAAGCCGACTAGGGGACTCGAGGCCACGGCCAATACGCAATATGCGATGACACACGGAATACAAAGTTATTATTCCCACGCTGAGCCAGCAAACTTGGCTTAATGACCAGCGATGATTGCAGCTGGACAGTTGAAGACGGTGGCTTAATTCCTGAAAGCTGGTTTGGCCCAGTGGTTAAGGTGCTCGCCCCAACCAAGGCTCGGCCGAGGTCGTGGGGTCGAGCCCTGTGGCATATGTGAAGTGCCTGAATAGAGATTAAGTTCTCTTGGGGTGCTATACAAATGAATTACAAAGGCCTAAAGCCACAGCCAGTACATACATGCTAAACGAGGAATTTAAATAGAGGGCGGATTCTTGGCTGTATTAATTTTGCAAAAATGTGAGGCGACACTCAAGCCTTGAGAAACAAACATATAGATGCCTCATAAAATTTGGCTTCATGAAAGCTCTCAAAACACTTGCAGCATGAGCCTCAGTCCAGAGATAAGATGCTTGCAAATCACTACACAGTCGTGGATTCTAGTCCTGCTGAAGGCAGTACTTTAATGAGAGAAATCTGTGGATACATCCGTTAAGGCTACCGTGTGGCTGCATAAATAAAGCTTTTTTCATCGACCTAATTTTACTTTTCGCAGAAATTACTGTCTCAGCTATTTTATATAATAATAATAATAATTCACTTGATAAAGCGCCCTCAGAGAACTCAATCTCTCTCTAGGCGCTTTACATTTGCTGTAAAGTGAAATGCAATTGAATGGTAAGTAAAATCATGCTTGATAAACAAACGATATGAATAATATGGTTAGGGGTGACACGCACAGGGTCAGCATGCAAATGTGGTTAGTGGCAGCATGCACAGTGTCAGCACGCATAAGCACATTAAAGACGAATCACTGGGGCCCACTAAATGCTGTCCTAAATAGGTGTGTTTTTAGGTTCCTTTTAAATGTGGTCAGGTCAGGGGATGTTTTGACGCAGGTCGGGAGGGAGTTCCAGGCTATGGGAGCATATGAACTAAATGCACGGTCTCCAAAGGATTTAAGGTTTGTATGAGGTATTTGTAGACTGTTGGATTCCGAGATGCGGGTGGTACGATGCTTGGCCTGATGGGGTAGTATATCTGACAGATAAGCTGGAGCCATAGAATGAAGGGACCTAAAAGTGAGCGACAAAACCTTGAAGTCAATCCGTTGCTTGACTGGTAGCCAGTGCAGGTCGGCGAGAAGTGGAGTAATGTGGCAACTGCGACGCTCACGACAGACAAGCCTAGCTGCAGAGTTTTGCACAAGCTGCAATCGCCTGATCGCACATGCTGGGCGGCCAGTAAGCAGTGAGTTGCAGAAGTCGAGACGGGATGTCACGAATGCATGAACTAACTTGGACGTGGTATCTTTATCTAAACAAGCCCGAATTTTAGCGATGTTATGAAGCTGAAAATAGGCGGATTTGACTGTGGAGCTGATATGGTCGTTCTAACGAGAGGTCGCTTTGGAATATGACACCTAGATTTCGAGCTGATTCGACAGGAGATATGCTGGCAGAGCCAATTTTGAGAGTCAGCCTTTCCAATCTCTGGATCACACTGGGTTTGCCCATAACTAGTAAGTTAGTTTTATCATCGTTAAGTTTTAGAAAAATTGCTGTCATCCATGTTCGGATGTCATCAATGCATGCAGCTAGTGAGTTGAGAGAATTTGAGGTGCTCGAAGGTTGGGAGAGATCAAAGCAAAGGTACAACTGAGTGTCATCCGAATAGAAGTGAAAGCCTAGATTGTGCTTGGCAATCACATCAGCAAGAGGCAGAGTATAAACCGTGAAAAGAACCGGACCTAGAACTGAGCCCTGAGTTACTCCATATCTCAGAGGTACTTCAGATGATCTTCGTCCATTCATGTCAGTACTCTGGAGTCTCCCACTGAGATAGGACCTGAACCTCTGCAGAGCAGTGCCAGTGATGCCCAGGCGATATGAGAGGCGCTCTAGAAGAACTTTGTGATCGATGGTATCAAAAGCTGCCGAAAGATCGAGCAAAACAAGCAGAGCACTCTACCCACATCTGCATTCCTAAGTAGGTCGTTGTATACCCGAAGCAATGCTGACTCTGTGGAGTGATTAGCTCTAAAGCCAGACTGGAACTTACTAGCAAGGTGTGAGGTTTCGATATACGAGATCAGCTGGTCCGCCACGACCCGTTCGAGTGTCTTTGATAACTGAATGACAAGAATCAAATTTACTGCCTATGTGCAAACCTAGTGTTATTTCAAGCCCCGAAAGCTAAACTTCAAAATTAGCTCAACCAGCATTCAGAATTTGCATGCTCTTCTAATATGGATACCTTGTTCTAATTTGCGTTTTGCTATAGCCCCAAAGACGTTTTACAGCAATGTCTCTATAATTCTAGCATGGAAAGTTGCTAAAATTCGGGCGTGACAGGTAATGGTACCGAAGCGAGATTCGTCGATACATCTGTGACTTCATGTTGTTGCTATTAATGCAACTCACTCCTTGCAGGTCTTCCTACCTGCACAATAAGATACTTTGCAGGTTATATGTGTAGCGATCGTGATGTGCACCAAGCCTACGGCAGTGCCGCCGCCTAACTGCTACCGCTTGTCCGTACGAGGCTGGGGGCAACCCACCTTGGCTAGCGAATTATAGCCCAGCGTTCTTGCTGCTAGGGGCGAGCCAAGACCAATCGCAGTGCGGTGTTCATGAGTCGCAGGCGACCGACAGTTCATGCGAGAGCTAATACCTGGACTTGAGAGTAATGTAATGTAATGTATCACCGTCAGTAACTCCACAAAGTCATTAAGACCACGTGGGTGTTACGCAGGAGAGTTTTGTATAGCGGACTCACAGCCTAAGCGGCTTTCGGTACGCATTCGGTAGCCAACAGACTTCGTCTCACGCAGCAAAGAGAAAGTGGGAAGCATGGCAGAGTTAGGAGAGCAGTTGAGGTAATGAGTCAGTCATTGCACGTTGCTGAGTACGGTCGCCTACGAGTGCACCAATTCGTTCACTGTTTAGCAAGACACGCACACTCGTGCCCACGACATGTACACATCAGCAGATGGGCTTTCTTTTCGTGAGCATCCTAACTGCCACTTTCCACTACTTATCGCTGGAATGGCCTCGCTCCCTGCGGAGCCGGGCATCTGCTTCAACTTCATGTCGCCGACTCCTAGGTTCTTTCACTCTCATGCTCACGTTCTCTGAAATACTTTCACTCTCAAGCTCACGCTCACGTTCTCTGAAATACTTTCATTCTCAAGCTCACGCTCACACTCTCTGAAACACTCCTCGGGCTTCTCGAGCAGCCGCCTGCTTGTCTGATTCGGGTCGTTGGGGGCACCTATAACTTACTGCTATAATTCCTTTTTGAGAATACTCCTTCCTTTCGTTGGTAAAAAAACGCGGAACTCATTATCTACTAAAAGCCACGTCATCCCTGAATAGACAACATTTAAGCTAAGCTTAAACTTAGCATGTTCTTTATAACATGGTTTCCCTCATGTGGATTATCCTTAATGGGCATACGTGCGATGCGAGCTAAGCCGAGTCGCCTGTCGGGGACTGCCTTAACAGAGAATGCTGAGACGATCTCGGAGCTACTGATCCTCTCCACGCAAATTCCCGCGCCACTTTTAAGCGTCAACAACACCCAGAAACGCGAAAGACAACCATAAAAAACAGCGATGAGTTGCTCCAATGGAAATGCAAATGGAAATGATGACTTCAATTTGTACTCCTCTCACTGACGCTCTGTTGCGATGCAAACGAGCACACGCTCGGCACTCGACACGCATTGCAATACATGTTTTTGACATATGGCCGGCCTCTGTTCTCAGATGCCACTCCCACTGCTGAAAGAGTGCGATCACGACGCCTTGTAGGAGGCTGCTTGGCAGCCACGGGCCAGAGTCCACTGCCTTACCTGGTGCGCGCACGTCGGCCGGCGCTGCCTGCTCCAATTTACTTTCGCCGTGACCGTTTGCCAAGGCCTGCGACGCCGTCCCGTGGCCTGCTGTCGCCTTTCGCCGCGAGAAGGACGGCTCATAGCTGGCCAGTAGCACGGCAGTCGAGTCGCTCAGATCCGATCTGCCTGCCGGACTCGAGGGGCGGCGCTGCCCTACCGTGCCAGCAGGTGGCGCTGCTCCAGCCACCGCTAGCGATCGCTTGGACTCGTCCTTTCCTAATCAGGAAAAATCCGGAGATCGTCTGGTGATTGACTGGCGGCGCCATAACAAGTTCAGCAAGCAATCAGAATGCACCGACGCCAGCAGCTACTGAAAAGCGCTCAATTTTTAATGTAGCCTGAATTGTATTGAATGACAATTTAAAATGAGTCTCGAAAGCTCACCACCTGCCTAGGGACGGCAATTGCTTTTTTTTATGCAGCCACCGGATGGCAGCCCTTTGACATTGAGCTGAGCCGTGATGGCACACTAAAAGCGGTTGCTTTCACGCGACCTCAGTCCCGAGGTCGTGGGTTCGATCCCTGCGGTGAGCGATTCTTTATCGCCACTGCAAGCGGCGGTGATAGCTGTAAAGGCTCTTCTGTCTCTATACAAAAAGAGGCAGTTTAATCGGCTGTGATTTATTTATTTAAAGCAGCTCGAGCGTCGCGGCGAGTGAAAAGCGAGCAGCACCTCGCTGGGCACTAAAGCGGTACATTCTCTCTCAATGAACTCTGGCAGTGCCGTACGCGTGACTGGAGCCTCAGATCTTAAGCTCATTCGGCTGCCTGCTCGATAGCACTAGCGATGAGCTAACCGGCCGGTAGGAGCCATCTTAGGCACGTAGCAGACTTGAGAAACACGACTTAAGCAGCGACGAAGACGGGGGGGGGACGAAAGTCTCATCCACAGCAGCCGGAGGACCTACGACATCACCAGTTGGAACATAAAACCGAGCAACCGAGCATAAAACCTAAGCACGAACCTGAGATTTTCAGTCGAACGACAAAAAAGCAAAGGGCGCACAGGTTTGCACTCGCGTCGTATTTTCACTTACACTTCATTTATGTAGCGTCCCGAGAGAACGTAATCTCTATTCAGGTGCTCTGCATAAAACCGCAGCGCTCGAGCTACTAGACCCCCACCTTTTTTTTTTTTTTTCTCGGGAGGCTAGTTAAGCAATGATTTCAGCAAAAGCACACACGTGGGGCAACAAGAGCGAAGATCGCGGGATCGAAGCCCTGCAGGGACGGAAGCGAGAGCCCGAGCAGCTTGGCGCCAACCGAGCGCGCCTCTCGTGTGCTGCCGCAGTGAGCGTCTAGGGGCGTCGAAGCTGGGCAAGCGTTTAGCAGAACCATTTGAGGGCGTCGGCAGGAATACTGGCGAGAGGCTGCGAACGACGCGCCCGTTCGAGGCCGCGCGAGCGCCTGCTTTCCTGCCTCGTTTTACGAGTCAGGTAGGAACGAACAGCGCGAACGGGCACGGCTCCAGAGGTCGGACCCCCACGGCTTCAGCCTGCGAGACCTCGAAGCGTCAGAGCAGCGCTGCAGGGGCGGTTTCGAAAATACCTTTCGTCGGATCTGCGGAAGCGTAGGCGGACATGACGGAAGCGAAAGCTCCCGGTCCTGCGCCTGCGCCGTCGCTCCGGCGCCGGATCTCGGAGGAGCCGTTCGTCCACGAATCGGCGGCGTGCACGACGGCCGCCCCACCTCCGCTGCCGCCGAGCTTCTTCGACGGCAGCGGCGGCGGCAAGTCGGACATCGGTCGAGCCGGCCGCGAGTCTGCGCCGGCCGCCGCCGTCACGTCGGCGGCGGCCCGCTGGAGGCGGTGGAGAGCGGCCAGCGAGCTGCCGCCGCCGCCGTCCTCGGCCATTATGTCGTCGACAAAAGAGGGCAGAGCGGTGCAGTCGTCGGACGCTCGGTGACCGACCGGCATTTTCGAAGCCAAGTCGTTGATGGAGAGCCTGCAGGTCAACGGGATAGGCTGCCGCGCGCGTGCTCAACGGAGACGGTTGCTAATGCCGACGCATGTTGCCAATGAGACGGCGACGGTGGCGGCGAAGCTCTCATGACCGGCTCGAAGCGGCCGCGGCGGCTCGATAGGCAGCCGTGGCACTAAGGCTCGTGAGTGAACCAGACCGAGGGTTTGAGTCGTTTGGCAATCGATCCTTTCTAGCCCACTGCTAGCAGTAGTGGACTTCGCCAACACACTTCGGCAGGTAGGCTCGGAGCATATTCCAAATGATCTACTCTAGCCCTAGATTGGCCCAGAGGTTAAGGTGCTTGCCTCTGGTAGCCCAGGTCAAATTGTTCACATTTGGGCGACCGAGGCTAGAGCCCTGCGGCATACGCGAATTGAGATTTAAGACTCAGCTCTCTTAGGGTGCAACACACACACACACACACACACACACACACACACACACACACACACACACACACGCACGCACGCACACACACACACACACACACACACACACATATATATAGATACATACATACATATATATATATATATATATATATATGTATAATGAATATATATATGTGTGTGTTTATATTTATACTTGAATATTGCAGGCGCCAACTGACAAGCCCCGAGAGCCTTCTAAAGGTTCAATTCACTGAAGGTAAGCATGATTTAGGACTATCTTAAAAAAAGAATAATGGGGCATTCTGGAAAGTATCCCAATCGACAAACGAAGAAATAGTGCACCGAAGGACAGAGACAGATATCCTGAATGGCAACTGCCTTGGCCTAGTGACTCTCTCTAAATGAACACAGAGCGTAAAGGTTCACGCCTACTGTACCCGCCGCCATGCAGACCATTTTCGGCTGGCGCAGCTATCGCCCCTACCCGTTACGCCTCCTCCCCACCCTTCACCCATCACCGCTTGGAGACCGAAGCAACAGGTGAGCGTATAGCCGCACATAGACGCGCCTCTCCGGTGCGGCCGCTGATGCCGGCCGCTGTGTCGTCGACGCCTACCTCGGTCTGACCGACTCGTTCATGGCGTTCCTCAGGCCCATATTCTCCTCGTTGAGCACCCTGTTTTTCTCCTGCGTCGCTCGCAGGTCGATCTGCAGCTGCTGGATCTCGCTGTGCAGGTGAAGGTCGTCGGCGGTCATCGATTTCTTCTGGAGCTGAGCGAGCTAGAACGGAACCGCCGGTGACGCTTGACGAAAAAGCGCCTCGTTACAATACGAAGATTCTAAAGGCGTAAATAGGATTGGCAATTTTGCATTCTTTCAGCTAAAGGTGTCTCAAGGTGACCGTTTTTTGATGCTCAAAATCTGGCGACGTCCCATCTGATTATCACCTAACGTTTGAAAGCTTTAAATGGAAGCCGGCTGAGACAGGCATTCGTCACAGTAGCTCGCTAGTGCGAGTCCGAGAGTTGCTAACAAAATGGCTGGCTAAAGTGAGTGGTAACTCTTCGACTCATTTCAGAATGACCGATTCACTCAGTGCAAGCAGTGCTGCTGACTTACGCCCTTAACCCTGTACTGTTAATTACTAATCCAGGGTGTTATTTGGTAGATTTTTCGGACATTTTTCTTTTTTTCCAATGATCAATTTTGAGCTTCGGCGGAGATTGGCGGTGTAAGCAGCCATAATTCTGACATCCAATCTCTCGCCCAGCTGCCTACCTCGCTGCGTTACCCGAAGCAATGTCAGTCTCGTCTAGCTATCGGGCTCCCCACCCACGGTGGACAACAATCGGCGTTCTCATTCTCTCTATTATAGACTGTCTTATAGTTTTGCAAGGTTTCATGCAATGCAAGCCACGGTTACCATGGAGCTCGCTTCTTCTATTCTGAGCAGCGGTGCTGTATTTTTCAGTAGCCTACTGTGGCACAGTCTATCCAGCCGTCGGCTAGCTGCAACTTTTTTGAAGCCATCTTTGATGCCTTTCTGAATTAATGCCGCTTCTCACTTTTACTTTGCCTTGCAAAGTGAAAGCTGCTGGCCGCCGAGATGCACGCCAATTGCTTACTGTTTTTGAGTGAGCAACCGAGAACTGTGCCAAATAGGAGCCGCTTTTTCGCTAGCTCCTTTCATTCAGCTGCTCGGCGGCAAGGTTTCCATTTTAAAATTGATCGGGGTGGCCTCCACTGCTCCGTCCTTTCTCACAGAGTCTTGGAGACACTGCAAAGTCAGTACGTCAGCCGGTAACTGAGTTAGCCGGGATCCATCAGAGTTAGTCAGGGTCAATAGGGTCGGTGGCCAATAGTTTCAGGACGCCAAGGGTACTTCGATTGAAGATCCGCGTCTGCGCCGAAATGGCTGGCAGATTAGTAAAGACCTGCCGCTCAAGGTCCAGTTATATACCCTTCGCTGACCTTTGTGATGTAAGGCTCGAAGCTGTCGCCTCCCCCGACACGCATCATCTCTCTCCACTAGTCTGCCCGCCGCTCGGTCTGTGTTCCCATCACTTCGGCACCCTCCCGCTCACCTGTCTGCTGCTGCAGCCGCCATCACTATTCCATCGCTGTCCCCGAACCGTTGCTCCGTCGGCAAAGCAAAGCGGCGACACGCTCTTTTTACCTTGTCCTGCAGACGCCTGCACTCGGCCTCGAGGTCCAGCAGCGCCATCTCGTGGCTCGCTTTCAGCGAGCCAATTTCCTCGCACAGCTGCTGGTTTTCGCTCTCGAGCCGCTGCACTTCGTCGCAAGCCGTCTCGTTGGCCTCGACGAGATCCTGGATCTGGCACTCGAGGTCGTCTGCAGCGAGCCGAGCGCGAGCGCCGGCGGTTTGCGCAGGCGGCGGCAGTCAGCCGGCTCGCGGCAGCCAGGGCGGCGGCGTCTCGCCGAAGGCTGTCCCGCAGGCTGTCCCGAGCCCACCGTCGGCGGCTGTCGCCGGAAGTGCGAAGTGTTGACCGCCGCCGCCGCTGCTGGGCGTCGGCGTGTGTTGATTCTGCTCTGTTGATTTTGGGGCGACCGCACAACCGTCGCGGCCGCCGCACACGTCGAGTCGCGACAGCGAGCGATCGCTTTTAGGCAGCGCCGGCGAGCTAAATTCAGCGACTTCAGCAGCCAAAGCCGCCCGAACGCCGAGCCGAGTGGCTGCCGGCACTGCGCTAGCCTCGCTTGGCACGCTGCTCACCAATTTTCCGCTGAAGCGCGTTGGGGTTGTCAGGCCGATAGGAGAGTAGCCGCTCGTCGACGGTCGCCAGCGGCAGCGCGGCCGCCCGAGCGTCGCCCGGGTCGGCGCTCGTCATCGGCTGCGGCCCGGCGGCCGCCTGGGACGACGCAGCCGCCGCTCCCGTGGCTGCGGCGCTGAGCGAATCCAGCTGCTCGCGAAGCTTGCGCAGCTCGGTGGTGAGGTTCTCCTTTTCTCGTAGCAGATCGTCGCAGCGACGCTCGAGCTGAAGCGGCGGCGGCGGCGGCGCCCGGCGGCAGCGGCCGGAGTCAGCAAAGCAGCGGAGCCCGCCCGCGCAAAGTCCTGGCCGCCGCCGCCACGAAGCACACGGCCAACTTCGCGGCCGCCGGCAACAATCGCAAGGGAAGCGAGAACGCCGGGATCGCTAGGGAGCCCGGTCTCGTGGGTGCTAAGATGAGCGCTCTCTCGCGCGTGATGCCACGAGGAGAACGCCGGTCGGAGAAGAGCTCGCACTTGGTGTCGGTGCTAGCGAAACTCGTGCATTCGGCGCCAGTGTCGTCGGGCTTAGGTAAAAGCGCCGAGCAGACGCACGGAGGAGTGTAAAACTTGGTAGCTACGCAGCGGAAGTCAGTCTGAAGCGTTCAATCCTTCGTCCCGAGTTCACGGGGTTACTCAGTTCGGGTCGATTACGAGCAATCCGGTTTTACTTTACGTAACCAAGAGGAGGACTTGCAATGCATCTCGGATGCATCTCCGCTCGTTAGTGCTAATTGGCACGCAGGGTTAGCCGTTAACATTTTTTCAGTAAAAATTTTTATTCTTCATTCGTGCACTGACATTGAACGAGCTACTAGACCTTTCGACCCTGGCTTGTGGTGAATTCAAAGAATGAATCTGTGCACGTTTGGAGAGGGCTATCGTATCTTTCAGCCTCGGTTTACAGCAAAGAGGTTGCTCTTGTTTGGACCGCAGTGGAGACATAATGCATTCGTGCGAAGTGCATCCTTCCTACCTATCGCGTTTCATGTCTGTTTGCGTCGATATGGCCCGCGAGGAAAAGCTTGATGCTGGCGAGAGCGACGCGAATGGAAGCAATCAGCCACCGTTGTGGACCCCCGACCAGCCCAGTGTAAACTCAGCACCGGGCAAAGGCCCTAACGATCTAATTGCTGCTAGAGGGAAAATGAGTCCGACCATTCAAAGCAGATGAGAGAATGGCCGCAAGTACAGACCGAGCATTAAATGGCCCGCCGGCTAAATTGCGTCAACGGCGCCAGCTGATCCACCAGCCTTATTTGCACATGGCAGCAAAAGGGCATCGGTCCGGTCCGGTCCGCTCGGAGCAGGCGACGCAGGACTGTCTCCTCCGTGACTCGATCGCCCACGCGGCGACTCGACGAGCGAGAGTACGGGACGATGGGCCGAGCTACGACTCCAGACCGTCGAGAAGAGGCCACCAATCGAGCGCCGCCATTCTAGGGGCCGCGATCCTAAGCGCCGCCATTCTAGGCGCTCGATCGTAAGCGCCGCCATTCTAGGCGCGGGATCATAAGGGCCGAAATCCTAGGCGCCGCGATCCTAGGCGCTGGATCGTTAGCGCTGCGGCCTGCCAACGGGGCCGCAAGCAGTCGAGTCGCGTGAGCTCGCTTCAGCACCGCCTGCTCCGCCTTCGAGAACGGCACCGGGCGCTCGAAGCCCGTCGCTCGCTTCCTTGACTCAAAGTTGCATAGACTTCTAATTCTGGTGATTTCCATGAGCAACAGACCGTTGAGTCCTAATAAAAGACGGTTGGCGACGAGTCAATTTATTTAAAGTAAAGATTAGCTGATCTAACTCCTCATTTATATAGCGGCAGAAGAAGCGCCTTGAAGGCTATCGTTACCGCTTGCAGTGGGCAATATAGAAGCGCCCACTGTACAACTTGAACCCGCAAGCTGGAGTGCAAAGAGAGAGCATCCTGGGCCAAGTACCAGTGGTAAATTTCCTAGATAGAGCGACGGTGCGCTTTCAGCCAGAAGTGTTCACGAGCCAGCGTGATTCGTGAGATCGAGACAGGATGCGAGCCAACGATGGCTTGCACTCGCCATCGCATGCTCCTATCGTCCATGCCTGCAAGCCATTGGTTATGCGGACAGGCGGTGCCTTGTTCCGTTGGGCCGGCGTCAGAACGGCACGCGACGAAGTCTGTTGGCTACCGAATGCGTACCGAAAGCCGCTTAGGCTGTGAGTGCGCTCTGTACAAAACTCTCCTGCGTAACACCCACGTGGCCTTTATGACTCTGTGGAGTTACAGACGGAGATGCGTTACATTACATTTCATTTCACGCTGCTGCCCCGAGTTAGTATGCAGTCAACGGGAAAAGTTACTGCTTCGAACAAGAATGCATTCGAGGTACTTGAGCCGACATCTACAGACCAAAGCGAATTTAGAGGCGCCATAGGTCGATAGCAGCCAGCTTTTGTTTACCAATAGCGCAAATCATAAAAGATCGGCCGATTCGGCAGCCTCATTTAAATAGTTAATAATAATAATACTAATAATAATAATAATACACTTGATAAAGCGCCCTCAGAGAACTCAATCTCTCTCTAGGCGCTTTACATTTGCTGCAAAGGGAAATGCAATTAAATGGTAAGTAAAATCATGCTTGAAAAAACAAACACAATGAATAATATGGTTAGGGGCGACATGCACAGGGTCAGCATGCAAATGTGGTTAGTGGCAGCATGCACAGTGTCAGCACGCACAAGCACACGAAGGACGAATCACAGGGACCCACTATATGCTGTCCTAAATATGTGTGTTTTTAAGTTCCTTTTAAATGTGGTCAGGTCAGGGGATGTTCTGACGCAGGTCGGGAGGGAGTTCCAGGCTTTGGGAGCATACGAACTAAATGCACGGTCTCCAGAGGATTTGAGGTTTGTAGAAAAGCCCGAGGGCTCACCTTTCTTCTCGAAGCGAGCAATGCAGAATTGCGTGCTGCGTGACTTGAACTCGCAACCGAGTCAGGACAGAGTGTGCACCTTACCCTTAGGCGACGACCCGGAGATGCAGCAGGATCTAGTCGGCGAGCGGTCGCCTGAGGTCTATTTAGAACGTTTGGGACGCCGACGGCGCGCTTGCTTCTTTTGCCGTTCGCTGAACCTATCGGGCTGCATTTATTGCTGCTTGGGTACTCAAATCAGGGCACTGGACGCTCTGACGTCGGGGATCCTGCTTGCGCCCGATCGCCCCGAGGCAGGTCTGCATCTGCCAGCGGTCTGCCTGCGTCTGCCATCGCCCCGAGGCAGGTCTTCGTCTGCCAGCGGTCTGCCTGCGACCGTCGTAAGGACTAGCGCTGCCAGTGCGTCGAATGGCCAAAAACTGTGCCGAAACGATCGCATTGCCGATGCCGTTTACACGATTACGTAAGATAAATGGATGGCCATTTTTTAATTGAGCCAGATCTCGAGGGCAGGCACTGTCCAGCGGTAATTGGATCGAAATGGGAATGGAGGATAATTGGCTGCAGTGGTTATAGCACGCTAGCAGCGACTGTCCAGCGGATCGAACGCTCTCAGAAAGTGCCCGTTACGGAATGCACCGTGCTCGAACGACACTTAGCATGCCACGCGAAAGTGCCTGTAGGATATTCTGCGTTTTCACACTAGAATTTGAATTAGAACCATAATTAGTTTAATAAGACGAAGTCAGAGCGTCAAAGCGCACGGCGATGTCGGCTGCTGCTTTCCTGGAGCTCGACAAGATATTCCTTTAGAGAAGCTTCATCCACCACTGGCCATAATTTCGTGGCTCGAGAAAGGAAGTTTCGGCCTGACGTAATTGAGCATCTCTTTACTATTACGCCTCTGGCCCTAGATTACGGTAGGTTGTATGCGCCGTAGACGTTTAGGTAAGTTCGACGGGTGGCTTGGGCTTGCTGAATGATAGCTTCCTATCTGCTGGCCGGGCCGCACGGTTAGAGCGCCACAAAGTGGCGAGCGTTTTGCGTGTTCTTGCAAACCTCATAACGATCAATCGCCTTTCTCAGGCCACACGGGGGACTGCCTTTATAGCAAAATGGCGACCATCATCTGCTGTTGCCGAAATTTGCCCAAGAACTTGTGTCGCTCAGCGATATGCAGGCGCTTGCTCTGCGAGCACGTAGCTGCTGTCAGACTCGGCGCCGACAAACGCACAAAGGCCGGCCAGGCGTTTAGCCCCGACAGGTCTCAGTATCGTTTGCCCTGTCGGTTTAAGTCAAATAAAAAACGGGACAGATGTAACAGTCGCAGTCGTCCTACGGGAAATCGATAGCTGCTGGGCACACGGTTGAAGCGTAGGCCACAGCGAGTAATTTGCATCAAAACACGTGAAACGAGTCGGGGCTCTCGCAGCGAGGCAAGCCGACTCCTGTGCCGTCTGTGTGAAAAAGTAAAAAACACTGACTCGTTGATCGCACAGGCCCCTACGTTTATCTACCGGCAGAGGATCCGTTGCGTTTATCGCTCTCGCTCCCAGAGGGCCATAAACAAAATCGCATCCGCAACCTGGGTCGTGAAGTGCGTGCACCTCAATCCCAGGGGGACGACGGCAGCCTACGCAGTGCGAAGCGACCAGGCAGGTAGAGCATTGGAGTTTAGCATCGGATCGGATGTGCCCGATACCCTCATTGCCGCATCGCTATAGGCGGCGTTAAGCACAAATGTGTGCTGCGTGTTCTTCGCAGGAGCAAGACGACCGACGCCCACAAGACCGCTCCTGGGCGAACCGGAGCGACGACCTCAACACAGTGGAAAACCCCCCAAACGTAGCCCAATTGAGAAAAGGTCATCGCGAGGGGCGTAGCTAGACGCCGGCAGAGCCGACAGCTGCGGCCGGAGCGACGAGCCCGGCCCAAATCTCCCGGGCGTCGCAGTGTAATCGTCATAGGCGGGAGGGGGAGGGGGATCGCATGTGCGAGGAGCGCCAGCACTGGGCGCCGGCGGCAGAGTGCACGTCCGCCCCAAATCTCGCGGCCCAGTGTACATGGGGGGGGGTATAGGTAGTATAGGCCCTGTTACCACCGAGGGCCGAGGGCTGCGCTGAGCCTTCGCGGCGAGACCGAGTGTCTCTCGAGATTCCATTCGAGAAACGGCCGAGCGAGCATTTCTCTCAGCGAAAGCCGGCCTTGACTAACGGCCGAGAATTGATGCTCTCGAAATCTCGCGAAGGCATCGCCTGCGACAGAGGCGGCAGAGTCGCGAGCAGAATCGGAAGCAGCAGCCGCAGCAATGGATCCCAGCGAGCGCCCCCCCCCCCCGCAGTAACGCTGCCGCCGGCGTGGCCGGTCGTGGGCCGGTCGAGCCGCCAACGGCTGGAGCACTGCCGCCACCGCTGCTCGTCCCTCCCAGCAGCAGCCTCGCTCACCTCTGCTTTCTCTCTCAGCAGTGCGGCCAGCCGCCGGTCGCTGGTGTCGGCGACGCCGCCGGCGTCGGCCTGCATCGCGAGGGCGTGGCCGCCGTTCTGCTGTCCTCCCCGGCCCGCCTCGCGGAGCAGGTGCACTTGCGCCGACAGCCGCTGCACCTCGTCCTCTCTCGCGGCCAGCCGCATCTTGAGCACGGCCGCCACGGCAGCCGCCGATCCGTCCCCGGCGGCGGCGGCGGCTGCGGCCGACAGGTCGGAGACGGTCAATGACGGCGACGAAGCCGGCACCTCGGTGGCTGGCGGCAGCTGCGGCATGGTCGCACCGTCGCTTCCCGAGTAGGCCGCCTTCAAGCGAGACAGCGAGAAATGACGAGCGTCTTCGAGGTGGCGGCCTCGGACGCCTACGGTCGGATGCTTCAACGGCCTGTGGCTACCAGCTGAGCCGGCGCCAGAGGCGTCCCGGTAGCGCCGGCAGTGTGGCAGAGGCGGCCGGCGCAGCTGCTAGCCTCTCACTACGCGGCCGCCGTCATTGGCAACTGGAGTGAGAGGCGTGCGTTGGCGCGGCCGCCGTTCATTGGTCCCCGCCGCCCGTAAGTGTGGCCACAGAGGACCGGCGCGACAATGGCTAACCAAACAGACGCCGTGCGGGCGATGAATGCCGCAGGAGGCGTGAGAGGCCCGCTACCTGCTGCTGACAATGTAAGTCAGCCGTGTTTCACTCCGTGTGCACACACGCCAGGCGGTCAATATTGAAATATTTAGCCGCGTCGGCCGCCGGCGACTCGACGCCGCCGCTCGAAGCTTGAGAAGGGCCGTGCCGCCGCAGCGTTTCGTCACCGCCGCCGCCGCCGGACTCGCCGCGCTGGACTCGATCTTCCAGGGGCTGCGTCGGACAGAGGTGCTCGCTCGTGCCCGCTCGCTAAGGCGCTCGCCGCTTTGACGAGCGACTTTGACGAGCGACTGACGATTGACGTTCAATTGACGGCTCTACCGGACGATTTAACGCAGACGAGCTCTGCGGCACGGACGCACCGTTCGTGGGGCGTGGCTAATGTCTACGTGGCTAAACGGGTGCTGAAGAGTACCGTCTTCATCTCGGGGCCACTGCTTCGAGTGAGGATAACTGATGTTCTTGACCTCCGAAACGCCTGATACGCTCGAAGAGCGCTCCCCCATGCCGAAATAATCTAGTCTTGTCACTTCTGTCAGGGCTTACTAGTCGATCGGCTTTTTGGTCGTGGAATTTGAACTCTGAACTCTTGAGATCCAGATTCTAATACGTTGCACGGCCACCGTATCGTCGCAAAGCCAACTAATGTGGACCCTGACTGCTGTCCCATCGAGTATTTCCCTTGATAATTAGCAACAGTCCACAGTAGAAATTCTGTGCGTGTCTGCAGCAAATGTAAAGCTTCTAGAAAGAGATTGAGTTCTCCGAGGGGGCTTCATCAAGTGCATTATTATTATTCTTATTAAAACCCCAATATTAAAGTAATAACAGCAATATAATTTATTTGTATAGCAACCTCAGATAACTTATTCGCTGTCTAGGCTATTTACGTTTGCTGCAAAGAAAATGTGGTCAAAACCGCAACACAAACGTCACGAGGCGATTTGCATTGCTGGATGACACTTGGAGCAGTGCGGCAATAAATTAAGAGTAAAGATCAACTAAAAGGTAGAATAAGAGAGATTCGTTAAGAGGCTGATACCACAGAATTCTTTTATAGAGCGTCAGAAAGGCTTTGGGGATATTCAGCACTGCTTGAAGTTGGCGATACAGGATTATGCAATGCCCCGTAATTATCGACGGCAAGCTCGGAAGCTGAACCTGGATTACAAACAATTAGCTAGCCGCTGAATTAGGACCGAGCACTTTTGAAATAATAATGCTATTAATAATAAATTTGATATAGCGCCCTCAGGGAACTCCATCTCTTTCTAGGCACTTTACATGTGCTGCAAAGGAGTCGCGATCAAACGGTTAGTGGTAGCAAGCTCAATACGCAACGAGCATAACATGGTTAGGACCGACATGCACAGGATCAGCATGCAAAGGCGGGTAGTGGCAGCTTAGCCACTATAAGGCGAGGCTTGTGACCAGCGTGTTGTTTAATAATAGCAATAACAGACTTTATAAAGCGCCGTCAGAGAACTCAATTTCTTTCAAGGCACTATATTTGCTGCAATTGTTTGCGAAAGAGACCAGCGTCTGACTGTTGATGATTGATAGCATATATATATATATATATATATATATATATATATATATATATATATATATATATATATATATATATATATATATATATATATATATATATATATATATATATATATATATATATATATATATATATATATATATATATAAGGCACGGGCCTGACCGAAGTTGCTCTCTTGGAGCAAGAGCCTGCCGGTCGGCGAGTCCAGGTGCTGAGCACTAGCCGCTGTTAGACGGGCTGTTATTATAGGTGTTATATTATATGTATTGCTTCATTATATTTTATTTTATATTTATTTTATATTTTATGATATTTTATTAAGTCATTATATTATGTTATTATAGATGTGCTTGTTTCGAGACTGCCTGTTAGCGAGATGGCTGGAAGTCACCGGTCGTGTCGGCTGTGCTATGCCGGCTATTGCGGCGCTTTTCCTAATACGGCGTAGCCGATGGTGCTGCTTGCTGAATATTGATCACCTGTGCTGTTATCACCGGCTTATTGCTAGCTTCAGGTCATTGAATATTGCACGCGTTTTTCCGCTAGCCGGACTATTGAGGGTCTCGCCGGCCGCCGGAATCTAAGCAGCGACCGGGGTTTTCAAGTGCGAGCACCTCGCCTCTAGAGTATATCGAGGGCGGCAGTCTGTTTCGCGTCCAATAAATGCAGCCGCCGGTCCGCAAGAACGGCTCAACTAATCGCCGAGCGCAGTTATTGAATCGGCTATACCGTCCTAGGCGGCAGTGAGATTCTGGAGCCGCGGGAACAGTGCAAGTCCGGCTCTCGCGATTTAACGAGCGACCTCTGACGGGAGAAGCTAAGGAACTAGCATCCGGCTCGAGGGTTTCGACAGGTCGGGCGCGACTCACTTCGCTTATCGCATTTTATTATCCATTGGGCCTCGGTCGCAGGAAGCGAGGCTGAGCGTCGACCTTTGACCGCTGCAGCGTCATTCTGGTTATGCGTGCGCCGTCGGGAGCGACGCGACATGTGGCAACAGCCCGCGTCCTCGGCGTAATTTGCCATTGACGAATCCAGGGGTCGGCTAGGTCACCGGCGAAAAGTGCAACACAAACACCTCACGCCTATTGTTTAAGCGCTCGGAGATCTGAGCGATAGGCACGGCTGGCTGGCTGCACTGCATTGAGGCATCGCCCGACGCGGAGCTCGACAGCGGTGGGGCCCGGTTGAGATGCAGCCAACGGCGGACAGGCCACTGCAGCTGTCGCCTCCTCCGAAGCTGCCACCGCCTCAGCAGCATACCGCTCTACAGTTTGGCCCCCTCCCGCCTGCCTCCGGGCAGGGACTCCTCTTTCTTCGTCACGTGACCTCAGTGGCCAGCTTAGGATGGGGGGATCCCTCGGAGGAATACGCCGCCCACAGTCCGAACCTGCTCGGTCAACACACCGGTTGCCCGCGGTCGCTCAGCCTGCAGCGGCGTAGCTCGTGCTGTCACTGCCATCGTGAGGAGACGGCGGGAGAACTCTTAAGGACGAGCTTTGCGTCGCTGTACATGAAAAACGCTGTGCATCCGTACAGAGCAGCTCAGGCTCGCTGTAGCCACTGACTAAAGCTCCAGCAAAGCAATTGATCAGCGTTTCGAGGTGCTAAAACAAAAACTGAAACTCAATCAAGAGGCATTCTTTGCGAGATGCTTTCGCAGCCGTAGAGCAAGCTGAGTGTACTACAATAAGAGCTTCAGCGACTGAGGTTATCTAAATTGAACCTATAGCGGCAAGTCAAAATTAACTAAACAACTCAATTTAAGCACGAAGCAAAAGCATGCTACAGAAGCCAGTGGAAAATCGCATGTGTCGATTTCATGAGCTCTTAACGTCTAAGGTGAAGTGGTCGGATCGGAGTCGACTACAAGTCGTCCGTAGAAGATATCAGTAAAGCGATTAGATGTATGTATCTCCGTCAGTAACTCCACAAAGTCAAAAAGACCATGTGGGTGTTACGCAGGAGAGTGTTGTATAGCCCACTCACAGCCTAAGCGGCTTTCGGTACGCATTCGGTAGCCAACAGACTTCGTCTCACGCAACAAAGAGAAAGTGGGAAGCATAGCAGAGTCAGGAGAGCAGTTGAGGTAGTGAGTAGCATAGAAGTAGCAGTTCAGGACCGCTGAAAACGATGTGCCATAGTCGGCAGTTGGAGAGTAGATGTCGTTGCGTAAGAATTGTGGAAGCGAGTTCCACAGTGTAGGACCTGCAGGGCTAAAGCTTCTGTCGCCATCTGTCTTTAAGCGGAGGAATGGGACAGCTAATTTATTGTCCACACAGGACCTGAGGGCGTGAACAGGCTGAAACTGATGCAGCAGTTCAGCTAGGTACGAAGGAGCCAAGCCGTGGTGGGCCTTGTGGGTCAGCGTAAGAACTTTGCTCTGTATCCTTTGCTCAACCGGCAACCATCCTAGCTCTTCCAGCAAAGGTGACACGTGCTCAAGCCGCTGGGACTTGAAGACCAGCCTTGCAGCCATATTCATAGTCCGCTGTAGTGGCATAATAGCTTTCTTTGGTAGCCCAGCCAAAAGGGAATTGCAATAATCTGTGAGTCCTAGCGGGAGGAGTACTGACGAAAACTGACGTGCATGACGTAGACCGTGACTTGAGGTAAGGAAATCCATTAATCGCTGCCAGGGCTTACCAGAGCCGCGCTCGATGGAGGTGAACATGTACACTGACAGCTGGAAGGCCGGGCCGCAGAGGGTCAAACGCATGTTCCTTTAGCTTATTTGAAAATTTATTTATTTCTCGTTTGAGTTCGTGACTAATCAACGGCAGCAGTACCTAGTAATGTAGAGTAGAAAGCTCAATCTGGGAATTGCGGAGAATCTATTTGCAATGCTTGCGTCGAAAAGACGGACAATTAGTTTGGAGGTAATACAATTTCAAAGTCCTGCTGCTGGTAATTTCTAATAGAGCTCTTCGAGCAGGTGCTGTTGATATTCTGCCGACCCTGCTATATAAATGAGGCTTTGAATACGCAAATTCTCACTTTTGTCATGCAATGCTCGTACAGTAATGTGCCCCTTTCTTCTATTGTTATCGAAAGAGAATCTAACATGAAAAACTTGCTCTTGAGAGTTTAAAATCTAGGTTAAAGAGTATACACACCAGCAGGTGATCGCAGGCACGCCCCCGCCGCATTCTTTCCCACTTCCTGGTCTGCCGTACATTATTTCCTAGTAGGAAGGCGTCTCTCTTTTTCTTTAGGCTGCATCTGCTGCTTTTCACCCCTTAAGAGAGCACGAATAAAGCAGCTAGTGCCCATAGTAGAGACTTAGCTCCACGCAGGTGAGGAAGGCAGCGACACGTGAGATCTCAAATAATTGAAATGAAATTTTCAAAACAAAGTAGGGGCTTAGCGCAAGGAGAGGCCAGTGCCCATGCGCGCGCTGGTGCGATCAAAGACGCGATGGTGATAAAGAAATATCCTATCGACGTCATGCGACCGACGGTGCACCGACTGTGCTATTTGAAAGCATTCGGCGATTCGCCTCACCTTGACTGGTCGTTTTCGTGCGGCCTGTAGCGCAGCGATGGCCGGGACTCAAAAAGGGCAAATACAAGTAATGCAAGCATTCCTCGAACGTGCAAATCAGGCGGCCATTTTTGAACGATTTAATCGCTTCGCTGAAGTAGTAATCCCTGCTTAGTGCCACGTGCAAGAGCCATGAGTATTCTAGGACATCAAAAGGGTGGAATAATAATAATAATAAGTGCAGCGTGCTAAGAGGACCAAATCTGTCCCCAGGTGAGTTTCAGCTCGCTGTAAAAGAATCAAGACCTAAGCGTTGATGGAGCGTCAACGTTATTATGGTTAGACCTTATATGCACATAACTAATGTCTGCCTCCAATTTATTTAAAGTCGTGCCTGTAGTGCCGAATTCTCTCCCGTTGGACATCTTGTTCGGACCCAAGGTCAAGGTTTGAGGGTGTGAGTAAGCTAGCACTGCCTAAAGGAGCGGCATTGTTACTTCGCATTAGAAGCGTGATATATAGCGATCTGCTTCAAACTGATAATGTCAACATCAAGCGACGATTCTGTCATAGGCACGTCTGGGTTAGGAAAACATCGGCAGCAGTAGCATAACAATTTTATTCGTGCTCACATCTGCGAGGAGGTAGGCACTCTAGAGGTGGAAGTTGATTGCAGCGGCGTGGATGCAACTAGCCGGTCGTCGAAACGGAAGCTGTTGAGTCGCTCTACTGCGACATCAGCAAAGGACGTAGGTTCAGAGCTGGGACAAGCGGGAGCCGGGAAGTTGATTCGAGCACTGCTGCAGCGGCAATCCTTGATTGCCACGTGCGGTACGACAGTACGGCGATGGCGATTTCCAAAGAGGCTCTTCTAATACCATGCAAAGGAGGCTCTTGAATTAGAAATCCATGACTGTATTCGTGACTATTTTTTCTGGTATTTAGCGGGACCCGGCAGCCACACGAAGTGTGCGGCTTCTCAACTACCAAGACATGAGCTGAACAACAGTCTCCCCATTCGGAAATGGCAACGATGCAGAATTGACATATTAGGCTGCGATAATAGAATGCGTTAAATAAAATAATGTCGTCGTGAATCTACCCATGTCTGAACGAGAGCTAGACTGTCAAGGTCGTACTTCCTCGAGGGGCTACGAACTGTGCCTTGGCTTTGGCGTTTGTTCCAATATTCAGCTAGAGAAGCATTTAAAGAATGCAATATTTCTAACTTTGGCTAAACGCATCCTTTTAAATATAAAAAAATACTAGCTGATTTAACAGCCTCTTTTTGTATAGCGACAGAAGAGCCTTTTACGGCTATCACCACCGCTTGCAGTGGCGATAGAGGATCGCCCACCGCAGGATTCGAACCCACGACCTCGGGGCCGAGGTCGTGAAAAGCAACCGCCTTACCTAGTGAGCCATTACGGCTCACCGAAGGCTACTAGCAGAGATATAAGTTCTCTTGTATAAATGTAATACAAGAGAGCTTGTATCTCTGTCCAAGCGCTCTACATATGCCACAAGGCTTGAACCGACGACGTTAGTAGTCAAAGGCGAGCACTACATCCCTGGGCCAAACCTGGGCGGCTTTGCTCGCCTGAAAAAGCATTTAAGGGCTACACAATTGACCCTGAAACTAGCTTTTCCAAACTCGGAAAGTAGATGATACTCTCGCGGTAAGGAAATTATAGGTTTGTGATAGCGATTAGTTCACAAATGCCTATAGGCACAGCCGAGTGCACCGACGGCGCTTTAATGGCTAGCTTCTGCTCTGCTCCTTTTCTCCGACGACTCACCATCAGACCACAGCAGGGCTCGGCTAGCAGGTCTCGCATGTGTAGGCCGCCGCCTGCTCGGGCTCGTCGCCGGGATAGCATTTAGCCAAAGTGCGGCGATGGCCGTGCGATCGCAAGCGTAGCCTGCACCCAAGTTTCCACCTGTTCGATATGGCCTTTGAAGACCGTAGTCTGCATTCTTCGTGCTCGTCAGGTGCTGGCGCCACGATCGCCATCGAACTCGCCGGCGATGCACGCGCACCGTGCATCGAGCACCATGCATCTACGTCATACGTCTGCCACGCTACGTCGCAGCCGACAATAGTCGCCGCGAGCTCGCCTTTTAACGCTCACTCCTCTTGCTGACATTGTGCACAGGGCTTTGCGCAGCTGCGTTCGGCCACTTCCCGGAGCAGCCGGCCGCCGCCATGTCTTCCTACTGCCGACACACAGCTCAGCTCGTAGCTGTCGGGGCAGGCCAGCGCGAAGCTGCTAGTCAATTCAGCGCTGCTTGTCGCACACACTGGACGGACAAAAGTTTCATTTATATAGCGCCCTATGATAACCTAATCTCTATTCCGGCACTTCCCACGTGCCACGCGGCTAGAGCCCACGGCCGCCTCGGCCAGAGCTTGGTCGGGGCGAGCACCTAACCGCCGGATCGAATCAGCACGGCTGGGGGGGGGGCAGGACGGAAGCGAACTTCAGTGCACTTCGGTTCGCCGGGTGTTGTTCCCCTTTTCTTTACCGAGACGAGAGTTAGTTCACGGGTCCCATGCTCGATCCGCTCTCACTGCTGCGTCCCACCGCCCCGAACGTCAGCAGAGACGGGCGACGCAGCAGTGGCGACCAATCGAGCTACGGAAGCAGGTGCCCTCGATAGCTCGGCGACCCGTCGTCGTCCCAGTCGGGCTTTGACTAGATCGTTCTCGCAAGAATTGCTACAATGGGGCGTTTCGTTCGCGTCTCTCAGCTCGTAGAGTCACCTATGCAATCGCGGTTCGCAGAAATCGTGCGCCGCTTGCTTACCTCCAGACCAACCGGGCCAGCCGCTGGTGAGGGCACGCCATGCACGGTAGCTGCTAGACGCACTGGGACGACCGGGCGGTAAGCTGCCGCTGCCGTCGAGCTACTCTGCATGACTTCGTACGTGCCCGAGCTAGTAAGAGCACCTCCGACGCCCGTCGCCTCCCTCAGATGCTGACCGGCGCCGCCGCCTCCTCCGCTGGCGGCAGCACGAGGCGTTGTCAGCGGCGCCTTCAGAACGGGTGGCGGATGTGACGTCGAAGCCTGCTGCTGTGGTGGCTGCGACAACGACGGCTGGTCGGCGCCTGGCCGTGGTTTTGCGGACGACGATCCAGCTTCGTCCGGCTGAGTCTGCTGCAGCCGCTGTCTGCTGCTGTCGTTAACTTTGGCGGGAATAGGCAGGCTGGCAGATCCGGTTCTGTAAAGCCAGCCATTTCGCCGGTGTCAGTGCGCAGATTACGACTCTCAAACTTTTTGTAGACATCGTGCAATGTATAACGCTGTTGCCGAACTTTTGAGGAACAAAAATATTGGAGTTGTGGATGCCTACTCAGCCGAGTTTTATTATCAATAACAAATTTGTATAGCGCCATCAGAGAGCTTTATCTCTTTCTAGGCACTTTACATTTGCTGAAAAGGAAAGATAATCGAGTGGTTAATGGTAGCCTGCTTAATGTCAGCAAGCACAACATGGTTAAGAGTGACTGCCTAGGGTCAGCCAGCAAATATGGTGGGTGGCAGCATGCCCAATGTCAGCACGTACAAGCACACACAGGACGAATCACGTGGACCCACTAAATGCTGTGATAAATAGATGCAATTTGAACTTATTTTTAAATGTGGTTAAGTTTAGGGATTACATCATGGCATTTGGAGGTGAGTTTCAGGCTTTGGGAACAGACGAACTAAAGACCGGGTCTCCACAGTATTAGAGGTTCGTACTAGGTGATGGTAAACGATTCGATTCAGAAAAGCAGGTGGTACTATGCCTAGCCTCGTAGTAAAGTAGATCTGATAGGTAGGCTAGTGCCGAAGAATGGAGGGACCTAAAAGTGAGTGACGAAACCTGGAAGTTGCTGTGGTGCTTGATTGGGAGATCGTGCAGGTAAGCTCGAAGTGGGGTGATGTGGCAATTGTGACGCTCGCGACAGACAAGCCTACCTGCAGAGTTTTGCACCGGCTGTTAGCGCCTGTAGGTTTTTGGTGGAACGCAAGGTAATGAGCAAGGCTCGCGAGTTTAAGCCTGCTAATTATTGAACAACAATAGAGCTTCAATCGAGTAGGGGGAGAGGCAGCCGTGGGCAACCTAAACCAACCACAGGCTGCAGCGCCGTAGCCGAGGGAACCGATGAAAATTTAACCAAACTCACTGCTTGCATGCTGGGATGTGGGAGAACCTGGTCGTAGCCGATTGGTAAGGTGCCCCTCCCCGTCTTCACGACCCTGGTCGATATTTTGAGTCCTGTAGTGGGCGATCCTGTATTTCCCACTGCAGGCGACATTAACAGCCGTGAAGGCTCTTCCGCTGCTACATAAGCGAAGCTGCTGATTTATCTAACCTCTTTTGAACCAGTCATTGACGTAACGATGCTATACTAATAGATTCACTCTCACCGGCTGGGAAACGGATGGCTGTTTTCTCTGTAGCTTGATCAAAAAAGCATCATGGTTTGCTTTGCTGCCACCAGTAGAGCGAGATTCCGCGAGCTGGCAGACCCCGACGGAAATTACTAGCTGATTTAGTAGCATTTTTTGCATAGCAACAAAGCCTTTATGGCTATCACCACCGCTCGCAGCAACGATAATGGATCATTCACTGCAGGACTCGAACCTACGATCTCGGTTCCGAGGTCGTGCAAAGCAACTGCCTTACGTAGTGTGCTATCGCGGCTAGACCAAGCCACGAGGTGCTCAGAATAAGTAGCGTTAAGTCTATTTATTAATTTAAAAACATGAATCATTTGCATAGCACATAAAAGAGCTTTATATCTATTAATATCTGTCTTGATATGTATATTTCTATCCAACCGCTTTAGACAAGCCACGGGAATCGAGCCCACTACTTCGGTCGTCAAAAAGGTTCATGCTGACCTTGGACGAGGCGAACAGCTTAACCGCTGGGCGTAGCCAGCGTGGCGTTGCATTGCAGGCCAGAGCACGCAGCAGTAGCAGGAGCAGTGGAAGCTACTCCTGCAGCAGCAGCAGCAGCAGCCGACGACAAGCGTACCGTCTGAGCGAGTCCGCTTGCATGGCGGCGGGCCTGACCAGCTCGGCGCTGGCATGGCGCTCCAAGATGCCTCGCTTCTGGTCGAGCCGCTCCAGGTAGTCCTGCACTTCTCGGATGTCCTGCTTTCTGGCGCCCCCCGACGAGGACGTGCTGCAGTCGTCGGCCACGTTCACCTCACTGCAAAGGATTCCGTGCATTCATTGGCTCGGAGCGTCTGACCAGTTGCCCTCCCTCAATCGGCTGCACGGCGTTCGTTTCCTGCTGGTCCAGGAACGGCGTAGGTAGTAGTAGTGGCAGCGGCTGGCGGCAGAGGCGGCGGTGGGGGGGGGAGGGCGGCAGCGGCAGCAGCAGCAGCAAATGCAGCAGCCGCAGCGATGGCCTTCTACTTATTGCTCAGCCGATTAGGTGCTCCCTGGGAGTTCGGCTGGGTAGCGAGAGATATTGCGACCGAATTATACGATGACATCCCTGTTTGGTAGACACTGGGTAGTCAATAGCTCACGATTAGATTTCCCGAGATGAAGGCACTTACTGCGGCTAAGAGCGGCCGGTCGCAGATGGATCGTGAATACGTGAAGACCGTCGCTGCGTGTCAGTGGCATAGGGCTCCCTGTCTGTTTACCTGCCGCTTTGAATTGGCCCAGCAGTTTAGGTGCAGGTCCCGATCAATGTCAATTTATTTGATGGCAAAGTTCGTGGGCTCGAGCCCCGTGGCTTATGTGAAGCGCTCGAGTAGAGATTAAGTTATCTTAACGTATTAGACAAACGAATTATATATATATATATATATATGCTATTTTTTGTTACATTTTAATATCTCCAATATAAAAAACTTGCGTGTTACCTTTAACTAGGTCATGCTTCTTAATAGTAGTAATATATTTGCATAATGCTGCCAGAGAACTAAATCTCTTTCTTATTATTTTACAGGTGGCATACTTGTTAACATCGTGCATGCAACTACTAATCATATGATCATTATTCCATTGCAGCGTATGGGAATTGCCTAGAAAGAGATTAGGCTCTTTGGAGACACAATGCAATTATATTATCATTATTAACGGTCAAGTGCTTCAATCAATTGAGCTATTGAGAGACTGCTCATCCCAGGTTTTCTACTCAGGGCAATACAATATGCAATGTCTCTCCGCCCAGAACTTTACAAAGCCACACAGACTATGTGGGTGTTACCAGGGAGAGTTTTATATAGGGAGCTCACAGCCTAAGCGGCTTTCGGTTCGCATTTGGTAGCCAACAGACTTCATATACCGAAAAAAAGGGAAAGTAAAAAGAAAATCTGAGTCAGGAGAGCAGTTGAGGTCGTGAGTAGCATGAAAGTAGCAGCTCAGGACCGCTGAAAAGGAGGTGTCATAGTCTGCAGGGAATTGCCGTCTGCACGCTCGAGCCGAATCCTGGTGTGCTGCCTGATTGAATGCTACTAGCGTGCACCAAAGCGTGCTTGGGTGTGTCAGCAAAGAATTGTGGGAGCAGCAAAGGGGCACAGAATAGGAGTCGAACGATGAGCCTCAAAGAACTGCCGCTCTGTAAGAGCTGGCGAGTAAGTGATTAAGTAATTTCGATTGTCTTGCATAGGCTACTATCTAGTCGAGGCATTCGATAACGCACGGGCTTACTATCGGGCTGGACGCACGCGATGCTGGGACGCCACGACTGCAGTGATTGAGGCTCCGGGCTGCAGCTGGCCAGCCAATCATAGCTAGCAGGTGGCTCGCCCTCGTTTTCTGCGTCGTGCTAGGGCCCCAGACCTAGTCATCCCTCCCGCCAACCAGTTTGCTCCCTTCGAGCTCGAATTTTGGATGGACCCTTTTTCGTAAAGCGCCGTAATTGCACATCGATAGAGACATACACGAGCATGTGACATCTTTCTCGATAGTTAAACGGGAGTATTGTAAAATGTAGCTTAAATAATAGTAATAATGCACTTGATAAAGCGCCCTCAGAGAACTCAATCTCTCTCTAGGCGCTTTACATTTGCTGCAAAGGGAAATACAATTGAATGATGAGTAATATAATTCCCTCTAACTGTCAGTCTTTTAGCATGTAACCATTAGGGTTCAACATTTCCCTCTCTCTATTTCTCTCACTCTCTTCCAATTTCTCATTATTTCTACCTTTCCCTCTCTCCCCACTTTTCATTCTCTCTCCTTTCCTCTCTTTCTCTCTCTCTTCCCCTCCCTCTCTCCCCTTCGTCTCTCCATTTCACCATCTCATCCTCTTTCTCTCTCTCGTCCTCTCTCCCACTATCGCCATATCCCTCTTCCTCTATCCCAGTATCTCCCCCTCTCTCTCCCTCCTTCTGTTTGTCTCGGTCTCTCTCTCTCTCTCTCTCTCTCTCTCTCTCTACACGCTGCAGGTGACATTGTACTATACCATAAATTAATTCAATAGATCGCGAGTAGTCGGTCAAAATGACTTTATTGGATTCCTTTATGTGTTTGCAGTTTCTACAGTAGGCTTATGCAGTTACTACGATCCGTTCCCAGAGCTTTGCGTGTCACGGCGCAGCTTGGCAGTGTAAGTGGGTGGTCAAACGGCTTGCAACATGTCCGGTTGCAGTCCAGTTGACCCAATGTACTCCGGTGTTATGCTCTCATTACCACGCATTGTGTTTTGACAATAGGCATGAACAGTGTGCGACCACCGCATGGACACACTGTTTGAGAGAACCAGTATGACGAGGGGTAAGCGAGATTCTTGCCAAGCAGCTGCGCTGCATGATCGAAGCTCGTTCACACCAAAACCGCAAACAGAAAGCGTATGGGAAGCTCGCAACTGGCGTCGGTCGCTGCCTGCAACGACTGCATCATTGCAAGTCTCAGCCAATGACGCATCTGTCCGGCTCACTATTCGCCGTGTCCCAATGAATTTTATTTTGTAGCTGTTCACTTTGTTTGCTTGTTTACCCGTGCATGACTCAGTACACGTTGATAGCTAGAGGCTCTAGCGCCCATTTGCCCGGAGTATGCTCTCGCATGCTCTGGCATGCTATTCGAGGCGCGATGCTCCGCGCGCCATTCATTCTCGGTTATTGGGCCTCTTGTAGGTAGCCGAACAGCACCTACATGGAGATTCTTCCTCTTGGGATCCTGCACAAATGAAATATTGTCGACATCATTATTACTACCGTCATCTACCTAGCGAGTTAAGTGTGCGTATTTTATGGACAGGTTTCAATCGTCTCTGGTCTAATCAGCAGTCAACCGTGGTCCCCAACGAGTTCCAGCTTACACTAACATAGCACAGCAGCTGTCCAAAGGCTACTGCGGCACTGCGCCTCGCAGCGCAACGTGCTGAGGGAGCGGCAAAGCGGCGCGGGCATGTCGTCGCTTGCCTGTCGTTCGATACGGTGTCGGTCTCGTCGTAGGGCGGTAAGGACAGACTGTTGCTGATACTACTGTCAGCCGAATAGTTGAGCTGCCTGCGCACCAGCTCTTCGTACTGCGACGACCTTTGAATGGCGGCCGAGGCAGTGTCGCGAACGTCCATGGTCGCGACAATCTTGGGAGTCGGCCTAGGGTGCTAGTAAGGCGTTGGCGGCGCGTCAGCGGCTTGACAGGAGGCAGACATGACGCAGGCCGACTCCAGAGCAGTCAGGCTGGTTGCTTAGTGCGAGATTTCTCACAGACACTGCAACCAATAGGCGAGCTGGACGTTGGGAAAAGCCTCGCCTGCATGCCAAATAACTTGTATCATTAGCGATTCCATTTACGACTGATTTGCTATTATTATTTAGTTACGCACTAACGTGTAAAAATAGGCCAACCTTTTAATTAGTAGTACACCGTGCGCTTCTCATTAAAGTTGCATGCGTTTCCATTGCGATGCAGGCTAAGCAATCGAGTAGAATGAAGTAGCGTATGAGAATAATATCGTGCATCTTGACTGCACCGGTTAGTACTCAAAGGCTGAATCCAGCTAATACCTTCAACAGCTGAGCAGAAAAAAATAGGATTCCTGCTACAGCTGGTAACGTTCCGACTACAGCTGGACAGGCCAGTAAGCCAGAAGATAGTAAGACAGGCTTTGATCAGTACGCTCGGTGCCATACAATAGAGTGATTTTGGTAGTATATTATATTTTTTCATTTTATTTTATATATTCTCAAACCGCACACCCTTTTGGCACGCGCCAGACAGCCGGTGACTAGTGTCCTGTGCAACAACGCGAATGTGTTGCGAATAAAAAATACACACAAAACAAGGTCAGTACAGCCAACCCCCTGACGTACGATGCTTCGACTTACGAAAATTTGGAGATACGAACCAGGCCTCGGTCGCGAAAAAATAAAAAATAAAAAACCAGCTCTTGGTGCACTATCAGCTTTGTAAGAGCTGACGGTATGTGTAATCCTGCTTTCTTCATTCAATTCGCTAACCCCAGACTTAGCTTAAGAAATTTAAATCCATTGATGCTGCAAGTGCATTTTCAATGTTCTATAGTAATTACTCAAAGCTCGAGAGCATTAGATGCAGTGGAAAACGAGTTATGTCAAACATGCTACGTCCAATGATGAACCTCTGACCAGATATTCATTGGACGATAAAAAATCTCACCTGCTATAGCTAGAGACAGTAATCCAAGTAATCCACCTTTTAGTGAAGGAGGAGAATAGTGAAAGAAGCTGTTTATAAAGGAAGCACTAGTTAGCTTGAAATGAGTTGACGAGTTTCAATTGCAGCAGCAGCCATAGCGAACTCACAGCTTAAGCGGCTTCCGGTACGCATTCGGTAGCCAGCAGAATCTTTGGTTCAAATCCCGACGTGTGTTTGTTCTAAGAGCTTCTGCAAGATGCTTTCCTGCCCCAGATCGTTGGTTCTGGCTATGCCGAAAAGCTATTCTTTCTGGCTCTAATTCTAAGCCGATTAAAGAGGATGTAGATTTTGAGCAGCAGCCTCACTCTCGTCCACCCATGCATTTATTTCCCTTCAAGTCCCTGAAAGCTGTACATGTTTAAGGCAGTGCAGCATTGCTTCGCTAGAGTTATCCAACTTAGCGATGGCAGAGACGTCGTTATTTCTATGTGCTCAGCAATAGAGATGCTTGTTTTTCACGACAAATCCCTGCACAAAAGGAGAAGACCCAAGGCAAGGACAGTAAAATCTAAATTGGCACGTGCAGCACTCACCCCGTATTCAGTGCGGTATACCTTACCTTTCATGCACAGTTCCTAAGCTATGTTACCATAGTGAATCAATGAGTTTTACCAGATATTGTTGAGCTAAAATTAGATTTGGCTCGGCAGACATGTCACGAAAAAGCACACGCGGACGATTTATTTAGACTGATCGATGCCACCAGTTAGATATTTATTTCACTAATAGCGAAATCAAGTTTTACCCTGCTAAGAGTCGCGGTCGCTACTGGTTAGGAGGCGATCGCCAATATCGAAAATTCAAATTTAACGTGAGAAAGAAACGAATTTTTCATTTACCTACATACACTTGATCGCTTGGAAAACAAAAATTCCAGTAGAAATTGAAATATGGAGCAAGTTAAGGTATCAAATTGAATGCTCAAATTGCAACCTGTCAGTCGATCCTGTGTTTTGGGATCCTTCTTCCTCTAAGTGAGTTACCCTCCAAATATTTGGATGAAGCGAGTGTTCGCTACACTTGAAATTGTTTTCCTTGACCTAGCAAGCCATTACCCTAGCATTTGCTTGCTAACTTTGCGTTCACTATCACACTATCACTCGGCTAACGTGCAAGCGTGTTCTACGGAAAAGTGAACGGTCAGGAGTTGGTCTGCGAAGCAACTAAAATCCGTAGGCAAATGTGCTTCGTCATAGCTCGAATAAAAAAGCGGCCTTAGTGGCTAGCTAGTGATGGCGGGCTTTAATTGGCTTGGCTGTAGGGCAGCATGCAACCATCGGCATATACGGATTATCGATAGTGAAGAAAAATGGCAACGCTTTCCCGAAGTTCTCTAAATCGCTGTCTGGGCACTAAACGTGTGCTGATAAGAAGCGTATGAACATGACTGGCAGTTTGCATGATTTGATCGGTTTGAGGATTCGTAAGCACGAGTGGGAAAGTTTACAGGAATGGATAGTTTTGAGATTTGCCTACTTTTGAATTTCGTCAATTTGGATACTGTCATACCATCGGCCGGACTGAGAGTATAAAGCTTAGGGTGCGCAGAAAACATGCGCTGAAAACTTGCTCTTCAAAATGCTCCCCAAAAGATTCAAGGCTGGCGAGAGCCAAACCAAATGAAAACAACACTAGATTAAAAAAGGTCGACCTTACACAGCAAGGGGCTTGCAATGCAAAGCTAGCTAGTACTTAGCATACCGGGCAGACATTGCTCAGCCAGTCGAGTCTACGTCACCATTTCAGTGGGGCTGGAGATTGAAAGTAAAGCGTAGCGGTTTTGGAAACGGGCGCTGGTGTCCTAACGGCCATCGCTCCCGCTAGCATTGGCCAGTATAGAATTGCCCACAGCAGGAACAGAGCACACGACTGGGGCCGTTAAGTGCGAGTCCCTTACTCCTTTGTGAAGACGCCGGGGCTTAAAAAGGTCCGCTGATTCAAGAGCGAAGTGCCCATAGCGGCAAAAGAGCCATAGCTATCACTTTCGCTTGTAAATGGTCATCGAGAGTTGCCTGAGGCACGACTCGAACCCCCGATCAGATTCGCGAATTGAGAGAACCTTACCGATAGGCCCAGAATGCTACGAACTCAAACTTTTGACTATACTCCCTTGCGGAAGCGAACGTCGAACTTCAGTCGCATGAAGTCGCTGCTGTCTCAGTGAATTCAGTTCGCTCGCAGTCAGACCGTTTCATGTAGTCATAGCTGCTCGACCAGACGCTCACTTCCGGAATGAAAGCATCATTTCCGGCTAATCTCAACCGAACGAAGCACTCTTGCGACACGTTTCTTTCAGTCCGAGAGCCCAGACTGCGAGAACGCGAACGAGTGAGCCTTGTTTTAGGCGAAGGTGCCTCCGCGCGCGGGCGATTTTTTCGCTATGATCGAGTCAAAGCAACCATTCTTAGGGAGCCAAACCCCAGCAGCCGTCGAAGCCACCTTAAGCCGAGGCACGCCGGTCGGCGGTGCGTCGCTTCGGGCCGCTCGGCAGGCCAGCTCTTGTCCAAGGCCAGACGACTGTTAGTGCTCGAAGAGCAGCTTGCACCAACGCCGGGGGGGGGGGGTGGGGTGGGGGCGGATCGGTGACCAGCCAGTTTTCAGCGGCCGGGCGACGGCCGGCATCGCCAGCCCGTGGACGCCAAGCCCGACCGCCACACTCTCTGGATATTGCGGGACTTACCTCGCTGTCCCAGTGTTCCAGGGCTCAACGCTCAGTCGGGCTCTGTCGCCTTCGCCGCCAGCGGCTAGAATGGCAAACTCCTGCCGCGTCGTCGTCGTTGTCACAGAGCAACGGTGGAGCTCGGCGGTTGAGAGCGATCGGGATCGGGCCGTGCTTCTGCACGGCCGCTCAAGCCAGTTTCAAATCGTCCGTGCTCTATTGACGGCCTCGCAGAATTTTAAACAACCGGCCCGTTTAGCCGAGCAGGCTTCGGCATTCAGCGGATCAATCGCCTGTTTACTTTGTTTATGACGGCTGCACAATGGGGTATTGAGCGGCGACGCCGGGACTCACGCCGCCGGTGGAGCATACACGAAAGCTCATTAGCACACCTGCTGGACGACGCGGTCAAGGTCGAATCGGCTTGCAAGCCGGCCGCCGCGTCTGCTCTGAGACCGAACGCCCGAGCGATCGAGTGTGCCGAGTCGTCGGTCGCACAGTGTCGGGGCATTGGAGGCGGCTCGGGTGACTCTGCTTCACTGTGCAGGAGGAATCGCCTGCTCGAGCCACCGCCACACATGCGCCACTAGTGCATCTTGGGAGTGAGGAGCCAACTCGGCAGCTCAGTCCTCAGACGTCCTCAGCTGCGTCTTTTGGTCTTACCGAGACTTCGAAGGATACTGCAGAAGCAATGCTGTAGCAAGCAGTACGCCGAGGGCTCAAAACGCGGATTGCTCCGAGCGAGCAGCGAGTGTAGCGCACCGTTGCACTGTGCATTGGCCAGATTCGCCCTTAAAGTGGTTGACAGCAGAACGAGATGGGCGAGTCTTCGTGGATCCTGGCTTGATTAACCCCCCACCTCCAACGAAGGAGCAAGGTGCAGGACCCGCCACTTACGTTTTGCAGCGAGTCAGCGAGAACAGTTTGCCCAAATCAAGACAAAAACATGTGCCCGAGAAGTGAAAAAGACGGCCAATAGTTCCGGGTACCGATTATTTATGCTGACCCTGTGCATCCCAGCATGCCAGCCAGTTCATTGGTTTCTGGTGAATCTGATCCCGCACCTATTCGTATACCACGCGGAGAGACACAGGATAATCTTTCGTGCTTATAAAAACAAACCTCGGGGTTGGGGGCAACTGGGTGACTCCCTTAGCGGTCCTATCACAAGCTTCAGGTCTTCTCAGGACCTTGCTGATGTCGAGAAACACTCTTGCATACAATTGCATCCCATGATTTGTAAAGATAGATGTAAAAATAATCTCGATTTCCTTGTGAGCTACTGGTCGGTGGCCCTGAACAGAGTCTTCATAAGACAAAACTGCCTTTCTCCAAGTTCTCCGAGCCATTGTGTACGGAATATTTAGTGGATTCCGCTGCGTTTACACAAGATTTTATGCTGACCCTGTGCACACCACCCCTAACCATGTTGTTCTTGTTGTTTATTGAGGATACTATTAATAACCAATCGATAGCGTTTCCTTTGCAGCAAATGCAAAGCACCTAGAAAGAGATTGAGTTCTCTGAGGGTGCTTTATCAAGCGTGTTACTGTTATTATTAAGATTTTAGAAATAAAAGCTTGCCACAGTTGAGGCTGACATCAATTTTTCAAAATATAATAAAGTAATACAGCTCAGTGCGACAACTATTTTAAAGTAGCCATTAAAGAATTAAAATCGCATACATTTAAAAAACAACTAATGGCTATGATCAAGAACATTTTTCGTAAAATTCCCGAAAACAAATTGATGGAATAGGGACATTCCTGAATAGCGAAGGTCTATTGAGTCTGGATATTAACTCAATATTCAGAAAATCGAGAATTTGAATCAAGAGGATGTACAACGAGTAACGTATCACATGATACCACGAGCCTAAGGTGGCATTTCCTGATGAATTTATTGTTATAGGTTGCACATGGACTATCACTTAGGTAAGTGTCTTATTAAAGTATTGACGGATTTACTGTGATTCTTAGTCTTTTTTGACGCAGTAATGGTGTTTTACCAGTAGATTTTAGTTTAAGGCTGATCTGTTTATTGTTTGATGGCAGCGCGTGATAAATTACGTGCCTATGGACGTTTAGGCGTTTAACGCTTGCGGCTGGTATCGCATAACCCGTAGAGACGTTAGCGGCTAGTAAGCTGCTTCTTAGTTTTGATCGTGCGTACCTATGATCATTTTGTTATCTTAGTTCGAATGTGTTAACAGATGTTTTTGCTGTTGTTAAAATTCTTGAATTATGCATTAACGAAAGGAAATTGCTCCGGAGCCAACGCAGGGACCGGGAGCTGAGAACCCGCTCGTTTGGTGTTCCTAGCACTTTCTCGAATTGCTCAGCTCGTTTTATCTAAAGCGTTGTTTTGAATATCTCTAACTTAGTGGTCACCAGGCCTGTTATAACTGTGGCGGCCCAATTTAACGCTCGCCTTTGGAATCCCTCATTCAATGAGCAACAAAGCCCTATTAATAAGTTATCTTACTTCTGAAAAAGGCTTCGACCTGCTCGCCTAAACCGGAACTTGGCTAAAATCGGTAAATAGTCCAACCATTGATGACGGAGCTCCAACTCGCTTCTCCTTCTTTCCCACCTATGGATTAATCGAAAATGGAAGTGCAGTCGGTATTACTACACGCGTGAACTTTTATTTCAAGCCGCTTGAAGTGCCCTCGAAGAAGTCTTTCGAATCTACGGTCTTGCTTTTGCCCGAAAACAGGTTATACCGACGGTGGCAGTAGTTTATTATCTAATCGCTTACCAAGTCCTCTTTTATCTAAGATTTTTCCTATATATTCTCGATTTTGTGTGCAAGAAATCGAACTTTTCTCATTATGGATGATTTTATCATTCATTTTAATCATTTCTTTGACGCCTTCAGCACTGAATTTCGTGAGTGACTGACTGATTGTCTTTTGTGGCTCGTACGCATTAGCCTGCTCACATCAAGGGTCAAGAACTCTGGACCAGATCTTCTCCTGCAACTGCACGCTATCACCCCCAATTGCTATCAAAATCCGCTCGTCTGACAGCAGGCAGATCTCACTGAGTCTGCAATGAGTGCCTTCATCCTCGTCTAAAATCACATGTAAATCGCGAAACCTCAAGGTCACTGACATCGATGCTTTCCGTGCGAGAGAATGTGCTCCGCCTCTGCTGCTTAATCGCCCTTCTGACCGCTGGTCATCATTGGTCGATTGCTACAATACGACGCTGGCTGGCTGACAAGCTCGACGAGTTTGAACCTCTGACTGAGCGCACTGTTCGCCCTCGCCCAGATGCCCCGTGGTTTACTGCCACCTTGCGGAATGACGCAGAAAGGACGAGAGACCCAAATGAAGAGAATTGGAAGAATTTTTTAGCAATGTCAGAAACACGTGATCGTATTTGGCAGCTGCACTCTAGCCTAAGCGTGCCCTCATTTCCGCAAGTGTTACTCAGCTGAAATTAAGCTGACCTAAGTGAAAGCTAGCTTCTCGCTCAAGAGCACGTCATTGATTGACTCCTGTATCCAATGACTGGATAGTATTTAAAAAGAAACTAAAACACATCTATTTATCATAACATTTATCGGGTTCGTGTGGTTTGTCCCTAATGTGCTTATGCGTTCTGATACTGTGCATGCTGCTACTAACCATATTCGCATGCTGACCCTGTGCATGTTACCTCTAACCATGTAACGTGCGTTTCCTTGTTCATTGAGCATGCGACCACTAACCATTCGATCATACTTCCTTTCCAGCAAATGTAAATTGCCTAGAAAGATATTGAGTTCTTTGAGGGTGCTATACCAAATTTTTTCCCTTTGCAGCAAATGTAAAGCACCTAGAAAGAGATTAGGTTCTCCGAGGGCGCTTTATCGAGTGCATTATTATTATTTTTATTATTATTGTTACTATGTTATCGTGAGTGGGCTTACTGTAGAGTTACCGAAAATGCAATGATGATGAGAGCTTCTGTATGGCTTGTACACAGATTTAAATGCTTCTTCATTTCCAGGCGCTGACGAATATCTTTTTTTTTCTATAAAACTAGTGGGATGACATTTATGAAGAAAATGAAAAACATAACCTTAGAATACGAAATGTGTGTACACAATGTGGAATTACTGCGCTAGCAAGCGCGTGCTCATCAGATAAAGGACACTTGAGGCTGCAGGCCCATCGTCCTTGTTTTCATGGGAGCCAGTAGTCGTTTTCAGTCTAGTTCAATATGAAATTAAAAAAAGGCACATAACGACTCATATAATTGAAATTGAGACAGATCGACGCTCGTGGTAGACAGATCGATTACTTCCCGGTAGGAGTTCCCTAAATGCATTAACTCGTGTGCGCCCTTAGCTGCTGCTTTAGCAGCTCCAGTTCCCGAGCATATTTCTCGTGCTCGGATTCCATTTCGTGAATTTCTACCTCTTTCGCGCCGATTTCCTTTTCAGCCGCAGCCAGCAGGAAAGCTCTCCTCTGGCGGCTGATTTTGGCGGCTTCATTGTTTTTCCTCCTCATGTCGAGGTAAGCGTCGTCCTTCTGGCTTTCAGGTACAAACTTCCGTGGCCTGCGATTTTGTGGCGAAAGCCTTTTCTCCATCAAGAGCTTACGCTCGGTCTTTAGTTGTCCTTGAGAGCCTGCCGATGGATAGGCAAGCAAGTATGCAGTCGGCTATCAATAGGCAGCTGCCGCCGCTAAAACTCGAGTTGGCATTTACGTCTTACCATCGAGGCGCGTTCAACAGTGGCAGCAATGTATGGAATTATTTGCGGTGACTTTACAAGCGGCGCCTATACCTGAATAAGGAGGCCGGGTAGACTGGTCACCGTTAGTCACGGATTCATTCCTGTCAGGTAGTATGGTAGCACAAGTGTCGCCGTATCCATCGGTCTGCAAAGTTTGCCCGAGGCCGAATCTGGTGTTTTGAAGGTCACCAGTGTACACATTACCTTCATATTGCATCAAGTCGCCATTCGCCGTTCCTTGGAAGCGTCCTTCGATGAAAACTAAGAGAAAAATTTGATTGGGAGATGGCTGTGAATGCTATAAATTAAGTAGAAATTTAAATTACACTACCAAGGCACCTGCACTAATCATGGAGAGTCAAGTATAAAATTTTTTGACTACTTTGCACGTACCCAATCCTGAATTAGCAGGCGAGGTCCACTGGTCTCCGACAGCTACAGAAACTTACCTGTCAGGAAGTACGTAAACCAACCCTATCGCCGTACTCAGCGGTCCGCAAATTTTTCCCGTGGCCGTATCTTGCATTTATAACTTCGCAATGGCGCAAATTACCTTTATACTGCATCCATTCGTCATTAGTTGCTCATTGAAGATGTAGTGCAATGTAAGCCCAAAGGAAATTTGCAAAAGGTTGAGTTTCAATAAATATAAATAGAGTTAGCTTTAGTAAAGCGTTGAGTCGACCATCCGATATCCAGCAGTTAATTAATAAGAATCAATGTCCAGTGATAGCATGGGATTTAAATCCAAAGCTCTACATCAAATTGGCAGTATCTTCATTCCTATCTGGATCAATATATCCACGAGCAACTGAAGTGCTATTTAAAGCTCTGATATTTATAACAACTTAAAAATTACCCCATTGTATTACTTACAATTTAAAATTGGAATTCAAATATATACTACAGTTTGAACTGATTCTGAGAGAATATAGATTTACATTCACCCTATCTATATATGGGTTTAAATACGAAGATCCCACAGCGCTATGGCTAGCTCATGTTATTCACTGATAGCTTTCCAGAATTCAATAAGGATAAAGCCCCATTTGCTTTCTAAATTCAAATGTGAAGACATCTATGAAATAAGGAACAAAGGAAGCCTCACTTCCATATTGCGATCGGTCGCAAAGTTTTGCTTGAAGTGGAATCCTGATCTGTTTCAGTTACATGTCTGTGCAAAACTCTACAGCTAGGCTTGTCTGTCGTGAGCGTCGCAGTTGCCACATTACTCCACTTCTCGCCGACCTGCACTGGCTACCAGTCAAGCAACGGATTGACTTCAAGGTTTTGTCGCTCACTTTCAGGTCCCTTCATTCTATGGCTCCAGCCTATCTGTCAGATATACTACCCTATCAGGCCAAGCATCGTACCACCCGTTTTTCGGAATCCAACGGTCTAGAAATTCCTCATACAAACCTTAAATCCTTTAGAGACCGTGCATGTCAGCATGCAAATGTGGTTAGTGGCAGGATGCACAGTGTCAGCACGCATAAGCACATCAAGGACGAATCACAGGGACCCAATAAATGCTGTCCTAAATAGGTGTGTTTTTAGGTTCCTTTTAAATGTGGTCAGGTCAGGGGATGTTCTGACGCAGGTCGGGAGGGAGTTCCAGGCTTTGGGAGCATACGAAATGGTCAATTTGGAATAGGCATCAGAATTCTGCACAGCGGCACCACAATTTAGTCCATCCTGGCTATTAAAGGGTTATGTGAATCAATTTATGTGTTTCATCAGGAATTCTAGCCCTGTATCTTGATTTTCGTCTCAGTAAATTTAAGAAATGTGGTGACTATTCAGCTTTGAGTGTCGGAAACCGCTAATGCAAAACGAACGAGAGCTAGTCTAATTTAAAAACGGGATGACTTACAGCTGTGTGTCATTTTCAAATTATAAAAGCCTGCATTGTGCTTGCCAACTTATCATGTGCTCTTCTTCATGTGATTACAGACCACCAAAAAAGCAGCGACGGTAACAATGTCACTATAATAGTTTTTCTTAATTAATTAGGTATATTTAAGATTATTTTTTACAGACTTATACTTTTAAGATTGGAAGCAACGACTTATCAGTGTTAGCCATGTCGATTCTGGCGCAGGGCGAGCTGCGCTTGCTCTCTGGGGTTCAATCTATGCTAGCGATGACTGCGGCTCATCATCCAGTGGACAAGTCGTCAATTGCGAGCTAAAACAGAGAGACAATTCTCAGTCCTTTGCAGTGCCCGATCTACACTGAAGGTCTGGAAAAGGTATTCGTGCCCGCAAGATTGGCTATCAACCCCGTGCTGATGATACTCACTTGTATTTGTCATTTAGAGCATTCTTAACCCGCTGCTGCAATTGAATACTTCGACTTTTAAGCATTTGATTTGGGATATCGGTAAATTTCAGAAAGATGAATTGTAGAAAAACTGAAATAATACTATTTCTTCAATCCAAACCTATGACTGGCCTTGGAGCCTTTGCTCTTCTAATTTTAGCTGCAGAATTGCAACCATCATCACATGCTCGCAATTTACGTGTACTCTTCTATACCTGGTTCAAGTTTGGGGGCTTCATCAAGAACACCAATTCAACAGCTACCCACATCTATATATTAACGCCTCAAATTGGAAATTTTGTGCCGAGACGGCATTGCTAAAAATCTCACCTGCTCCCTGGTTCTGCGTAAGTACGACTGGTACAATTCCGTTCGGTTGGGTTGCTGAAAGCAGCCAGTAAGTCTCTGCAGCTGATGATAAATATGGCTGCTAGCGTAGCCAACGAATTCCAGACTTTTGCTATTACAAATTTTTTTAGAGACGCTTTGTTCTGGCTATTTACTAGCCAAGCAACAGATTTAATTATGTTGAATCGTGATTTCTAGGCTTAGAATAATTTTTCTCCTCCTCTACTGAAGGAGTCGCGCTGGCTCCCAATATAAATAGGATCAAATAGGAGTCTCCTCACCAATCCAGACTCAACTCCTTCACCGATTTCATCATATTCATGCCCTCAGTTTCCCCGAGGAAAATAGCATAGCCGTTTCACCCCTGCGCTTGAAGATGGCTACTGACTGAAGCTTTGCTCTAAATGTCCCAGACTACGGAACTCACTTCCACGAATTTTGGGCAGAGCCATCTCCTGTGCTGCCACGTCCTGACTAAGCTACGATTCGCGCTTCTTCCTCTTCTTTGTTTGAGACGATCTAAATTGGCTACTGCCTACCAAAACCCAGTCCGAAAGCCGCTCGAGGCTTTTAATGAGAGCATAGCAAAGTCTCAGTAAGACCAACTTAGTCGTTGTGGCTACGTGGAGAAACAAGCGGAAACATAGAGTATAAACTTCATCATACAGTTATAACTTCGGTAAGAGAAGAAATATATATATATATATATATATATATATATATATATATATACATATATATATATATATATATATATATGTATATATATATATATATATATATATATATATATATATACATATATATATATATGTGTGTGTGTGTGTGTGTGTGTGTGTGTGTGTGTGTGTGTGTGTGTGTGTGTGTGTGTGTGTGTGTGTGTATGTGTGTGTGTGTGTGTGTGTGTGTGTGTATATGACGTCAAGAAGTTTTTGCCACAGCAGATCGCTCAGCCACCATATAATGTAATGGCTTGTCGGTTAACCTTAGACCGTACACATGCACCGATGCTGCAATCCACCGATAGGATGGGACATAAAACACTGCTACTCAGTGCCCAGTAAGCCCATATACATTGATATTAATTCAAGAAGAACTTGGTAGGCACTTGCATTAGAAATTTATGAGGGTTCATTCAGGACAGGCTTTAAAATTCTCTCAAATCAGCTATCTTTAGAATGCATATATGCTTAGTTTGGTGAGCCGTAATGGCTCACTAGGTAAGGCGGTTGCTTTTCACGACCTCGGCCCCGAGGTCATAGGTTCTAAACCTGCGATGGATGATCCTTTATCGCCACTGCAAGTGATGGTGATAGCCGTAAAGGCTCTTCTATCGCTATACAAAAAGAGGCTGCGAAATCAGCTAGTATAGTTGAAGTATAAAATATGGTTATTAAACCCTAGCTGATCGAAGCTACGTAGCTGCAGATGAGCTTTAGCAGCTATAAAACCCCTCGCAGTGGGCAGCAAAGACTAAGCCCTTAAAGTAAAGTAAACACAGTTGTATTTTTTCACAATAATTATTCAAGTAACTATAGTAATACTGATATAGCGCACCCAGAGAACTCAATATCGTTCCAGGCACTTTACATTCTCTGCATAGGAAGCACGATCGAAATAGTTTGTGGTTAAAATCAGCAATAACGTGCTCGGGTAGAAGAGCAACCTTGAGGGAAAATAAACTGATACTTCACAATTAAAATACTTGTCTTGAAAATCCCAGAATAGTTATTTTTTTATTGTTATAAGTCACCGGTTAGGGTTAAATTTTACGTTTCCTATTTTTTCATTTGTTTCGCGAAATACCTCATCGTTATGGACGTAATTGCTTATTTTAAATTTTTCACTCGCGTAAATGGATCATCACGAATCACATCACATTTAAAGCTTTGTTTCGGAATAAAAACAAAAACTGACCTTTAGGAATTCCAAAGTTGTTATCGCCATGACGCTGAGATGAGCCGATATTTGAAGAAGCTAAATTCAAATCAAACTGGTCATCAAACTGGTCGATGGTATACGTCATATGATTCTCAACACTTCCTAAAATTAACCAAGTGAGTATTAGAATGGCCAATGATGCGTCTTGTAATTGTCAATCTAAAATGTTATGACAAGTTTAGATGCTAGACAAAATCCTAAAATTTACACCTGGACCTCATTGGAAACGAGTAATGCCCAGCTAGGCTATATCATTTAACTATAAGTAATTACTTCAAGCAATCCGCCTGACCTGAAAAGTCGTGCAATGCACAATTATAAGATCAAGATACCACTAACGTACTAGTTATGGGCAAAAGAAGTGTGATTCAGAAGTTGGAAAGGCTAAAGCTCAAAATCGGCTCTGTTAGCATATCTCTAAATTGAATCTGCATGAAATCTAGGTGTAATGTTCCAAAGTGACTAAGTCGATAAACGACCGCATCAGCTCCAAAGTCTCAGCTCTACAGTGCCTACTTTCATATACATAACTGGTAAAATTCAGGCTTGTTTAGATAAGGATACCACATCTAAGTTGGTCCATGCATGGCTAGTCTGTCGTGAGCGTCGCAGTTTCCACAGCACACCACTTCTTTCCGACCTGCACTGGCCACCGGTCAAGCAGCTGATTGACTTCAAGGGTTTGTCGCTCACCTTTATGTCCCTTCATCCTTTGGCTCCAACCTACTCATCAGATCTACTCCATCACCAGGCCAAGCATCTTAGCACCTACTTTTCGGAAACTAACTGTTTAACTTTACATCGTAAAAACATAAAATCCTTTGGAGACCATACATTTAGTTCGTATGCTTCCAAAGCCTAAAACTCACTCCCAACTTGCATTACAACTTCCCTGACTTGACCACATTTAAAATAAATTAAAGAGCGCACACATTTATGACAGCATTGAGCATTTCCCTGTGATTCGTCCTGCATGTGCTTATTCGTGCTGACTCTGTGCACGCTGCCACTAACCGCACTTGCATGCTGATCCTGTGCATGCCGCCCTAACCATGCTATTCACGTTGTTTATCAAGCATGATACCACTCACCATTCGCTCGTGTTTCCTTTGCAACGAATTTAAAGCTCCTAGAAAGAGATTGATTGATCTGAGGGTGCTTTATCGAGTGTATTATTATTATTAATATTATTATATATTTCGACACTCATTATATATAATTGAGTCGTTGTATTTGTATAAACAATTATTCCTCACTTACCATTAATTGATGCTACCCCATAAAAGAACTTTTTCCTTGCAGCTACTAACGTTCGTTAAACCTACCGTATCAAAGCTTTATCTGATACTCTTTAGAAAGTCACGACTAAATGTTTCCGGCCAGCCAAATCTTTAGAGCTTGGAAAAAAGCTAATCTATTGTCATATAAACATGTACCAACGATAGCAAATGAATACGTCTGAATGAAGCTTGCTAAATCAAATACGAGATGCCATACCAGCCGCGATGGCAATCTAGGTAAGGCAGTTGCTTTCACGACCTCAGTTCCGAGGTCGAGGGTTCGAATCCTGCCTGAGGTAGGTGATTTTGTATCGCCGCTACCAGCGACGGTGATAGCTGTAAAGGCTCTTCTGTCGCTATAAAAAAGAGGCTGTTGAATCAGCTAGTATTTTTTGCATTCATAAGTGAGCGGAAAATTGATTTAAGGTAAAGGCAGCTATTCGGTTGGTACACTGTAACGGCGGCGCCAGCTAAACCAGCCTAATTATGGCGGTTAACTATTATTCGCGACTGTGAAATTATGGGATATTTTATTGGTGAGGCTGTAAAAAAATTAGCAAACTGAGATAGGGGTCATTGTTCAAGGGCCGGCGTAATGGTATTGGAGCTGATGTGAGCTCTAGACCGCATTGTCGTAGGATTACGTCCACAACCGCAGCTGCTGTCAAAAACTGACTAGTCTGTATTATGAGTACGGACTTGATATGTTAAGATACGAGCGCTCGTCGCCCATACCGCGTTTCTGCTATTATCGGCATACCTATGTGCAATGAGGCTGCCTCTACAAGTAACGAACCGTACTAAAAGGTTCCCGCGTCACGTTCGGCTGAGACTAACACCGTTGGAAGCTTTATGCTTTCAGCCTAGTTCTAACCGTACGCGGAAGCTGCAAACAATGTTCGTAAAAAACATAGAGACGCTGTCAAAGCAGGTGGGTGGAAACTCAATGCATTAGCTTGAAAGTTAAGTAGAATTCGGTTCATTACAACGTCTATGTAAAGGTCCTAGCTTCTATCATTATAGCTTACAATGTGCAGTAAGGAGTTGATTTCTGCAAGTCTTGAACCTGCAGCATGTGTTATTAAAAGTAAAAGTATCTTACTCAGAGATAGAGTAATAGCCTTGAAGTGTATACAACGGATCGCTAATCTTTATAGCATATTGCAGTAAGATGTTGGGCCTAAAAAATAGCGTTTAAAGGATTATTGCCACATTGAGCTCAAACTCTTCAGACGACTTTCAAGCTGATACGACACTTGGCTGGGTTATTCGCAATTAAACCAAACCACTTAAGCATCTAACGTGCAGCCAGCCTTTCGGAGATCTTATTATTTCAATGACGTTACTGACCTGAGCCTCGATAGCTTGGCTCCATTTATCGCTGAAGGCGAATCTATCAACAGTGACTGCCATTCGGTCGTAAGGTGCTCGTCCCACGAGTTTACTTTCCCGCCAGGTTAAGTGCAGGAGGCCGAAAGAACCGCTCGGTGTCGCGCAAATTAGTGAATATAAATTTGAAATAAAATCCAAAAATAAAGGGAAAATAGTATTTTGTGCTGACAGTAATGTGATGTAATGTAACGTGGTGTATTTCCATCTGTAACTCCACAAAGCCATACAGACTAAGTGGGTGTTACGCAGGAGAGTTTTGTATAGCACACTCACAGCCTAAGCGGCATTTGGTACCCATTCGTTAGCAATAGACTTTATCTCACTCAACAAAGAGAAAGTGGGAAGCATAGCAGAGTCAGGGAGCAGCTGAGGTAGTGAGTAGCATGGAAGTAGAAGCTCAGGATCGCTAAAAAGGATGAGCCATAGTCGGTAGCAGGAGAGTAGTTGTCATTGCATAAGAATTTAACAGCGAGTTCCGCAGTCTAGAACCTGCAGAGCTAAAGCTTCTGTCGCCAACTGTCTCTAAGCGGAAGAATGAAACAGCTAACAGCTGTAGCTCCATTCTCACTAAATAACGTACCCATTTTGAGGTTCCTCCTAAGCTATAGAGTCGGAAACCAGACCGGTAACAATGGCTCTGCCTTCAACGGTCACCTGAGAGGAACCGGATGAAGTTACAAGTTGTATAAGCTAAATCGGGCACGGCTCTACGAACCAACCCTTGGTCTTAGCCACGGGACTAGATGGAGGAAGAATATGGCAAGTATTATAGATTAAGTCTCGCAAAGACAATTATTTATCTTAGTGAGAGACTTGAGAGTATTGACGGGAATGGACAAAGATCATCTGAGGTACCTCTGAAATATGGGGTACCTCAGGGCTCCATGCTAGGGTCCGGTTCTTTTCACGGTTTATACTCTCCTTCTTGCTGATGCAAACACCTCGTACAAACCTGAAATCCTTTGGAGACCGTGCATTTAGTTCGTATGCTCCCAAAGCGTGGAACTTCCTCCCGACTTGCATCAGAAAATCCCTGATTTGACCACATTTAAAAAGAACTTAAAAACACCTATTTAGGACAGCATTTAATGGGTCCCTGTGATTCGTCCTTTACGTGCTTATTCGTGCTGACACTGTGCATGCTGCCACTGACCACATTTGCATGCTGTCCCTGTGCATGTCACCCTAACCATGTTATTCACGTTGTTTATTTATCAAGCATGATATAACTCACCATTCTATTGCATTTCCCTTTGCAGCAATTGAAAGGGCCTAGAGAGAGAGAGAGAGAGAGAGAGAGAGAGAGAGAGAGAGAGAGAGAGAGAGAGAGATTGAGTTCTATGAGAGCGCTTATTCAAGTGCATTATTATCATTATTCTTATTATTATTTACTGTCTCAGAAGTGTCTCATTTGGACAAGTCTGAACCTATAATTTTGAAGCTATGCCGCACATTTTGAAAGGAAGATTGTGTAATTAGTATTTGAAAAATATCAATTTAATGTGCAGTGACGGAGATAAATTGTAAAGGGGTGGAGGCATGACTCCCAACCCTAGAGGAGATTCACCCTTAAGAAATAGCCACCATACAAAGAGGATAATAAACTATGCTTATATTATTTTCGCAGGCAGATTTATGAGCGCCTTAAAACTTGACTAATATATAAACTGGTAGTGAGTTGGACTGTGGAGTCGTTCTCGCTGGGTAGAATTCTTCATTTCCACGAGACCAGGCGCTGAGGACTTCAATAAGTTTGTAGCGACTGTGCCAGTGGTTAGCCACCCGCACTGGCTGAAATATACAGTCAACATCTGGGATTTGGCGGTGAGATCTACGGTACTCACTTGCTTACCCACCATGGTCAGGCCAGTTGGTTAAAGACCTTTTGAAATGTAAAGGTAAGCTGATTTCGCTGCCTCGTTTATTTAGAGGTAGAAAAGCCTAACGGTTAACTCAGCAGAGTTACAATTGCTTACGGTGTATAGAGACATTCTTAGGAATGCAGATTTGGGTTAAGTCTCTCTACTTGCTTCGGTTGATCTTTCGGCAGCGTTTGATAAAATTGATCACCACGTCCTTTTCAATCGCCTCTCATCTCGCCTCGGTATCACAGGAACAGTGCGACGAGAAAATCACTCACTTGCCAAACATCTCTGGGCATGTCAATTCTGTAACTGTAGCCATTTTTGGATCTGAACTTGCACCAATTATTTAACAGCACGACCTCAAAATTGCTTGAATATTGAAAAATTCTTTTGAAACAGTTGGCCGGAGGTCTTAAGGTGTAGTTGTAAAATGCAACGCTCAGCCAATCGATTACTTCAGATAACCTCTCCACATCAAATTTTATGAATCTCCGCCTATAATTCACAAAGAATTAGTGGATGATACCTAGAAGATTTTTGTACAGCGCACTCATAATATTAATAATAAAAATACACTTGATAAATTGCCCTCTGAGACCTCAATCTCTTTCTAGGCGTCTTTCCATCTGCTGCACAGGGAATACGATCGCGTGGCTAGTGGTAGTATGCTGAATAAGCGAAAAGAAAAACATGGTTAGGGATGAAATGCACAAGATCAGCATGCAAGTATGGATAGTGACAGCATAAAACGGTGTCAGCAAAAATAAGCACATACAGGATGCATCACAAAGACTCACCAAATGTTGTCATAAATAGGTGCGGTTTTAATTTCTTCATAAATGTGGTAAAGCCAGGGGATGTCGTGACGGAAGTCGGGAGTGATGTCCAGGCATTGGGAACATACGAAATAAATTCACGGTCTCCAAACGGTTTGAGGTTTGTAAAAAGTTCAGGTAAGCAGTTGGATCAAGAAAAGTGGGTGGCACGGTGATTAGCCTGGTGCGGCAGTCGATCTTATGTGTAGGCAGGAGCCAGAGAATTAAGGGACCTGAAAGAGAGGGGCAAAGCCTTGAAGTCGATTCCTTACTAGACTTGTAGTCAGTGCAGGTTGGGGAGAAGTGGTGTGACCTGGCAGCTGCGACACACACGATAGGCAAGCCCAACTGCAGAGCCTTACACCAGCTGGAAGCGCGTGAGTGCACAGGCCGGTAGACCAGCAAGCAGTAAGTTACAGAAGCCAAGACGTGATGTCACAAATGCATGGACCAATTAAGATGTAGTATTCCCGTCTAAACAAGCTCGAATTTTAGCAATGCTATGAAGCTGAAAGTTAGCAGACTCGATGGTGGAGCTGATTTGGAAATCTAATGAAAGGTCACTTCAGAACATGACGCCTAGATTTCGTGCAGACTCGACAGGAGAAATGGTGGCAAACCTAATTTTGAGCATTAGCCTTTCCAATTTTTAATTAAACTTGGTTTGCCCATAACTAGTAAGTTAGTTTTATCAGCATTCAATTTAAGAAAATGTGCTGCCATCCGTGTGTGGATGTCATCAATACATGCAGACGGGAGTTGAGAGAATCCGACATGCTTGAGGGCTGGGAGAGATCGAAGCAAAGATACAACTGCTTGTCATCCGCAGAGAAGTGAAAACCTAGCCTGTGCTTCCGCCGTGATGGCACAGTGGGTAAGGCGGTTGCTTTCGCGACGTCGGTCCCGAGGTCGTGGGTTCGATTCCTGCGGTGGGCGATCCTTTATCGCCACTGCAAGCTGCGGTGATAGCCGTACAGGCTCTTCTGTCGCTATACAAAAGAGGCTGTTTAATAAGCTAGGATTTATTTACTTTTATATGTGCTTGGCAATCGCATCGGCAAGAGGGAGACTATAAACCACGAATTTAACAATACCAAGCACGAAACCTTGAGGTAACCCATATTTCAGAGGTACCTTGGATGATTTTTGTCCATTCACATCAATGCTCCTAAGTCTCCCACTGAGATAGGACCTGAGCTCTTGCAGAGCAGTGCCAGCGACGCCTAGGTGAGATGAGAGGCGCTCAAGAAGGACTTTGCGGTCACTAGTACCAAAAGCTAGACGGAGAATCACTGAGGAATCGAAGACAAAGAAGAACATTGTGCTGAGCGTGTACAGTAGCTTTCGCATTGTCTTAGATGACGTGGTAGGACCTGCTAGATCTTTCGTGAGCCAGTGATTGTTCGCATGCCAAGTTCAGCATGATTTGATGATGTGCTCCCAGCTATTAATTTCGTGGCTCCACACAGAAATTGGTCATCCGGACAAGAGTGTACGCTAGAGTAGGCGGACCCACTGACATTCGATATGTCGGGCTGGGCGTCGCCTTGCCCCGGAAGGGTAAAGCCTGGGGTCAGCTCCCAGAGTTCCGAGGACGGGAACTGGGTACAACGTGCTCGCTCTCTTTTGGCGGAAGCTCTCGACAGTGTTGGACGTCCGCACCATCTACCACAGAGTACTCAGCTAGCCGGGTCTTGGACGGCGTACGCTTGTACTGATGAGACGGAGTCCTGCGACGGTGCGACTGTGGAAGCCGACTGAGCACTAACACGTTTGTCCGCGCTTTCGGCGTCATCCCGCGCCCCTGTAGTTTACCTTGTATAGGACCTTCCTCTGTAGGCTTGTTTAGTGCCCTCCTTTGTATAGCGCATGCGTTTGTATTATAAAAAGTGTTGTGTACCCGATCGATCACGCGTGAACCACTGTTACCGGAGGGCCCGGCATAATGACCCAGAACGGACATAGATAGTAGCGAGCCATAGTGGGAGTTAGCCGCTGGCCCCTTGAACTCGGTTACAAGAGTGGCCACTACAGCTCGCAGGAAAAGGTGCCTCCAGCATCAGTAAATCTTGTGTAGATTTTTTCCAAAAGATATTGCAAGTCAAATAGGAGACTCGACCAAAGCGTAAGCTCAATGTTTTTGTCATTCAGGGTTCATGATATTTCACGGATGGCATACTTTAAGCATCAAAATAGTGCACAGGCTTGGGGAGAAAGCTTTGCACGTGTCAATATATGTTCGTGATTTCATCAGAGAAAGATTTATCATAGGGTTATACGATGCCTTTATAGTAGTAAAAACTTGTCTCCACAGTTAAATCAAATCAGAAAAACGTAATCTATTTTATTAAGGATACAATTCCAAATTTTTGGATTGATAATTATGTACGGAAATAATCACGAAGACCCAGCAAATTTGATAGGGAACAACTAGTTTATTAGCTCCTTTATAAATGCCTTTGAGCTGGTTCCATTGAGAAATAAATCGACTACTTAGTTTACTACAACAACGAAGCAATCCTCACACCAGACGGCTGATCCATAAATCAATTATTGAAGGTACCAATTGCGAGGCTTTAAAGCCTAATAATTCTTACCTTGACCTATTGGTTCTAAATTGTCGTTGAATTGCAACTGATTCTGATTCGATTCCAAGATCTCTGTCAATATTTCATCATCCATATAGCTTCTTTCATTCCAGGAGCCATCACTTTCTTCTGAAAGCAGGTACTCAAAAGACTGGACAATTGGTATGGACGTCATTGGACTGAATTCTAAAAATGAGTGAGCAAAAATTGACTTTGTTTACTTGGATTGATGATCACCTGAAAATGTCATATCACTCAGCAATCTCTATATTGAACCAATACCATATAATAAACCAAAATAGGCAAATTAATAGTAACTTTAAACGCATGCAACTTCATGCAGTTTTGGTGTTAGTCACAAAAAACAATTTCTTTTTTCTTAAAGCTCTTAATTCAATTAGAATGGACGTTATTTTGCTGGCTGGCAGTATGCAACTATAATCGAGAAGCTAAAAAGTTCTTCTAGTATTTCTTATGAAGCATAGATATGGCTACTTTATAGTTTTGCATTGGGGCCTTGCCTGTGACTGGACTTGCCCACAACTATGCGAATGTCTATGGCCATAATTGACTATTTTAGGAAATGCACAATGAATTCTGAATACATGGGCAGTTAAAAACATTAGGAGGCATTACATGTTTTTGGATGATTGTGCAATGTCTAGGAATACTTAACTTGTGAGGATACCCTACCTCTCCCAGCCGATGAAGTTTATGCCGGAAAAAGCCAGCACTACAGAATAAATATTTAGGTGTTCTCATGGCATTGCATATCATGCTTCCTCCCCGCGCTAAAGAGCGGCCTCGGGCGACTCCTAGCGTGGTGTGGACCTTTACTTGATTTCTCCGTAATACCTTCGGTATTCCGCTGCTATCTTTGCTGTGACTATTTATGAGCTGTCCTCGGATATGCTACACAAAACAGGACCCGCTTAGCATAAGATGCGATGTCGCCATTAGTCGATACCTACCGGAGGGCCTTCTCCGGCGGGTCAGTGAGAACCTTCCTGCATCCTGTGTTCGCCCTATCAACAGCTCGGCTATCAAACCTACGACTCGTAAGTTTAAAGCACTAAATAGTACTTGTTTTGGTAGTAGCCCACCCGCCGTAGCCCAGCACGTTGTGAAACGTCGTCCGACGGCCGTTACCAAGGTCCAATTCAAATTCGAAGAGCCAGCGTCCGCCGGGCCGGACTCAAACGGTAGAGAATACAAGCCACTTCATCGCCGTCGCCCAGTTGTTGGACAGCCTCTTAAATTCCGCCTACTAAATGTCCGCTCGCTAAAAACCAAGGGGTTACTTATCCGCGATCAGGTGGTACAGGAGAAGCTAGATGAATTTCTGCTTACCGAAACCTGGATGATGCCTTGTTCCAGTAGCTGTATTTCCGAGACCACACCACCCGGGTTCTCATTCTATCAGTCCATGCGTTCTGACAAGGTTGATGGCTGGGTTGCAATTGTTGTTCGCGAATCGTTTGGCTATAGAATATGCAGTTTCTTGCATGGGTCATCGTTTGAATCGGTTGCTATCAGGTCTTCATCAAAGACAATACCTCTCACCGTTGTGATATACCGGCCTCCTTCTGGCTGTCTAAACGTGTTTATAGAGGTGTTTTCAGAGTTCCCCACTAAAATATTTGTGTGTGACAGGCCGCTGCTGATTATAGGAGACTTCAATATTCACGTTGACAACCCTAGCAACAGCCAGGTCTGCTCATTTCTTGACTGTCTGGAGAATTTTGGTTTGGCCCAACACGTTAATCATAGCCCCCACGTCGGTGGCCACATTCTAGCTCTCGTGATCACTAAGGATGTCCTCCCCACTGACTTTGTGGTGTGCCCACTGACCCACTCAGATCATTGTTCGGTCTCGTTTACTGTTCCTGCTCCCTCGTACGTGCAGGGTAATGTTGAATTTGCCAAACGACGTAACTTACAAAGCATTGACTTGGACAAGTTTTTGAAATCTGTTTGTGATGCAGGCCTTCTTGATCTGCATTCAGACTCGACCGGCAGCCTCGATACCCTCACTGATGCGATGAACATGACACTCAGGAGTGCACTTGATTAGCAAGCTCCCGTTCACTCTATCTGTGTTCAAAGTCGCTGAGATTCCTTTCAATTTACAAAAAATCTCTTTAAGATGCGTCGGGTTAAGCGCAGGCTAGAACGTCGCTTCAAGAAATCGGGGTATGAGGCAGATCTAGTCAATTTTAAAGACTTCCTTCGAGTTTACACCCGAAAGCCTAAAAAAACCAGGGCTTCTTTTTTCATTAGAAAGCTGAATACCTGCCGAAAGGACACTAAACCGATTTTTAAGACAGTAATCCATTTACTGGCCAATGCTGTGAGGTCTGACTCCCCAGATATTAAGGGCTCAGCCGAAAAGTTTTAAGCCTTCTTTACTGAAGAAATTGTGCACATTCGTGCCTCCATTAAGCCTGCTCCAACTAAAGCAATCGTGGTTCAACAACCTCTGACCTTCTTTAAAAGGTTCTCCGATGCTTCTGCTTGCGATGTGGCTGCCTTATCAAGGTCAAGTAAAAAGAGTTCATCTCCTGAAGACCCTATACCTTCATCTCTGTGGTCTTCACTTGCAGACCAACTTAGCCCTGCCATAACCAAGATTTTTAATGCTTCTTTGGGAAGAGGGGTCGTCCCCAAGTCCTTCAAATCGGCAATCGTTAGACCTGTTCTTAAAATGCCTGGATTAGACACAGAGGTCCTAGCAAACTATTGCCCCGTTTCCCTTCTTCCTTTCTTGTCTAAGATTCTTGAAAAATTGTTTATAAGCTGCTGGTTGTTCATATTGAAAAGATTGAAATGTCAGAAACATTTCAATCAGGGTTCAAGAGGCAGCACTCTACTGAAACTGCTCTCCTCCGTGTTAACAATGACATTCTACGTGGCAACGACGACGGGAATGTCACTGCCCTAGCTCTGCTAGATCTGTCTGCTGCCTTTGACACTATTGATCATAAAGTTCTGCTTGAACGATTGACAACAACGATCGGTCTGGCAGGCGAAGCACTGGCGTGGTTTAAACCATACTTGTCTGATCGTGTTCAATCCTTGTGTGGGGGTCAGGTCTCAGACACGAGAAGGGTCATCTATGGAGTCCCTCAAAGGTCTGTACTCGGTCCCTTGCTGTTCTCTATTTATACGCAACCTCTGGGAAAAGTGATTAAGGCCCATGGAATAGGATATCACTTCTATGCTGACGATACTCAGTTGTATTTGTCATTTAAACCGTCGGAATTTGCTGCAGCAACTGAGAAACTGAATGCTTGCCTTGCCGATATTTGATCCTGGATGTCAGAAAACTTCCTGAAATTAAATGACGATAAAACCAAACTGCTGCTCATAGGACACCCTAAGCGTGTGGCTGGATTAAAAGGCTTTGCTGTTCTAATAGGTGATGCTATTGTGCGACCTTCACCACGTGCTCGTAATTTAGATGTCGTGTTCGACAGCTGCCTCGATTTCAGAACCTTCATTCAGAAGACTGCCTCTACAGCTAGCCATCACATCCGATCCCTATCCAAGATTAGGAGCTGTCTCCCACAGTGGCTTGTAAAAAATTTAACTAGCTCTTTAGTTCTGTCTCGGCTTGATTATTGTAATTCCCTTTTGGCTGGGCTGCCAAAGAAAGCTATTAGGCCACTGCAGCGGACTATATACGCGGCTGCAAGGCTAGCCTTAAAGACCCAGCGGTTTGAGCACGTGTCTCCTTTGCTGAAAGAGCTAGGATGGTTGCCGGTTGAGCAAAGGATACAGAGCAAAGTTCTTAGGCTGACCAACAAGGCCCGCCACGGCTTGGCTCCTTCGTACCTAGCTGAACTGCTGCATTAGTTTCAGTCTGTTCGTGCCCTGAGGTCCTGTGTGGACAATAAATTAACGTTTCCATTCCTCTGCTTAAAAACCGTTGGCGACAGAAGCTTTAGCTTTGGAGGTCCTACATTGTGGAACTCGCTTCCACAATTCTTACGCAACGACAACTACTCTCCTACTGCCGGCTATGGCTCATCCTTTTCAGCGGTTCTGAGCTGCTACTTCTATGCTACTCAGTACCTCAACTGCTCTCTTGACTCTCTCTTCCCACTTTTGCTTTTTTGCATGAGATAAAGTCTGTTGGCTACCGAATGTGTACCGAAAGCCACTTAGGCTGTGATTGTGCTATGCAAAACTCTCCTGCGTAACGCCCACATGATCTTTATGACTTTGTGGAGTTACAGACGGAGATACATGACATGACATGAGTTTGCAGAATGGCTGAATTATTAGAACCTTTTGGCAGTTTTTAAATAAGATACTTCAACGTATAAAACTACGAAGACGTCTGGCATTAAAATGAGTGGCCTAAAATTATTCGGCATCGTGCAGGCTACTGTCCGGTTACCTCTTGGTCATAGTTCCTAGTCACGGCTAAGTTGTAAGGTCCTAGCACTTCACCAACAGATAATCTAATCGATACATTGCATGCGGCAATCAGAGGCGCTTGAAATACCTGACTTTAATATACCAGAAAACTTTCTCCCGTGGAGCACTGGCCTCCCTTTCACGGCTCGGATGCCCCGCATTCTTTTTGCGGAGCTTCCCCGCCCCTCGTCGATCACTGCCCTCCTCCTGTCAGGGCTGGACTCGGCCCAGCTTTCTCTGGTGAAGCGCTGGCCTTACTATATGTAAAGCGCCAAGAGAGAGAGAGAGAGAGAGAGAGAGAGAGAGAGAAAGAGAGAGAGAGAGAGAGAGAGAAAGAGAGAGAGAGAGAGAGAGAGAGAGAGAGAGAGAGAGAGAGAGAGAGAAAGAGAGAGAGAGAGAGAGAGAGAGATTAAGCTCATTGAGAGAGCTATTTAAATGCACTATTATTAATATTACCGGGGTTATATAAAGCTTTTGTAACAGCTTCATTATCGACACATAATGCTAGGTATCTGGCATGTCTAGGCACAATTCTTTGTCTAGATACTACGACAAGAGATATCGACTACGAAGAACAGGACCAACGCCGATATGCGCACCTGCAATGCTAACTAGCAGCCTTGGGTGTTTTCTTGTGTTTTTAAGGCTCTTTGAAGACTATACTTTGCTTGTCGTTGACTCTGAGTTATAGCTTATTTCGCGACGAATCTATGAGGGCCCAGATCAAGATTTCTATTTTTTCAGGGGGCTATTCTTTTAGGGCAATAAGTCTTTCCTATAGTAATTGTTCTTTAAATATATAATTTGGCGGAAAAGGGAACAATATGATTATTACTACAACGAAGTGCATGATCTAGCACCCACAAGCACAAAATAGAGTTTATTAGTGGGCCATGACGGCACACTAGTTAAGCAAGTTGCTTTTTACGACCTTGGTTCCGAGGTCATGGGTTAGAATCTAGCAGTGGGCGATCCTTTATTGCCGCTGCAAGTGGTGTTGGTGACAGTAAAGGCTCTTCTGTCGCTGTACAAAAGAGGCTGTTAAATCAGCTAGTATTTGCTTAACGTAAAATGCTAAGAGGAACACACGAATTGGTTTTTTATACTTCAAATATGATTAAGTCAAAGAAAGTTAGGCCTTGATAAGATTCCCTATAGATCATCGCAATTTAGTGTGAAGAAACTCACTATACTGCAATCGCCGTTCCTCAACCTGTGACCTTTCTTAAAAGATTCTCCGATGTTTCTGCCTGTGATGTGGCTGCCTTAATATGGTCTAGCAAAAGGAGCTCGTCTCCTGAAGACCCTAGACCTTCATCTCTGTGGTCTTCACTTGCAGACCAACTTAGCCCTGCCATAACCATGATTTTTAATGCTTCTTTGGGAAAAGGGATCGTCCCCAAGTCCTTCAAATCGGCAATCGTTAGACCTATTCTTAAAAAGCCTGGATTAGACACAGAGGTCCTAGCAAACTATCGTCCAGTTTCCCTTCTTCCATTCTTATCAAAGATTCTTGAAAAAATTGTTGCTAAGCAGCTAGTTGAACATATTGAAAATAATGGAATGTCAGAAACATTTCAATCAGGTTTCAAGAGGCAGCACTCTACCGGAACTGCTCTCCTCCGTGTTAACGATGACATTCTACGTGGCAACGACGACGGGAATGTCACTGCCCTAGCTCTGCTAGATCTGTCTGCTGCCTTCGACACCATTGATCACAAAGTTCTGCTTGAACGACTGAGAACAACGATCGGTCTGGCAGACGAAGCACTGGCGTGGTTTAAATCCTACTTGTCTGATCGTGTTCAATCCGTGTCGTGTGGGAGTCAGGTCTCAGACATGAGAAGGGTCACCTGTGGAGTCCCTCAAGGGTCTGTACTTGGTCCCTTGCTGTTCTCCATTTATACGCAACCTCTGGGAAAAGTGATTAAGGCCCATGGAATAGGATATCACTTCTATGCTGACGATACTCAGTTGTATTTGTCATTAAAACCGTCGGAATTTGCTGCAGCAACTGAGAAACTGAATGCTTGCCTTGCCGATATTCGATCCTGGATGTCGGAAAACTTCCTGAAATTAAAAGACGATAAAACCGAACTGCTTCTCATAGGACACCCTAAGCGTGTGGCTGGATTAAAAGGCTTTGTTGCTCTAATAGGTGATGCTATTGTGCGAACTTCACCACCTGCTCGTAATCTAGGTGTCGTGTTCGACAGCTACCTCAATTTCAAAAGCTTCATTCAGAAGACTGCCTCTACAGCTAGCCATCAGATCCGATCCCTATCCAAGATTAGAAGCTGTCTCCCACAGTGGCTTGTAAAAAATTTAACTAGCTCTTTAGTTCTGTCTCGGCTTGATTATTGTAATTCCTTTTGGCTGGGCTGCCAAAGAAAACTATTATGCCACTGCAGCGGACAATGAATATGGCTGCAAGGCTGGTCTTCAAGTCCCAGCGGTTTGAGCACGTGACTCCTTTGCTGAAAGAGCTAGGATGGTTGCCGGTTGAGCAAAGGATACGGAGCAAAGTTCTTACGCTGACCCACAAGGCCCGCCACGGCTTGGCTCCTTCATACCTAGCTGAATTGCTACATCAGTTTCAGCCTGTTCGCATCCTCAGGTCCTGTATGGACAATAAATTAGCTTTCCCATTCCTCCGCTTAAAGAAAGTTGGCGACAGAAGCTTTATCTCTGCAGGTCCTAGGCTGTGGAACTCGCTTCCACAATTCTTACGCAACGACATCTACTCTCCAACTGCCGACTATGGCTCATCTTTTTCAGCGGTCCTGAGCTGCTACTTCTATGCTACTCACTACCTCAACTGCTCTCCTGACTCTGCTATGCTTCCCACTTTTTCTTTGTTGCGTGAGACGAAGTCTGTTGGCTACTGAATGCGTACCGAAAGCCGCTTAGGCTGTGAGTGGGCTATACAAAACTCTCCTGCGTAACGCCCACATGGTCTTTATGACTTTGTAGAGTTACTGACGGAGATACATTACATTAATGGATGTGATGTTAATTAGAGAACAGAAAAAAAGACCCGTGTCAGAAATTTGATTAAAATGACGACGAGATTTACATCAATACAAGAGTTTGATGGGCTGAATATTGACATTCAAAATGAGCGTCGATACTCGTTATGGGGCTGTATAGAAATACTCGGAAATTGGCAAGCCTGACTTTTAAACTTGCTCTGCCAATAACTCACCTTCTTTTGTAGGAACGGTACCGCTATCAGTGTGTCCTCGTTCTCTCTACTCCATTAACTAGATAACTCCAGTCTAGATAGTCTTCACTAGGCTCCATCAGCAGGACAAATTCGGGCCCACCCACACAATGGTACCACTGCCAAATCGGTCCATCTACTTGTGTCATCCCTTTGTGACTAACTATTCGCAGGTCTTCCTGGTTGACTTGATAGACACTTTCGTTTGAGCAAAAAATAGCTGCAAGGCATTGCTGTGGTAAACATTACACTCACCACACTATACCGCGTCTAACAGACCTGAACTGGTTTCCAAACTGCATACCTTAAGCATAATAATGGCTCCGAAGAGTGGTTAGTCAACTTAAGGTACCTTCAACATCTTGCTCTAGTATAACAACTAGAAAATAATTCATAATTACCTTAGCATCTTGACTCATTTTCTTCTAAATAAATTCTCAATATTGATACGATTCACACCATCCTTATGCCTTTACCAAGTACCCCTTTCATTTTGTTTACTTCAAACGCTTATAGCTCACCCCTGTCATGCACGATATCTACTGAATTTAAAACTATAAACAGACACTAAAGGTGCCCCTCTATCTCACAGTCTTTGCTCTACCAGTGTGAATCACCATATTTTCTGTTTGTGCTAGCTGATACTGTCTACTTACGTACGTTATGATTAACTTCCTGATATACTTCCTAATTAGGTTGTTCCCAGGAGAAAGAGAAAAAGAGAAAGGGAGAGAGAGCGAGAGCGAGAGAGAGAGAGAGAGAGAGAGAGAGAGAGAGAGAGAGAGAGAGAGAGTGAGAGAGAGTGAGAGAGCGAGAGCGAGAGAGAATGGTTCTCTTACGACTCTAATTAAATCCTTTGTCCTTATTGTTATTTTATTATCATTTATTTGAAATTAAAAGGTATCCTTGGGAATACAGCTTCAGGGAGATGTCTTAGAACGAGGTCTTGAAGACGCAAAATGACAAAGCACAACTTCAGCTTAGCATCAATATCATCTCTGAGTTTGCAGCACACGAACATATTGATTACGATTAGCGATAATTTCAGCAAGAACGCGACAGCATAGTAAAAAGGCAACCTATGCACGGAGTTAATGAGATTTGTGGCAAATCTTGATTTGAGGTGTGGCCTAAAATCAAGGACGTGTTTTTCACGTGTGCATGTGAGGATTGCACTTCTTTGTTAAAACTAAAGCTCTACCATTTACAAAGTCATAGCCACTGGAAGTTGGTAGCTTCAAGACCACCGCAGAAAAAGATCTCTGCAGGAGATGCAAAGACAGGATACCTATAAGCAACTTGTCCAGTATCTTTTTTTACTCTTACCACTGTCCTAACTCTACACTTCAGCAGCTTCAGCGTTACTCAAAAAAGCATTTTAGAAAGCCTTGAGCAAAGGCAAAGGCCACGGCCAGCACCTGATATACCTCTTGTGACACACTAACTACCGATTCCCATGCAGATTTCGGAGCCTGCTAAACATGAAAACGAGCCAATTTTCATTTCTCGTGAATACATTCAAAATCCATTGCGTTTTCATTAACTCTATGAACGATACTTATATTAAAAAGTTGCATCAGCCTCTCTCGAAAGCGACCCCCACGTAGTGCTTTCCGTGTTCTGCTCTGGCATGCCTAAATAGCAATTGCAAATGGTTGCTGCCACGGAGTCTGTACTGAATTTTGAAACACTCCTTGTGTGTGCTTCCGATTAAATGGCTAAATAAGTTTCGCTTTAATCGCAAGCTACACAGCATGATCTTATCGTATTCAAATTGTAGGAATAAAAATACCATATGCTAGAGAACAAGCAAGTGGAATTCTGAAAAACCTTTGCTGTTGCTGCTACAGCCTGAAGGCTGTACCAATTAATCTGCACATATAAATAGGAGAAGTCAGTAAATTGCCGCAGAGCCCTGTTACTCGTTTTTGCTCAAGGAAAATCCAATTTAAAACTGGCGAATAATTCCGGAAGCTTGAAAAGCTCATAGGTTCACCTCCTTGTATCAGCAGCCTCTAACTGTAACCCTATAAATAAATAAATAAATCCTAGCTGATTTAACAACATATTTTTGTATAGCGACAGAAGAGCCTTTACGGCTATCATCACCGCTTGCCGTGGCGATAAAGGATCGCCCATCGCAGGAATCGAACCCATGACCTCGGTCCCGAGGTCGTGAAAGCAACCGCCTTACCTAGTGTGCCATCACGGCAACCCTAACTGCCACCAGGGAAACCCAAGTGGTCCTTGAAGAGGTGGCTTTAGACGGATTTCCGGAAGGACAAGAGCAGACTCTGATTGGCTTTGGGGGAAGTCTAAAAGCCGCCAGACCCCCTGCATCCTGCGCAGAAGGTAGAAGCTAAATTATGTATAATAAAACGACACTAAAACCTTAACTTAAATGGTAACTCGCAACTTAAATGTAGCATACACTTAAAACTTAAACTTAAATGTAATTAAAACTTAAATGTAGCAAAAACTTAAACTTAAATGCAAATGCTACTTAAATGTAGCATAACATGTATTCTTCATTCTTTGACCGACTTTCTGCCCGTGAGTTTGGTTGACATTGTGAACGAAGAAATTCAACGACACGTCGATTAAGAGAACCGAAAACATGCTCCTCCACTATTTGTCCACTTACCCGCATTTCCTAGTGCTGCCGAATCAGGCAGCTGGTCGCTAGTGCCTGAATTCATTTCTTGGCATTTAAATGAACTGCAATCTTTAGGCTCGCACCTATCGATACAAGAACGTCGAATTCAATGATATGCATACTTCAGATGAATACCAAGAAAATAAAGAAAATGCTCATAACTTCACCTTATGATTATCTATGTAGCTTTTGTTGAAGATTTAATAATTTTTAATACAAATTTACGGATGATAAATAAACATCAGACCTACCCAAGAGTAATTTAAATTAGATATTCCCGGAAAGCTTTCTCGACGCTTTTTTGCACGTATACCAATTTTTAATGGAATTTGAGTTGATTATGGGTTGAGGAAATATTAATTTTTGAATAAATATTTTAATAAATATTTGGAATAAAGTTCTTTGAAAATTAGCATAGCTAGCAAAAAACTGTACATTTTGAGACGACGCGAGCAATCAAGCTAGCGTTTGTGCAGAGAATAGTCTTCGTTACTATAGAAAAGTCATGCAATACATGCAGATTTTGTTCTGACTACAAATTAAGTTCTCTTAAAGCGCTATTACAACGACCAAGCAATATAATTATTATTCTCTTCAGTGGTCTTAAAACTTTACAATGACACAACGAAGCAATTTTAATTCAGTAAACAATTCATCTCTTACTTTTAGGTCCCGTCATTCTATGGCTCCAGCCTATCTGTCTGATATACTACCCCATCAGGCCAAGCATCGTACCACCCACTTTTCGGAATCCAACAGTCTAGAAATACCTCATACAAACCTTAAATCCTTTGGAGACCGTGCATTTAGTTTGTATGCTCCCACAGCCTGGAACTCCCTCCCGACCTGCGTCAGAACACCCCATGACCTGACCACATTTAAAAGGAACCTAAAAACACATCTATTTAGGACAGCATTTAGTGGGTCCCTGTGATTCGTCCTTGATGTGCTTATGCGTGCTGACACTGTGCATGCTGCCACTAACCACATTAGCATGCTGACCCTGTGCATGTCACCCCTAACCATATTATTCATTTCGTTTGTTTTTCAAGCATGATTTTACTTACCATTCAATTGCATTTCACTTTACAGCGAATGTAAAGCGCCTAGAGAGAGATTAAGTTCTCTGAGGGTGCTTTATCAAGTGAATTATTATTATTATTATTATTATCTCTAGCAGCATCATAACCTGACCAATTTAGCATGCTAACTTTTCAATGGCTCGTGTGCAGTGAGTGCTTACAAAAAGAGTACGAAATCGGTGAAAATCTACCCCTAAATTTATAAATGTAAAACAGAAAGTATGGGAAGCCTGATGCTGGATGATGTGGTTAATTTCCGTCCGTCACGAATTCAGCTCTCTATTTCATAAATGCCTTAACTGCATACACACCGTTTATGAAGCTGTAATAAAAACATGTCATTGTTTTAATTCACTCTTTGACTCATTCAAGTCCTTTAGGTGTACAAGAGGAGAAGACGAACAGTTTTCGAACGGTAGCCATTTTAAAACTCTAGCCAAGCTAATGACGGCAGCTTCTATGCAAATTTAAACCTGGCTTGCACATTTTGCTGTGCGTCTTGAAATTGTTCTACATTTACAGGGCGGCGACCGAGCTCCAGACACAATAGATGCAGACAGTAAAATATTTTTGATTCCATGCTGAGGAGTGCCAGTAAACTTCTGGCACAAGGTTTGATACCACTGCGATCGCAACGAAAGTGCTGTGACCGAGACGGGACTGCGACGAGGTGGCTCAGTCTTTGCACAGGACCATAGCGGCCATAGCAGTCGTGCTGACCACAGTATCCTATTGTCGCAGCTTTAATGTCTTTTGTAGTCTTGGGAGAGTTGTCTGTATGGCACAATATGCAGAGCGGCCACTTCTCCTATGATACTGCTTGTTAACTCAACCCTACTCGTTCACGTGGCTGCACAGCGCCAGTGACGTGTTCACGCCTGAGGCCCATAGAACGACTAACGGTCAGCTATCAGCACTCTCGTAGGAAGGCAAGGAGTTTTCAGCATGCTGGAGTTTGTAGTAGGGCAAGCGACTGCGGGCAAACTCATTACAACCTCGTAACCGCTTAGCGAACGTAACTGCTTAAGGCAATAACGAAACCGCTTAGCGAAACAACTCACCGCCCTGCAGACCGTCGCCATAACAGCCTATTCAGTTCCAGGTCCTTCTTTCCTTAAATACTAGCCAGGTCAGAGGTCATACATAAATACAATTACGTAATTACATATCGTTCGCTCTTTAGCCTGCTTAACACGGCTCGTCCATAAATATAATAAGAAAATAGTAGCTGAATAAACAGCTTCATATATATATATATATATATATATATATATATATACATATATATATATATATATATATATATATATATACATATATATATATATATGTGTGTATGTGTATATATGTAGATATATATGTAGAACCGCTAACGATTTTCTTTTACTGTATGTAGTAAAAATAGAGCCTTAGTGGCTTTCACCACTGCTTGCAGTTGGCAATAATGAATCCCCTATTGCAGATTCAAACCCACGACATCAGTTGTGGAGAGCCTTACCGTGTATGGTTCAAACTCGCGGGCCGTGCTGGGATTTTGGTAGTATACCGCGGTCGCTGCCCTGCCGAGCCCATCGACTCTCGTTAACACTGTTCCCCTTGCCTGTGTTGTGCAGAGTGCGATGAGCCACGGGTCACCATGCGGTGCAGTTTGCTCAACTAGTCATTTTTCGGGTGTCTCCTGCTTCGTACACCCCTACACGGCCCACTGGCTAGGTAAGCCGTGTACCTAAACCAGAGGTTTTGTTTTTGCTTACACTGTGGCAGCAGCTTGTGGACGTTGCCACCACAAATTATTTAGTAATTTTTTCTATTCAGCACCTGTAAAGTGCCTCTAAAGAGATTCAGTTCTCTGATGGCACTATACAAATGTATTGTTATTATTGTTATTATTACCCCCTGAGCTATCATGACCCGTTACAAGCGGTCCCCTGTTCAAGGTCAGTGGCCATGCTAGAATCCCAAGGCAAATGTGAAAAGGTAAGGTACGGATAATTGAACAGCGTCATTTTTAGGTATAAAGCGATGTAAAGGCTTAGCAGCTATCAGCTCGTGGTTTTAATAATAATAATAATAACGCGAATTCTGTATAGCATCCTAAGAGAACAGTATCTCTAGCTGGTCACTTTACAGATGCTGTGAAGGAAGCATGATCAATTTTTCGTGATAGCATGTACAATGTCAGCAAGCATGTTTTGGTAAGTTGTAACCTGCACATTCTCACACGCTTTAGCACACACAATATCCTGTGCATTTCACCAATAACCTCGTTGTGCTATTGTCGTTTAAAATGCTACCACTAACCATTAGATTGTGCTTCTCTTTCATCAAATTTACAGTACACGGAAAGAGATTGAGTTCTCCAAGGGCGCTATACCAAATGTATTATTATTATTTTTTAAATCAAAGGGACCGTGCCAGACGCTGTGAGAAGCATGTGCGTTCTTTTAATCTTATAGAGAAACTACCATTTCTCGGGCTTAGAATCACTCCTCGATTTGGTTCTCAAGAGTCTTCATCCACAGGCTTCCAAAACGTCTGACAGTTCTGTCCTCACCGAGCCGATATTTTGAACCTGCTTCCTTCGACGCTGTGCCGATTATTTCTAACCATATTGCTGAGCTTTCCTTAAAGCATTTATAAAGTTCCCGAAAAATATTTGCTTGTCCTAGGGCGTTGTAAAGAGGTCTTATTATCATAATAGTAATTATTATAACATCCTGACTGATTGTTTACCGCAAAATGGAAGCATCAGAGTGATACAAAAGTGCAAAATGACACCAACATACGGGCCCCAATTAATAAACACGCATTTGTCGCTGATTTATTTTGAAAAGATTTCGACGTATTAGTTGAAAGATTATGTATTTGCATCCTTGCAGTCGTGGAACCGTCAAATCTCCTAAAATCTCTTTCCGTGAGAGACTGTCAATGTTGACTATTGACTATCGACTATCGACCGTGAGAGACTGTCAGCGTCGACTATCGACAGAGCACTGTCAGCAACGACTATCGACTGATTCAAAAATCTCTCATTTTGTAGCGACGGACGAGTTTAAGCGGCCATTAACCGCCTGCAGTGGGCAATAGACAAACGTCTGCTGCAAGACTTGAAGCCTGCTGCAGACGCCCTCGTGGAATCTCGCAAGGCCTTTGCGAGAGCACCTCACTCAGTGGGCTCAAAGCTTCGTCGCGCACACATATCGCTCATTCGGTATTTGAAATTAGTAGCGAATTCATACGCCACTTCTGCTTAAAGTGCTGCAATTAGTTGAGCCTAAGCTATACAGTAACCATCTAGTGAACTTACCATAAAGGCATAAGCAATAGGTGACCTGAATTAAATACTTGAAGGTTTCCTTTGAGGTTTCAGTGCCGTTAGGAATGCCTAAAGTGCTTGCACAGTTACATAACTCGCAAAAGACGCAGCCGTCGTAGCACGCGCCACGCACATGCAGCATGTGCAGCCCCTTTTTTAGGCCTAGAAGCTGCACACCAAGCGACTTACTATAAGTAAGTCTCGCAAAACATTTTCCCAAAATTTGACGTCTTTGCCAACGTAAAAATTTTAAACCGTCATCTTAAAATTGTAATCCCACCCTGTGAAAAGAAGATTACGCCTAACCAGCGAGGGCAGTCCACTTCAAGAGCCTTTTTCAAGAGAGGCTTCGCAGGGCTGGTTTATAAAAGGTCGAAGGAGGTCGGCTACAAAAAATATAGCCTCGAGCAGAGAGCGATTCCAAAACCGGTGGCTTGCTCGCCCAGTGCTCTTACCGATTGAGCCATCGAGACTACTTTTCTAAGGGTATTTACAAATAGGCTACAAAGGGTCTACTTTAAATTGCCGCATTCGCAATCTTGGTGGCTCCAATTTTAATGCAGGAATGAATTTATATTATATATTATATATGGAAATGCAATATATAAATAAATATATATATATATAAATCATATAAACGGTTTTTTTATATTATATATTATGTTGCAATATACTGTAATATATTTATAATATAAAGTACAACTTACTATAATAAATACATATCAATATTTAATGCAAAATGTAATAGCGCAATCTAATTTACAACCTATACTATATATATATATATTAAATATATATATATATATATATGCTTGTGTATACATAGTATATATTATGATATGTACATTAGATATATATGCATAAATGATAAATCTCGTATAACAACACGAGATGATGAGTAATAAGAACTGAAGACCAAAAGCCGATAGCTAGGCTTCCGCGAAGCCGCTCACTTCTGTATATAGATCATTTGTATAGCGCCCCAAGATAACCTAATCTCTATTCAAGCGCTTCGCCTGTGCCGCGGGGCTCGAGCCCATGACTTCGGCCAGACCTTGATCGGGCGAGCACCTTAACTACTGGGTCAAACTAGTTCGCAGCCCTACTTAAGGTTATTCAATACTTTAAGAACAGCCGCACACTCCAGCGGGCTTTAGGCGCTCGTTTAGCTCGGCGCGCCAACCGCAATGGCCGCTTGTAATGTAATGTATCTCCGTCTGTAACTCCACAAAGTCATAAAGACCATGTGGGCGTTACGCAGGAGAGTTTTGTATATCACACTCACAGCCTAAGCGGATTTCGGTACGCATTCGGTAGCCAACAGACTTTGTCTCACGCAACAAAGAGAAAGAGGGAAGAATAGCAGAGTCAGGAGAGCAGTTGAGGTAGTGAGTAGCATAGAAGTAGCAGCTCAGGACCGCTGAAAAGGATGAGCCATAGTCGGCAGTTGGAGAGTAGATGTCTTTGCATAAGAATTGTGGAAGCGAGTTCCACAGTGTAGGACCTGCAGAGCTAAAGCTTCTGCCGCCAACTGTCTTTAAGCGGAGGAATGGGATCGCTAAATTATTGTCCACACAGGACCTGAGGGTGCAAACAGGCTAAAACTGATGCAGCAGTTCAACTAGGTATGAAGGAGCCAAGCCGTGGCGGGCCTTGTGGGTCAGCGTAAGAACTTTGCTCTGTATCCTTTGCTCAACCGGCAACTATCCTAGCTCTTTCAGCATAGGAGACGCGTGCTCAAACCTCTGGGACTTGAAGACTAGCCTTGCAGCCATATTCATAGTCAGCAGCAGTGGCCTAATGGCTTTCTTTGGCAGCCCAGCCAAATGGGAATTACAATAATCAAGCCGAGACTGTACTTAGGAGCTAGTTAAATTGTTTACAAGCAACTGTTCGCAGTTCGCAGCCCCACTCAAGGTTATTCATTACTTTAGGAGCAGCGGCACACTCCGGTGGGCTTAAGGCGGTCGTTCAGCTCAGTACGCCTCCACGATGGCTGCTTCGCTGCTTCTGCATCTCGTCGGTGGGAAACCGGCTGGCGCAAGGCTCGCTCGGACGCGAGACTACTACGATGCGAGGAGCTGTTCGCGCGTCCAGCTTCCGGTTCTCCACGCGAGCGAGTCGCACCTCTCGGCTTCTCGTCTCGTTCGACGCCCGAAGCGAGCCATTGGCGGAGGAAGAACATTCCAGGAAGGAAGACATTTCAGCTCGCACGAGCAAGCTTAAAGAAGAGAGAAATCGGGGCGGGCTTCGATTGCAGTACGACAGTCAAACTAGTTTAACGCGTTTATAACGTAACCGTCCGAGCTCACCGGATGCCTAATGAACCTCGGATCGATTACAAGATCCTCAGTCTGGCATGCTGGCCGCCCAGCTTTCCTTTACTGCAGCACCGCTCTACTCGTTCAAGCTCTCGTTTCTCCTGTCACGTGCTTTTAACATCCCCTCCAGCTTCTCAGCATCTCAGCATCTCAGCGACTTTCGGAGTAAATTGAATTGTATCGGATATCGAGCTTTCAGCTCGTACGCACCGACAATTCGAGCTTGCTTCCTGCTACTACGAGGTAGCGGAAATGACCTTGCATCTTTGAAATCTTTGCTAAACGTGCATCGGTTCTGGTCGTCCCAGTGATCTCGTCTTTTTCTTGAAGATGTGAAATGCGTTGGTAACTTTTTTCTGCCTCGCAGGACGTTACTGGTCAGAGGTTAATACTACTCGGTGGCAATAATATCTACGTGTTTGCCTTAGCTTTGGCCCGAGCCTTGTACTTGCTTGGTTTTATGTGCTGGACACCTCACATGTCACCAGGCGTTGGGTAATCGGTTTTCTTACAGTGCGCTGTAAAGCGCGCGAGCAGAGGTAAGTAAGATCTCTTAAAGCACTAAACAGAAAAATAATTACTATATTTCTTTGGTCAACTGCGGCACTACCTTAATCCTCGTTTTATCCTGAATCCCTCTTAGAATGTGAGCCAGGAATCACTAGCATGAGCTTGAGGACTGCCGCCTGCAGCATATTCCGTATCTTCTGTGGAAATTACTTTAACATTCCGATGTACCCAAATGTTAATTCGGCAATTTGCGAAAAAAATGCCTTTCTGCCAGCGCCATGAGGCGCAAAATTTTCATGAAAGTTACGCATTTGCTCGTCTTCTTTACCGTAAAACTTTTAAACTGTGATGTTCAACACAGCCTCTTCTCAAATAAGTGCATGGCCAGTATACTTGTGACGCGTGTCAAGCGACCCACCAAAGGTATCGACTATAATGCTCTCTGCCGCTCAGTCTGCCCTAGGTTTTATGCATCATCCTGGCTATATCAATGTCTGAATTTTTTCGAAACAGGCTTTGGATTTCTACATTTCTCCGTTAGCTGAGTGTCATAGTCGCTGCTGCTTTTTTTTCCTTCGAAAGGACCTATTGTCTCTTGGATGGATATCCCTCACCTGTGCACGTCCTTGGCTCGCCTAACCAAGGACTCACCGACATGACTGACATTACGTCATCTCCGGACTTTAAGAATTTTTAAAAATATGCTATACCCCTGTCGGTTCTACCCAGCCTGGACTCGGTCTGTGAGAATTTTTTTTATAGGCATAATAATAATAATAATAGTAATAATACATTTTATAAAGTGCACTCAGAGAATTCAATATCTTCATAGGCGCTTTTCAAGTGAAATGGCGAAACAAATTGAGGAAGCACGATCAGGTGGTTAGAGGTAGCAAGCTAAATAAACAACAAGAATAACGTGCTTAAGGATTACATGCACAGGGTCGGCATGCAAGTATGGTTAGTGGCAGCAGGCACAGTGTCAGCACACAAATGCACATAAAAGACGAATCACATGGACCGGCTAAATTTGGTCATACATAGATGCGTTTTTAGTTTCTTTTTAAATGTGGATGACTCAGGAAATGTCGTGACCCAGGTCTGGAGTGAGTTACAGGCTTTGGTACTATACAAACTAAGGGCATGGTCTCCAAAGAATTTGAGGTACATGCCTAAAAAAAATAGCCCGCCAACAATATTTATAATGAAATATTGCAATACAGATTCTGTCATTATTATTTTATTCTCATGAATTAGTGAATATCAACAATATGTATAATACAAAGTTTCAATACCATATTTAATATTATAAAAATTATTAATAACATTAATAATGCCTACCTGAAAAAGGTATGTATTCAAAACTTGCAAGTCGGAATTTGAAACTTAAACACTGAGCTAGAAACTCTTTAGCTTTATGGCTCAAATTAGAGCTTGAGGTTTGAGTTCACTTAGCGTGTTATGAAAATTTACTTTTATTATTTGTATTTTAGCTCTTCGTATTACTTGATACTTTCTTTCACGATTATCTCTTCAGCCAATCAATTTGTCTCTCGCTCGTTACTTAATACACGAAGCGAATCATGTTGGCCTTTTCGGGCTTAGAGAAACCTACGATTGCTCTGCGTTAACCATTCAAGGCTCTCTTTCGAATAGTTCGGTGTAATCTTCAAAAGCTTTGCGGCGTCGCAGACTAAGATTTGCGAGACGCGAGTCTGCTTTCGTCTTACGAGTCCAAAGCAACGTGCTGATTGGATGAGTGGCTGCGATTGGGTGGATCGTTAGCTCGTTGCATGCATACGTTCCGATCGTTTAAAGGAAAGGGTAGCCGAGCAGCGGACGACGTCATTGGTGAATGGCTTCGCGCGCCAGCTCACGGGCAACCTGCACCTCGTCGCAGGCTATTATCGCGTTGCTGTTGACTGCCATCTCGTGGCGCTCCTCTGCGCTCTTCGCAGAAACGCTCGTGCGGGTGCTCTTCACCACCGAGACGCGCTCTCGGCGGCCGCTGAGACGCTCTCCTCCGCTACGACGCTCGCGCTGCTGCGCTTGGCGGCCAAGACGTCGGTCTCACGGATGCATGTCGCTGCCGCCGCGACGCTCTTGATGTTACGCCTCGCAGCCAAGACGTCACTCCCTCGTGGGCTGCCTGGGCCTGGTCGCAGGCTGCTGCCGCCTCGCCGCTGACCGCAATCTCTCGGTTCTCCTCTGCGCACGGGGCCGAGATGCTCGTGCCGATGCTCTCCACTACGAAGAAGCTCTCGTCACTGAGCTCTGCGGCCAAGGCATCGCTCTCTCGGGCCGCACTCTTTGCCGCCGAGATGTTTTCCGCTCCTGCGACGTTCTCACCGGCCGCCTCTTTCGCCTCCGCTTCCGTCGCGCTTTAGCAGCCGCTGCCCTTTGCCCCCGAGGCTTCTCGCTTTCGTCGATCGCAAGCCTGGAGCTCCGACGTGCCGACGGGGCCGGCTCTCACTCTTAGGCTGAGCTCTCTTTGACGTTCACAGCTCCAATTGTTCGCACTCTATCCCAGAAACGCAGAGCTGCCGCATTCTGGGAATTAAGAATTCAGACTTCTGGAAATTGCTGGTCATTGATGGTTGCTTGAGTACCGTGCTGAATACTTGCGAATTTGAATTAAACATTCATCGAAATTAAATATTCATCAATACATTTATAATCAGATATAGTTTATTTAATTTATTTTTAATTATGCAATTTGCGATATATATATATATATTATAATATATATTAAATCTATTATACAATATATATATATATATTGTACAATATATTTAGTTTTAAATATTTAATAATATTGAAATATTTATTGAATTATAATTTTAATATTGGAATTCGATTAGTCGGATAAATTAATTGGCTGTGCTGCTAGCAATGTTTACCTCCATAATTAATCATTGAGATTATACGATTCCAAAACGGAGACTGATGCCAATTTAGAAGGTTTGTTTTTGTAGGACGATACTAGTGGAGATTAAACTAGTGTAGGATAGTGCGAGTATGAGCATTTGCTACTTCCGTGTGAATTCAACGTTCCGAAGCGATCAGTTTAAACGCAAAAGAAAGGTTTCCGTCGTCAAGAATCAGCCATAACGTATAAAAACACTCCTGCACAACTAGCAAACAGTCGCTTAACTTCAAGCGTTGAAACCTCAAGCACAATCTAACTTAAAACCTGAAGCTCAACTAACTGCTTTTCCCATGAGTCAGGCTTTCGTAAAGCAAAAGAAATTGACATCCTTCTTTTAGTGCATTTTTAGAGCAACATTAGCGAAATTTATTTGTTTTTGACGTCTGGGGCCAGGGTTAGACTTGCAATATTTGCATGTAGGCGCGGATAGATCCGAAATGAATTAAAAAGTGTAGCATAAAATCGTAAATCGTGCATTTAACTCGAACTCAACGGCTGTTAATCAAGCGAAATTAAGAGGGCGCATTTTCGTAGTCGGTGAAAATCAGAGGTCAGAGTGTACGAATTTGTAAAGCCCGGGCGGCTGCAATGCTGCAGGGGCTGAGCTGGGCAAATGGCCCCTGCCCCATGTGGCTTTGCCACTGCCTGCATTTCATTAGGAGCTTTTAATTGCCACTAGTCGAAAATAGCAGGTATAAAATCCGCTGATGAGCCATTTCTTAAATTGGCCGTTAAAGCTTGCTTAGCCCAGCTTGTAAGCCCCTAGAGATTGCATTACAAAAAAAATAATTCAAGTGATTTCGTTTATTTATCCAACAAGCGAAGATTCTTTTACATTACCAGAAAGAAATAAGCGGCATGAGTTGGTCGTAATTATTTCGATAAGTTTTGCCGGATCCTCTGTAAGGGTAGTGGGACCAATGACCGCAGAGGGTAAGTCGATTCAGCAACGCAAGTTGTTAGTTTTAAATGGTCTGGTCAATGTTGGTGCAATAGCAACGTCCAAGAGCCTACATAGAGAGAGAGAGAGAGAGAGAGAGAGAGAGAGAGAGAGAGAGAGAGAGAGAGAGAGAGAGAGAGAGAGAGAGAGAGAGAGAGAGAGAGAGAGAGAGAGAGAGAGAGAGAGAGAGAGAGAGAGAGAGAGAGTGAGAGAGAGGGTGAGAGATAGAGAGAGAGAGAGAGAGAGAGAGAGAGAGAGAGAGAGAGAGAGCTTTGCCTCTGTCCCTCTCTGTCTCTCTCTTTGTGTCGTTTTCTGTTGCTCTGTCTGTCACACACTCTTTCTCTGCTGTCGTTCTCTGTCTGTCACTCTCTCTGTCTCTCTGTTTCTCTGCCTGTCTCTCTGGGTCTCGCTGCCTCACTGCATTTCTGTCTCTTTCTCTCTGTCTCTATATCTGTCTCTATCCGTCTAACTGTCTTACCCTGTCGCTCTGTGTTTCTCTGTCTCTTTGTCTCTCTGGCTCTCTGTCTCTCTATTTCTCTCTGTATTAATCTCTATCTCTGTTTCTCTATCTCTATTTTTCTGTCTCTCTGCTTCTCTTTCTTTGTCTCTCTATCTCTCAATTTCTCTCTTTTCCTCAGTCGCTCTCTCTCTCTCCCTCTCCCCTTGTCTCTCTGTCTCTTTCTCTCTGTCTCTTTCTCTCTGTCTCTTTCTGTGTCTATACCTCTCCTTTCTCTATCTACCTCCCTCTGTCTGTCTGTCTGTCTTTCTGTCTCTCCCTCTCTCTCTCTCCCTCTCTCTCTCTCTCTCTCTCTCTCTCTCTCTCTCTATATATATATATATATATATATTATATATATATATATATATATATATATATATATATATATATATATATATATATATATATATCTATATATATATATATATATTTTTCCCTCTGTGTCCCTCTCCGTGTCTCTTCGCTGGTCCCGGCAGTCACTCACAACAGCAATCGAGCATAGAGATTGCTTCTAGTCGACATCGATACTTTCCCCGCGGCTCACCTGTTTTTCCGCTTGGCTCGGAAACACGCCGTTTCCCGCCGAACTCCCCGGCTTGTCTTCTTTGCTGTCGTCGATTAAACTCCGCGTTGGCATCTTCGCCGCACAGTGCCGTTAGCCGAAAGCCTACCCTGAAATTTTTTATTCCGTCTTTCGTCTCTCGTTCCTGTCATACCTACTTTGTCGTCCTCGAAAAGCTCTGCGTTAAGATAGTCCACCTTTCGCATTCTCTCAAGCTGACCGTTACCGTGGTTACCGGTGCTGACGTCTGCACTACTCAGTAGTGCAGTTGAAGAAGCGCCGAGCAAGAAGAAAAGCGGATGAGTGAGCGACTGTTGTAACAAATCTGGTTTGGTGGCTTCGTCACTTTATGACAGAACAGGCGCCGCCGCCAGCTCAGAGCTCACCGTGGTGCTTATCCTTGCTAACTCGTGACGAATGATGCTAGCCGACTTAAAAGCCTCTTTTGTATGGCAATTGAAGGGCCGTTACGACTATCACCACCGCTCGTAGCTGCGACAAGGGATCGCCCATCTCAGGATTAGAAACAACGACGTCGGAACCGAGGTCGTGAAATGCAACCGCCTTACCTAGCGTGCCATCACGGCTCACTACGAACCTGGCATCATGGTGGCTAGTAGCTTTGGAAGAGGTGCGGCCGCAATAAGATCAGTATAGTGGAAATGCAGTGGCGGAATACGGCAGAGCCAGTAAGAGCGACCTTTTACCTTAGGTAAAAGCCGTTTCCCGAGCGAACAGCTATTAGAAATTGTCTATATTTATTTATTATTTATTTATTATTATTTATATTCTATATTTATTTATTATCTATATTTATTTATTATTCTATATTTATAAATATTGTCTATTAGAAAGTGCTGATCAGTTGCAAGCATCCATGGCACCAGCCGTGGAGCAAAGCGACTGTCGTTCGGAGTCAAGAGCTGCACCAAACTTTCTAACTCAAATTAAAGATTAGACTACGGATTTCGTAAGGACGAAATTTATCTTGCACACCCCCTAATTATTACATTACTGCATAGCCTGCTCTTAGGCGTTACAATTAACGCACTGAGAGTAATATAATACTCGTAATATTACTAATAAAATATTTGACGTATCGCCCTCAGAGAACTTAATCTCCCTCTAGATGGTGAGCCGTCATAGTACAGAAGGTATGGTGGTCAACTTTCATGACCTCAGTTTCGAGCTCGTGCGTTCAAATCCTGCCATTGGACTATCCTTTCGTCACGCTGTGCTGCAAGCGGCGTTGATAGCTGTAAAGGATATTCTTTTGCAATACAAAAAGGCTGTTCAATCAGCTAGTATTCTAGGCACAGTACATTTACTACAAAGGAAGTGCGATCGAATGGTTAGTGGTAGCATGCTCGATAAGTAACAAGAATAACACGGTTAGGGGTCGCATGCACAAGTTCAGCATGCAACGATGGTTAGTGGCAGCATGCATATCTCAATGTTATGTTATATACGGCACATTATAAACGTATACAGTATTACGAACGCATACTTTCTACACTACTGTATGTTATATTTGACTATTAACTACAATGCAATTTATGGTATATATATTATAACCGTCGAGATGTTAATATATAACGGTCATAATCTGGCAGATCTGAGTATCAATTGTCAGTAGACCATGCAATACACGTATTATGACCAATCCATTTTGATCCGAGATTCTACAAGTCAAGCTTGCTGAAAATATTAATAAATGGTGCTTGCAAACAATCACATGGCACGCAGTTCAAATATGCAACGATTCTGCTAGCGGGTTACCGGCCTGTGTCCATGCCACATCGCGGGCGGACCACAGCTGTGTACCAACAGACCCTGACGGTGAATCAACTATCTGGCCACCAGTAGGTTACTGGCCTGTGTCCACGCCACATCACAAGCTCAGCAGAGAAGCCGGCATACAATACATACATACACACGTACATACGAACTACACGCCCCCTGATCTTAAGGTCGCAAGTCGGGAGCCGGCATGCAATATATACATGCATACGTACATACGAACTACAAACGTTATTTAAGTAAAGGCAAGAAAGTAAGTTGAAAAATTAACTTCTGCTAGCCTCTTGCAGAAACAACTGCAAGATTGACCGTTGCACGACTTCAACTAAAGACTCGTGTCGCAAATTGCAAAGAACCGGCACCGGCTCTTGCACCACCTTTTCTTCGGCTTCTAACCACCCTCTCGCCATTTTCCCACTAAATTGAAGTCGTTTAGTCAATAAGAAATCCTTCTCAGTTTGTTGCGCATCGAAAGTCCGAAACCTACATCCGGATAGCGACCTTAAACCAGCTTTCATCAGATGAGTCTCAGCTGAAGATGCATCTGCTCCGCTTTGCTTTACTGGCTCTCAATTAATTTGTACAAAAAAAGTTTGTTTCGTGTTCGCGTTGCTTGTTTGCGAGTGCATTAGTCAGTGCATGTTACTAACTGTGCATGTGTCTACCTAATCGACTGCATTTAGTGTCTTGTGCACGGTTGCATGTTGACGTAAGCAAGTTACTTGTGAGCTTCGGCATGGTTCTCTAAACATAGTACAACGCAAGTCATATAAAGTTGCTTATTTTCATCAACGTATGAAAACAATGCATAGATATTTATTTTTCGAATGGCATTATGAAAGTCACCTATCACTTTTATAATTTTATACAAGTATATATGTAGACCTACTCTACTGTCTATTACCTTCGTCATAATTACAGTATTCCCATGAACAACTTAGGGACACTTCAACTTTGCGTTGGAAGAGAAGACGTCGCTGGCTAAAATGCATATTATTTTGGCTTCCAGCAAAAGACGCTTCACTTCGCTAGTATATGTAATCGGAGCTAGATTGGACTATTGACTACGAAAGTATCCCATAAAGTGAAACTTAATCTTCAGACAATATGGTTTCTCAATGGCCTATAGCTAACCATTCAAGTAAATCTAAAATTGACCCGAACTTTCCGACGATTCTGAACTTCTGAAGTACCTTTCATCTCGTCAAGGCATCGCTGCCTCTGCACTGCAATGGTTCAGGTCCAAGCTGGTTTGGTCCAGTGGTTTAAGGTGCTCGCCTCGACCAGGGTCCAGCTCAGGTCATGGGCTCGAGCCCCGAGGCATATGTTAAGCACCTGAATAGAGATTCGGTTCTCTCAGGGCGCTATACAAATGAATTATACTTATTCTAATATCTCAGTGGGAGACCAGAGCATTGATGTAAATGGACAAAGGTCATCAGAGGAAGTTCTGAAATTTTGGGTACCACAGGGCTCCGTGCTTGGTTTAGTTCTTTTCACAATTTATACCCTCCCTCTGCCGATGTGATTCTAGAGATTAATCTAGGCTTTCACTTTTTTTGCGGATGACACTTAGCTTTATCTTTGCTTCAATCTCTTCCAGCCCTCTAGCTCGTCTAATTCTCTCAGCTCCCTTGCTGCATGTATTAACGATATCGGCACATGGATGGCAGGCAGTTTTCTTAAATTGCATGATGATAAAACCAACTTACTAGATTATGGGAAAACCAACCGTGACTCAGATATTAGAAAGGCGAACGCTCACAATCGGCTCTGCCTGCATATCTCCTGTTGAATCTGCACGAAATCTAGGTGTCAAGTTCCAAAGTGACCATTTATTGGACGACCGCATTAGCTCTACCGTCAAGTCTGCCCACTTTCAGCTGCATTACCTTACTAAATTTCGGGCTTGTTTAGATCTGCATTCCACATATAAATTTGATCATGTATTTGTGATATACCTTATTGACTTTACCGTAGGAAAATATTTTTTTTAATGTGATAAATTCAAGCCTGCCTCATTAAGGGGATTTTAGATATGATGGAAATCAATAACTTTGGAGGGCTTGATTCTTTAGATGGTCTTGAGTTCAAATAATCGGTGGACGCATTTCAATTGACGGGAAACATGGGAGTCCGTCCACCAACCAAAGTGTCTACCCTGCCCGTGGAAAACCTAAATGGTTTTTGCATCAACGGCCTGAATTATGTAGTTATTGTTACCGGAACTTGATGGTGGTGCTCACTATTGAACCTGGTGCCTATCGAGTCTTCGAACTTGTTGCATACTTAGGTCACAGAGAATCCGAATGCTAGCAGCAAGCATTCACTGTCAGCTACGGTCAGCCCAAGCAGAAATTGGGGAAATCTGAGGAACTGCAGAGTTCAAAAATTGCAATTTTCTCGGTAACATTGATCAGTTAACATTTGTTACACACAATTGCAGTCAACTTCGATATACACAGGAAAATCCACTCAAGGTCTTTGTTCTTACCACTCACATAGTCACTCTAAGCAATCTTTTCAATGGCTTGTTAAAATTCACTCGTTAAGCGAGAGATTTCTTGCTTCGACATAAAGCAGTGGCCATTTCCGGATATCCAATGACTTTGAGTGTTTACCGATAAGAGCTTTCCAAAAATTGGCACTTTGATTTCTTCTCCGTTCCAAAAGTGTTTCAACGAGACAACGGATTGCAAAAGGATCATCTTCGTAATAAAACTTGTTGGCAAACAATTCAGGACGTTGAACAACGTACGGCAAATCTGCAGATACGAATATGCAAACGTCGCGAACGAATCTTCCAGAGCACTTGTGATCAGTCTGTTGGGAGCGCCAAAGCACGGCTCTCGCGGCAGAGACACTCTGCCCGCCTCCCGGGGCTGAAGGCAGTGACAAAAGCGTGGCGAAGTAGTGCTCCTCCGGACCCCAGGTGTCGCTAAACCAGTCGTGCAGTTGCCGTGAGAAAGGGTCGTCCAGCATGTACTCGACGAATGCACGACTAAAGGCTCCGTTTGAAAGGCTCTTGAATATCGTGACGTTGCCAGGCGGTGGCTCTTTTGAGTAGTTCTTAGAGGCACATTTCACAGTCCGATTCGCTGCAAGGTCTTTGCACCAAATGCTGGTTTTCTGGCGCCAAGCATCGGATGCCTTAATTTTATATATGCGGAAATGACTGGAACCGTTGAGGTTTATGTACGTCTCAACAATCTCGAGGTTCGTTTTAAGCGGCAGCTCCTGCCCTGCCAGATTGATGAAATAGCGCCACTGTATCTGAGACGAGCGGGCCACTCTCATACACTCGAGGTCGGCATTCATCTGAGAGGCGCTGGCATAGACGTAGTCATAATCGAGCCGTGCAAGTCGGACGTTCGGAAGGCACTCGGTCATTCGGCGGACAGCAGCGAGAAAAATGGCAGGGGCCTTAGCGTCTGCATGAATGCAGTAGAAGTTTTGAGGAGCGTATATAGAACGAAGAAGGAGTTCCAGCTGAGTGGCGCACGTGTGGACGCGAAGGCTGAACGCTAGTGGGAAGTCCGATTCCTTTTCCGAGGGCTCGTAGCCGCTGGTGACGATTTGAAGACGCCTGCATGACGTCTGAGCCAGTGTGCGATCTCGGTAGCAGCCAAGCCCTTTTTTGTACTGAGACACCAGTTTTCGCACGGTCGTTTGCTCATCTTTATCGTCTTTCAGTAGCAGATTGCAACGTGCTGTCGTATAGTTAAGATATTCAGCCAACCAAGCTGGAGGCTGAAATAACGGCATTTTTTGTGATCTTGTGCTAGCTTGTATACGGTAGACCCTCTTCAATGATATATTAGTGTGTAAGAGAATGCTCCCCATGCTGACAGCTACCACGAAACATATAAGAACAAGATGCTTGCAATGCAACTGGCCGACAGCTTTAAAGAGCACATGCTTTCGCCTCTTATTAGGTCCTTGATTTACCAATATAGCCATAGTTGGAGTTGTTACGATCTAGCTCTAATCCACCAGTTCTTGTTGAACACGCAAGCCAGGCTTTGCATGTACCATAGGAGATATTGTAATGGACATTGCTTCCTGAATTAAAGCAGACATTGCTGGTGGCTGAGTTTTTTAGCTGAGATTTCTGAAGCTGGAACAACCAAATATCCTACAACGACATTGATTATGACATAAGTACTTTTGCCTGCATTGAGCTTAAGTGTGAAATTGCAAAGCTTAACGTTCAAAATTGACCCTGCCAGAATATCTGCGGTTGCATTTGCACAAAATCTATGTGTTTCGTTCCAAAGCGACCTTTCCTTAGACAACCCTATGGGCTCCACAGTCCGTCTGCCAACTTGTAGCTATATAATATTGCTAAAAATTAGAGGATGAGGGAGAGGCGGTTGGTCAAGCTGCTTGCCGCACCTCGTGTCGTGGTACCGTGTAACGCCTGATACCGCCAGCCGTAGGTGCGAAGGCGGAGGCGGCGGCCACTTTAAACGGCTACTACCCCGACTGCTGTAAAGAAGTTCGCACGCTGCTCACCATGAAGGGATCAATCAAAGTCAGCAGCTGCCGCTCATTGAGGCGTCGTGTTCTGCCCAGGTTGCAGTAGAAGCTAGTCCAGCACTTTCTTAAAGTTCGAGCGCTGCCGTTACCGAGAAGACTCGGTTCGCCAAGCCTGCAAAGTAGGAACTACTCGGGCCAGGCGACCTAGCTCTGCCCTCGGGAAGCGGTGGCGGTGCACACAATAGTTCTCAGCATGAACAGACAGTTAGTTTGTCGATAAACGCGTGCGATAAACGTCTCTCATTAGCCGTAGCGGTATTCTATCTCCGCCAGTAACTCCACAAAGTAAAAAAGACCATGTGGGTGTTACGCAGGAGAGTTTTGTAGAGCGCACTCACAGCCTAAGCGGCTTTCGGTACGCATTCTGTACCCAACAGACTTCGTCTCACGCAACAAAGAGAAAGTGGGAAGCATAGCAGAGTCAGGAGAGCAGTTGAGGTAGTGAGAAGCATAAAAGTAGCAGTTCAGGACCGCTGAAAAAAATAAGCCATAGTCGGCAGTTGGAGAGTAGATTTCGTTGCGTAAGAATTGTGGAAGCGAGTTCCACAGTCTAGGACCTGCAGAGCTAAAGCTTCTGCCGCCAACTATCTTTAAGCGGAGGAACGGGACAGCTAATTTATTGTCCACACAGGACCTGGGGGCGCGAACAGGCTGAAACTGATGCAGCAGTTCAGCTAGGTATGAAGGAGCCAAGCCGTGGCAGGCCTTGTGGGTCAGCGTAAGAACTTTGCTCTGTATCCTTTGCTAAACCGGCAACCATCCTAGCTCTTCCAGCAAAGGTGACACGTGCTCAAACCACTGGGACTTGAAGACCAGCCTTGCAGCCATATTCATAGTCCGCTGTAGTGGCATAATAGCTTTCCTTGGTAGCCCAGCCAAAAGGGAATTACAATAATCAAGCCAAGACAGAATTAAAGAGCTAGTTAAATTTTTTACAAGCCACTGTGGGAGACAGCTTCTAATCTTGGATAGGGATCGGATGTGATGGCTAGCTGTAGAGGCAGTCTTCTGAATGAAGCTTTTGAAATTGAGGCAGCTGTCGTACACGACACCTAGATTACGAGCAGGTGGTGAAGGTCGCACAATAGCATCACCTATTAGAACAGCAAAGCCTTTTAATCCAGCCACACGCTTAGGGTGTCCTATGAGAAGCAGTTCGGTTTTATCGTCTTTTAATTTCAGGAAGTTTTCCGTCATCCGGAATCGAATATCGGCAAGGCAAGCATTTAGTTTCTCAGTTGCTGCAGCAGATTCCGACGGTTTAAATGACAAATACAACTGAGTATCGTCAGCATAGAAGTGATATCCTATTCCATGGGCCTTAATCACTTTTCCCAGAGGTTGCGTATAAATGAAGAACAGCAAGGGACCAAGTACAGACCCTTGAGGGACTCCACAGGTGACCCTTCTCATGTCTGAGACCTGACCACCACACGACACGGATTGAACACGATCGGACAAGTAGGATTTAAACCACGCCAGTGCTTCGTCTGCCAGACCGATCGTTGTTCTCAATCGTTCAAGCAGAACTTCGTGATCAATGGTGTCGAAGGCAGCAGACACTTTGGAACAGATTGAAGCACAACACGGACGCTTTCCTCAAGCGTTGCACGTTTTCCTGACCGAGTGACCCTCGCTAGTTCCGGTTGCTGCACGACGCGTACAAAGCGCAGTGACCCATTGTTTGCAATACGCCGACCTCAACAACGCGGCACTTGTTATTCTGTAGGCAGTGCTAACGACAACACCGACTTTGAAAAAAGCACAACCTTTGATACGACCGGTGACTTCCAGCCGAGTGGCTGCGACGCCTACATTCGCGTCCGCAGCACTAGGACTTGCTGACTTACTGACCGTTGCTCCAAGAGAATGACGGTGGTCTCGAGCATGGCATACACGATAACGGACAGGTCAATTATATATATATATATATATATATATATATATTTATATACTACATCATAAGCACTCAGTTAGAATTCAGTGGCGAAGCTCGTAGCTCTTAATCGAGGATCAGCTGTCAACTCTCAGTCAACTTTCGCGCGGAATTACGACGGCGTAAGGAATGAGAAACGCGAACTCCGTACATATAATTCACATGATTGATTGAAACCTCGTACCTCGAGTAGTTCCAAGCAGCAGAACTCTCTCACTCTGTCTACATTGACTTCGCAGCCACTGCAACGTGTTGGCAGCAAGCTTCCCACTGCTGGCAATAGAGAGCAGCCCGGTGCCGTCTGAATTGATTGAAACAGCAAGGTGAGCTTACAATAGGCACAGATTGAAAAGCTAATCGGAATACTTGGTAGTAGTTGAGGCTCCGGCAGCCTAGACAATAGAGCTTCTGTTTGCGATTGACGAATAATCTCGACCGGCCATTGTAGACCAGCCTTCGCGTAGACAGCTCACCTGATCAGATCAAGATTACCCAGAGTGCTTGAGAATATGCTTGCCAACAATTTGCAGACGCGGCGGCAGTGCGGCCTTTTCAGCCGCTCGGCTGGGTCCGCTCAAGCGTGTACTTCGGCACACGCTCGCTACGAGCTCGCAAAGACGTTTGCGGGACGTTCGCCCCGGTTACACAGTCAGTCTGGAGAGGACACGCAAACGGTGAATAAAACTTTCATTGCTCTGACTGAATGGAAATAGACGGGTCAGCTGCATCCGTTCATGCATGTTTGACACCCTCTTTCCCGCCGAGTGGGAAGCTCGCTGCGTTTTCGGGACGATCACTAGCTTCTCGTAAAAAGCCAAGCCTTGGAGAGCGGTCCAGATCACGTCAATACCCTCGTTAATATACAATAATTTAATTCGCTTGTATAGAGCCCCAAGAGAACTGAATCACTATTCAGGTGCTTCACATATGCCACGGGGTGGCAGCCTGTAACCCCGGTCATTAACGTTGACCTTGCTCGTAGCGAGCACCTTAACCAGTCGGCCAAACCAGGTAGCTATACGTAGCCACCACGCAAAAACTAAATCTGTGGTGGCATTACATGATGGCAGCTCTGACATCTAATTTGTAGCTTCTTTTGGTCCATTGGCTTGGGGTACGTGAGTGTCTTTCTAGGTGAGTTAGGAGTGAGGCACGTGGTTTAGTTAAAAAAACTAGGGAAAGAGAAGCTCTTTTTTTTGCATACGATAGTAAGCCTAATGAACTTGCTAAAGTGTCTCCCATTTCCATGGGATAATTTAAGACAGGATTTAAGGTGTTGGCTGGACCGGAGGTGACCCGGAAAAATAGCCCCTGAAAAGATAGCCCGAAAAAAATGGTATGCACACAAAACAGCACAAAACAAAATAACCCCGACACAATAGACCCGACAAATCTGATAATTTTTAGATACAATCCTACTAACGAAGACTTAAAATACAAAATTAAAGTTTATGGTTTAGGATTTGGGGCTTAGGGTTTAGGGTTTACACTTAATTTATTAACATCTCTTTTCCTTCATGTGATCCTATGTTGTCCATATTGACAGATCGATATGGACAGGAATGATTATTAGAAATACGGCGGTAAAAGAAGCAAAAATAAATAGGTTAAATGTGGATTGTTCTTTAGTAAATTATTCTTGAATCATTTAAAATTTTGGAGGAAAACTATATTTCCATTTGTGTTCACGTTTTAAATTTTTCAGTAAAACGTTTTAAAATTTTACTTTCATAATCTTAATGGAATATGTTCAATGCTATAAGGTAATCGAAGCATACAAGATTTGTAACGATATTCTTTTAATTTATCTGAGCTATTTTGTCGAGGCTATTTTGTCTGGGGCTGTTTGGTGTGCACGCTGTTTTGTCGGGCTGCAGATATCTTTTAATCTCAGTAATCTACCTTACCTTCGCATCATGCTTGTATGACTTTCTTGGCTTCAATGCACAGTTTTCAGTTACATAGGTTTGCACAGCTGTCATAGTATGGAGAGCCATTTCTGAAAATGCATGCTACTGCCAACGCTGATAACTTGACCGCTGGAGGCGGCGGGATGAATGGTAGCCTCGAGCACTACTTCCGTGTTGTCATTAACAATGCAGCAGCTGGCGTACCAAACACCGTCTACTATCTTAATAGGTAACGAGGACGATCAAGATGCGATGGATGGCTGGAATAGGCATTTTACTAGACGTGTGTAATATCTCTCAATATTTGGCAGTTCTGAAATAAAGACTGCTCATTGCAGCCAATAGCGAATGAATATTCGACATTTGAAGAGGCGGCCAGAAACCCAACTGTTTCTTACAGCATTTTCCCGTCCAAATTGACTGTGGCTGTGAGGATATGCTATAGGTTTCTTGCTTTTCAAATCGTTTAAGGTGCTTTACACATGCTGTACAAGAAGAATGTGAATTGGTATCTTTTTTTTGTAAATTATGCTAGAATGAAAGAATACTAAATCATTTAGAGTTGCATTCAAGAATATCTACGTCTGAAGCACAACTATCAACGTCAAGGTTCTGTCACTTAGTTTTAGATCCCTCCATTCTCTGACTCCAGCCGACCTATCTGAACCACTCTTCAACCAGGACAAGATTCGTACAACCCGCTGATCTTACTAGAATCGTTCCAGCCATACCTTGTACAAATCGCCAAAGAGTTGGAAATGTTGTTCATTTTTCTTGTGTTCTCAAAACCCGGAGCTCACTCTTCTCGAACTACCGACGCACGTTGCAGCTTCACCTGACACGACGACACATAAAAAAAAGCTTTAAACGCACCTGTTTTGCTGATTCTTTGTGATACGTTTCTCGTGTGTTTACATCGTGCCTGCTGCTTGCGGATGTTGCCACCAATAACTTCGTAATGCCTACTATGTAGCATCTGTAATGTACGTAGCGAGAGATTCAGTTCTCTGAGGGCGCTAAGCACATGTATTGTTGTTATATTATTGTTTATGACTAACTTGCATCTTTTTAATCCCCTACAATGTCAAAATAAGTGTTGCATTGACACACCTGAATACAATTACTGAAAATGAGATATAAGCTACGATCCATATCTAGAAGCGTTGCTAGAAAGATGCTCGAAAGCAATTGTAATAAACATATGGCTAACGTCTCTGGTTAGGCTATGACATGTCTTCGGACTATGTCAGGCAGGTTTGAGCAAATGTGTGTTGGTATCTGATAAACTGTGGATTTCAGATGAAACAGTTTGAACGTGCATGTATACCCAGTGGCAGTATGTAGCTCCGTCTGGACTTCAGAAAAGCCTCGAATATTTACGCTAAGGCCTAAGGTGCTTGCGTATCCAGATCCATCCAGGTCGTGGTTTCGAGTCCAGCAACAGGAATCCTTTATTGCTCTCTGCGAGTGCGGGGCCATAATCACTAAGGCTCTTCAGCCGCTTTATAAGTGAGAATACTGGATCAACTGAAATTCTATTACAAACGCAACCACGAAGTAGGCACTGGGATGCAGCTGAAATACTAGCATGTTTTCGGTACTTCGACGTTACCCGAAAATCAAAAGCTTCTCTCGCAAAGAGTCTTTCTGAGAAAGATGACAAATATATTGCAATTAGAAGAATAAGAGTAAGGACAAGAACGAGAGCAAGTGAGATTAAAATTGATGGATTAGGGCCTTAGAAACTCATACACTGAGAATAGCACCCTTTACGGTAAATGTCAGATTCAAGCCTTGCATCCGGTGATCAACCAAGCACAAAATCTAAACTGAATTTCTCGAGTGTTAAGGTAATCCTATATTCATCAAAAAACTATATGAGGCTTAGTAGCTTTTTCGGAAGATCAGCCAATAGTAAGTTATAGTACCCCAAAGGAACCGTTATAGCAGCGTAGAGTATACCCCCAGGCCGGAGTATACCCAGGGTACAAGTGGCTTAGGCCACTTCATGCCTTTCTTGGCAAAAATTGTACCCCATTACATCGATAGTGTTGAGCCATATAAACACGCATCCGTACGTGCTGGCTCTAAAATCCTTCCGGCGCCTGCCCGGGCACCTCTTTCTCAGTCTTCCACTTCTTATATTGAGGCGCTCATTACTCCGGTCTCTCCACTGCCTCGTCTTTTACACAAAATCTTTCTTAAGTCAGAATGTTGGCTATCTTATGATTACCGAAAGACCCCATGCTCTGCACAGGCTCTAGAAAACCCTTTAGCGAAGCAGTGCACCAACTCATTGTGACTTATCGCCGTTACAGACGGTGAAGCATGTACATGCTGCATAATTCTGAGCGGACCAGGATTTAATATGGATTTTTTAGAACCCAGGATTCACTTTCAGGTTGTAAGGGTGGCTGGCATAGTCACCCGGATTTTCGTCGATCGGCTTTAAATACACGAAACTGTATGTTTTTCTCCAGCGTTGGCTTAATTCAAGCTGTAAGAGTCTAGCGTATTTAAAATTGAAGAATACCTGCAACTAATCCTTCAGCTCAGTAGGACCAGGGCTCTGAAGCTCGCCTCCGAAATCTCTTTGCATAGATATAGATGTACCATATATATAGCCCTAGCCTGTAACGATGCAGTTCCTGGAACGGTTAAGAATAGAGTGCATTTCACGCCTTTCGGCAGCAGCAGCAGGCGCATAGTGTGGGCTAGCAGGAAGAAGGACGAGGCCGGTCAAGGGCAGTAGCAAGAGACGACTTCCTATGGCTTTCTGCTTTTATCACCCCAATGCTGATCATTGGTTTGATGGCTGTGTCGTAGAGCCTCATCGCACCGATGCATTCGTAATCACCAAAATCTCGGTGAGCCGTGATGGCACACTAGGTAAGGCGGTTGCTTTCACGACCTCGGCCCGAGTTCGATTCCTGCATTGGGCGATTCTTTACCGCCAATGCAAGCGGTAATGACAGCCGTAAAGGCTCTTCTGTCGCTATGCAAAAAGAGGCTGCTTAATCAGCTAGGATTTATTATTATTTATTATCTCACCTAGCCATGAAAAACGAGAAACGTGTCACATTTCTACAAAGCTAGACGATCGTGTCCTGCTACTATCGTGCTTTTATGCAACTTGAACGGTTACTCATTGAAAAGCGGAAAAACAAATTCTGACTACAGCTTCAACTGCTTTGGAAACTGCTTAAATTGATTGGCTTGAACACATATTACGCTCACATATACCATTTTTAGACATCTGTGAAAGCTCTTTGTCGGATATTAACGAAAATTCGCTGCAATAAAATTTGCACCGAACAAACCAAAATATATACAAGATAAAGTTACAGTTAACAATTTCGTCCTTGCGTTATATTTCAAACGGAATATATTTTTGCATGGAAGGGCACGGTTTGGCCTATTTTCTTACACTCAGGTATAATAAAAATTATAATAATAATGCACTTGATAAAGCGCATGCAGATAACTTGATCTCTCTCTAGGCGCTTTACATTTGCTGCAAAGTGAAATGCAATTGAATGGCAAGTTAAATCATGCTTGAAAAACAAACAAAATGATTAACATGGTTAGGGGTGACATGCACAGGGTCGGCATGCAAAATTTAGTTAGTGGCAGCATGCACAGTGTCAGCACCCATAAGCACATCAAGGACGAATCACAGGGACCCGCTAAATGCTGTCCTAAATAGGTGTGTTTGTAGGTTCCTTTTAAATGTGGTCAGGTCAGGGGATGTTCTGAAGCGGGTCGGGAGGGAGTTCCAGGCTTTGGGAGCATACGAACTAAATGCACGGTCTCCAAAGGATTTAAGGTTTGTATGAGGTATTTCTAGACTGTTGGATTCCGAAAAGCGGGTGGTACGACGCTTAGCCTGATGGGGTAGTATATCAGACAGATAGGCTGGAGCCATAGAATGAAGGGACCTAAAAGTGAGCGACAAAACCTTGAAGTCAATCCGTTGCTTGACTGGTAGCCAGTGCAGGTCGGCGAGAAGTGGAGTAATGTGGCAACTGCAACGCTCACGACAGACAAGCCTAGCTGCAGAGTTTTGCACCAGCTGCAATCGCCTGATCGCACATGCTGGTAGGCCAGTAAGCAGTGAGTTGCAGAAGTCGAGACGGGATGTCACGAATGCACGGACCAACTTAGATGTGGTATCTTCATCTAAACAAGCCCGAGTTTTAGCAATGTTATGATGCTGAAAATTGGCAGATTTGACTGTGGAGCTGATATGGTCGTCTAACAAGAGGTCGCTTTTGAATATGACACCTAGATTTCGAGCTGATTCAACTGGAGATATGCTGGCAGAGCCAATTTTGAGAGACAGCCTTTCCAATCTCTAAATCACACTATGTTTGCCCATAACTAGTATGTTAATTTTTACATCGTTTAGTTTTAGAAAATTTGCTGCCGTCCATCTTCGGATGTCATCAATGCATGCAGCAAGTGTGTTGAGAGAATTTTAGGTGCTCGAAGGCTGGGAGGGATCAAAGCAAAGGTACATCTGAGTGTCATCCGCATAGAAGTGAAAGCCTACATTGTGCTTCACAATCACACCAGCAAGAGGGAGAGTGTAAACCGTGAACAGAACCGGACCTACCACGGAACCCTGAGGTACTCCGTATTTCAGAGGTACTTAATATGATCTTTGTCCATTCACGTCAATACTCAGGAGTCTCCCGTTGAGATAGGACCTGAACCACTGCAGAGTAGTGCCAGTGATGCCCAGGCGAGTTGAGAGGCGCTCTAGAAGAACTTTGTAATCGATGGTGTCAAAAGCTTCCGAAAGATCGAGCAAAACAAGCAGAGACACTCTACCCATGAAATAAATAAATAAATACCAGCTGATTTAACATCCTCTTTTAGTATAGCGACAGAAGAACCTTTACGGCTATCACCACCGCTTGCAGTGGCGATACAGGATCGCCCACCGAAGGATTCGAACCCACGACCTCGTGGCCAAGGTCGTGAAAAGCAACCGCCTTACCTAGTGAGCCATTACGGCTCACAATGTCTGCATCCTAAGTAGGTCGTTGTACACCCTAAGCAATGCTGACTCTGTTCAGTGATTAGCTCTAAAGCCAGACTAGAACTTGCTTGCAAGGTGTGAGGTTTCCATATATGAGTTCAGCTGGTCTGCCACGAACTATTCCAGTGTCTTTGATAGGAATGATAGAAGGGAGACTGGGCGGTAGTTGCTCAAGTTCTCTTGGTCAAGTGTAGCTTTCTTGAGAAGTGGCCTGACTACAGCTTTTTTGAAAGATGCTGGGACCTGACTTGAAGCTAATGACATAATAATGATGTTAGTTATGCATGGAGCAGCAGATCGATGCAACGTAGGAGCAGGACAGTGAGAATAGAGTCCAGAGGACTTGTTGTCTTCTATGATTGCGATACAAGCTTTTGTACTAGATCACTAGTGACCTGCTTAAATGCATACATTGAGGTGCTCCCAGGAACCGAGGAACAGCATTCTAGTGTGGAGGTTGTCATCGGAGGGATGGATTCCCTGATCTTATCTATCTTCTGCACAAATAATCGAGAGAAGCGATCGGCTAGATCATCACAGGGATTATTAGGTAAGGAGCTAGTCTGGGAGCGGTTGAGGAGATGGTTTATTGTCGACATCAGCGTTTTTGGATTGTGCATCTGTGATTCAACAATGTTTCTATAGAAGCTAGACTTGGCCTTTCCTAGGATCGATTGATACGACTTACAGTAGTCTTCATGAACCTGTCGATGGACAGTTAGTCCTTCTAAAGCACCTTCTAACCTTCTGACCTTCTAAAGCACCTCTCATCTCGCCAGGGCATCATTGGCTCCGCACTGCAATGGTTCAGGTCCTAGCTGGTTTGGTTCAGTGGTTTAAGGTGCTCGCCCCGACCAGGGTCCAGCTCAGGTCGTGGGCTCGAGCCCCGAGGCATATGTTAAGCACCTGAATAGAGATTAGGTTCTCTTGGGGCGCTATACAATTGATATATACTTATTCTAATATCTCGGTGAGAGACCAGAGCATTGACATAAATAGACGAAGGTCATCAGAGGAAGTTCTGAAATTTTGGGTACCACAGGGCTCCATGCTTGGTTTAGTTATTTTCACGGTTTATACCCTCCCTCTGCCGATGTGGTTGCACAGATTAATCTAGGCCTTCACTTCTTTGCAGATGACACTCAGCTTTATCTTTGCTGCAATCTCTTCCAGCCCTCTAGCTCGTCTAATTCTCTCAGCTCCCTTGCTGCATGTATTAACGATATCGGCACATGAATGGCAGACAGTTTTCTAAAATTGCATGATGATAAAACCAACTTACTAGATCAAGTGTGACTCAGAATATGGAAAGGCTAACGCTCACAATCGGCTCTGCCTGCATATCTCCTGTTAAATCTGCACGAAATCTAGGTATCAAGTTCCAAAGTGACCTTTCATTGGACGACCACAATCAAGTCTGCCCATTTTCAGCTGCATAACCTTACTAAATTTCGGGCTCGTTTAAACCGGGATGCCACATTTAAATTGGTCCATGTATTTTTGATATACCCTCTTGACTTAACCGAAGAAAAATATTCATTTTTATTGTGATACATTCACGTCTGCGTCGTTAGATGGGACTTTTGCTGGGATGGAAATCAATAATTTTGGCCGAGCTTGATCGTTCACATAGAATCGGGTTTAGATAACCGGCGGACGATTTTCAATTGACTGGAAATACGGGAGTCCCGTCTGCAAGCCGAAATGTCTAGCCTGCCCGTAGAAAATAAATCTAAACTGTTTTAGTATCAACGGCCTGAATTATGCTGTTATTGTTACCGGAACTTGGCGGTGGTACTTTTTATTGAACCTGGTGCCTATCGAGTCTTCAGACTTGTTGCATTCCTAGGTCACAGAGAATTCGAATGCTAGCAGCGAGCATTCACTGTCAGCTAAAGTCAGCTCAAGCAGAATTCGGGCGAAATCTGAGGAACTGCAGAGTTAAAAAATTGCAATTTTCTAGGTAACATTGATCAGTTAACATTTGTTACACACAATTGCAGTCAACCTCGATATACACAAGAAAATCCACGCGAGGTCTTGGTTCTCACCACTCAAATTGTCACTCTGAGAATTCTTATATATTGCTCGCAGAATTTCTGTCGTTACGCGAGAGATTTCTTGCTTCGACATAAAGCAGTTGCCATTTCCGGATATCCAATGACTTTGAGTGTATACCGATAAGAGCTTTCCAAAAATTGGCACTTTGATTTCTTCTCAGTTCCAAAACTGTTTTAACGAGACAACGAATTGCAAAAGGATCATCTTCGTAGTAAAACTTGTTGGCATACAATTAAGGACATTGAACAACGTACGGCAAATCTGCAGATACGAATATGCAAACGGTGCGAACGAATCTTCCAGAGCACTTGCGATCCGTCTGTTTGGACCGCCAAAGCACGGCTCTCTCGGCAGAGACACTCTGCCTCCCGGGGCTGAAGGCAGCGACAAAAGCTTGGTGAAGTAGTGCTCCTCCGGACCCCAGGTGTCGCTAGACCAGTCGTGCAGTTGCCGAGCGAAAGGGTCATCCAGGATGTACTCGACGAATGCACGACTAAAGGTGCCGTTCGAACAACTCTTGAATATCGAGACGTTACCAGGCGGTAGCTGTTTTACGTAGTGCTTGGAGGCACAATTCACCGTCTTGTTAGCTGCCAGGTCTTTGCACCATATGGGTTTTTTCTGGCGCCAAGCATCAGACGCCTTAATTTTATATATGCGGAAATGACTAGAACCGTTGAGGTTTACGTACGTCTCAACCATCTCCAGGTTCGTTTTAAGCGCAGCTGCTGCCCTGCCAGATTGATGAAGTAGCGCCACTGTATCTGACACGAGCGGGCCACTCTCATACACTCGAGGTCGGCATTCATCTGAGAGGTGCTGGCATAGACGTAGTCATAATCGAGCCGTGCAAGTCGGACGTTCGGAAGGCACTCGGCCATAAGGCGGACAGCAGCGAGGAAAATGGCAGGGGCCTTAGCGTCTGCATGAATGCAGTAGAAGTTTTGTGGAGCGTATATAGAACGAAGAAGGAGTTCAAGCTGAGTGGTGCATGTGTGGACGCGAAGGCTGAATGCTAGTGGGAAGTCCAATTCCTTTTCCGAGGGCAGGTAGCCGCTGGTGACGACTTGAAGACGCCTGCACGACGTTTGAGCCAGTTCATTATCTCGGTAGCAGCCAAGGTCCTTTTTGTACTGAGAAACCAGTTTTCGCACTGTCTTTTGGTCGTCTTTGTCGTCCTTACGTAGCAGATTGCAACGTACTGTCGCATAATTAAGATATTCAGCCACCCCAGATGGGGGCTGAACCATAGGCTTTCTTCGTGATCTTGTGCTTGCTTTTAAATTGTTGAGCCTCTTCAGCGATATATTAGTGTACATGAGAATACTCCCCATGCTGACAGCTACCACAAAACATGCAAAGAAAAGCTTCATGCAATGCAACTTTCCAACAGCTTTAAAGAGCACATGCTCTCGCCTCTTAATAGGTCCGTGGTTAACCAATATAGCAATAGTTGGAGTTGCTATGATCGGCCCCGAGGTCGTGGGTTCGAATATCGTGTTGGGCGATCCTTTAACGCCACTGCAAGCGGTGGCGATAGCCGTAAAGGCCTTTCTGTCTCTATACAAAAAGAGGCTGTTAAATCAGCTAGTATTTATTTATTTATGATCTAGTTCTAATCCACCAGTTCTTGATGAACACGCAAGCCAGGCTTTGCAAGTACCATAGGAGATATTGTAATGGACATTGCTTCCTGAATTAAAGCAGACATTGTTGGTGGCTGAGTTGTTTTAGCTGAGATTTCTGAAGCTGGAACAACTAAATATCCTACAACGGCATTGATTATGACATAAGTACTTTTGCCTGCATTGGGCTTAAGTGTGAAGTTGCAAAGCTTAACTTTCAAAATTGACCCTGCCAGAATATCTCCGGTTGCATTTGCACGAAATCTAGGGGTTTCGTTCCAAAGCGACCTTTCCTTAGACGACCCCATCAGTTCCACAGTCAGTCTGCCAACTTGTAGCTACAGAATGTTGCTAGAAATTAGAGGTGAGGGAGAGGCGGTTGGTCAAGCTGGGTGCCGCGCCTGGTGTCGTGGTACCGTGCAACGCCTGGTTCCGCCAGCCGAAGGTGCGAAGGCGGCGGTGGCAGCCACTTTAAACGGCTACCACCCCGGCCCTGCTGGGAAGAAGTTCGCAAGCTGCTTACCATGACGGGATCAATCAAAGTCATCAGCTGCCGCTCATTGAGGCGTCGTGTCCTGCGCAGGCTGCAGTAGAAGCGAGTCCAGTGCTTCCTCTAAGTTCGAGCCCTACTGTTACCCGAGAAGACTCGTTTGCAAAGCCTGAAAAATACAGGGTAAGAGCCGCTCGGACCGCTGACCTCGCTCTGCTCTTGGGAAGCGGTGGCGGTGCACACAATAGCCCTCAGCATGAACAGACGATCAGTTTGTCGATAAACGCGTGCGATAAACGTCTCTCATTAGCGGTAGCGGTAGCACTTTGGAACAGATTGAAGCACAACACGGACGCTTTCCCCAAGCGTTGCACGATGTCCTGACCGCTTGACTCTCGCTAGTTCGGATAGCGGCAAGACTTGTGCAACGCGAAACGACACGACGGTTGCAATATGCCGACCTCCACAGCAAGGCACTTGTTACTCTGCACAAAGTGCTAACTACAACACCGGCTTAGAAAAAAAGCACAGCCTTAGCCTGCAGATACGACCGGTGACTTCCAGCCGACCGGCTACGACCCCTGCAGCCGCTCCTGCAGCACGAGGACTCGCTGACTTACAGACCGTTGCTCCAAGAGAACGACGGTGGTCTCGAGCATGGCATACACGATAATGGCCGGGTCAACCGTTTTGATATTTATGTATATATTTATATACATATATATATACATATATATATATATGTGTGTGAGTGTATGTGTGTGTGTGTGAGTGTGTGTGTGTGTGTGTTATATTTATATACTACATCATAAGCGGCTTAGTTACAATTCAGTGGCTAAGCTCGTAGCTCTTAATCGAGGCTCAGCTGTTAACTCTCAGTCAACTTTCGCAGGGAATTACGACGGCGTAAGGAATGGGAGAAGCTCACTCCGTACATAAGTTCACGCGAAGGATCGAAACCTCGTACCTCGTGTAGTTCCCAGCAGCAGAATTCTCTTACTTCGTCTGCATTGGCCTCGCGGCCATTGCAACGTGTGGGTACCAAGCTTCCCACTGCCGGCGATGGGAAGCAGCCCGGTCCCGTCTGAACTGATTGATAAAGCGAGAAGGTGAGCTTAAAATAGGCACAGATTGAAAAGGTAATCAGAATATGTGGCAGTAGCTGAGGCTCCGGCAGCCTGCACGATAGAGCTGCTGGTTGCGATAAACTATTAATCTCGACAGGCCATTGTAGACTAGCCTAGTGAAGTCAGCTCACTCAGATAAAGACTAAGGGAGTGCTTGAGAACATGCTCGCCCACAATTTGCAGTCGCGACGGCAGTGCGGCCTTTTGAGCAAGTCGGCTGGGTCAGCTTAAGCTTGTACTTCTGTGCACACTCGCTACGAGCTTGCAAAGATGTTTGCGGCTCGTTCGCCAAGGTTAAACAGTCAGTCAGGAGAGGACACGCAAACGGGGAATAAAACTTCCATTGCTCTCGCTGAACGGAAACAGACGAGTCAGCTGCACCTGTTCATGCATCTTTGACACCCTCTTTCCCGCCAAGTGTGAAGCTCGCTGCATTATCATCACGATCGCTAGCTTGCCATGAAAAGCTACTGGACTTATAGAGCGGTCCAGATCACGTGAAATGCCTCGCTAATGTAATATTATATATCTTTTGTATAGCGCCCCAAGAGAATTGAATCTCTATTCAGATGCTTCACACATGCCACGGGGCTCGAGCATGCAACCCCGGTCATTAAATCCATTTACGTTGACCTTGCTCGTGGCGAGCATCTTAACCATTCGGCCAGACCAGATAGCCGTACGTAGCTACGACGCAAAAAAGAAATCTGTGGTGGCATTACATGATGGCAGCTCTGACATCTAATTTGTAGCTTCTTTTGGTCCATTGGGGTACGTATGTTTCTTTAAAGGTGAATCAGGAGTGAGGCATGTGGCTTAGTTAATAAAAACTAGAGGAAAAGGGGAGCTCTTCTTTGCATACGATAGTGAGCCTACTTCATTCTAAAGTTTCTCCTATTTCCACGGGATAATTTAAAACAGGATTTAGTGCGTTGGTTGGACATGGCACACTAGGTAAGGCGGTTGCTTTCACGACCGAGGTTCGAGGTCATGGGTTCGATGCCTACGGTGGGCGATCCGTTATCTCACTGCAAGCGGTGGTGATAGCAGTAAAGGCTCTTCTGTTGCTATACAAAAAGAGGCTGTTTAGTCAGCTAGCATTTATTTATTTATTCATCTTTGGTGACACGAAAAGATAGCCCCTGAAAAGATAGCCCGACAAAATTGCATGCACACAAAACAGCACAAAACAAATAACCCCGACACAACAGACCCGACAAATCTGATAATTTAGAGATAAAAACATACCAAGGGAGACCTAAAACGCAAAATTAAAGTTTATGGCTTAGGATTTTTGGCTTAGGGTTTAGGGTTTACACTTGATTTGTTAACATCACTTTTCGTTCCTGTGATTCCATGTTGTCCATATTGACTGATCGATATGGACAGGAAGGATTATTAAAAATATGGCGGCAAAAGAAATAAAAATGAATAAGCAAAATGTGGATTGCTCTTTAGTAAATTATTCTTGAATTATTTCAAATCCTATACTGCAAATGTATTTCCATTCGTGTACACTTTTTAAAATTTTCAATAAAACATTATACTATTTAATTTTTCATAATCGTAATGGAAAATCCTTTATGCTATAAGCTAGTCGAAGTATACAAGATTTGCAACAATATTCTTTTAATTTATCTGGGCTGTTTTGTCGGACCTATTTTGTCTTGGGCTGTTCGGTACGCACGCTATTTTTTTGGGGTCCAGATTTCTTTTAATCTCAGTAATCCTCTCAACTATGTGTCACGCTTGTATGACCTTCTTTGCTTCGACACATAGTTTTTAGTTACATAGATTTACACAACTGTCGTCGTACGGAGAGCCATTCCTGGAAATATACACTGCTGTTAATACCGATAACTTAACCGCTGGAGGCGGCGGGATGAATGGTAGCCTCGAGCACTACTTCCGTGTTGTCATTAACAATGCAGCCGCTGGCGTACCAAACACCGTCTACTATCTTGACAGGTCATAAGGACGATCAAGAGGCGATGGATTGCGGGCATAGGCATTTTACTAGACGCTTACGATATCTCTCGACATTTGGCAGTTCTGAAATAAAGACTGCTCATTTGAGCCAAAAGCGAATGAATATTCTACATTTGAAGACGCGGTCAGAAACCCAAGGGTTTCTCACAGCATTTTCCCTTCCAAATTGACTGTAAGTCGCGAGCATATGCGTGCTATAGGTGTCGTGCTTGTTACATCGTTCAAGGTGTTTTACACATGCTGTACAAGAAGAGCATGAATTGGTATCTCATTAGATAAGTAACGCTAGAATGAAAGAATACTATATCATTTAGAATTGAATTCAAGAATATCTACGTCAGAAGCACAACTATCGACTTCAAGGTTCTGTCAATTCGTTATACATCCCTCCGTTCTCTGACTCCAGCCTACCCATCAGAACTACTCTCCAACCAGGATAAGATTCGTACAACCCGCTTTTCTTAAAATAATCATTAAGCCTTAACTTGTACGAACCTTAAAAGAGTCGGACATTTTGTGCTAGTTTCTTGTGTTCTCAAAACCCGGAGCTGACTCTTCTGGAACTACCGATGCAAGTCGCAGCGTCGCCTGACACGACGATGCATACAAAGAAGCTTAATACGCATCTGTTTATTACAGCATTTGGAAAGTCTTTGTGATTCTTTTTTCGTGTGCTTACATGTAACTGCTGCTTGCGGATGTTACCACCAACCACTATGTAACCACCAGACCATGCAGCGCCTATAAAGTATGGAGCGAGAGATTCAGTTCTCTGAGGATGCTAAACAAATGTGTTGTTGCTACATTATTATCAATGATTAACTTGCATTATTAATCACCTGTAATGTAGAAATGAGTGTTGAATTGACACGCCTGAATACAATTTCTGAAAATGATATACAAGCTATGACCCTTATCTAGAAGCGTTTCTCGAAAGCTGCCGGCAAGCAATCCCAATGAACATATGGTTAGCCTCTCTGGTTAGGCTACGACATGTCTTTGGACAATGACAGGCAGCTTTGAGCAGATCTGTGTTGGTGTCTGATAAACTGTGGCTTTCAGATGAGACAGTTCGGACGTGCATGTACAGGCAGTGGAAGTATGTAGCTCCATCTGGACTTCACAATTGCCAAGAATAATTGCGCTACGGGTTAAGGTGCTTGCCTATCCAGATCCAACCGGTTCGTGGTTTCGAGTCCAGCAACAGGAATCCTTTATTGCTCTCTGCAAGTGAGGGGCCGTAATCCTTAAGGCTCTTCAGCCGCTTTATAAGTGAGAATACTTGATCAACTGAAATGCTATTACAAACGCAAGGGCGAAGTAGGCAATGGGATGCAGCTGAAATACTAAGCTGTTTCCGCTCTCGCCAAAATTCTTTCTGAGAAAGATGACAAATATATTGCAATTAGAAGAATAAGAGTAAGGACAAGAACAAGAGCAAGTGAGATTGAAACTGATAGATTAGGCCCTTAGATACTCAGAAGCTGAGAATAGAGCTCTGTACGGTAAATGTTAGATTTAAGCCTTGCATTCGGTGATGAACCAAGAGCGAATTCTAAACTTAATAATTCGGGTGCTGTGGTAATCCTAGAAGTAATATTCATCCAAAAACTATGAGGCTTAGAAGCTTTTTCGGAAGATCCGCCAATAGTAAGTTATAGTACAACAGTGGGAACCGTTGTGGCAGAAAAGAGTATACCCCCAGGCCAGAGTATACCCAAGGTACAAGCGGCTTAGGCGACTTCATGCCTTTCTTGGCCAAATTGTACCCCATTACATCGATAGTGTTGAGCCATATAAACATACCAGTCAAGCAAAGGATTGACTTCAAGGTTTTGTCGCTCACTTTTAGGTCACTTCATTCTTTGGCTCCAGCCTATCTCTCAGATATACAACCCCATCAGGCCAAGCATCGTACCACCCGCTTTTCGGAATCCAACAGTCTACAAAAACCTGGTACAAACCTTTAATCCTTTGGAGTCCGTGATGCTCCCAAAGCCTGGAACTCCCTCCCGACCTGCGTCAGAACATTCCCTGACCTGACCACATTTTAAAGGAACTTAAAAACATACCTATTTAGGACTGCATTTAGTGGGTCCCTCTGATTCGTCCTTTGTGTGCTTATGTGGGCTGACACTGTGCATGCTGCCACTAACCACATTTGCATGCTGACCCTGTGCAGGTCACCACTAACCATATTAATGATTTTGTTTGTTTTTCAAGCATGATTTTAATCACCATTCAATTGCATTTCACTTTGCAGCAAATGTAAAGCGCCTAGAGAGAGATCAAGTTCTCTGAATGCGCTTTATCAAGTGCATTATTATTATAATTATTATTTATACCTGAGTGTAAGAAAATAGGCCAAACCGTGCCCTTCCATGCCAAAATATATTCCGTTTGAAAGATGACGCAGAGCACGAAATTGTTAACTGTAACTAAGTCTTATATGTTTTCGGTTTGTTCGGTGCAAATTTTATTGCAGCAATTTTCCGTCGATATCCGACTAAGAGCTTTCACAGATGTCCAAAAAGGGTATTTGTGAGCTTGAAATTCGTTCAAGCCAATCAATTAAAGCAGTTTCCAAAGCAGGTGAAGCTGTAGTCAAATCTTTCCTTCCGCTTTTCAATAAGTAACCGTTCAAGTTGCTTAAAAGTACGATAGAAGCATGATACGATCGTCTAGCTTTGTAGACAGGTGACACGTTGTTCGTTTTTCATGGCTAGGTGAGATTATGGTAATTACGAATGCATCGGGGAGATGAGGTTCTACGACACTGCCATCGAACCAATGATCAGCATAGGGGTAATAAAATCAGAAAGCCATAGGAAGTCGTCTCTTGCTACTGACCTTGACCGGCCAGTACGCATCGTATTACTTCCTGCTAGCCCACACTCTACTCCTGCTGATGCTGCCGAAAGGCGTGAACTGCACACTATTCCTAACAGTTCCATTATAGCCATTGTTACAGGCAAGGGCTACATATAGTATATCTATATCTATGCAAAGAGAGTGCAGAGGCAGCCAGCTCCAGAGCCCTGGTCCTACTGAGCCGAAGGATCGATTCCGGTCATCCTTCAATTTTAAACGCGCCAGGCTCTTACAACTTGAATTAGGCCAACGCTCGAGAAAAACTTATGGTTTCGTGGATTTAAAGCTGAACGACGAAAATCCCCCACCTGCGGGTAACATAGCCAGCCTACCTTAAAACCTGAAAGTGAATCGTGGGTTTTAAAGAATCCATATTAAATACTGGTCCGCTGAGAATAATAATAATAATAATTTACTTGATAAAGCGCCCTCAGAGAATTTAATCTCTCTCTAAGCGCTTTACATTTGCTGCAAAGTGAAATGCAATTGAATGGTAAGTAAAATCATGCTTGAAAAAAAATCAAAAGGGATAATATGTTTAGGGGTAACATGCACAGGGTCAGCATGCGAATGTGGTTAGTGGCAGCATGCACGGTGTCAGCACTCATAAGCACATCAAGGACGAATTACAGGGACCCGCTAAATGCTGTCCTAAATAGGTGTGTTTTTAGGTTCCTTTTAAATGTGGTCAGGTCGTGGGATGATCTGACGCAGGTCGGGAGGGAGTTCCACGCTGTGGGAGCCTACAAACTAAATGCACGGTCCCCAAAGGATTTAAGGTTTGTTCGAGGTATTTCCAGACTGTTGGATTCCGAAAAGCGGGTAGTACGAAGCTTAGCCTGATGGGGTAGTATATCTGACAGATAGGCTGGAGCCATATAATGAAGGGACCTTACAGTGAGGGACAAAACCTTGAAGTCAATCCGTTGCTTGACTGGTGGCCAATGCAGCACGGCGAGAAGTGGAGTAATGTGGCAACTGCGACGCTCACGACAGACAAGTTTAGCTGCCGAGTTTTTCACCAGCTGCAATCGCCTGATCACACATGCTGGTAGGCCAGTAAGCAGTGCGTTGCAGAAGTCAAGACGAGATGTCGCGAATGCATGGACCAACTTGGACGTGGTATCCTTATCTAAACAAGCCCGTATTTTAGCAATTTTATGAAGCTGAAAATAAGCAGATTTGACTGTGGAGCTGATATTGTTGTCTAACGAGATGTCACTTTGGAATAAGACACCTAGATTTCGAGCTGATTCAACTGGAGATATGCTGGCAGAGCCAACTTTGAGAGTCAGCCTTTCCTATCTCTGAATCACACTGGGTTTGCCCATAACTAGCAAGTTAGTTTTATCATCGTTTAGTTTTAAAAAAAATACTGCCATCCATGTGCGGATGTCATAAATGCATGCAGCAAGTTAGTTGAGTGAATTTGAGGCGCTCGAAGGCTGGGAGGGATCAAAGCAAAGGTACAACCGAGTGTCATCCACATAGTAGTGAAAGCTTAGATTGTGCTAGGTAATCACATCAGCAAGAGGAAGAGTATAAATTATCCTAGGTTGTTTCAACCCCAAGAATGTAAAGTGGCTTAGGCCGTTTTAACGCCGGGGTATCAAGTGGCCTAGGCTTTTCAAACCCCGAGTATATTTTGGCGGGGCATACTCTGTCCTGTTACACATGGAAGCTACGGTAAAACCGAAAGTAGTCTAAAGTAAGCCACTTGGGTACTTAGCCTCTATTCACTAAAAATGAAACGCACACGACGACTTTTGGCAGAGGCTATCCAAGTCAAACAGTCTCAGATGACATGTCCTCAATGAGGAGAACCGCACAGGGATTGCACAATCGCACTCTCAAGAAGGAGAGAAAAATAGACGCAGAACTCGATCTTCAAACTTACGGCGTCGTTATAGGGTAATGTCAATTACGTTATTAATAAAATTAGTGATGTCGTATAATTAAGATATTCAGCCACCCAAGCTGGAGGCTGAACCAAAGGGTTCCTTTGTGATCTTGTGCTAGCTTTTATATGTTAAAGCCTCTTCAACGATATATTAGTGTACAAGAGAATACTCCCCAAGCTGACAGCTACCAAGAAACATGTAAATAAAAGCTGCTTGCAGTGCAACTGGCCAGATGCTTTAAAGAGCACATGCTATCGCCTCTTGATAGGTCCTTGATTAACCAATATAGCCATAGTAGCCTGATGTCGTGGTACTGTGCAACGCTTGGTACTGCCAGCCGTAGGAGCGGCGGCAGCAGCCACTTTAAATGGCTACCATCCCGGCCGGGGGTGAAGAAGATTGCATGCAGCTCTCAACCTTGATTCCTTTCAATTTACAAAAAAACTCTTAAATACGAGCCGGGTTAAGTGCAGACTTAAACGTCGTTCCAAGAACTCGGGGTCTCATGCAGATCTAGTCAATTTCAAAGACTTCCTTCGAGTTTACACCCGAAAGCCTAAAAAAAACGAAGGCTTCTTTTTTCATTCGAAAGCTGAATTCCTGCCAGTCGGACACAAAACCGATTTGTAAGACAGTAATCCATTTGCTGGCCAATTCTGTGAGGTCTGACTCCCTAGATATTAAGGGCTTAGCCAAAACGTTTTCAGCCTTCTTTACTGAATAAATTGTGGACATTCGTGCCTCCATTAGGCCTGCTGCGATTAAAGCAATCGTGGTTCAACAACCTCTGACCTCACTTAAAAGGTTCTCCGATGCTTCTGCATGCGATGTGGCTGCCTTAATAAGGTCTAGTAAAAAGAGCTCGTCTTCTGAAAACCCCATACCTTAATCTCTGTGGTCTTCACTGGCAGACCAACTTAGCCCTGCCATAAACAAGATTTTTAATGCTTCTTTGGGAAAAAAAAGGGTCGTCCTTCAAATCGGCAATCGTTAGACCTATTCTTAAAAAGCCTGGATTAGACACAGAGGTCCTAGCAAACTATCACCAAGTTTCCCTTCTTCCTTTCTGATTAAAGATTCTTGAAACAATTGTTGCTAAGGAGCTGGCTGAAAAGAGTGAAAATAATGGAACGTCGGAAACATTTCAATCAGGTTTAAAGAGGCAGCGCTACACTGAAGCTGCTCTCCTCCGTGTTAACAATGACATTCTACGTGGCAACGACGACGGGAATGTCACTGCCCTAGCTCTGCTAGATCTGTCTGCTGCCTTCGACACCATTGATCACGAAGTTCTGCTTGAACGATTGAGAACAACGATCGGTCTGGCAGACGAAGCACTGGCATGGTTTAAATCATAATTGTCTGATCGCGTTCAATCCGTGTCGTGTGGAGGTCAGGTCTCAGACACGAGAAGGGTCACCTGTGGAGTCCCTCAAGGGTCTGTACTCGGTCCCTTGCTGTTCTCTATTTACACACAACCTCTGGGAAAAGTGATTAGAGCCATGGGATAGGATATCACTTCTATGCTGAAGATACTCAGTTGTATTTGTCATTCCAAACGTCGGAATCTGCAGCTGAAACTGAGAAACTAAATGTTTTATTGCCGACATTCGATCCTGGATGTCGGAAAACGTCCTGAAATTAATTTATGATAAACCCGAACTTCTACTCACAGGACACCCTAAGCGTGTGGCTGGATTAAAAGGCTTTGCTCTTCTAAAAGGTGATGCTATTGTGCGACCATTACCACGTGATCAAAATTTAGGTGTCGTTTTCGACAGCTGCCTCCATTTCAAAAGCTTCATTCAGAAGACAGCATCTACAGCTAGCCATCGCATGCGATCCCTATCCAAGATTAGGAGCTGTCTCCCACAGTGGCTTGTAAACAATGTAACTAGCTCTTTTCTTCTTTCTCAGCTTGATTATTGTAATTTCCTTTAGGCTGGGCTGCTAAAGAAAGCTATTATGCCACTACAACGAACAATGAATATGGCTGCAAGGCTAATCTTCAAGTCCCAGCGGTTTGAGCACGTGTATCCTTTGCTGAAAGAGCTAAAATGGTTGCCGGTTAAGCAAAGTATACAGAGCAAAGTTCTTACACTGAACCACAAGGCCTGCCACGGCTTGGCTCCTTCGTACCTAGCTGAACTGCTGCAACAGTTTCAGCCTGTTCGCGCCCTCAGGTCCTGTGTGGACAATAAATTAGCTGACCCATTCCTCCGCTTAAAGACAGTTGGCGACAGAAGCTTTAGCTCTGCAGGTCCTAGACTGTGGAACTCGCTTCCACAATTCTTACGCAACGACAACTACTCTCCTACTGCCGACTATGGCTCATCCTTTTCAGCGGTCCTGAGCTGCTACTTCTATGCTACTCACTACCTCAACTGCTCTCCTGACTCTGCTATGCCTCCCACTTTCTCTTTGTTGCGTGAGACGAAGTCTATTGGCTACCGAATGCGTACCGAAAGCCGCTTAGGCTGTGAGTGCGCTCTACAAAACTCTCCTGCGTAACACCCACATGGTCTTAATGACTCTGTGGAGTTACAGACGGAGATATATTACATTACATTACCTTGATGTGATCAATCAAAGTCAGCAGCTGCTGGTCATTGACGTGTCGCGTACTGCCCAGGTTGCAGTAGAAGCGAGTAAAGCGCTTCCTCCAAGTTAGAATGCTGCTGTTACCCGAGGAGATTCGTTTCGCAAAGCCGGGAAAGTAAGAGGTGCTCGGGCCTGGTGACCTCTCTTAGCTCTCGGGAAACGGCGGCTGTGCACTCGATAGGCCTTCAACATGAACAAACAGTGTGGAGATAAATGCACGCAGCGCGTCTCTAATTAGAGGTACCGGTAGCACGCTGAACAACCGAAGGCCAGCACGGATGAGTTCCCCGAGCGTTGCATGATGTCATGACCGCGTGGCCCTTGCTAGTTCAGGTAGCCGCTCGATGCATGCAACGTGCAGTGACCCGATGCTCCAATACGCCGACCTCAACAACGCAGCACTTGTTACTCTGCACGCAGTCCTGGCGACAACACTTAGAAACGACAACGCTTAGAAAAAAAGCAAAAGCACAACCTTGACCTGCCGACACGACCGGTGACTTCCAGCCGAGTGGCTACTAAGCCTACAGCCGCTTCAGCAGCACGAGGACTCGCTGACTTACAAACCGCTGCTCCACGAGAATGACGGCGGTCTCGAGAATGGCATACGCAATAATGGCCAGATCAATATATATATATATATATATATATATATATATACATATATATATACGGGAAATGCGAACTCAGTAAATAAGTTCACACGACGGATTGAAACCTCGTACCTCGTGTAGTTCCCAGCAGCAGAACTCTCTCACTTCATCTAGGTTGTTCATTTCATCTTGGTTCATCTAGGTTGCCAACACGTTGCAATGGCTTAGCAGCCATTGCACCGTGTTGGCAGCAAGCTTCCCACAGCCGGCAATGGAAAGCAGCCCGGCGCCGTCTGAATTGCTCGAAACCGCGAGAAGGTGAGCTTAAAATAGGCACCGACTGAAAAGCTAATTGGATCATCTGGCAGTAGTTGAGGCTCCGGCAGCCTGCACAATAGAGCTTCTGATGGCGATTGACGATAAATCTCGACCGGCCATTGCAGACTAGCCTTCGCACAGCCAGCTCACCTGACCAGATCAAGATTACGAAAGTGCTTGAGAACGTGGACTATGACAGGCAGCCTCGAGCAAATTTGTGCTGGTTTCTGATAAACTGTGGCTTTCAGATGAAACAGTTTGGACGTGCATGTATAGGCAGTGGCAGTATGTAGCTCCGTCTGGACTTCACAATAGCCTCGAATATTTACGCTAAGGGCTAGGGTGGTTGCGTATCCAAATCCATCCAGGTCGTGGTTTCGAGTCCAGCAATAGGAATCCTTTATTGCTCTCTGCAAGTGTGGGGCCGTAATCACTAAGGCTCTTCAGCCGCCTTATAAGTGAAAATACTGGATCAACTGAAATTCCATTACAAACACAATGACCAAGTAGGCGCTGGGCTGCAGCTGAAATACTAACCTGTTTTTGGTACTTGGACGTTACCCGAAAATCGAAAGCTTCTCTCGCCAACATTATTTCTGAGAAAGATGACAAATATATTGCAATTAGAAGAATAAGAGTAAAGACAAGAACAGGAGCAGGGGAGATTGATCTTGATGGATTAGGTCCTTAGATACTCAGCCGCTGACAATAGCGCTATTTACAGTAAATGTTAGATTTAAGCCTTGCATCCGGTGATAAACCAAGAGCAAAATCTAAACTGAATTTCTCAGGTGTTAAGGTAATCTTAGTAGTTACATTCATCCAAAAACTATCTGAGGCTTAGTAGCTTTTTCGGAAGATCAGCCAATAATAAGTTATAGTACACCAGGAAGAACCGTGTAACAGCCTAGAGTATACCCCAAGGACAGAGCATGCCCAGGGTTGAAGTGGCTTAGGCCACTTCAGACCCCTCTAGGCCAAATTGTACCCCCGTCACATCGACGTGTTGACCCATATAAACACGCATCCTTACGTTCTGGCTCTCAAATCCTCCTGGCGGCGGCCCGGGCACCTGTTTCTCAGCTCTTCGCCTTCTTATTTTGAGGCGCTCATTACTCCGGTCTCTCACCTGCCTCGTCTTTTCTACAAAATCTTTCTTAAGTCAGAATGTTGGCTATCTTACGATTACCGAAAGACCCCATGCTCTGCGAAGGCTGTAGAAAACCCTTTAGCGAAGAAACGTGCTAAGTCAGTGTGATTTATCGCCATTACAGACGGCGAAGCATGCACATACGGCATTATTCTGAGCGGACCAGGATTTATTAAGGATTCTTTAAAACCCACGATTCACTTTCAGGTTGAAAAGCGTGGCTGGCTATGTCACCCTGCAGGTGCGGGATTTTCGTTGTTCGGCTTTAAATCCACGAAACCGTAAGTTGCTCTCGAATTTGTATTTTGCGTCATCCGGTATGCGGTTGGCTTAATTCAAGCTGTAAGCCTACTGCATTTAAAATTGAAGAACGTCGGCAATCGATCCTTCTGCTCAGCAGGACCAGAAGCTCAGCTCCGGGACCTCCGAACTCTCTCCGCACAGGAGCCCTAGCCTCTAACGATGCCTATCCTGGCGCTGTTAATAATTGCGTGCATTTCACGCCTTTCGGCAGCAGCAGCAGGCGTATAGTGTAGGTTAGTGCAGGAAGAAGGACGAGGCGTGCAGCCAGGTCAAGCGTAGGCGAGCAGGTCAAGGGCAAGTGAGGACGTGATCTGGCTGTCTGCAGTTATAATCCCTGTCCTGATTGTTGGTATGGTGACTGGTCGTAGAACCTCATCATGCCAATGCATTCTCAATTGCCACAATTTTACCTAGCCGTGAAAAACGAGCCACGTGTAACTCGTCTACAAAGCGAGACGATCGTGTCATGCTTCGCCCCGCCCCTTCTTATGCAACTCGAATGGTTACTTACTGAAAGCGGAACCACAAATTCTTACCACAGCTTCAACTGCCTTTGGAAACTGCTTTAATTGATTTGGTTGAACAAATATCACGCTCATATATACCCTTTTGAGACATTGGTGAGATTTCTTTGTCGGATATCAGCGAAAATTTGTTGTGAATAAAATTTTCACCGAACAATTAAAATACTTAATAGATTAAATTGTAGTTAAAAGTTGTGTTCTCTGCGTCATCTTTCAAACGGAGTATATTTTGGCATGGAGGGGCACTGTTTGGCCTAGTTTTTTTTACACTCGGGTATAAATGGCCTAGGCTGTTTTAACCCCAGAGTTTAAAGTGGCTTAGGCCGTTTTAACGCCGGCTTATCAAGTGGCCTAGGCCTTTGTAACCCCGAGTATGATCTGGCGGGGTATACTCTGTCCTATTTCCCTCTGCAGCAAATTTAAAGCGGCTAGAAAGAGATTAAGTTCTCTGAGGGTGGTTTATCAAGTGCATTATTATTATATTATTATATTACACATGGAAGCTAGGGTAAAACCAAACGTAGCCTAAAGTAAGCCTCTTGAGTACTTAGCCTCTAATCACTGAAAATGGATCGCACACGAAGACTGATAGCATAGTCTTTCCACATCAAACAGTCTCAGACGAAATCTCCTCAATGAGAATAACCACACAGTGATTGCCCAATTGCACCTTTAATAAGGAGAGGAAAATCGATGCTTACTCTATCTTCAAACTCACGGCGTCGTTTGAGGGGAATGTCGATTTCGTTATACATAAAATTAGCCCAAGTTTGATTCTGAATAACTACACGAAGGGCTTCCATGTTGTAAATTGCCCTGGCTAACCTTCGTGAGCTTGAATAACAACAGCATCATGACGTCGTCGTTAGAGAAGCTATGGCATGCCGTGGACCAGAGATACACTTTCCGCAGGCCTTGTATGTATGCACTGAGATCAGCATCGGATCAAAAGATACAGTGATAGTAATAAAAACAATAATAATAATAATAATATATTGGCATAGCACATGCAGAGAACTAAATCTCTTTCTGGGCACTTTGCAGATGCCGTTTAGAACGCATTGTCAAAGAATTTTTGGTAACATCTGCAAACAGTAGGCACAGTGTTACCAGGTTCATGCATGCGACAAATGAATCACAAAATCCCACTAAATGCTGTACAAAAACAAGTTTGTTTTTAATTCATAGGATCAAATACGGAGTGGGCACAATTTGACGGAGATGACTACAAATGCACGAGTGCCTCTTCGGCCAGGCTATTCTAAATCTTTCATAAAAGGATCTTTTGATGAGAAGTGTCCAATGCTGGCGATAGCCACAGCAGCATTATGCCAACGACCTTCCTTTCTCCTTAGCATTCCATTAATCTCTTGGAGGAATTGCAGTTTTAGCGGAGGCAGCTACTACGCTTAAAAATGAGAAACTTTCGCAGTCATTTCTGGGAGCGTTCGCCGAATTTTGTCACCAAACCCTGCGCCACTGGAGGGAAAGCCAGCGGTAGCTTGTCCGGACGGCACCCAGTTTAATGAAGATAGGTAAAGAAACGGAACTGACTACCTTACTTTCTTCTTGCTATCTCTAGAGTGAACACGGCAGAGTGAAAAATTCTTCAGAAAAAGGAAAGTCTTTCCGATGCGACGAAGAGGCAACTGCTTTTAAATGTGCATAAAGATGGCTACTAGTTAGTGTGCAATCGGCGAGATCATTCTAGATGAAATTCGAGGCATCTTAGATGACTATGTGCAAACTGCAATCGGCACGACCATAAACCATTCTGGGTGACAGTATTCTTAAGGCAGAACTCTTTATGGCAGTGGTCTCAACCTTTTTAATGCCACCACTCTTTACTGCAGTTGCTCATGTTGGGGCAACCCGCAGAGATAAAATTATGTTTAATATATATATATATATGTATATATGTATATATATATTCAACATATACGTGCATGCAATAAATTTATATATTAATGTATATATTTACAGTGATAATCTGCTTTTCGCCTCTAAACATGTTATACTTACGGACGTTGTGTATTTTATAGCCTGCTCAATAACAGAAAGAATTACATTGCTAGGGCTCGCATGCACAAGGTCAGCATGCAACTTTGGTTAGTGGCAGCATGCATTTCTCAATGCTATATACGACATATTATAAAGGAATACAGTATTACGTACGCATACTTTCTATATTACTGTATGTTATATTAGAATATTAATTATTACAATGCAAATTATGGTATATATATTATAACCGCTGAGATGTTAATGTATAACGGTCATAATCTAGCAGATCCTAGCGTCAATTGTCACTAGACAATGCCATGCCCGTATTACGACCAATCTTTTGGATCCGAGATTCTACCAGTCAAGCATGCTGAAAATATTAATAACAATAATAATAATAATAATAATAATTAACTTGATAAAGCACCCTCAGAGAACTTAATCTCTCTCTAGGCGCTTTACATTTGCTGTAAAGTGAAATGCAGTTGAATGGTAAGTAAAATCATGCTTGAAAAAAAATCAAAAGGGATAATATGTTTAGGGGTGACATGCACAGGGTCAGCATGCGAATGTGGTTAGTGGCAGCATGCACGGTGTCAGCACTCATAAGCACATCAAAGACAAATCACAGGGACCCGCTAAATGCTGTCCTAAATAGGTGTGTTTTTAGGTTCCTTTTAAATGTGGTCAGGTCAGGGGATGTTCTGACGCAGGTCGGGAGGGAGTTCCAGTATTTGGGAGCATATGAACTAAATGCACGGTCCCCAAAGGATTTAAGGTTTGTATGAGGTATTTCTAGACTATTGGATTCCGAAAAGCGGGTGGTACGATGCTTGGCCTGATGGGGTAGTATATCTGACAGATAGGCTGGAGCCATAGAATGACTGGACCTAAAAGTGAGCGACAAAACCTTGAAGCCAATCCGTTGCTTGACTGGTAGCCAGTGCAGGTCGGCGAGAAGTGGGGTAATGTGGCAACTGCTACGCTCACGACAGACAAGCCTAGCTGCAGAGTTTTGCACCAGCTGCAATCGCCTGACCGCACATGCTGGTAGGCCAGTAAGCAGTGAGTTGCAGAAGCGATATTAGCCATATTAGCAAATATTTTGCCATATATTTTGCCATATTAAAAATGTTGCTTGCAAACAAATACATGGCACGGTGTTAATGTATGCAAACCTTCTGCATTCAATTTTATTTAAGTAAAGGCTAGTAATTGAGTCTAAAAAATTAACTTCAGTTGGCCTCTTGCAGAAACCACGGCAAGATTGACCGTTGCAAGACTTTAACTGAGGACTCGTGTCGTAAATTGTGAAGGACTGGCACCGGCTCTTGCACCATCATTTCTTCGGCTTCTAACAACCCTCTCGGCATTTTTACAACTAAATTGAAGTCGATTAGTCAATCAAAAACCCTTCTCAGTTTTATACGCATCGTTTGTCCAAAACTTGCTCCTGACTCCGGATAATACCCGAAACAACGTTTTATCGGATAAGTCTCAGCTGAAGCCGCATCGGTTCCGCTCTGCTTTACTGGCTCCTCACTGATTTGTAAAAACTAGTTTGTCCTGTGTTTGCTATGATTACTTGCCTGAGCATTGGCCTGTGCATGTTACTAACTATGTGTCTAACTAATCAGTCGCATTTAGTGCCTTCTTGCTCGTTGCCATATCGACGTAAGCAAGTTACTTGTGAGCTTCGGCATGGTTTTCTAAGCATAATACGACGCAAGTCATTTAAAGTTGCTTATTTGCAGCGATGTATGAAAACGATGCATAGCTATTTATTTTTCGAACGGCATTATGAAAGCTACCTCTTACTTTAAAGATTATATAGATGCATATATTTATATCTACTGTGTGTTACCTTCATCAAACCTACAGCCTTCCCATAAACCACTCAGGGAGACTCCAATTTTGCGTTGGAATAAAATATGTCACTGGCGAAAATGCATTTTATTTTGGCTCCCAACGAAAGATGCTTCACTTCGCTAGTATATGTAATCAGAGCTTGTTTGAACTATTACCTACGAAAGTATCTCATAAAGTGAAACCTAATCTTTCGACAATATGGTTTCTCAATGGCTTATTGCCATCCACCCAAGTAAATCTAAAATTGACTCGACCTGGATAGCAGAATGCTACAATTTCAAACTGACATCAGTAATAATATTGATAATAATTCACTTGATAAAGCGCCCTCAGAGAACTCAGTCTGTTTCTAGGTGCTTTACATTTAATGCAAAGGAAAGGTTATCTCCTTACCAGAAGATTCTGACCTTCTAAAGCACCTCTCATCTCGCACTGGCTCTGCACTACAATGGTTCAGGTCCAAGCTGGTTTGGTTCAGTGGTTAAGGTTCTCGCCCCGACCAGGGTCCAGCTCAGGTCGTGGGCTCGAGCCCCGAGGCATACGTTAAGCACCTGAATAGAGATTACATTCTCTTGGGGCGCTATACAATTGCAATATACTTATTCTACTATCTCAGTGGGAGACCAGAGTATTGACGTAAATGGACAAAGGTCATCAGAGGAAGTTCTGAAATATTTGGTACCACAGGGCTCCGTGCTTGGTTTAGTTCTTTTCGCGGCTTATAGTCTCCCTCTGCCGATGTGATTCCAGAGATTAATCTAGGCTTTCAATTCTTTGCGGATGACACTAAGCTTTATCTTTGCCTTAATCTCTTGAAGCCCTCTAGCTCATCTAAATCTCTCAATTCCCTTGCTGCATGTATTAACGATATCGGCACATGGATGGCAGACAGTTTTCTTAAATTGCATGATGATAAAACCAACTTACTAGATTATGGGACAGCCAAATGTGATTCAGAAGTCGGAAAGGCTGAGACTCAAATTCGGCTCTGCCAGCATATCTCCTGTTGAATCTGCACGAAATCTAGGTGTCAAGTTCCGAAGTGACCGTTCATTAGACGACCGCATTAGCACCACGATCAAGTCTGCCCATTTTCAGTTGCATAACCTTACTAAATATCGGGCTTGTTTAGACCGGGATGCCACATCTAAATTGGTCCATATATTTGTGATATACCGTCTTGCCTTTACCGGGGGAAAATATTTATTTTTGAATGTGATAACTTCACACCTGCCTCGCTAGGTGGGATTTTTGATATGATTGAAATCATCAACTTTAGCCGAGCTTGATTGTTCACATAGACTTGGGTTTAAATAATCGGTGGACGTGTTTCAATAGACTGGAAATACGGGAGTCCCGTCCGCCAGCCGAAATGTCTAGCCTGCCCGTGGAAAATCTAAACTGTTTTAGTATCAACGGCCTGAATTATGCTGTTATTGTTACCGGAACTTGGCGGTGGTGCTTTTTATTGAACCTGGTGCCTATCGAGTCTTCAGACTTGTTGCATACTTAGGTCACAGAGAATCTGATTGCTAGCAGCAAGCATTCACTATCAACTAAGGTCAGCCCAAGCAGGAATTCTGCAAAATCCGAGGAACTGTAGAGTTCAAAAATTGCAATTTTCTCGGTAACATTGATCAGTTAACATTTGTTACACACAATTGCAGTCAACTTCGATATACACAGGATAATACAGCCGAGGTCTTGGTTCTCACCACTCACATTGTCACTCTGATCATTCTTATCAATTGCTTGAGAAATTTCGCTCGTTATGCGAGAGAGTTCTTGCTTCGACATAAAGCAGTGGCCATTTCCGGATATCCAAGGACTTTGAGTGTTTAGCGATAAGAGCTTTCCGAAAATAGGCACTTTGATTTCTTCTCCGTTCCAAAAGTGTTTCAACGAGACAACGGATTGCAAAAGGATCATCTTCGTAATAAAACTTGTTGGCAAACAATTCAGGACGTTGAACAACGTACGGCAAATCTGCAGATACGAATATGCAAACGGCACGAACGAATCTTCCAGAGCACTTGTGATCCATCTGTTTGGACCGCCAAAGCACGGCTCTTTCGGCAGCGACACTCTGCACGCCTCCCGGGGCTGAAGGCAGTGACAAAACCGTGGCGAAGTAGTGCTCCTCGGGACCCCAGGTGTCGCTAAACCAGTCGTGCAGTTGCCGTGAGAAAGGGTCGTCCAGCATGTACTCGACGAATGCACGACTAAAGGCGCCGTTCGAACAACTCTTAAATATCGCAACGTTACCAGGCGGTGGCTGTTTTACATAGTGCTTGGAGGCACAATTCACCGTCTGGTTAGCTGCCAGGTCTTTGCACCAAATGCTGGTTTTCTGGCGCCAAGCATTGGATGCCTCAATTTTATGTATGCGGAAATGACTAGAACCGTTGAGGTTTAAGAACGTCTCAACCATCTCGAGGTTCGTTTTAAGAGGCAGCTCCTGCCCTGCCAGATTGATGAAGTAGCGCCACTGTATCTGAGACGAGCGGGCCACTCTCATACACTCGAGGTCGGCATTCATCTGTGAGGCACTGGTATACACGAAGTCATAATCGAGCCGTGCAAGTCGGACGTTCGGAAGGCACTCGGCCATTCGGCGGACAGCAGCGAGAAAAATGGCAGGGGCCTTAGCGTCTGCATGAATGCAGTAGAAGTTTTGAGGAGCGTATATAGAACGAAGAAGGAGTTCCAACTGAGTGGCACACGTGTGGACGCGAAGGCTGAATGCTAGCGGGAAGTTCGATTCCTTTTTCGAGGGCTCGTAGCCGCTGGTGACGATTTGAAGACGCCTGCACGACGTCTGAGCCAGTGTGCGATCTCGGTAGCAGCCAAGCCCTTTTTTGTACTGAGACACCAGTTTTCGCACAGTCGTTTGCTCGTCTTTATCGTCTTTTAGTAGCAGATTGCAACGTGCTGTCGTATAGTTAAGATATTCAGCCACCCAAGCTGGAGGCTGAACCAAAGGCTTTCTTTGCGATCTTGTGCTAGCTTGTAAATGGTAGAGCCTCTTCAACGATATGTTAGTGTACAGGAAAATACTCCCCATGCTGACAGCTACCACGAAACATATAAGTAAAAGCTGCTGGCAGTGCAACTGGCCAACATCTTTAAAGAGCACACGCTCTCGCCTCTTAATAGGTCCTTGATTAACCAATACAGCCATAGTTGGAGTTTTTATGATCTAGTTCTAATCCACCAGTTCTTGATGAGTACACAAGCCAGGCTTTGCAAGTACGGTTGGAGATATTGTAAGAGACATTACTTCCTGAATGAAAGCAGACGTTGTTGGCGGCTGAGTTTATTCAGCTAAGATTTCTGCAGCTGGCACATCTAAATATCCTACAACGGCATTGATTATCACATAAGTACTATTGCCTGCATTGAGCTTAAGTGTGACATTGCAAAGCCTAACGTTCAAAATTGACCCTGCCAGAATATCTCTGGTTGCATTAGCACAAAATCTATGTGTTTCGTTCCAAAGCGACCTTTACTAGACAACCATATGAACTTCACAGTCAGTCTTCCAACTTTTAGCTACATAATATTGCTAAAAAATTAGAGGTTAGGGGAGAGGCGGCTGGTCAAGGTAGATGCCACGCCTGGTGTCGTGGTACCGTGCAACGCCTGGTACCTCCGCGGTAGGAGCGACGGCGGCGGCGGTAGCTGCCGCTTCAAACGGCTACCACCCCGGCCTATGGTGAAGAAGTTCGCATGCTGCTCACCTTGACGGGATCAATCAAAGTCATCAGCTGCCGCTCATTGAGGCGTCGTGTCCTGCGCAGGTTGCAGTAGAAGCAAGTCCAGAGCTTCCTCCAAGTTCGAGCGCTGCTCCCGGGAGACTAATTTCGCAAAGTACGTAGTAAGTACGGGCTGCTCGGGCCCGGCGACTTCGATCTGCTCTTGGGAAGCGGCAGCGGTGCACACAATGGGCCTTCAGCACAAACAAACAGTCCGCGTGGCGATAAATGCATGCAGGGCGTCTCTCATTAGAGGTAGCCGTAGTGCACTAAACAACCAAAGGCCAGCACGGACGCTTTCCCAAGCGTCGTTCATTGTTATGACCGCTGGACCCTCGCTATTTCGGGTAGCCGCACGACGCGTGCACTGCCCACAGACCCGACGGTCGCAATACGCCGACCTCCACAACACGGCACTTGTTCTTCTGCACGAAGCTCTAACGAAAACACCGGCTTGGCAAAAAAAGCACAACCTTGGCCTGTCGATACGACCGGGACTTCCAGCCGACCGGCTTCGACCCCTACAGCCGCTTCTGCAGCACGAGGACTCGGTGACTTATTGACCGTTGCCCCAAGAGAACAACGATGGTCTCGAGGATGACATACATGATAATGGCCGGGTCAATTGTTTTAATATAAATGTCTATATATTTATATACTAGTTGATAAGCGGCTCGGTTATATTTCAGTGGCAAAGCTCGTAGCTCTTAACCAAAGTTCAGCTGTCAACTCTAAATCAACTTTCGTACGGAATTACGACGGCGTAAGGAAAGGGAAACTCGCACACCATACTTACGCTCACACAATGGATTAAAACCTCGTACCCTGTTAAGTTCCCAGCAGAAGAAGTCTCTCACTTTGTCTGCGTTTGCTTATAGCCACCACGTAAAATGGAATCTATGGTCGCATTATATGATGACATCTCTGACATTAAACTTGTCGATACCTTTGGTCCACTGGCTTGGGGTACGTGAGTATCATTCTAGGTGAACTAGGAGTGAGGCATGTGGCTTAGTTTAAAAAAAGCCTTTCGTGAGTCTTTGTGATTCGTTTTTCGTGTGCTTGCATGTGCCTGCTGCTTGCGAATGTTACCACCAATCACTTAGTAATGCCTTCTATTTAGCATCTGTAACGTACCTAGCAAGAGATTCAGTTCTCCGAGGGCGCTAAACAAATTTAGTGTTTTTATAATATTATTAATGACTAACTTGCATTTTTCTAATTCCCTGCAATGTCAAAATAAGTGTTGCATTGACACACCTGAATACAATTACTGAAAATGAGATATAAGCTACGATCCATATCTAGAAGCGTTGCTAGAAAGCTGCTCGCAAGCAATTGTAATAAACATATGGCTAACGTCTCTGGTTAGGCTATGACATGTCTTCGGACTATGACAGGCAGGTTTGAGCAAATTTGTGTTGGTTTCTGATAAACTGTGGCTTTCAGATGAAACAGTTTGAACGTGCATGTATACCCAGTGGCAGTATGTAGCTCCGTCTGGACTTCACAAAAGCCTTGAATATATACGCTAAGGGCTAGGGTGCTTGCGTATCCAGATCCATCCAGGTCGTGGTTTCGAGTCCAGCAACAGGAATCCTGTATTGCTCTCTGCAAGTGTGAGGCCATAATCACTAAGGTTCTTCAGCCGCCTTATAAGTGAGAATACTGGATCAACTGAAATTCTATTACAAACGCAACCACGAAGTAGGCACTGGGATGCAGCTGAAATACTAACATGTTTTTGGTACTTCGACGTTACCCGAAAATCAAAAGCTTCTCTCGCATAGACTCTTTGCGAGAAAGATGACAAATATATTGCAATTAGAAGAATAAGAGTAAGGACAAGAACGAGAGCAAGTGAGATCAAAATTGATGGATTAGGTCCTTAGATACTCATACACTGAGAATAGCACTCTTTACAGTAAATGTTAGATTCAAGCCTTGCGTCCGGTGATCAACCAAGAGCAAAATCTAAACTAAATTTCTCGGGTGTTAAGGTCATCCTAGTATTTATATTCATCCCAAAACTATATGAGGCTTAGTAGCTTTTTCGGAAGATCAGCCAATAGTAAGTTATAGTACACCAGTGGGAACCGTTGTAGCAGTGTAGAGTATACCCCCTGGCCGGAGTATACCCAGGGTACAAGTGGCTTAGGCCACTTCATGCCCTTCTTCGCCAGATTGTGCTCCATTACATCGATAGTGTTGAGCCATATAAACATGCATCCATACGTGCTGGCTCTAAAATCCTCCTGGCGGCGGCCCGGGCACCTCTTTCTCAGTCTTCCACTCCTTATTTTGAGGCGCTCATTACTCCGGTCTCTCTACTGCCTTGTCTGTTACACAAAATCTTTCTTAAGTCAGAATGTTTGCTATCTTATGATTACCGAAAGCCCCCATTGTCTCCGTAGGCTGTAGAAAACCTTTTAGCGAAGCAATGCACCAACTCATTGTGACTTAGATACTCAGAAGCTGAGAATAACACTCTTTACGGTAAATGTAAGATTTAAGCCTCTCATCCAGCGACCAACCAAGAGCAAAATATAAACTGAATTTCTCGGGTGTTAAGGTAATCCTAATAATAATAAATAATAACAAATCCTAGCTTATAAAACAGCACTTTTTTTAAAGCGACAGAAGAGCGTTTGCTGCTATCACCACCGCTTGTAGTGGCGATAAAGAATCGCCCACCGCAGGAATCGAACCAACGACCTCAGGACCGAGGTCGTAAAATCAACAGCCTTAGCTAGTGTGCCATCACGGCTCCAAAAACTATATGAGGCTTAGTGGCTTTTTCGGAAGATCAGCCAATAGTAAGTTATAGTACACCAGGAACAACCGTTGTAGCAGCTCAGAGTATACCCCCAGGCTGGTGTATGCCCAGGGTTGAAGTGGCTTAGGCCACTTCAGACCCCTCTAGGCCAAATTGTACCCCCGTCACATCGACGTGTTGACCCATATAAACACGCATCCTTACGTTCTGGCTCTCAAATCCTCCTGGCGGCGGCCCGGGCACCTGTTTCTCAGCTCTTCCTCTTCTTATTTTGAGGCGCTCATTACTCCGGTCTCTCACCTGCCTCGTCTTTTCTACAAAATCTTTCTTAAGTCAGATTGTTGGCTATCTTTTGATTACCGAAAGCCACCATGCTTCGCGTTGTCTGAATAAAACTCTTTAGCGAAGCAATGCTCCAAGTCATTGTGACTTATCGCCGTTACAGACGGTGAAGCATGTACATTATTCTGAGCGGACCAGGATTTAATATGGATTCTTTAAAACCCAGGATTCACTTTCAGGTTGAAAAGGGTGGCTGGCTATGTCACCCCGCCGGTCCGGGATTTTCGTCGTCCAGCTTTAAATCCACAAAACGTTTCTCTCAAGCGTTGGCTTAATTCAAGTTGTAAGAGCCTGGGGTATTTAAAATTGAAGAATACCCGCAATTGATCCTTCGGCTCAGTAGGACCAGGGCTCTGAAGCTCGCCTCTGCACTCTCTTTGTATTGATATAGATATACCATATATATATATATATATATATATATATATATATATATATATAGCCCTAGCCTGTAACGATGCCGCTTCTGGAACTGTTGAGAATAGCGTGCAGTTCACGCCTTTCGGCAGCAGCAGCAGGCGCAGAGTGTGGGCTAGCAGGAAGAAGGACGAGGCGTACAGGCCGGTTAATATATACCATTGTTAGACATTGGTGAAATTTCTTTGTCGGATATCAGCAGCAATTTGTTGCAAATAAAATTTTAACTAAACAATCAAAAATACATAAAATAATAAGTTATAGTTAAAAATTGTGTCCTCTGTGTCATCTTTCAAACGGAGTACATTTTGGAATGGAGGGGCACTGTTTGGCCTATTTTTTTACACTTAGTTTTAACATGGCCTAATTTGTTTTAACGCATCAAGTGGCCAAGGCCTTTTTTAACCCCGCGTATATTCTGGCGGGGTATATTCTGTCCTGTTACACATGGAAGCTACAATAAAACCGAAAGTAGTCTAAAATAAGCCTCTTGGGTACTTAGCCTATAATCACTAAAATTGGATCGCACACGCCGACTGATAGCGGAGGGTATCCTTGTCAAACAGTTTCAGATGTCATGTCCTCAGTGAGGAGAACCACACAGGGATTGCACAATTGCACTCTCAAGAAGGAGAGAAAAATCGACGCTTGCTCGATCTTCAAACTCACGGCGTCATTTAAGGCTGATTTCGATTACGTTATAAATAAAATTAGCCAAAATTTGATACTGAAAAACTACAAGAAGGGCTTCCAGGTTGTAAATTGTCCTGGCTAACTTTGGTGAGCTTGAATGACGATAGCGGCTTGACGTCGTCGTTACAGAAGCTATGGCATGCCGTGGACCAGAGATACACTTTCCGCAGGCCTTGTATGTAAGCACTGAGAAGATCAGCATCGGATCAAAAGATACAATGGTAGTAATAATGACAATAATAATAATAATATATTGGCATAGCACCCGCAGAGAACTGAATCTCTTTCTGGGCACTTTACAGATGCCGTTTAGAACGCATTGTCAAATGACTTACGCTAACATCTGCAAACAGTAGACACAGTGTTACCAGGTTCATGCATGCGACAGACGAATCCCAAAAACCCACTAAATGCTGTACAAAAACAAGTTTGTTTTTAACTCATAGGATCAAATACGGAGTGGGCACAATTTGACGGAGATGACTACAAATGCACGAGTGCCTCTTCGGCCAGGCTATTCTATATCTTTCATAAAAGGATCTTTTGATGAGAAGTGTCCAATGCTGGCGATAGCCACAGCAGCATTATGCCAACGACCTTCATTTCTCCTTAGCATTTCATTAATCTCTTGGAGGAATTGCAGTTTTAGCGGAGGCAGCTATTACGCTTAAAAATGAGAAACTTTCGCAGCCATTTCTGGGAGCGTTCGCCGAATTTTGTCACCAAACCCTGCGCCACTGGAGGGAAAGCCAGCAGTAGCTTGTCCGGACGGCACCCAGTTTAATGAAGATAGGTAAATAAACGGTACTGGCTACCATACTTTCTTCTTGCTATCTCTAACCTCTTTTTCCCCGGGGATTTTGGAGGGAGACACCCAATTTACAAACATTTGAAGACAAAGCAGCATCCAAAAATGCTGCTGAGCCAAAAAACATAGTTTACTATAGACATTACACAAGTGCAGGTAGTACGCCGTCTTTCTTTGCCGGCTGTGTGTCACCGTGGTGAACGACGGCACAGTTTTCACAAATTTCTCTCTCAGGTTACGGATGAAGACAATTTTATATTTTGAGCTGTTTTTTTCAACCGTCGAAGAATCCTGGTTCGGAGCTCGAGAAAACTTTGACGCTGGAACAATCTCAGAGCGGTCAGAGAGTGCGAGTCGCTTGGTGAGCCGGGCACAAAAATCACTGAGAGAATGTCCCGAGGCTCCAGACTATCGAAGTTCGGCACCGTGCCGCCGCGAACATGCTCCCAACGAGCACTTTCCGGAAGCCGGCTAGAGGTCTTTAATCGGTTACCAGGCTCTGTTAAAGGGGATGTCAGTGGTTCTAGGCTTCAGTTATCAGGCTCTATTAAAGTCTTGGGCAGTGGTAGTAGAGGCTTACTACCCGGTGCACCAAAGGCGCACAGATTCTTATTGCTATCTGTAACCTCTTTTTGCCCAGGGCTTTCGGCTGAAAATGCCCAATTCGCAAACATTCGCACAGGAAGCAGCATCCAAAAATGGTGCTGAGCCAAAGAAACATATTTTATTATAGACATTAAACAAGCGCAAGTAGTACGCCGTCCTTCTTTGCCGGCTGAGCGTCACCGTGGTGAACGACAGCACGGTCGCTTCCCTCCGTGGAGAACTGGCCCACACCTTGGCGCTTCTGAATACTGCAGCCCTAACCAAAAGTTTCCGGTTGTGCTTCCGGTACGCAGCTTTGATGCCAAGAGCGTAAGAGCACCGCTCATTATCCGGGTACCCGAGTGCTCCTACAACAAAAAATGGGAGGACAGAAGCTGAAGACCAACCATCGGACCGGAAGTCCCGCACGATGTTTTCAAGTTTCGTGATCTTCCGATCCGTAGCTTTCGCCAAAGCATCCTCATTGTTGTCGAGCGGGACCACCACTTCGAAGACGTTTGCCGTTATCAAATCGTCGACGACGATGTCCGGACGCAGTGAACTGCCGCTCACATCAGCTCATCCGTCCATCCCAGTCCACAGTCGAAGGTGATTAGGCAAGGCGTCGCTGAGACGGTTCAGGATCTTTTCGTGCCTGGCCCTGATGGCCGGCATCATCGGATGGCCGCTCGAGCGCATGTGACGCAGCGTCTCCCTTCCTTCAAGGCAGAGGCGGCATGCTGTCGACTCGGAAGAGTCGAAGCGATGGCTCATGGCGCACACCAGAAGCTAGATCGGGTGGGCATCGATGAACGAAGCGCCAGATCTTGAACGACACTCTGAGATCGGTCCGAAAGAAGCAGCTGTGCGTGCCGAAGTGGTCTGTGGCGCCGGAGGCACCTGGACACTTTGAAGTACGCTTCGCGTGGAAGCAGATGCCAACGGGACGACTGGTGCATGCAGTATGAGTTGAAGGTAAATAAAATGTACTCAAATTTCTCTCTCAGGGTAAGGATGAAGAAAGTTTTATATTATAAGCTTTTTTTCAACCATCGAAGACTCCTGGTTCGGAGCTCGGGAATGTAATGTAATGTAATGTGCAATGTATCTCCGTCAGTAACTCCACAAAGTCATAAAGACCATGTGGGCGTTACGCAGGAGATGTTTGTATAGCACACTCACAGCCTACGCGGCTTTGGGTACGCATTCGGTAGCCAACAGACTTCGTCTCACCCAACAAAGAGAAAGTGGGAAGCATAGCAGAGTCAGGAGAGCAGTTGAGGTAGTGAGTAGCATAGAAGTAGGAGTTCAGGACCGCTGAAAAAGATGAGCCATAGTCGGCAGTTGGAGAGTAGATGTCGTTGCGTAAGAATTGTGGAAGCGAGTTCCACAGTCTAGGACCTGCAGAGCTAAAGCTTCTGTCGCCAACTGTCTTTAAGCGGAGGAATGGGACAGCTAATTTATTGTCCACACAGAACCTGAGGGCGCGAACAGGCTGAAACTGATGTAGTAGTTCAGCTAGGTATGAAGGAGCCAAGCCGTGGCAGGCCTTGTGGGTCAGTGTAAGAACTTTGCTCCGTATCCTTTGCTCAACCGGCAACCATCCTAGCTTTTCCAGCAAAGGAGACACGTGCTCAAACCGCTGGGACTTGAAGACCAGCCTTGCAGCTATATTCATAGTCCGCTGTAGTGGCATAATAGCTTTCTTTGGTAGCCCAGCCAAAAGGGAATTACAATAATCAAGCCGAGACAGAACTAAAGAGCTAGTTAAATTTTTTACAAGCCACTGTGGGAGACAGCTTCTAATCTTGGATAGGGATCGGATGTGATGGCTAGCTGTAGAGGCAGTCTTCTGAATGAAGCTTTTGAAATTGAGGCAGCTGTCGAACACGACACCTAGATTACGAGCACGTGGCGAAGGTCGCACAATAGCATCGCCTATTGGAACAGCAAAGCCTTTTAATCCAGCCACACGCAACTTTGACGCTGGAACAATCTCAGAGCGGTCAGAGAGTGTGCAATGCTTGGTGAGCCGGGCACAAATATTCGCAGAGAGAATGTCCCGAGGCTCGAGGCTATCGAAGTTCAGCACCCTGCCGCCGCTAAAATGTTCACAACGAGCACTTTCCGGAAGGCGGCTAGAAGCCTCTCATCGGTTACCAGGCTCTGTTAAAGGGGATGTCAGTGGTTATTGGCTTCAGTTACCGGGCTCTATTAAAGTCTTGGGCAGTTGTAGTAGAGGCTTACTAGGCGGTGCACTAAAGGCGATTCAAGAGATGTTCAGGATGTCTTCCGGATGTGTCTTTCCCACTTATTTTCAATGGCGTTAAATCTGCTTGACCGGTGACTTATACCGATAGCACCACCAGGGTCGACTGGCAGAGTGATCGATACTTCAGAAAAAGAAAGTCTTTCAGATACGACGAAGAGGCAACTGCTTTTAAATGTGTATAAACATGGCTACTGGTTAGTGTGCAATCGGCGAGATCACTCTAGATGAAATTCGAGGCATCCTAGATGACAATGTGCAAAGTGCAATCGGCGCGATCCTAAACCATTCAGAGTGACAGAATTCGTTAGGCAAAATTCTTTACGGCAGTGATTCTCAACCTTTCTAATGCCACCACTCTTTTTTGCAATTGCTCAGGTTGTGGCGACCGGCAGACATAAAATTATTGTATGCGAAATTGATTTGTAAATTCGTGTTTCAGATTGTCTTAGGCGAGCCCATGTGAAAGGGTCGTTCGACCCCCAAAGGGGTTTCGACTCAAAGGCAGAGAACTGCTGCTTAAAGGTCTCTTTAGACGAGCAGGTCTCACTTGGCTTCACAGTGGCTTGCCTTTGATGCTGACTTTACTCTTTCAAAATGAGTGATAACTTTTTGTAAATGGAGCTTTTAGTTTTTGTACAGAAACACGAAACATAAACGTGCTTAAGTGCTTAAGTTGGTCAAAGTACGACAGCTTTAGAGAATGACGTTCCTGAGTTATAAGCATTCTGAACCACGTCTGCCATAATCTGTATCTTTGACTGAATAAATTGTACATCGCATTGGTAACGGTCCTTAGTAAGTTGCATTTGGGGCTTTGAAAATGTAGTGGGCGGATTGCTACGGCTGTTCCTGTACCCTCATAATTCTCATGACCGCCGGAATAACTTTCTCATGGGTCCATACAAAGACTTACTACCGCAGAAGCTCTCTATAATCATGACACTCAGCTGTACCCTTGCTTTCATCCCACCCAGACCTCTTGCTCGTGGAATTCTCTCAGCTTCCTAGCTGCATGTATTGTTGTAATCCGAAAATAAATGGAAGCAAACTTTCTTAAATTGAATGAAGATAAAACATCATACTAGTTACGGGCAAACTAAGTGTGATTCAGAAGTCGGAAAGGCTGAAACTCAAATTCGGCTCTGCCAGCATATCTACTGTTGAATCTGTACAAAATCTAGTTGCCGGGTTTCAAATCGATCTTTCATTAGACGACCCCCACTAGCTCCTCAGTGAAGTTTGCCTATTTTTACCTACGTAACAATACTACAATTCTGGCTTGTTTAAACTGGGATACCACAAAAAAATTCATCCATGCAATTGTGACTTCCAGTCGCGACTTTTGTAACTCACCGCTTGCTCGTCTATCAGCTCGTGCAATCATGCACTTACAGCTGGTGCAAAACTCTGCAGCTAGGCTAATCTATCGTGAACGTCGCAGTTGCCACATTAACCACTTCTCGCCGACCTGCACTGGCTAACAGTCAAGCAACGGATCGACTTCAAGGTTTTGTCGATCACTTTTGGGTCACTTCATTCTTTAACTCCAGCCTATCTCTTAGATCTACTCCCCCACTGGGCTAAGCATCGCACCTCAAAATTTTCTGAATCAAACACTTTAACTATGCTTTTAACAGACCTCGAATCCTCTGGATAAAAAGCCTTTAGTTAGTATTCTCCCAAATTCCTGGAACTAACTCCGGTATTTCGCCACGACAACTCCTGACTTGACCAAATTTAAAAATAAACTAAAAGCACACCTATTATCATCACGGTTACTGGGTCCCTGTGATTCGACCTTTATATGCTTATGCCTGTTGACACTGTGCATGCTGCCATCAACCATACTTTCATGCTAACACTGTGCATGTCACCCCTAACTATGTTATTCTAGTTAATAAAAATAATAATAACAATAAGCACTTGATAAAGCGCTCTCAGAGAACACGATCTATTTCTAGGCGCTTTACATTTCCTGCAAAGGGAAATGCAATTGAATGGTCAGTAAAATCGTACTTAAAAAACAAACAAAATGAATAATATGGTTAGAGGTCGCATGCACAGGGTCAGCATGATAATGTGGTTAATGGCAGCATGCACAGTGTCAGCACCAATAAGCACATCAAGGAAGAATCACAGGGACCCACTAAATGCTGTCCTAAATAGGTGTTTTTAAGTTCCTTTTAAATTTGGTCAGGTCAGGGGATGTTCTGACGCAGGTCGGGAGTGAGTTCCAGGCTTTGGGAGCATACGAACTAAATGCACGGCCTCCAAAGAATTTAAGGTTTGTACGAGGTATTTCTAGACTGTGGGATTCCGAAAAGCGCGTGGTACGATGCTTGGCCTGATAGGGTGGCATATCTGAGAGATAGGCTGGAGACGTAGGATGAAGGGACCTAAAAGTGAGCGACAAAACTTTGAAGTCAATCCGTTGCTTGACTGGTAGCCAGTGCAGGTCGGCGAGAAGTGAAGTAATGTGGCAACTGCTACGCTCATGACAGACAAGCCTGGCTGCAGAGTTTTGCACCAGCTGCAATTGCCTGATCGCACATGCTGGTAGACCAGTAAGCAGTGAGTTGCAGAAGTCGAGACGAGATGTCACGAATGCATGGACCAACTTGGACGTGGTATCTTTATCTAAACAAGCCAGAATTTTAGCAATGTTATGAAGCTGAAAATAGGCAGAGTTGACTGTGGAGCCGATATGGTCGTCTAACGAGAGGTCGCTTTGGAATGTGACACCTAGATTTCGAGCTGATTCAGCGGGAGATATGCTGAAAGAGCCAATTTTAGGAGTAAGCCTTTCCAATCTCTGAATCAGACTATGTTTGCCCATAACTAGTAAGTTAGTTTTATCATCGTTTAGGTTTAGAAAATTTGCTGCCATCCATTTTCGGATGTCATCAATGCATGCAGCAAGTGAGTTAAGAGAATTTGAGGTGCTCGAAGGTTGGGAGGGATCAAAGCAAAGGTACAACTGAGTGTCATCCGCATAGAAGTGAAAGCCTAGATTGTGCTTGGCAATCAAGAGAGCTCTTGCTTCGACATAAAGCAGTGGCCATTTCCGGACATCCAATGACTTTTAAGTGTTTAGCGATAAGAGCTTTCTGAAAATAGGCACTTTGATTTCTTCTCCATTCCAAAAGTGTTTCGACGAGACAGCGGATTGCAAAAGAATCATCTTCGTAATTAAACTTGTTGGAAGACAATTCCGGACGTCGAGCAACGTACGGCAAATCTGCAGATATGAATATGCAAACGGCGCGAACGAATCTTCCAGAGCACTTTTGATCCGTCTGTTTGGACCGCCAAAGCACGGCTCTTTCGGCAGCGACACTCTGCACGCCTCCCGGGGCCGAAAGCAGTGACAAAAGCGTGGCGAAGCAGTGCTCGTCCGGACCCCAGGTGTCCCTAAACCAGTCGTGCAGTTGCCGCTCGAAAAGGTCGTCCAGCATGTACTCGACGAATGCACTACTAAAGGCGCCGTTCGAACAACTCTTAAATATCGCAACGTTACCAGACGGTGGCTGTTTTACATAGTGCTTGGAGGTTCAATTCACCGTCTGGTTAGCTGCCAGGTCTTTGCACCATACGCATTTTTTCTGTCGCCAAGCATCGGACGCCTTAATTTCATATATGCGGAAATGATTTGAACCGTTGAGGTTTACGTACGTCTCAACCATCTCAAGGTTCGTTTTAAGCGGCAGCTCCTGCCCTGCCAGATTGATGAAGTAGCGCCACTGTATCTGACACGAGCGGGCCACTCTCATACACTCGAGGTCGGCATTCATCTGTGATGCACTGCCGTAGACAAAGTCATAATCAAGCCGTGCAAGTCGGACTTCGGAAGGCACTCAGCCATTCGGCGGATAGCAGAGATAAAAATGTCGGGAGCCTTGGCGTCTGCGTGAATGCAGTAGAAGTTTTGAGGAGCGTATATAGAACGAAGAAGGAGTTCCAGCTGAGTGGCGCACGTCTGGACGCGAAGGCTGAATGCTAGTGCGAAGTCCAGTTCCTTTCCCGAGGGCAGGTAGCCGCTGGTGACGACTTGAAGACGTCTTCACGACGTCTGAGCCAGTTCACGATCTCGGTAGCACTAAATTTCCTTTTTGTACTGAGACACCAGTTTTCGCACGGTCGTTTGCTCGTCTTTATCGTCTTAAAGTAGCAGATTGCAACGTACTGTCGTATAATTAAGATACTCAGCCACCCAAGCTGGAGGCTGAACCATAGGGTTCCTTCGTGATCTTGTGGTAGCTTTTAAATGGTTGAGCCTCTTCAGCGATATATTAGTCTACATGAGAATACTCCCCATGCTAACAGCTCCCACGAAACATGTTAATAAGAGCTGCATGCTATGCAACTTTCCAACAGCTTTAAAGAGCACATGCTCTCGTCTCTTAATAGGTCCTTGATTATCCAGTATGGCCATAGTTGGAGTTGTTATGATCTAGTTCTAATCCACCAGTTCTTGATGAACACGCAAGCCAGGCTTTGCAAATACCATAGGAGATATTGTAATGGACATTGCTTCCTGAATTAAAGCAGACATTGTTGGTGGCTGAGTTGTTTTAGCTGAGATTTCTGAAGCTGGAACAACTAAATATCCTACAACGGCATTGATTATAACATAAGTACTTTTGCTTGCATTGAGTTTAAGTGTGAAATTGCAAAGCTTAACGTTCAAAATTGACCCTGCCAGAATATCTCCGGTTGCATTAGCACAAAATCTAGGTGTTTCGTTCCATAGCGACCTTTCCTTAGACGACCCCATCAGTTCCACAGTCAGTCTGCCAACTTGTAGCTACAGAATATTGCTAAAAATTAGAGGGTGAGGAAGAGGCGGTCGGCCAAGCTAGGTGCCGCACCTGATGTCGTGGTACCGTGCAACGCATGGTACCGCCTGCCCAAGGTGCGAAGGCGGCGGCGGCGGCAGCCACTTTAAACGGCTACCACCCCGGCCCTGCTGTGAAGAAGTTCGCATGCTGCTTACCATGACGGGATCAATCAAAGTCATCAGCTGCCGCTCATTGAGGCGTCGTGTCCTGCGCAGGCTGCAGTAGAAGCGAGTCCAGTGCTTCCTCTTAGTTCGAGCGCTGCTGTTACCCGAGGAGACTCGTTTCGCAAAGCCTGAAAGGTACAGGGTAAGAGCCGCACCACCAGCCGACCTCGCTCTGCTCTTGGGAAGCGGTGGCGGTGCACACAATAGCCCTCAGCATGAACAGGCAGTCAGTTTGTCGATAAACGCGTGCGATAAACGTCTCTCATTAGCGGTAGCGGTAGCACTTTGGAACAGATCGAAGCACAACACGGACGCTTTCCCCAAGCGTTGCACGATGTCCTGACCGCTTGACTCTCGCTAGTTCGGGTAGCCGTGAGACTCGTGCAACGCGAATCGATTCGTTGGTCGCAATATGCCGACCTCCACAGCAAGGCACTTGTTACTCTGCACGAAGCGCTAACGACAACACCGGCTTAGAAAAAAAAGCACAGCCTTAGCCTGCAGATACGACCGGTGACTTCCAGCCGACCGGCGAGACCCCTGCAGCCGCTCCTGCAGCACGAGGACTCGCTGACTTACAGACCGTTGCTCCAAGAGAACGATGGAGGTCTCGAGCATGGCATACACGATAATGGCCGGGTCAACCGTTTTGATATTTATGTATATATTTATATACATATATATATACATATATATATATATGTGTGTGAGTGTATGTGTGTGTGTGTGAGTGTGTGTGTGTATATTTATATACTACATCATAAGCGGCTTAGTTATAACTCAGTGGCAAAGCTCGTAGCTTTTAATCGAGGCTCAGCTGTTAACTCTCAGTCAACTTTCGTGGGGAACTACGACAGCGTAAGGAATGGGAGATGCGCACTCCATACATAAGTTCACGCGAAGGATCGAAACCTCGTACCTCGTGTAGTTCACAGCAGCAGAACTCTCTTACTTCGTCTGCATTGGCCTCGCAGACATTGCAACGTGTGGGTACCAAGCTTCCCACTGCCGGCGATGGGAAGCAGCCCGGTCCCGTCTGAATTGATCGATAAAGCGAGAAGGTGAGCTTAAAATAGGCACAGATTGAAAAGCTAATCAGAATATGTGGCAGTAGCTGAGGCTCCGGCAGCCTGCACGATAGAGCTGCTGGTTGCGATTAGCGATTAATCTCGACAAGCCATTGTAGACTAGCCCTCGCGAAGTCAGCTCACTTGACCAGATAAAGACTACGAGAGTGCTTGAGAACATGCTCGCCCAAAATTTGCAGCCGCGATGGCAGTTCGGCCTTTTGAGCCAATCGGCTGGGTCAGCTTAAGCGTATACTTATGGGCACACTCGCTACGAGCTTGCAAAGACGTTTGCGGCTCGTTCGCCAAGGTTAAACAGTCAGTCAGGAGAGGACATGCAAACGGGAAATAAAACTTCTATTGCTCTCGCTGAACGGAAACAGACGAGTCAGCTGCACTTGTTCATGCATCTTTGACACCCTCTTTCCCGCCAATTGGGAAGCTCGCAGCATTTTCGGGACGATCGCTAGCTTCTCGTAAAAAGCAAACTGGCCTTATGGAGCGGTCCAGATAACGTCAATTGCCTCGCTAATATAATAATATATGTCATTTGTATAGCGCCCAAAGAGAACTGAATCTCTATTCAGATGCTTCACACATGCCACGGGGCTCGAGCCTGCAACCCCGGTCATTAAATCCATTAACGTTGACCTTGCTCGTGGCGAGCATCTTAACCATTCGGCCAGACCAGATAGCCATACGTAGCCACCACGCAAAAAAGAAATCTGTGGTGGCATTACATGATGGCAGCTCTGACATCTAATTTGTAGCTTCTTTTGGTCCATTGGGGTATGTATGTTTCTTTTAGGTGAATCAGGAGTGAGGCATGTGGCTTATTTAATAAAAACTAGAGGAAAAGGAAATCTCTTCTTTGCATACGATAGTGAGCCTACTTAATTCTAAAGTCTCTCCTATTTCCACGGGATAATTTAAAACAGGATTCAGTGCGTTGGCTGGATTTGGCACACTAGGTAAGGCGGTTGCTTTCACGACCGAGGTTCGAGGTCGTGGGTTCGATTCCTACGGCGGGCGATCCCTTCTCGCACTGCAAGCGGTGGTGATAGCAGTAAAGGCTCTTCTGTTGCTACACAAAAAGGGGCTGTTTAATCAGCTAGCATTTATTTATTTATTCATCTTTGGTGACACGAAAAGATTGCCCCTGAAAAGATAGCCCGAAAAAATTGCATGCACACAAAACAGCACAAAACAAATAACCTCGACACAACAGACCCGACAAATCTGATAATTTAGAGATAAAAACATACTAAGGGAGACCTAAAATGCACAATTAAAGTTTATGGCTTAGGATTTTTGGCTTAGGGTTTAGGGTTTACACTTGATTTGTTAACATCACTTTTCCTACCTGTGATTCTATGTTGTCCATATTGACTGATCGATATGGATAGGGAGGATTAATAAAATTATGGCGGCAAAAGAAAAAAAATGAATTAGCAAAATGCGGATTGCTCTTTAGTAAATTATTCTTGAATTATTTCAAATTGTATAAAGCAAACGTATTTCCATTCGTTTACACTTTTTAAAATTTTCAATAAAACATTATACTATTTAATTTTTCATAGTCGTAATGGAAAATCCTTAATGCTATAAGCTAGTCGAAGTATTCAAGATTTGTAACAATATTCTTTTAATTTATCTGGGCTGTTTTGTCAGACCTATTTGTCTTGGGCTGCTCGGTAAGCACGCTATTTTTTTGGGGTCCAGATTTCTTTTAATCTCAGTAATCCTCTCAACTATGTGTCACGCTTGTATGACTTTCTTTGCTTCGACGCATAGTTTTTAGTTACATAGATTTGCACAACTGTCATCGTACGGAGAGCCATTCCTAGAAATATACACTGCCGTTAATACTGATAACTTAACCACTGGAGGCGGCGGGATGAATGGTAGCCTCGAGCACTACTTCCGTGTTGTCATTAACAATGCAGCCGCTGGCGTACCAAACACCGTCTACTATCTTGACAGGTCATAAGGACGATCAAGATGCGATGGATAGCGGGCATAGGCATTTTACTAGACGCATACGATATCTCTCAACATTTGGCAGTTCTGAAATAAAGACTGCTCATTTGAGCCAAAAGCAAATGAATATTCTAGATTTGAAGAGGCGGTCAGAAACCCAACAGTTTCTCCCGGCATTTTTCCCTCAAATTGACTGTAATTCGTGAGCATATGCGCGCTAGAGGTTTCGTACTTTTTACATCGTTCAAGGTGTTTTACACATGCTGTACAAGAAGAGCGTGTATTGGTATCTCATTAGATAAATAACGCTAGAATGAAAGAATACTATATCATTTAGAGTTGAATTCAAGAACATCTACGTCAGAAGCACAACTATCGACTTCAAGGTTCTGTCAATTTGTTATACATCCCTCCGTTCTCTGACTCCAGCCTACCTATCAGAACTACTCTCAAACACGGACAAGATTCGTACAACCCGCTGTTCTAAAAATAATCGTTAAGCCATAACTTGTACGAACCTTAAAAGAGTTAGACATTTTGTGCTTTTTTCTTGTGTTCTCAAAACCCGGAGCTGACTCTTCTGGAACTACCGATACACGTCGCAGCGTCGCCTGACACGACGATACATAAAAAGAAGCTTAAAACGCATCTGTTTATTACAGCATTTGGTGAGTCTTTGTGATTCTTTCTCGTGTGCTTACATGTGACTGCTGCTTGCCGATGTTACCACCAACCACTTGGTAATCACCAGACCATGCAGCGCCTGTAAAGTACGGGGCGAGAGATTCATTCTCTGAGGATGCTAAACAAATGTATTGTTGTTACATTATTATTATTATTGATTAACTTGCATTTTTAATCACCTGTAATGTTGAAATAAGTCTTGAATTTACACGCCTGAATAAAAAATTTGAAAATGATTTATAAGTTACGACCCTTATCTAGAAGCGTTTCTCGAAAGCTGCCGGCAAGCAATCCCAATGAACATATGGTTAACCTCTCAGGTTAGGCTACGACATGTCTTTGGACAATGACAGGCAGCTTTGAGCAGATCTGTGTTGGTGTCTGATAAACTGTGGCTTTCAGATGAAACAGTTTGGACGTGCATATACAGGCAGTGGAAGTATGTAGCACCATCTGGACTTCACAATTGCCTAGAATAATTACGCTAAGGGCTAGGGTGCTTGCGTGTCCAGATCCAACCAGGTCGTTGTATCAAGTCCAGCAACAGGAATCTTTTATTGCTTTGTGCAAGTGCGGGGCCGTGCAACCCGCAAACATAAAATTATTGTGTGCGAAATTGATTTAAAAACTCGTGTTTCCGATTCTCTTAGGCGACCATCTGAAAGGGTCGTTCGACCCCCAAAGGGATTGCGACTCACAGGCAGAGAACTGCCGCTATTAAGGTCTCTTTAGACGTGCAGGTCTCGATTGGCTTCTCAGTGGCTTGACTTTGATGCTGACTTTACCTTTTCAAAATGAGCGATAATTTTTTTTAGATGGAGCAAAGGAGACTTTAGTAGCTGCACAGAAATGCGAAACGGAAACGTGCGTTGGTCAAAGTGCGACAGCTTTAGAGAATGTCGTTCCTGAATTTTAAGCATTCTGAACCACGTACGCCGTAGTCTTTATCTTTGACTGAATAAATTGTACATCACATTGGTAAGGGTCCGTAGAAAATTGCATTTCGGGCTTTGAAAATGTAGTGGGCCTATTGCTGCGGCTGGTGCGGTACCTACATAACTCCCGTGACCGCAGGAAAAAACTTTCTCATAAGTAACTACAAGGACTTACTACCAAAAAAGCTCTCTAGAATTACGACACTCAGCTGTACCTTTGCTTTCGTCCCTCCCAGACCTCTAGCACGCGGAATTCTCTCAGCTTCCTAGCTGCATGTGCTGATGAAATCCAAAAATATTGGGAAGCAAACTTTCTTAAATTGAATGACGATGAAAACAACGTACTAGTTACGGGCAAACCAAGTTTGATTCATAAATCGGAAAGGCTGAAACTCAAATTCGGCTCTGCCAGCATATCTGCTGCTAAATCTGCACGAAATATAGTTGTCGGGTTTCGCATCAAACTTTCATTAGACGACCACATTAGCTCCACAGTCAAGTTTGCCTATTTTCACCTACGTAATATTACTACAATTCTGGCTTGTTTAGACTGTGATACCACAAATAAATTGGTCCATGCAATTGTGACATCCCATCTTCACTTTTGTCACTCACTGCTTGCTCGTCTATCGGCGCGTCTTTTCTGCTCAGTAAGCGCTCTCGACGCTGTAGACGACAATGATAAGAGCAAGCAACACAGGAATGAACCTATTGCCGCTCTGCTGAAACTCAACTGAAACATCCTATACGGCAAGCTTTACAACAAGAATAAACTGAAGCAGCAGAATCCCGGCGCTTCATGCATACATTTTTTGTGGCAAAATCGCATTTAATAATTCACATGTAAGCGGAGGATCTAAGGTTCAGCATGCACGCTGGCTACCCATTACTAACTGAGCAAGGTGAAAGGAATGCCGGCTGGCGAAAAGGTCAAGGTTCAGAGGCCATAAGCCATCTTTAGTCGATTCTTGACTGCCGTTGACGCGATCAGCTTAACTGCAGCCTGCAGCCTCATTGAGATCAGGAGCGCACGATTCGGATTCGCCGATTCTGGGCTAGTTAGCGATGCGTGCTTGCTTGCGTAGCAACATTAGATGCGAAGAAATATAAATATCCGTGCTATTTCGACGTATAATTTATTGGATATGTCTGCCTTCTCGTGCGAATGAAAACCATGGATTTCTGAAATCATTTTCGCTTGAAATCGTTTGGGTAACTGGGCTAGCCGCTCGATTGCAGCGTTTTATAGGCGGAAGCGGCTTGCACGCCATCTTGCAAGATTAATTAGTGCAGCCGCTTCCAGCACTGCACAGCACAGCAGCGCGATGCAGAAAGCTTGCACAATTTACTGCCGCCATCGTGGGCTGCTATCTGTCAGTCCTGGCGTAAGCGGCGTCCCGGTGGCTCAGCCTAATGAAGCGATGGGCTCCTCGTTAGCTGCCTCCTCTGCTCTTATTTGCTGGCCAGCCTCGCCGTGGTTAACCGGCGCCGGCCGGTCTGCCCGAGATCTTTTTCTGATTATGAAGGCGACGGCTGCTAAAGTGACTGCAATTATGAATACGAGGGTGCAGCAAGTGGCGAGCACTGTGTAATCAATTGTAGATAAATCAGCGTGCAGGGAATCCGCTTCACCAGTCGCTGAAACGAAGTAGACAGAAGATCGAGCTAACTGTTAGAGATTATAAGTTGCTTACGTAATAATCAAGCTTCACTCAAGTATAAAAAATGTGACCAATCATTTATAGTCTCCGATAAGGGCAGCTCATTTAGTAAAATCACTGCTCATGTGTTTTATTAGGAGCCTTGGAGTTTTGAGGTGGATTACGTGCAATTATTATTTTGGCTTCAAGCTCGAGACACCATTTAAATAATCTCCTAAGCAAATATATAGAACTTAAAATATGTCTTCATTATGTTTCAGAGTGTCATCACGACAAAAATATGTTTGAGTTTGATTAATGACTTTCATGCGCTTTCATGTTATGCAGTAGACAAACACTTGGGCGGGTACTTTGATTGATTACCGCTACATAGGCCTTCAATCCCTGTCAACTCTCTAGCAACCTGTTTTACTGACATGTAAACCTCGTTAAAGGCAATTGTAATTGTAATTATAATTCCGATTCAGCCGCCCATATATTAGTAATTCCTAGTTCTACTCAGTAGTAAGAGAGCCCACTTCTTAAAGAAGCTCGGATTTAATCATGGTCTTTTGTGATTCTCGGTTAATACTGAGGCTCTTGAAACTTATAAGGCCTTATGCCATCAGCGATCCTTTAATTGCTGACAACATACCGGTGTACTTATCATTGAAACCGTCGTCATTAGTGATAGCAAGCACTTTATTGAATGCCTAACTTTCATACTTTCAATACTTGATGTCGGCATTTCCCCTTAACCAAAATTGTAACTGATTCTACAATTTCTTATGTATAGCGGCAGAAGAGCCTTCACGACTATCCCTACCGCTTGCAGCTGCAATAAAGGATCGCCCACCACAGGATTCAAACCCACGACCTTGGGCCAAAGGTCGTGAAACGCAACCGCCTTACCTAGTGTGCCGTCACGGCTCACCAAATGAGGATAACAACGAACTATAAATTGCAGGACATTCAAAATGTAGGGCAAGACGGGGCAACGTTGCTCTTCTAATCTGTAGTTCTGTTTTAGACCGCATTCATTTGCTAGTAATTTTCTTAGGCACTCTCTCTTTGATAAATTCTTGATGCTTAAGATTTCAATGCATTCGATCGCTTTCATAACTAGTCATAATGTTCTATTCTTCTCCAAGATTAGGGACAGTTCTACCCCAGCTGCAATAGATTCCCTGGGTTCCCAGACATGAGAGCTCGCTGGGCTACATACGGCCGCCGAAATGGTTGTTCTAAAACGTCTACTGAATTAGGAACAAAGAATACAGTGCAGCGCTAGTGATGCATATTCTAAAGGATGTGTGTGCAACGACGAACCTGGGACGAATAAAAGTCAAATGCTTTCCACCACAGATCTATCAGTTAGGCTCTATCAAAGTAAAAATGTATTATAATGTCATTATGCACTCATTAAAGACCTGAATCCAGCAAGCAATTAGCTCTAAGGCTGTAGTAGCCTAGGCTGTAGCTTATTATCTAGGTTAGATTGTTTTTAATACTAAAGGTTTAGCTAATATAAATAAACAAATCCTAGCTAATTAAACAGCCTCTTTTTGTTTAGCTACAGAAGAGCCTTTATGACTTTCATCAACGCTTGCAGTGGCGACAAAGAATCGCTCACCGCAGGAATCGAACCCACGACCTCGGGACCGAGGTCGTGAAAGCAACTACCTTACCTAGTGTGCCATCACGGCTGCCAATAATCCTTCCTTTTCTCTAGAGAGAAATCGAAGAGAAACAACTGTTTAAAAGTGTAAAAACTTTCCTGAGCTCTCAATGCCCTATCTGATCAATGAGCGGCCTAAAACCTGAGACTGATCAGATATTAGTGTTATATACACCGATTAATATCAAATTTAAACACATCAGAATTAAAACGATATAGATAATGTCAAGTGTGCTAATTTTCTTCGATTTGAGCAACGGTGCACTTTAAACTGCACGTTTAAATACAGTCAAAAAACTCACCGGAAAAATACAGTGCTTATGTAAACTCAAGAATGGATTTTGCAACAGTGCTATCGTGCTTAGAAAACAAAGGCAAATTCTCTTTCTTATACCATACACTCATGATTATTGTCAGCATGCAATCTTTAGAAAATATTTTATCAAGATTATGAACACTTTTGGACAAGCCCATTAGCGTGAGAGAGAAAATTATTCAGCTAATAAAAGATTTTCTGCAAAAACTCTTGAGATTGCTTTAAATGGTCTATTTGAATTTCAAAAACGGGACTAGTTAATATCAGTGCTTTTGCACGTAGCTTTGAAATAGGATCGGGAAATAAAACTGAAGAAAGTCTTCGTCTTGGGCTAACCTATTGCATCTATCATCGTTATCAATTTGTAAATGAAGAGCTCGGTACTAGAGACTTAAAACACTGCGTTGAAGCTCCTTCAAAATTTTGGAAAACCGCAATCAAGCGGCTGAGGTTACTCCATCAGTTGTTTTTCAAGGATCCCAGTTTTCTGAATAAAGAGAAGCCATTGTGGACAGTATCTATACTAGTCTATTAGCTTGTCAATTTCAGCGTGGTCGTGATCCCGTGACCAAACCAGCGCTTATCATAGACAACTCAGAGAGAGTTATTTTAACTTTTAAGATGCTAGCGACAGACATGTATGAATTTTGATGTTTTACCAAAATTCAACGGTCGAATTGCACAACTAGAGATTTCTAAGCGGAAATTTTTGTACTAAGGAGATCTAGTGCCTGAGGTGCTAGCTTAAAATGCTGCTGAAGAAGGAATATGCTGCCTCTCAACTGTGATGAATATTGGCCCGATGTGCCGTTACAGCACCTGGTGCAAGGGAGTTACTCAGGCGTTTTCAAGAAAATACCGTACAGCAGTCACGTGGCCGGCTTGAGGCGCCCTCTCCATAAATGAGCCCACTCAATCTTGAAAAAAGCCAAGTCTAGCTTCTGCAAAACAATTATGAATCGCAGATGCACAATCCAAAAATGCTTGTATCTATCTACCAGCAGCCGTCTCCTGGGCTCCGTATCCGCAGCTAGTGATCCTCGCAGTTACCCTAGCCCATTGCTTCTCCAGCGTCTTTGTCAACAAGTAATAACAATAATCATAATAATATCTGAATAAGCAGCCTCTTTTATATAGTGAAAGAAAAGCCTCTACGGCTATCACCGCCGGTTGCATCGGCAAAGGATCGCTCGCATCAGAATTTGAACCCACGACCTCGGTACCGAGGTCGTGGAAAGCAACAGCCTTACCTAGTATGCTATCACGGCTCACCAAAAGAGAAAATATCAGGGATTCCATCCCTAGGGTGACAGAATCCTCTTTTGACTCCTGTCACTAGATTTTTTGCAATACCTCGATGTCTACATTCAAAGAACTATGAGCTAGAACCTGAAATTCATCTCCATGTCAAAGAAGACTAGCAGTCCTCAAAACAAATTAGCTGATTTAAAAGCCTCATTTGTATAGCGGCAGAGGAGCCTTAACGGTCTTAAACACTATTCTATGTTGCCTATAAAGAATCGTCTACTGCAGTATTCGAACTCGCGACCACGATCGTGGAGATCCAACACCTTAGCTCCTGTGCTATCACGGTCCTAGACCCTATTCCATCGTCTTACTTCTGGTATGCTTAGATCTACTGCTTATAAGCTTAAATAACATAATACACGTCTTTAGACTGAGGTCATGTTCATGCACTTTTAGTAAGGCTCTTGCGGTCACCCCTAATCATGTTATTCTTGTTGCCTATTGAGCATGTGTGGATGTCATGAAGTAAGAGATTTGGAAGAATTGAATATGCTGGAGAGCTGGGAAGGGTCAAAGCCAAGTTGCAACTTAGTGTCATCTGAATAGAAGTGAAAGCCTGAGTTTTTCCTGACACTCACATCGGTGAGAGGAAAGTTTTAAACCGTAAAATGATCCTAACCAAGCTCTGAGATGACACACCGTTGTACGTTTGCTTTGATCCCTCCCAGACCTCTAGCATGTCAAATTCTCTCAACTTCTTTGCTGCATGTATTAATAACATCCACATAAGGATTTCAGTAAACTTTTCAAATTGAATAACGGCAAAATAAACTTAATATTTATGATCAAACCAAGTTAGATTCAGAAATCGGAAAGCCTGACATTCAAATCGGCTCTGCCAGCATATCTTCTGTTGAATCTGGCCGAACTTTAGGTGTCATGTTCCAAGTCACCTTTTTATTAGAAGACCATGTCAGTTCCACAGTCAAGTCAGCCAATGTTCAGCTACATAATATTGCTAAAATTAGGGCTTGCTTAAAAAAGGGATGCTACATCTAAACAGGTACAAGCATTTGAGGTATGTCATCTCGATTGCAGTAGCTCACTGATTGCCAGTCTACCGGCGTGTGCAATCAGGCGCTTACAGTTCTTGCAAAAAGCATGTCACAATATCCTCTGACATTTAAGAAGAATCTTAAAACACACCTGTTTATTACAGCATTTAGAAAGTCTTTGCAAGTCGCCCTTCGTGTTTATGATCCTGCCTATACTTTGCCTGCTGATTGTGGATTTTGCCACCAACCATTTGGTAATACTTTCTGTACTGCATCTGCAAAGTGCCTTGAACAAGATTCATTTTTAGCAGGATGCTATATAAACGTAATAATATCATTTTTATTCAAATTACTTCACATGGCTGAAGACTGAATTATGACGAGCTAAATAATTAAATGGTAAAACTCGCATAATTGTATGTCTAATTTGGTTGTGGAACCTTTCTCTGAGAGAGGCTAAGTATTCGGGCTGCTTTCTAGAGAAAGTTTACGGAATTAGATTTTCAGCTACTGCGACTGCAATCAGAAGCATGTTTTTCCACCAGCTGCAATTACCTGCAGTAACTAGAAGGGAGAAGGTGGCCGAGAAAAGTCAGGCACGATATGGTCTTTTTTTCGTGAGACTGGGTTTACCCCCATACAATGAGCCGTATTTATCGTCCTTGTTAGGATCTTTAATAGTCGCTCGTGAAAGTTGAGAAAATTCAATGCATGAAACAATCAAAATATAGGTAGGTCTGATTTCCATCTGCTAATAAATACGCCAATATTCTCCGCAGCGACGACACACAGATAGTTTAAGCCACGCAGTTAAAAGGACTAAACATGTTAAAATTGCGTCCACATACATAGGAAAGAAAGAGGGAACATCAATCAAATTATTAAATCCTAAAATTATGTATGCGCTGGAATTTTCGTAAGCGTGAAAGCTTAGAAATTTCTGTACTCCCAGGTGGGATGCTGCAAGGCGAACTGGAAATGAATAAAAGTGCTGCTCGTCAGCGTAAAATCCTAACTCGATGTAACGGAGAATTGGTGCCTCGAGTACATTGAACTTTTGTTCGCCAAACAATCCGATCTATGCAGAATTTATCTTCCTGACGCTGGTAACAATCGAGGTTTCATAAATTTCTCTATTAGTTTACCACTTAAATAAAAAATTACAATGCAGAACGCAGAAATTCAGTTCTATAGGCTTACCACAAGAGGTCATCTTCATCCTGCTCTTTTCATTACTAGCGGCAACACGCAGATACCTTGGAGGCTCGTAATATTCCACTTTGCAAATTGCTTCTTCAATAAACTTGCGTGCCAGCGTAATGTTACCAGAAGACTTCCAATCAAACTGAGCAGGATACATGTAATCTTTATGTAGCGCAGGAGGTATAAAGCAAGAGTTTTGAGCTGATGCGACATAGGTGCCACAGACCTCATTGTGGAAGCGGTAGCCGTAGTCTCTGGTGCATTCTGCACAGACATAGGCTACGCTATCGGCTTCCGGTGCAAAGCTAACTGAAACTTTCCCAAGTAGATAGTAGCTCGTTGCTTGAACCGCGCAAATTAAGGAAAAAATCAGTCCTTCGTCCATGCAGATAGGATATGCGATAATGATGTTCACTTCTAACAAAAGCGTAGAAAAATTCGATTGTACCGAAGGTCTAGTAACTAAGCATGACAATATCACTACTTGAACAAATCAAACTCATTTAAACCATTGCAAAATTTAGTTATAAGTCTTCTGCTGATTGCTTCAATCACAATATAATCGAGACACTTCGATGTAAATTTCTTTGATATCACTGATATCACAATTATCTTTTACGGGAATTTTTAAATCCTTTTCCAGGTAAAGTACGTCTTCCAGAATGGTAAATGCTTGAGAACAATTAATTTTTCACGAGTTAGGATAGAGGCTGGACAATTTTTCACTCTAAGAAAAACATAGAAATTGCCGGTAATGCTTGAACTGATCGTATTTTTAAAATAAACTAATGACCAATAAGACTATTTTAACTCAGAAATTATTGTGCATCAATTTTGGAACTCTCAAATTATTTTGGCATGTTTGGGAAATAGTTAACCATTTGCAGGCAGTGGTACCTTAAGGTAGTTTTTCTATATATTTGAATCCAATTTTCAATTTCAGATATGCATTATTCATAGCAGGCTTGGCTAGACCTGAAACAATAGAGAATGGCTCCTAATTAATTGCTGCACCGGTTAGTCATCTGGTATGTGGTACCTGATATAGTTTTCTCTGCTAACAGCATTATTACTATATAGCTTTTTTTTAATTATGTCTAAACTAAGGCAAAGCTTGCGAAAAACTCTGTTCTTCAAATCCACAGCTATTGTAGTTGCAATTAGGCGCTAGAACTAGACTTGCTCGTATTTAGACACATCATTAGCTCATCCATTCATTCTTGCTTTAAATGAATTTTTTTTGGAAGTTTCAAAACATATTTGCATACATTGCTTTCATTTCGGAAGTCAAGCAATCCAAAACAGATTCTGTACCACATTATCTGGAGTTTAAAATCTAAAAAGGTAGACAGGAGACCATTTTGCCTAATTGTCACATTATGCACGACTTATCAGTTATTTTCAGACTAGATGAGACTACATTAAATGGATGTAAGTTTATGAGTTAGCCAATGTACCTTCAATACCGTCTGTATAATTCATATTTTAATAGCAAATCAAGATGCATTTAGTTACTCAATTCCTCGTGGTAAACTGATTAAAGTTGCCTTTGGTGTGTTTTTTGTCCCACCTACAAATAAACCTACATTGAATAAATAGTTAAGATCAAATCTCAAATATAACCGTTTTTAGAATTATTTAGTGTCAATTTTTACTTGGAAACTATATTTCGATGACTTACGCAGTTTCCTTTAATCATCGCTGATTAAAAATATTTGAAAGGTCAAGAATTTTTGTTACTGGGCGATGCTAAGCAAGTATTAATAATTCCGTAATTATTTTAGCCGGGAACTAGGACACAATATCCAAATTTTTTAAATTCAGCTTAGTGACACTTTTACGCTAATCGAACCAAATAATTTGCTCACGAGTTGAAAAATATTTCACTTGAAGACAAGTTACAAAGAATTTCGCCAAAGGTCCTACTGCTGTGTCGTTTGGATAGCAATTAAAGAATACAGTACGCTTGGCAATTAAATTTACAAAAGAAAGAGCGTAAAAGACTGGCTCAACAACAGAAGCTCAAATGGTGACAAAATATATGCTCCGAAATTGTCTACTGTGATATAATATAACCTATTGCAATCCACCTCAGGACCTCCGGCGGTGCAAGATTAAAGACGATCAGCGAAATCTGTAATGGGAAAGATAATTGGCGATTGTCAAGTACTTGATATGCAATCGGTGTCGAACTGTTTCTTACAAGAATCCTCATAGCTTGCTGCTGGCCTACCGGCATGTGCACTCGGGCGCTTACAGCTGCTGTAAAGCTCTGCAGCTAGGCTTGTCTGTCGTGAGCGCCACAGTTGCCACATCACACCACCTTTTCACCGACCTGCACCTGCTACCAGTCAAGCAACGGATCGACTTCAAGGTCTTGTCGTTCACTTTTAGGTCCCTTCATTCTTTGGCTCCAGCTTACCTATCGGATCTACTGCCCCACTAGGCTAAGCATCTTCAAGCCGCTTTTCGGGAACTAACTGTCTGCCTATACCTTGTACAAACCTCAAATCCTTTGGAGACCGTGCATTTAGTTTGTATGTTCCCAAAGCCTGGAACTCACTCCCGTCTTGCGTCACGACATCTCCTGACTTGACCAAATTTAAAAATAGATTAAAACGCACCTATTTTAACAGCATTTCGTAGGTCCCTGTGATTCGTTCTTTATATGCTTATGCGTGCTGACACTGTGCATGCTAGCACTAACCACACTTGCATGCAGACCCTGTGCATGTCACCACTAACCAAGTTATACATGTTGTTTATTGAGCATGATACCACTACCATTCGATTGTGTTTCCTTTGCAGCAAATGTAAAGCGCCTAGATAAAGAAGATTGGGTTCTCTGAGGGCGTTGTATCAAGTGTATTGTATTGTATTATTATTATGTAGCAACCGTCTGAACGACTCGGCCATAGGCATGATATATTGGGGTTTAACTTGTTTCATTTACAGGTCAGACCATGAACCTGATGTAGTTCAAGCTTACTCTGCTCCTATCTGGCATCAACTCCACGTCAGAGGAGGACGTTTGGTGGCTGTGTATTTTCAAACTAAAACCCTGTAGATATACGTGTGAGGTGTCATTGTAAGGGCCAGCTTAGGCATTGAAAATCAGGCTGAGACAGAGGGACTGCTAACAACAGTAAGCTACTGGCAGATGTTTTATTGATATAGTGAATGCCCAAAAAAATATTCATATCATCCGTACACAGGTTTGAATTTGGATGTTTAGGGGGAAAATGTCAACAATCTTGGGCTTAGAATTACTTCTGCAACAGTAATGAAATACACATTGGAGAAACTACTTACCACAAGCTGTTACCCTTGAGGTCTTGTTTTCATGAACATATTGGTGTTGCTGCCCTGTATCCAAGTACCACATGGCACATGACATTCTGTTTAGTACATTCAGTGCTGCTGTAAAGTTGCTTGACACAGCGAGATGGAAATCGACGAGCAACTTGTTTTTGTGAGTGTTGCTAGGCAGCCAGCATGAATTCGTATGAGAGGTAGTAAAAAACTGAGCTCCATAGGAGGTAATTTCGTAAATTTCACCGCAGACTGCTACGGCAAATGCTCCTCCGCTTTCCTTAACATCTAGACTAACGTCTATAATGCTTATGCCTTGAACTCCATCAACAGTGCAGGTAATTACGAAGGGAGATATTTCTGAGACGCAACTTGGAAAAGTTCCCGCCACGGCTGGTGCTTCAATGAAAAAACCGCATGTCTTTACATAATGGATGAGGCGAATGATTTTTCCAAAACATATGCTTTGTATTGAGATAATATGTCAAACACATAAATGGACCTATAGTTATTCAAACTATGATAGTAAGTATTATAATATTGGCATGCAAATTAAAACTTTTGCTGTATCTGCTCATTATTGCGGATTTTACTGCTGATATTTTTTTTAATCTTTTAAATTTCAAGCTTAGCCACGAGAATAATGATATCAATCTATGCAATTAAGATTCGGTGTACTGCTTTTAAAACTATATACTTTGCTGTTTAATTAACAATAGTTGGTCAACCTAAAACAGTTTTTTGTAAGATCATTTCATCGCTTAATATTTTACGAAAATAACATGTGAACACTGTCATTGTTAATCGTTTTCACTTAACAAATGTTTATGACTAGAGAAGTGAGATATTCTACTAATATCGTGTGTCTCTAGTAATGCTCCCTTGTTCTCAAAAGGCATAATCTATTGGAGAAATTGGCTCTGCACGTTTTGAGTAAGCTAAGTTTATAAATTAGAAAGCGACCAAGCATCCCGCATGTTAGATTGAAGGTCACGACTGAAATAGCATTAATCCTTGATAATTTAATCAATACCTTGAGTAGCTAGCTCCTCAGTATTTGCCTTAACCTAAAACCGGTGGAACTTTACTAAATCGTTAATTCTATGTCACGATAACTACCAGCTGATTAAAAAGCCTTTTCTGCATAGCGGCAGAAGAACCATTAATGCGATGATCCCCGCTTGCAACGGCAGTAAATAATTGCCCACCACAGGATTCGAACCAACGACTTCTGGTCCGAGATCGTGAAAAGCAACCGCCATAGCCTGCACTGTGTGGCCATCACTGAGGTCTTACCAAGAAAGGGCATTTTCTCTGTTCAGCTTAACCTGCAGACAAGGGAATGCTTGTTTTTATTCACTTTCCACTCTGCATGATGCTTACCTGCACAGGATTTAGCAGAACGTAAAGGCTAGGGATTATACTGACGAGCAGCCCTCGGTGAATTTCCGGGCTTAGTTGCATAATGGTTCATGTAAAATGCTTGCGTTCTAAAATTATTTTGAAGTAAAATAGCATGATTTTTAATTACTCATGGTTTTCCTTTTATTTTCTTTTAGTTAACAAGTCCTTGAATTGAGATTATGTTCATTAAGAATTCCTAATAAAACATGTATTAATAATAACAGGGTTAATTAATGAACTCGGGATCGCTTTTTTGAATACACTAGGTAGCAAATGACAAGTAATGAAAAGCTATCGTTCAAGCAAAAAAACAGCATTGGCTAAATGCATTTTTAAACTATAAAAGTGATTAGGAAAACAATGGGAAGCAATGAAACTAATTGCAAGTATCTTAATAAAAACTGGAAAACAAAGAGAACGGAAACTGTGATCTGTATGTATCAAGATATTTCTAGGAACCTATTCTGCCATCTACTAGACTCTGAGAGCAATCCCGTTATTAACGGTATATTTTATATAACGACAATAATTAGTCGCGTCACTGGCTGCAGCAGCACGTTTCGAGATTTTGATTAAAGTAGTGTGACCGTAAATTTCTTAGAGGAGAGAATATTACGTAAAAAATCTATCTGCGAGTTGTATTATGAGTAAATATTCAGCAATTAGTCCTTTGCCTGAACAAAGCACATAAATGATCAAGATTTCATGCTTTTCAGCAGACGAAACGTTGGGAAGCACGAGTTTTCATTTACACAAACTTACCAGGAATGTTTTTCTTCATAACAAGGTTAGTATCGGAATCTTCAACGAGCAAAATATATGTATATTGTGAAGTCCCATCGGAGAGTGTTGTAAAATAAGTGCCGTTTGTCATAATTGCATATGTGGATGCTGACGCCAACTCGAGCGTGCATTACATAAATTACGATTAGAAATAAGTTCAAAAATATGAAAGAAATATAGGTGGATTTGCCACTAAGGGCAACTATAACTGTACTTTGTGATCGAATTCAAGTACTGAGAAAGGCAATTATATGCTGCCTAATAATAGAATTAGGTCGTGATAAGTACAATAATAGTAATAATAACTATCGACCAAATTGAACAGCGCGTAAATAACTAAACCTTAACTCTGCCCTCGAGAAAGTACGCAACATTCTTCGCGGCACACATTTCTTTAGCGTGCTCAGACTAGCATACAAAAGCTTGATATTATATCAATGCAAGAGATTATTTCTATTACTTGTATAGCAGCAAGCTAAGTCAATATAAAGACACTACGGACCAGTAGGACCTCTGGCATTCGGAGCATTCACTGAATCATAAATCGGCGCAGCACGCTAAGCTCATCGAAGCAAGTCGATAAATAGACTGGTTAACTCCTCACTTAACGTGGTGATTTGACAGGCGGGTGGGATGAAGTATGAAGAAGGCATACACCCTAATCACACTTGAGCTGTTTTCGTTTGTTCCAGCCATCAACTGCACACTAAAGCTGCGGGCGAAGTCTGGGCATGCCATATTGTCTGCAATAATCCTCCTCTTTCCCGTGGGAAATTATCCTGGGCAATCATATTACCTCCACAGCCAAGTATGCTTACTTTCACCTGCGTGGAAGTAAAGGATTCGGGTTTGCTATAGCAGAAATACCGCAACCGAGTAGAGCCGTGCATGTGTGACATCCGGTCTCGACTTCAGCAGATGTTTCTATCGCATGCCTTACTGCCTGTGCCACAGAGCGCCTAGAGTAGATGCGAAACTCTGCACCCAGGCTTTTCTGTGCGGAGTAAAGATATTTCTACATTAATCATTTACTCACGATTATTAAAGATTTTCCATCAAACGGCACATCGACTAGAAGTTTTTTGTCCATCACTTATATTACAGCTACAGCTTATCTATTCGAAATGCTTCACCGCGAGGCTAGGCATTACTCTTCCGACTTCCCATTCGAATTCTTATTCTGAATTCTCATTCGCTGTTATTTTAATCAACCTCAAATTCTTTGGAGACCGTGCCTTTAAATCGTATTCCTCAATCACGGAAAATCAGTCCTGGCAGACGTACATACATCCCCTAACTGGAAGAAATCACAAAAGAATAAAAAATCCAATGCAAAGGTTCTTCACAGCGTTTCTTGGTAGTGAGTAAATTGTCATTGTTGTGCTTACTTGTGCTTAAACTGTGCATGTTATCGCCAAGAATCTATATAACTCATTTACTGGACATTTGAAGTGCAGGAAAAGAAATTTAGTTTAAAAAAAGGGTATAATACACGTATCTTTCTATTCTATTAAAATACTTGCAGATTATACAAGTCATCGCATTGAATTTCCTGCCTAGCAGTAATAGTGTTGTGCTATGTCAATCTCTGTGTCTCTAACATCAGCCAGAAGAGCCAAATTGTGTAACCCGACTTAGTCTTCTATAATTTTGGTAGACTTCTCGACAAGCTATTAGCAAGACGCTAAGTTCTTTACAGCCAGATGTCATTAAAATAGAGCCTCCAACAATTTTGCCAGCTAAGAAAACTGGAACAGAAGAAATCGAAAGTATGTTTTTGAACCCAAAAATGGTGTAACAATAGAATTCTGAATCTGCTACATTTAGAAAGCTTTGAAGACGTTTATTATTTGATTTAATATAATTTATCTCCGTCTGTAACTCCACAAAGACTCTGTGGGTGTTACGCAATAGATTTTTGTATAGCTCACTCCGAGCATAAGCGGCTTTTGGTACGCAATCGGTAGCCAACAGACTTCATCTCACGCAACAAAGAAAAAAAGTGGTAAACATAGCAGAGTCAGGAGAGCAGTTAAGTAAGCTTTTGCTCAATTATACTGAAATTATTTTGTATATTAAATTATATTATATATGTTATATTGTATGCTGAGTTATATTACATATAATATATTAATTATATGATTGAACCGGAAATGTCATACTTTACGATTAGTCAGTTGAGATTAAAAGTGAAATAAATATAATTCATTTATATAGCCCCCCAGAGAACTTAATCTCTATTCAGGCGCTTCACATATGTCTCGGGGCTCGAGCCCGCGACCTCAGCCAGAACTTGGTCGGGGCGAGCACCTTAACCGCTGGATCAAACCAGCTTGGCTGGGCGTCTAACGAGCGTCATTGAACTATGGCTGGCCAAGTTAAAGGTTGGCTGATCCAACAACCTCGCGTATACAGTCAACCCTCATTTATCGGGGTTAATCCGTTCCAGACTCTACCGCGGTAGGTGATTTTCCGTGAAAAAGATGCTTTATTTATAAATCGGATATTTTCATAGTTAGAGCATATATGAACTGTTTATGGCACTCTAAATATAGTTTTTAACATTATTAGAGCGCCGGACGTGAAATAACACCCCTTTAGTTACCAGTACACTCGTATTACCAAATATGCTAGACAAAATAGGAGAAAATATGACATATTAGATGTTACAAAAATTGTATTGTTATTATTGTACATTTAGTTGCACACACACGATTCCAACGCACAAAGACCAAGCTGTGAAAATAGTGCGTTTAGTGTTAAAGCAATTAAGATGAAGAGATTTACAGTACAGAAAAGACGATGAGGTTACTGCTCCTCTGAAGGCCCGACTTCAGTTGGAGAGTCTGCAGGTGGTGCAGTATTATCAACAGGTGCGTCGTCGTCCTCTTCTTCCGCGTTCCATACGTACAGTAATTTTAATCTTAATTGTAATACAGAGGTGTATGATGGACTCAGACAAACGAGGACGCGCTGTTACATTATCACTATTTCGATCAGCGTTTTAATGAATATACGCGTATTTCAAAAAACCTTGGCAGAGTGCAGCCGTGAAAGTCGAAATTCGAAGTAGAGAGGGACGACTATATAGCGTCAGAAGAGCCTTACCGTTTATCAATAACGATTAGAGCGGGTAATAATGGATCGCCTGTGGACAGATTTAAAACAACGGCGTTGATCACGAAGAGCGTTCACCTCACCTCCAGGGCCTAAGACCAGAAAGGATGGACACTCTGACTACACGATACAATAGGCTAGTCACCGATATAATGGCGCAGACGTTTGTAGTAAGATACGCGCTCTCACGACTGCTCAGTCGCGCTCAACAGCGATTGGCGTAGCTGCGGTTTTGACGACGACGACTCCATGGCTCTGAAGCCAGGACTCGAGGCGAAAGCTGCGACGGCTTTGCGTCGCGGTGCACAAAAGGACCGCTACAACCTTTGCGAGCACCAGGTTGGTGACCGCGTGACTTTACTTCAGAAGTCACTGGAGGTTGCTTTGAAAACTGGCTGGGCTACGTGGCTAAGGGCGTGCGGCAAGTCGAAAATCCTGTGAGCTCTCAATTTCGCTACACTTTCTGTTCCATAAAGTTGATTCAAATAAAGCGCCAAAAGGGCTAGTAATGAATTATTCCAACGTAACGGCTATCGGAGGATGTAAATGTTCCTTGTATTGGACTTTTCTTTGCTGTGAAGTTTGTCACAGTACTTCCTCTGCATTTTTTCAACGTATAGTGGATACGCTTTAGCTTCTCAATGCATTCACATTTTCCTTAAGCTTTATAGCTAGTACCTTAGTATAATGTTTATTGTATTCACTGGGTTTTTCAAAGAAGCCAAATTAGCTTACCAAGTAGTCGTCGTACACTCATTTTTATTTTAAGACGAACAACGCCCTAATAATGGCTGGCTTTACAAGCGCTTAGTTTGTATTCAAACACCGATATATAGATTCAACATCCTTTAAACAGCTTATTAATTTAGTTTTCTCACTTCACCAGCAGAGCCGAGACGCTTCGCACAATAATGTTACGAATGAAGCAATTCAGTGCGTGCAACCATGCAGACAAACGCTGATATTGGCGATGCTTACAACAAGCTGTCATTTTCGTCGTCTTTCTGTCACTCGATGTAGCTACCTTCGGGACTGTGTCAGGAGGCTCGTAATATTCCACCGTGCACAGCACGGCGTCAATGAAATTGCGTGCTTCGGTAATGTTTTTCGGGGAAGCCCAATCGAATTGCGAAAAGTGTGGAGCGGTTGCGTTCACCACCGAAGGTGTCCGGCAGGAGCCTTGGTCAGGTGCGACGTACGCACCGCACGCGTCGGCGTAGTAGCGGTAACCAAAGTCCTTCGAGCAGGCTGCGCATACCAATGACGCGTTGCTCGCATCCGGTGTAAAACTGGCGGCAACTTGTTTTAACAGAATGCGGCTTGTTGACTGAACCACGCAAACGAAGGAGAAAGGCACAGCGTCGTCCATGCAAACTGGGTAGGCGATAATTACAGACACATGAGCTAAAATTACAAGTTCTGCTTTTAGACTCACTACACACTGTAGTTTTAACTAGATGGGTGACGTTTATGCACGTCCGGTGGTGTTAAACTGTTGAATGAATGACCGGTGAGCTTTCGTACGTCTAAATAGCGCGAATTGTTTCTGCTGCCATAGTCGCACAACGCTTGGAAAAGTACAGTTTTTATAAGCAGTAATGATTATGGAGCCTGAATTGATTAAAATAAATAAAGCTCTTTTTATTTTTCTTACATTATATTAATAAATATAGACAAAATTTATGTAAGCTAGCTATATTAATTTGTCTTTTGCTACTCAATAAAAGAAAATCAGAGCTAAGCAAAAATATTTTAACTAAAATGCGTTAAACCTGCAGTGAAGTTAACCATTTTGCTTCAATTTCGTTCACGAGGGCTGATATATGCGGAATATGAATAAACCGAAGCGTCCTACTTTTCTCTGGTTATAGGCACAACATTTATTTAACTTTTTTCCAACTTTTTTTATTGAATACTAAGCAATATATTAACAACAAAAATAATAATAATAGTAATAGTAATACATTGCATATACTTATCAGAGAAATGAATCTCTTTCCACGAACTTTACAGATTTTATATAGACAGCATCACGAAATGACTGGTGGTAACTTGCGAAAGCTGCAGGCATAGTATAAGAGGGTACTTGCAAACTAAAAGCGAATCACAAAAATCCACCAAAAGATGTAATGAACAGGTGCGTTTGAAATTCCGTCGTTTCAGGAGACGTTGTGACGTGCGCCGGTAGTGAGTCGAACTAAAGGCACGGTCCCAAACGGTTTTGAGGTTCGTATGAGTTATGGCTAAACGATTTGAGTCAGAACTGCGGCTTGTACGATTGTTCACCTGGCGGGGGGGGGAGAGCATTTCTGATAGGTAGGCTGGAGACAAAGAATGTAAGGCAAGCAAAAGTAACTGACAGAACATTGAAGTCAAAGAGCGGTTTGATTGGGAGCCAGTGACGGTCGGCCAGAAATGGTGTAAGGTGGCAACTGCGAACCTCAAGACAAAGAAGCGTGGCTACAGAGTTGTGCACCACCTGTAAGTTTGCGATTGCATAGGCCGGTAGACCAAATTAATTGCATTATTTAATTGCTTAATTGCGCCACGTAGGGAGAGAGATTAGAAAGCGTCTGTGAGTTCCAGAAGTCGAGAAGAGATCTCACAAATGCGTGCACCAATTTGGATGCTGTATCCTTGTCTAAGCAAGCTCAAATTTCGGCAACATCGTGTAGCTGAAAGCAAGCAGACTTAACTGTGGAGCTCATGTGGTCGTCTAATGAAAGGTCGCTTTGGAACGAGACTCCTATGACGCTTATGCACAAATTCGACAGGAGATATACTGGCATAGCCGACTTTGAGCGTAAGATTTTCTAACATCTGCACCCCACTTGGTTTGCTCGCAACAGATAATTTCGTTTTGCCATCATTCAATTTAAGAAAGTTTGTTTCCATCTATTTGCGGATATCATCAATGCATGCAGCAAGAGTGTGCAAGACATTTGACGCACTGAAGGGCTGTAAGGGATCAAAGCCAAGATACAACTAGGTGTCCACTGCATAAAAGTGAAAGCCTAGAGTTCGCGTGGCGATCGCATCGGCAAGAGTAAGGGGAGAGAATAGATTTTGAAAAGAATACCGATAACAGCATTTTGAGGTACCCCGTACTTAAGTGGTTCCTCGGATTTTCTTATTAAATTCGCATCAATACTCTCAAATCTCTCATTGAGACAGGACGTGAGCCATTGTGCCAGCGATGCTCGGGCGAGATTTGAGAAGCTCAAGGATGTTACCTTGTGATCACTAGCATCAAATGCAGCCGAAAGGTCAAGCAGAACAACCTGAGAGACTTCACCCAAGTCTTCAGTCATGAGACGGTCGCTACACACCCTTAATAATAATAATAATAATAATTCGCTTGATAAAGCACCCCCAGAGAACTCAATCTCTTCTTCTAGGTGCTAAAAAATTGCTGCAAAGGAAGCGCGATTAAATGGATCTAGTGTTAGGTATCATGTTGGATGAAAAAAACATTAATAACGTGGTTAGGGGTGACATGCACGAGGTCAGCACGAAAGTGTGGTTAGTGGCAGCATGCAACAGTGTCAGCACCCATAAGCACATAAAGTACAAATCACGGCGACCCACTAAATTCTGTCATAAATAGGTGCATTTTTAATTTCTTTTTTAATGTCGTCATGTCAGGGTAAGTCGTGACGGAAGTCGGGAAAGAGTTCTAGGCTTCAATAGACTTATAATGCACTTGATAAAGCGCCCTCAGAGAACTCAATCTCTTTCTAGGCACTTTACATTTGCTGCAAACGGAAACGCAACTGAATGGCGAATAATATCATGCCTAATAAACAACATGAATAACATGGTTAGGGTTGACATGAACAGGGTTAGCATGCAAATGTGGTAAGTGGCAGCATGCACAGTGTCAGCACGCATAAGCACATCAAGGACGAATCACAGGGACCCACTAAATGCTTTCTTAAATAGGCGTGTGTTTTAAGTTCTTTTAAAATGTGATCAGGTTAGGGGATGTTCTGACGCAAGTCGGGAGGGAGTTCCAGGCTTTGGGACCATACGAACTAAATGCACGGTCTGCAAAGGATTTGAGATTTGTACGAGGTATTTGAAGACTGTTGGATTCCGAAAAGTGGGTAGCATGATGCTTGGCCTAGAGGGGGAGTAGATATGAGAGATAGGTTGGAGCCAAAGAATGAAGTGAGATCAAAGTGAGCGACAAAATCATTAATTTGATCCGTTGCTTGACTAGTACCTAGCCATTGTAGGTCAGCGAGAAGTGATGAGATGTGACCACTGCGAAGCTCACGACAGGCTAGCCTAGCTGCAGAGTTTGTCACCCTTAGCAATGCTTACTCTGCTGATTGATTAGCTCTACGCCCTAATATATAATACATGAATATAGGATATATAGTCAAGCTCGGTAAGAAATGGCAAGAAATTCGGTCTCTGAGACTATTATTCATTCTTTCAAGTTCGGTAAGAAATGGCAAGAAATTCGGTCTCTGAGACTATTATTCATTCTTTCTCAATCAAAGAAAATTGCGATGCCCGTTTCCACTTTGCAATAGGTCAGTTTTGTTTTTTAATTACGAACGAGTCGTTTTAATCGGAGATCGGCGAAAATCTAAAGTTCTAGTATGAAATTAAAACATTGTCTTGCCGTTATTTAATTGTTAAAATTCCAGATTTTAGAAATAGCAGTTGGAAGAGCCCTAGATCGCATGTAAAAATAAACTTGCATTACTTCAAAATTCAAAGAACTAAACGACTAACAGGGCAATCTGAAAACGTGCTTCGCGGGCGTGAGTGCTAGAAGAATGTGCGTGTCAGAACTCGTGGTGCCACTCTTCTCTTTTTAGGCACACACGCTTGCGTGCGCCAGGAAAGTAATTTTAGGGCCATGTTTTGGCAAGCTGCACGCACAACAGGGATGCAGGGCTATGCTTATGGACCTAGCTGTCTACCTCAGCCCGGGCACAATGTAATGTATCTCCGTCTGTAATTCCACAAAGTCATAAAGACCCAGTGGGTGTTACGCAGGAGAGTTTTGTATAGCGAACTCACAGCCTAAGCGGCTTTCAGTACGCATTCGGTAGCCAACAGACTTACCCTCACGTAACAAAGAGAAAATGGAAAGCATAGCAGAGTCAGGAGAGCAGTTGAGGTAGTGAGTAGCATGGAAGTAGCAGCTCCGGACCGCTGAAAAGGATGTGCCATATTCGGCAGTAGGAGAGTAGCTGTCGTTGCGTAAGAATTATGGAAGCGAGGTCCACAGTGTAGGACCTGCAGAGCTAAAGCTTCTGTCGCCAACGGTCTTTAAGCAGAGGAATAGAACAGCTAATTTATTGTCCACACCGGACCTAAGGGCGCGAACAGGCTGAAACTGATGCAGCAGCTCAGCTAGGTACGAAGAAGCCAAGCCGTGGCGGGGCTTGTGGGTCAGTCGAAGAACTTCGCTCTGTATCCTGTTATCCTGTAGCTCAATCGGCATCCATCCTAGCTCTTTTAGCAAAGGAGACACGTGCTCAAACCTCTGGGCCTTGAAGACTAGCCTTGCAGCCATATTCATAGCCAGCCGTAGTGGCCTAGTTGCTTTCTTTAGTAGCCCAACCAAAAGGGAATTACAATAATCAAGCCGAGACAGAACTAAGGAGCTAGTTAAATTTTTTACAAGCCACTGTGGGGACAGCTCCTGATCTTAGAAAGGGATCGGACCTGGTTACTAGATGTAGAAGCAGTCTTCTGAATGAAGCTTTTAAAATTGAGGCAGCTGTCAAAAACGATACCTAAATTTCGAGCACCAGGGGATGGTCGCACAATAGCATGACCTATTAGAAGAGCAGAGCCTTTTAATCAACGGTGGTTGCACTTCAAAACCCTGGTTTTGTGTTCAAGACTTGACGAGTGCGATACTTTGCTGCTCATACTTGCAATACTTTACAGCACATATATGCAATCCCTTGCACTATAGTTTGCCTCAGCGGTTAAGGGGCTCGGCTTCAACGACAAGGTTGAGATAAACGCACTTAGTGACCGAGGTCATGGGGTCATGGTCCTGTGGCGTATACGAAAGGGCCTGTACAAAGTTCTCAAAGCAATCTCTGGTAAGCAATTGCTCCTCGAGCTATGGCTTTTTATCTGGTCTCACAGAAGGGATGCAAAACTTCATCACTTTCTTTTGAGCTTATTTATTGTTGTTATAATAATATTTAGTAATCTCAGGGTGCTCTACGAATATTGCATTTATTTTGGTTGTGTTTTCTCACTGTAATACTATACATTCCTGGTTTCATGTTTACTTCTCCAGAAAAGACTATTAGGTTCTTCACATTCAAGATTCTACTGTACCAATATGTATTACATACAATCAAGTATTAATATATAGATATATACATGTATATGTATATATATATATATATATAACTGTATATATATATATACATATATATATATATATATAGTATATATATATATATATATATATATATATATATATATATATATATATATATATATATATATATATATATAACTATATATATATATATATATATATATATATATATACAGTTATATATATATATATATATATATATATATATATATAGTTACCCTCCGACATATGAAATATATAGTGACCGGAATACCTGTCAAAAGTATAATTTTCGTAAATCGAGAATTGTATGTGAAATTGTCTATGATACATTGTGAATAAATAAATAAATACTAGCTGATTTAACAGCCTCTTTTTGTATAGCGACAGAAGAGCCTTTACGGCTATCACCACCGCTTGCAGTGGCGATAGAGGATCGCCCACCGCAGGATTCGAGCCCACGACCTCGGGGCCGAGGTCGTGAAGAGCAACCGCCTTACCTAGTGAGCCATTACGGCTCAAGAAGAAGACAGAGAGTGGTAAGCGAATTGCATTTTCCACAAATACAAAGTAAATAAGAAGAATCACACAATATTATTGTGCATGCTGCCACTAACAACATTTGCATGCTGACTCTGTGCATTTCACCCCTAACTATATTATTCTTTTTTTGTTATTCAAGCATGATTTTACTTACCATTCAATTGCATTTCCCTTTGCAGCAAATGCAAAGCGCCTAGAAAAGAGATTAAGTTCTCTGTGGGCGCTTTATCAAGTGCAGTATTATTATTATTACGTTTGCATACCAAAACATGAATGTTTTCGAGCATATAGATGCTGTTAATTGTAGTGCTGTACATTTGGTACTATTTGAAAGAGGCAATGAGGTGTAGGACAATGTTGCTATATAGGATCATCATCAACTCTAAGCCTTTCTTCCTCGAAGCCCTAGTGACCGACTTGTAGATGAGATGCCTAAGAACGAATCATGCCAATCGATCTTTCTATTTCTATTATCTATTGTTCATTGCCGATCGAGCTTCGCTTAATAATAATAATAATAATTCACTTGATAAAGCGCCCTCAGAGAACTCAATCTCTCTCTAGGCGCTTTACATTTGCTGTAAAGTGAAATGCAATTGAATGGTAAGTAAAATCATGCTTGAAAAACAAACGAAATGAATAATGTGGTTAGAGGTGACATGCACAGGGTCAGCATGCAAAAGCATTCGCTTAAGCATTCGCTTAATTCGAAAAAGCTTCGCTTCACTCGCTTGCACCAGGATACCGATCAGACATGCTAGCTTCCAGTGCGCTTCGCTACTATCCGCACCTCGGTGCCTGGTCATTTCGCCGTCGTGCTGAGACTAAACTGAAATAAAAATGCAGTCATTTTTGTGAGCGATATTGCATTCTGTGTGGCGCCGAAAGTCGAGAAACATCTTACAGTTACCGTCTCTACCTGCAAGGAGCTTGTATCTTTTCGGTATCAACTAAAGACGCATCTGTTATGGTCAGCTTTCCCACTGCCGATGTGAAGGCTTCTACTCTCTTTGTTCCCGCGGGCTTTAATTTCATATCTCTGCATGACTTGGTGCATTTTGCTTGCCAAACCTCAGAAACTGTAAGCCATAAGTGCCTTTGAGTTTGCCGTAGCTGGGTAGCATAAGCACGATTCTGGTTTGCTAAGGCATGCTTGATAGCAGTCATGTGCCCAAAGCAAAGATATTGATTCTATTGCAGTGAGTTATAAGTTCCTGGAAAGATAGTGATTTATCTTACGGCGCTACATAATCGGTTTATTTTTATTATTTTTTTTAATTTTTTAGTTGCATTATATTTAACGTAAATATTAAGGCTTAAACAAAATTCTCAGTTACATAATAGGCCAAATAACAATCAAAACTAGATTTTAAAATAAAACCTCAATCTTCGCTCAGTGCTTTGAATAATATTACTAATTAATAATCATCTTGCAGAAATATTACTAATTAATAATCATCTTGATACTAAATAAAAATAAAACTAAATCGCGGAATATACCGAAATGAAAGTGAATTTCGAGAGAAATTTTGAAGGTAGATGCAATTATAGGTGAATTCCCTTTACTAAGTTACTACATCAATGCTTGTTAATCATTAGCCATCTGTTGGCGGTATTCACCTTTTATATGCTCCAATTTCAGTTTCGCGTTTATTGTAATATTGGGGTACATCATAAAATGATTTCGTAATTAACACACAAGCTACGGCCGGTGCCTAATCTTAAGGCAGTTATAAAAATAATAAAACACTCGATAAAGCGCCCTGAGGGAACTCAATCTCTCTCTAGGCACTTTACATTTGCTGCAAAGTATCAGCTAGTGCATGCTTATAATGAACAGAATAAATATGTCCTTAGCCTCGGGGCAAGTCCCTGCTCTTTCAAAACTCCCTAGTTATGCCACTAATGAGAAAGCAACAACAGACCAAGAATACTTTAGCAGCTTCCGCCCAGTCGTCCTTATAGCGTTCCTATCGAAGACACTGGCATGCGTCGTGGCAGATCAGCTCAACTCTTATATTGAAAGCTCAAACCTAGCATTGAAGTTCCGATCAGGTTTTAAAGCTAATCACTCCACAGAGTCAGCAACGATCAGGATTTATAACGGGCTTCTCGGGAATGCAGACTTGAGAGTCAAGTCTGTCTGACTGTTGGGCTCGATCTTCCGACAGCGTTCCGTGCTATTGATCGCCACGTCCTCCTCGAGCGCCACTCGTCTCGCCTGGGCATGGCTGACACTGCCTATCAATCTCTGTGGAACGCTCCAGAGGGTTGATGCGAATGGAAAGAGATCATACGAAGAATCACTGAAGCACGGAATACTCCGTGGCTCTGTGCTTGGCCAGGATCCATTTACGATTCAGAATCTGCCGAATCTTGTCGACGTGATTTCGTCGCACAATCTAGGTACAACTGTGAGTCATGTGCAAAGAAGTGAAAGCCTGGATCAGTGGCTCTCAATCTTCATAACGCCGCGACCCTTTGATACAGTTCCTCATGTTGCGGCGACCCCCAACCACATCGTCATTGTGTGTGAAATGTCGAAATTCGGGTTTTCCTTTGATCTTAGGTGACCCTTGACAGATGGCTTTTCGAACTTTGAACGGTGTTGGGACCCACAGGTTGACAGTCGCTGGCCGATTGATTCCAGTCTTTCACCTCTCTGCGGATGACTCACAGTTGTACCTTTACTTTTATCTCTGCCAGGCCTCCAGCTCGACGAACTCTCTCAACTTCCTACTGCATATACTGATAAAATCCTCACGATGATGGCAGCAAAATTTTCTCGTCTCAAATGAGGATCAAACCAACGCACTGGTTATAGAAAAATCATGAGTGACTCAGAAATCAGAAAGATAAGCCATGATGGCACACTAAGTAAGACGGTTGCTTTTCACGACCTCGGTCCCGAAGTCGTGGGTTCGAATCCTGCAGTGGGCAATTCTTTATCGCTGCTGCAAGCGGTGGTGATAGCCATAAAGGCTCCTCTGTCGCTATACAAAAGAGGCTGTTTAATCAGCTAGCATTTTTTTAAAGCCTGATGGTCAAAATCAGTTCCGCCAGCTTATTTACAGCAAGTTACACGAGACGACAATATCATCTCTACTGCAAAGTGTACTCACTTTAAGTTTTAGCATCGCAAAAAATTTGAGCTTGCCTGACTTAAACAGGGATATTACAGCCAAATTCGCTTTGCATTTGTAGCACCCCATCTCGACTTCTAGACTCACTACTTGCTGGTCTATCGTTCTCGCTTCCCGACATAGAGCGAGCTGACCGGCGTTCGTTGTTAGCTGCAGAATACTTCCAATAATCAAAGTTCTTGCGAGCATCGTTTAAGGAAACAATACAGCTAAGTCCATTCATCATTCGATCGTTTTTTCTTTTCAGCAAATGGAAAGCGCCTAGAAAGAGATTGATCTCTCTGAAGGCGCTTAATCAAGTGTATTACTATTATTACTCGTTGAAGGCTAAACGCTTACTCCTAGACCGAACCCGGGCGGCTGGTCCTTGTTTTCAATAATGACTGTGATTGATCTTGTTTCCTTTGAAGCAAATTTAATGCACCTAGAAAGAGATTGAAGTATGTTATTGCTAGTGTTACTATTATTGGTCTGCTTAATTAGATTCTTAAATTTGGTGCAAAATCAGCTATACATCTTTGTCGCGAGGGTCGCAGTTTCAACGTCAAGCCAGCTCTCGCCCAGCCGACCTGCGCCTGCCACCAATCCCGGAGCGCATCGAATTCAACTTTCTTTCGCTCACTTTTAAATCCCTTTATTTTCTCGCTCCAGCCTGCCTACCAGAACTACTTCCCAACTGCCTGCCTGCCTATCAGAACTACTTCCCAACCAGGTTAAGCATCTTATCACCAGTGTATGTAAATCAAGTCGCCTATCAACACACATGACGATTCCCAAATTCTTTGCAGACCAGGCCTCTAGTTACTATGCTCCTAAAGCTTGAAACTCATTTCCGACTGAGGTCACGACATCCCTTTACTGAGTGACATTTATACAAATATGATTAAATGCACATATGTATCCCAGCATTCAGTGGGTCCTTGTGAATCGTCTATTATGTGCTTATGCTGCTGACACTGTGCATGCTGCAATTCGCCATATTTGCATTCTGACCTTGTGCATGTCACCTCTAACCACGTCATGCTTACCAGCATTGTGCAAGCTATCACTAACAATGTGATCACGCTTATTTACAGCATATGTAAAGTATCTAGAGAGATTTTGTGCTCTAGGAGGCTGTACAAATTTTTTATTACACTGCAGCATCTAAATAATAAAATGTATCATGCCAAACGCGATCGAATCAAAGGGCTTTTAACTGAAAAAGATTTCTACTTAGCCGAGCGAACGTGTAGGCGAAACATAGGGTTCCAACATGCGATCGCTTAGCTATCAGAAAGAAACCGGACGGATCATCTGCCGATATGGAAAGTGTTTTTTTTTAAACTGTCATACTTGCAAACACACATGCCATTACTTACAACATAACGTGGATTTCCTTGATTGTGAGTCGGCAATAAAATGCCAGTCATCAACCTGATCAAAGTATGAGGCACCGCAAAACAAACTGTTTAGTGTACTAAGCGATGCTGTCAAATTATTCGACAGGGTAAGCTGAAAATGTGCGTCTAGCTCGTTCGGTGGCCGGGTAGGAAGTGTGCACGATGTCTGACTTGATGCAAAGAATTGCTCTCCGAGTGAAGTCAGTAAATAGCCAGCGTCGACGTCGCATCTAGCTACAGCCAGTGGCACTCCTTCCTCGCGGACCAGCAGACTGACTGCTAGCATATCATAGTCTTGAAAGCCCAAAAGTGTGCATCGAACGGTGAAGGCGGACGACTTGGAGACGCAATAAGGAACCGACCTGACGATTGCTAGGCCTGAAAAAGTAATATTAATTGACCGCTACTTCGGGCTTTGGGCAAATTGAAGTATTCCCTAGAAAAATAGCTTGGAGGAAAACACAGAATTATAAAATTAAACAAACAGAGCAATTTCTAGCATTTTAATTAATAATGAAACCCCATTTGGTGCAAAGTAAATTTGAAACCCTGTAATAACATGCCGCATCAAAGTCATTTTTCACTAACGTCGAATGTTAGATCCAGCTGATACAGAGAATTTAATGGCGAGTCATAAATTAGTTGTAACCGTTTTATTATTGTCCGGTAGTAAATACAACCCATAGCTTTTGTAGCCAACGACGACAGACCGTAAATAATTTAGAGGAAGCTGGAGAACTTGGCAGCTATGCAGCCTGAATGGACTGTGAGAGTGAACTTTTGCAAGTTCCTTTCTAAATTTCTATATATAATTCTTTAATCCTTAGATTCAAGAGCAGGATATTTCCAGACAATCTTAAAGGCTTTACAAATATCACAGCCACGTATTTTTTATATTTTCTCCGAGATTATATGTAAAATAACCAGATGACGAGATTATTGGCGCATAGAGGGCTAAGGTGAAGGTCTTCAGAGGCTTTATGGTTGGTAAGAAGCATGGCTAAACGACCGCAGTGAGCTGAGTTGCCAGCACAAGCTCAAACTACTGAGAAATTATTTATATAATTTTTCCAAATTATGATACAGCGTAGTGGCTCTAATGGAATCGTAGTTTTAAATTGACCTAACAGTATTTAGATGTTTTTTTCGTGCAGCATACTATAGCCGTATTGGGCTCGAGTCTTCAAACAGGCTGCCTGTCATCATAATATACTAATGGACTTCACAATAGCAGCCCTTTTTCGGCTGCAGATATGTCAAACTCGCGCATGCTGAGAATGCACAGTGCTGACCTCGGGGTTGGGTAAGAATTTATTTTTTTGCAGTCATCCTTATTTAATCTGGTTCAGATGGTGCATTATACCACAAGTGGCTCTGTATAAAATTTTATCATCCTTCCATCGATCACTTTTAAATCTCTAAAAATCCATCCAACGTGAGCTCGAAATTCAACACGATTCTCCCTTCTGTCTAGATCGGCTGCTCAGGCATTCAGTAAAGATTATTATGGAGTGGGCCAGCTGTCAAGTATGAATAGTTTCCCAATTTTTTAACAACAAAATGACAATTTAATTAGAGAATAAAGTGGTTATAGAAAGCGGCAATTCATTTATTTTTAAATGAGCTACTAAAGATTATTAGAATAATAAATCAAACCCTGCTTACTTAATCCATTCATTCGTAGCTAGGACAGCAAGAATATAAATGCCGTTTATCAAATATTTGCAATTCACATGGAAGCTTTTGAAAGTACACATACGTAGCGGAATGGTGTACATGTAGAGCTTTCGCTCCACTTTCGGGATAAACCTCTGATAGATTGCCTCGAATCAAACTAAAGAGTGCTGTCTGTAAAGTTCTGATGGGAGACACGGAGAGCGACTGATTGAATAATAGAGAGATAGGAAGGAGAGTTGAAGAGAGGCCGAAATTAATGCTGGACAGACACAAACTGTAACTGAGAGGTAAAAAGTTAACTGAACTGTAAATATGGAGAAAAAAGATAAATATAAATAGCGGGTTAAATAACCTTAATCAAGTATGAAATTAAGTTGACGCTTCAAAGAAAAGATACAGAAAAGAGTGGTTTTATCAGATAGCAACAAATTCAGTAATATTTCCTGATTATGTAAGCCCAAAGATATAATGTTCTGTCTCTGTAGTCTTAGAATATCGTTGCCACCGCGATGGCACACTGAGTAAGTGGTCCCATTCATGACCTCTGTCCCAAGGTCGCGAGTTCAAAACCTGCGATGGGTGATTATTGATCACCACTGGAAGCGATTGTGACAGTGTAAAGGCTCTTCTGTTTCTATACCAACGAGGCTGTTAAATGAGCTAGTACTTTATTTTACCTGATATTCTTGGAAACGAAATATCTGGCACAGTAATTGTACTATTGATCTTCTGAATTGAAAGACTGAACAAAAACTAAAAGATATTGAATTTAGTGTATATATCATTGCAAAATGCTTAACTAAGCATTGATACAATTGTAAATAAAATTACATTCTTACGGAACTCGCAATGAATATGATAAGAGAATCCGTCCCTGCGATGACAACATCCCCGCTAGAATGCTGTTCCCAGATTCCTGGCTGCTCCTCATTGTCTACATTTAGACAGGTCACTAGTGATCTAGTCCTGAAGTTCGTATCTCAATCAAAGAAGACAACAAGTCCTGTGGACCCTATTCCCACTGTCTTGCCCATACGTTGCATTGATCTGCTGCTGCCATGCATAACTAACATTATTATGTTATTAGCCTCAGGTCATGTCCCAGCACCTTTCAAAAACGCTGTAGTCATGCCAATTCGCAAGAAAGCGACACTAGACCAAGAGAACTTAAGCAACTACCGCCCAGTCTCCCTTCTATCATTCTTATCAAAGACAGTGGAACGGATCGTGGCGGACCAGCTGAGCTCATATATCGAAACCTCACACCTTGTTAGTAAGTTCCAGTCTGGCTTTAGAGCTAATCACCCCACAGCGTCAGCATTTCTCAGGGTATACAACGACCTACTTAGCAATCCAGACATGGGTACAGTGTCTCTGCTTGTTTTGCTCGATCTTTCGGAGACATTTGATACCATCGATCACAAAGTTCTTCTAGAGCGCCTCTCATCTCGCCATGGCATCACTGGCACTGCTTTGCAGTGGTCCAGGTGTTATCTCAGTGGGAGAATCCAGAGTATTGACGTGAATCAACGAAGATCATCTGAGGTACCTCTAAAATATTTGGTACTTCAGGGCTCCGAGCTAGGTCTGGTTCTTTTCACGGTTTATACTCTCCCTCTTGCTGATGTGATTGCCAAACACAATCTACGCTTTTACTTTGATGCGGATGACACTCAGTTGTACCTTTTCTTTGATCCCTCCCAGCCTTCGAGCACCTCAAATTCTCTCAACTCACTTGCTGCATGCATTGATGACATCCGCACATTGATTGCAGCAAATTTTCTAAAACTAAACGATGATGAAACTAACTTACTAGTTAGTGGCAAACCCACTGTGATTCACAAATTGGAAAGGCTGACGCTCAAAATTGGCTCTGCCAGCATATCACCAGCTGAATCAGCTCGAAATCTAGGAGTCATATTCCAAAGCGACCTCTTGTTAGACGACCATATCAGCAATACAGTCAAATCTGCCTATTTTCAGCTTCACAACATTGCTAAAATTCGGGCTTGTTTTGATAAGGATACCACATCTAAGTTGGTTCATGCATTCGTGACATCCCGTCTTGACTTCTGCAACTCACTGCTCGCTGGCCTACCGGCATGTGCGATCAGGCGATTGCAGCTGGTGCAAAACTCGGCAGCTAGGCTTGTCTGTCGTGAGCGGCTCAGTTGCCACATTACACCACTTCTCGCCGACCTGCACTGGCTACCAGTCAAGAAACGGATTGACTTCAAAGTTGTGTCGCTCACTTTTAGGTCACTTCATTATTTGGCTCCAGCCTATCTCTCAGATGTACCATCAGGCCAAGTATCGCGCCATCCGCTTTTCGGAATCCAACAGTTTACAAATACCCCGTACAAACCTCAAATCCTTTTGAGACCGTGCATTTAGTTCGTATGCTCCCAAAGCATGGAACTCCCTCCCGACTTGCGTCAGAGCATCCCCTGACCTGGCCAAATTTAAAAGGAACTTAAAAACACACCTATTTAGGACAGCATTTAGTGGGTCCCTGTGATTCGTCTTTGATGTGCTTATGCATGCTGACACTGTGCATGCTGCCACTAACCACATTTGCATTCTGACCCTGTGCATGTCATTCCTAACCATGTTATTCTTTGATTTGTTTATCAAGCATGATTTTACTTACCATTCAATTGCATTCCTATTTGCAGCAAATGCAAAGCGCCTAGAGAGAGATTAGGTTCTCTGAAGGCCCTTTATCAAGTGCATTATCATTATATTATGGTTAAAATAAGCAGCTGAGTGAAAGCTTCAAGTGGTATACATTTAAGACCTCCGTTATATTAGTCTTCAGAAGCCACCAATAATCTGTGGTAATTGTGACACCGGCTCAAGCCATGATTAGCCGTCGAATTAGAAATTTTTTAAAAACGCTTTGAAGTAAACTGATGTCAATAAATGACCCAAGTGTGATACTTGCAATAATGGAATACATCTTCTCAGCCGGTAGTTTATTGTTCTTTTTCCAGGCGTTGTCTGGCCTATAGTAGAATATAGATATTTTATGAGGAATGTTTTTTTGCAGATTTTCACTTACCAGGACTTAAGATGCTACTGGTTTCCTCAGGCGTAGCAGGGTTAACATCGCTATCTGTATCCGAATCTTCAAAAAGATGATGCACTTAGCATATGCAACAGATCCGAGAGTGAATAAGAAAAATCAAAAATTATCAACTTGTCAATTATAATTTTCTTGAACACTTTTAGTGCTCTTGGGACCTAATTGATGAGCGTACAGTGCTTGCTTTTGAAATCTTGCCACAAAGGGAAATCTACCTCTTAATGTACTCTAAAAATAGCTGCCGCTTTACAATTGTCATCCAAGCGGCCAAGGAAGTGACAGCATTATCCGTTCTCGACAAAAAAGCAAAACCTTGTTCAGTTAGTTCAATTTAGAGCACGTTAATCGCGTAGACATACATTGCTCAAGGAATTAATACTTTAAATATCAAAATATTCACAAATAATTAAAAAAGTCTCAAGTTTGCTTTGATTTGGATTTCGTGGTCAGTATTGAAACATAAAAGCTCGATAGCCACGTCAACATCACTGCTGTCAACTTACAGTACGGAGCCGTTGAATTAGCACTTGGATTTGTCATTTATTCTTTTTTAATGCTAACTCGCCGACAAAAGTCAGCAGTTGAAAGCTTTCTGGAAAGTCCTGCTCCACTACACCACTGGATATCTTCTGTTTCTGTGTATTTCTTGCTCGAATTCAAGATGCTGTTCGGAATTAGGAAAGAGAAGTCCAGAGGGGATGCTGCTACTCTAGCGACGGAATCTTTTATCTTTTCCGTCTTATAAATAAATCCTAGCTGATTAAACAGCCTCTTTTTGTATAGCGACAGAAGAGCCTTTACAGCCATCACCACCGCTTGCAGTGGCGATAAAGCACCGCCCACCACAGGAATCAAACCCACGACCTCGGGACCGAGGTCGTGAAAGCAACCGCCATACCTAGTGTGCCATTACGTCTTGCAGACAAAGAAGCTAGAGCAGTAATAGCTTAGTGAATAACTCGCCAATATACAATAACAATAACAATAACAATAATAATAATACGTTTGATCAAACGCCTTCAAAGAACTCAAATCTTTTTCTAGGCGCCTTACAATTGCTGCAAAGGAAGAATGATCGATCGGTTAGTGTTAGCATGCTCAATCAACAACAAGAGTTTCATGGTTTCTATGTGACATGCATAGGGTCAGCATGCAAATGTGATTAGTGGCAGCATGCAACAGTGTCAGCACGAAAAAGCACATAAAGGACAAATCACAGGGACCCACTAAATGCTGTCATAAATCAATGCGTTTTAGTCTCTTTTTAAATGTGGACAAGTCAGGAGATGTCTTGACACAAGTTAAAAGTGAGTTCCTGGCTTTTGGGAGCATACGAGCTAAAGGCAGCATCTCCAAACAATTTGAGGTTTGTACGAGGTTTAGTTAAACAGTTGGATTACGAAAAGTGGGTGGAACGATGTTATCCTGGTGCGGAATAGATCTAATAGATAGGCTGGGGCTAAAAAATGAAGGGACCTGAAAATGAGTGGCTAAATCTTGAAATCAATGCGTTGCTTGACTAGGAGCCAGTGCAGATCGGCGAAAGGTTGGTTGATATGGCTACTGCTCCACTCATGACAGACAAGCCTAGCTGCAGAGTTTTGCACCAGATGTAAGCGCCTGAGTGCACAGGCCGGTAGACCAACAATCACTGAGTTACAGAAGTCAAGACGGTATGTCACAATTGCATGTACCAATTTAGATGTGGTGTCAATGTCTAAACAAGTGAACTTAGCAATGCTATATAGCTGAATGTAGGCGGACTTTACTGTGGAGCTGATGTGGTCGTCCGATAAGGTCAAATTGAAGAAGGACGCCTAGATTTTGTGTAGAATCAGCAAGAGATGTGCTGGCAGAGTCAATTTTGAGCTTCAGCCTTTCTCATTTCTGAATCACACTTAGTTTTCCCATAACTAATAAGTTGGTTCTATCATCATCCAATTTAATCAAATTTGCTGCCATTCATGTGTGGATTTCGTCAATATATGCAGCAAGCGAGTTGAGAGAATTCGACATGCTCGAGGGCTGGGAGGAATCAAAGCTAAGGTACAACTGAGTGTCATCCGCATCAAAGTTAAAACCTAGATTGTGTTTCTCAATTATATTGGCAATAGGGAGAGTAGAAACCATTTAAAGGAGTGGACCGAGCACGGAGCCCTGAGGTACCCCATATTTCAGAGGTTCCTCGGATGACCTTTTTTCATTCACAGCAGCAGTCTGGGGATTCCCATTGAAACAGGATCTCAGCAATTGCAGTGCAATGCGAGTGATGCCCACGCGAGATGAGAGGCGCTCAAGAACGAGCAGATGATTGATATTCTCAAAAGCTTCCGAGAGACCGAGCAAAATAAGCAAAGATAATCTCCTCATGTCTACGTTCCCAAATAGGTCGTTTTACATCTGAAACGATGCGTGACTCTGTGGAGTAATTAGCGCTAAAGCCAGACTGGAACTTACTATCAAGGTGTGAGGTTTCAATATATGAGTTCAGCTGGTCCGCCACGACCCGCTCCAGTGTCTTTTATAGAAATGGTAGAAGGAAGACTGGGCGGTACTTCAGGACGAGGTCACTAGTGACCTCCTTGAATGTATACATTGAAGTGTTATATGGAATTGAGGAACAGCATTCGAGGGGGTGCTGCCATCTTAGGGATGGACTCCCTGATATATCTTCTTGGACAAAGAAGCTAGAAAAGTGATCCGCTAGATCTTCACAGGGATCATTCGGTAGGGAGCTAACCTGGGAGTGGTAAGGAAGATGGCTAATCGTCGAGATTGGCATTTTTTGGATTTTGCAGCTGTGATTCAACATTTTTTTTCATAGAAGCTAGACTTGGCCTTTGCTAGGATCGATTGGTACGATCTAAAGTAGTCCTCGTATGCCTGTCGATGGACAGTCAGTCCTGATCTATAGCATGCTTTTTCAAGCTTGTGCTTAGTAGACTTAGCTAGTTTAGTGCCTGTGTTAAGCCATAGGACGTCTGGACTATGGCGAACAGTGTGCTTAGTGAGGGGTGCAAACTCGTTGAGCATGTCAGCTGGTGTCGTGTTGTAGCAATCTACTAATGGTGACAGGTCGGAAGGGGATTGAACGGCAAAGTCGAAGCAGATATTCTCGTACGGACGGCACCGATGTCAAGGGTCTTGAGGTTAGGCGATTCACTGGCGATTTTGTATGAAGAGGACGACACAAATTGCAGAATGGATATGATCAGCACGTGGTCTGATAAGCAAGATTTGGTAATAAACGGTCACGACAGACGTGCAGTTGCATCATAACATTTGGTCGAGTGAGTGACCCTTAATGTGAGTAGTCCATGCATGTCAGCCACGAGAGACAATGCATCAGTCAATGCACCAAATTCACTGCTAATGACGTCAGATAAGTTATAAAAATGAATGTTGAAATCACCCCTAATGAGGAAAGGTCTATTTTTGCACACAGAATCGAAATGAGATCAGAGAAATCTGAGATGGAGGACTTGGTACCTGGTGAGCGATAGACGACTGCCACTACACGTTGCTTGTTGTCTGGTGAAATCAAGACAATAAATTCGAAAGAGTGCTTCGATGTTACTGTAAATGGCTTAAAGTCAAATTTAGAGCGCGAAACAATAGCAACTCTACCTCAAGTAGTTTTATCGATTTAGGGACTTTAAAAAGTAGAAAACAGTCCAGTTGCATCTTTAATTATCTGGCAGTTAATCAATTTTAGTCAAGTTGCTGTCAAGGCGAGATGGCCGAGACCTTTTACAGAAACTAGGTCGCTTATTACTATTGGTTTATTGCTCATTGATTGAGTATTCCAAAGACATACATTAAGTTGGGCCGCCGGAGTTATAACAGGCCTGATGATCACTAAGAAAGATTATTATTATAGTTACTTATAGTTATAGTTACTTATAGTTACTTATATTTATTCTAGTTATTTGTTATTATTATAGTTACATCGAAGCTCTGTTCTTGGTCAGCTCTTTTTCATAATTTGTGACTATTATTTCAGCAATCTTTCTCAAATTTAACTGCAATAAAATTATCCGACTTGTTATTGGCAGCCCTAGTGTTAATAGGAAATCAAATTGGAAGTCAAATCCTCAAAAAGTATGGGTCCGTAATCTCTAGAGTCGAGTAACAACTCAAGCGATACGTAACTTTGCAACAAAACACGGCACCAGCTGACCGCGTCTGCTTAAAAGTTAAATGTGCCTACTTTCAGCTGAGCGTCGATGAAAATATACTCAGGCTTCAATGGCAAAAACTAGCACGGCTATGACGGTCTGTGCGTTTGCTTAACACTTTCTCTTGTCTCCGCTATCTCACACTTTGAATGCCTTCCTACCTAGGTAGCGCTGATAAGCTCTTGTGTGGCAAATGCAGTGACTGCCAAATTATATGACGTAATTTGTCAGCAATGACTTTTCGTCTATCAACGCATCTGTTATAAGGCTGTACCATTCACAGCTAGATATATTTACTCCTCTGAGCGATTAACGCGAAATAATAATAATACACTTGATATAGCGCCCTCCAAGACCTCAATCTCTTTCTAGGCACTTTAAATTTACTGCAAAGGAACCACGGTCGAATGGCCGTGATGGCACACTAGGTAAGGCGGTTGCTTTCACGGCCTCGGTCCCGAGGTCGTGGGTTCGATTCCTGCGGTGGGGCATCCTTTATCGCCACTGCAAGCGGTGGTGATAGTCATAAAGGCTCTTCTGTCGCTATACAAAAGAGGCTGTTTAATCAGCAAGGTTTTATCTATTTATTTATTTACACAACAAGAATAACATGGTTACGGGTGACTTGCACAGGATCAGCATGCAAATTTGGTTAGTGGCAGCGTGCACACTGTTAGCATTCATAAGCACGTAAAGGACTAATCACAGGGACCCACTATATACTGTCAGAAATAGATGCGCTTTTAGTTTCTTTTTAAATGTAAGTCGGGAGATGTCGCGACGCAGGTCGGAAATTAGTTTCTAGGCTTTGGGAGCATGCGAACTAAAGGCACGGTCTCCGAAGGATCTGAGATTTGTACAAGGTATGGGCAAATAGATTCCGAAAAGCGGATGGTAGGATGCTTAGTCTAGTGGGGCAGTAGATCTGATAGGTAGGCTGGAGCCAAAGAGTGAAGGGACCTAAAAGCGAGTGACTGACACAACCTTCAAATCGATGTCGTTGCTTGACTGGGCGCCAGTGAATATCGGCGAGTAGTAGCAAGATGTGGCAACTGCGACTCGTATGCTGGCGCCTGTGGCCAGCCTAACCCGGGATTGCCTCATTCAGCTCACTCTGTCCTTGTCTAACATGTATCGTGCTCTTTCTTGATGTGCTATCACTTGTAAGCTCAGCTCTATATAGTTTAAGTTCATTATTAGATAAACTCACCGGTGCTATTCTCAGGGTTGCTTGACTTCCGCATTTGTGGGCACGTTATACCAGCGGGCCCTGCTACCAGAGAATCGTTTCAGTACGCAACCAGATGGCTATCTTTACCTTCTTGACGTTGCTAGCAACAAGTACGTCGTCAATAGCATGCAACTGGTATTTTTTGAACTAATGCCCTCTGCGACTAGGAATAAAACGCAATTGTACATGAAGCGGCACAGGTTTAAATTTAGATAAAGAATATCAGATAGTGATTAGAACTTTGGGTTGAAAGAATTGTATCTTTTAGCTTCAATGCACTGCAGTTAGAAAAAAGCGTTTACCGCAATTTGAGACACTAGAAGATTTGTTATCATAAATGTAGACCATTCTTTGCCATTTGTCTTCGTACCAGGAAGCGCACGATGATCTTTTGAGAATTTCCAGTGCTGCTGTTAAATTAGTTGAAACGGTGAGTTCAAAAGTAACATCCAGATCTTTTGACGGCCGATTTGGAATTTTGCATGATTGCTGTCTAGATTTAAAAAATAAAGCTGCCTCTGGATTGAAATAATATCCCTCGTAGACGTCACAGAGAGCTATCGGCCATGTCTTATCATTATCCCTGACATCTAGACTAACATCTATCATTCCAAAGCCTTTGACACCGACAATAGTGCATGTCACTGTAAAGGGTGATGTCTCGGAAACGCAGCTTGGAAAAATTCCAATTAGTGCTGGAGCTACAATGAAATAAGATTAAATTAAACCACATCTACTTTATAGGTAACGGGCGATAAAAGATCTGAGTTGGCATTAGCAAACCACTAGAAGAAATGAAAATGAAAAACAGAAACTATAAAATATAAAACCGGTTTCATCGGCAGTTCACAGCATATAAAAATTAAAGCATATCCAAATTAGGTATTTTGACATCATTTGGTTACCTTTACCTACAAAGCCAATTTTAATGTTTATAGTTAAAAACTTAAGACCGTCGATGTTTCTTGTATATCGTACCTATCCTTACCAAGTGAAGGTTTAAAACGTCTTTGCATCAATTGTCCGGCATTTGCAGGGCAGTAACCTTAGCTTCAAACCTACAAAAACTTTACCAAGAATTTCAGCAGCTGATTTATTTAGCTATGTCTTCCATCAGAGATAAGACTCTATGCTCCAGCCTCTCTCTCAGGTTTACTCCCCCACCAGGACAAGCATCGTACCACCCGCTTTTCGGAATCCAACAGTCTTCCAATACCTCGTACAACCTCAAATCCTTTGGAGACCGTGCATTTAGTTCGTATGCTGCCAAAGCCTGGAACCCCCTCCCGACTTGCGTCAGAACATCCCCTGACTTGACCACATTTAAAAAGAACTTAAAACCTCTATTTAGGACAGCCTTTAGTGGGTCCCTGTGATTCTTCCTTCGTTTTCTTATGCGTGCTGACACTGTGCATGCTGCCACTAACCACACCTGTATTCTGACCCCGTGCATGTCACCCATAACCATGTTATTCATGTTGTTTATCAAGCATGCTATTACTCTCGATACAATCGCGTTTCACTTTGCAGCGCCTGGAAAGAGATTGAGTTCTCTGAGGGCGCTTTATCGAGAGTATTATTATTATTATTATAAGCCGTCCGAGCTCTAGATCGAGCAGGGCCCTGCTATACCCCATACTTGACTGGTTACTCGGATGATCTTTGTCAGTTCGCAACATTACTCTGGGGTCTCCCGCTGAGATCTGCCCTTTACAATTGCAGTGCAATGCCAGTAAAGCCTAGTAATGATGAGAGGCACCCAAGAAAGACTTGGTTATCAATAGTATCCCTTCATCTACTCACTAAAGGGATTGCCCTTTATCGAGTAAATCCGGGTTTATAACTTCGTACTGATGTCCACGTCCCTGGCATAGCTCGTTCTCTCGGACTGCTAAGAAAGATAGAGCGGGTCAAAGATCAACTGCAGCTTGAAGCTCACAGTTGAATACCAGAGCGTCAACTGCCGCCTGACTCAATTTGCACATAGCCAGTTACCAATTAATAGGCAATCTCCACTCTGTTTGCCCCCTCAACATGTAGGATTCGCACTTTGTATGCCCCTAGCCTTAGATAATGAAAAGTTTCAGCATCTTATTGTCTTTGAAAAATTACTGACTCAATCTTACCTACTTTGAGATGGCTTTTAACCATGAGAAACCTTTAGTATTCAATGCCCACTTTTTCATCATGCTTCCAATCACTAATCAGCTTGAAATTTACATGAACGAATTAAATAAGAAAATGTGGAAAATTGTAAAATATTTATTTTAGCCAAAAGCGAAATGTTACTCATACAAGCCATTAAGTTGCACTAGAATCCATAATACTTCGATTATTATTATGAAATACGAAGGATTCAATAAAAGACTAATGTCATTAATAGTTTAAAGGCAATATTAAACTTAAAACTATACACGTCCAGCAAATAACAAGGAATGACTAGACCCTGAGAAATGAATAATTCTGCTCGCAGTCTAGAAACTGCTATTCAATCGGCATACACAACTTAGTGAGAGGTATTTAACAATTCAGTGTGACCGCACCTATGCGTCAAACCGAGACTTTAGCAGTATGCAAGGTATTCTTCAATGATGGGAGTTATTGTAAACACTATTATTCAAATCGGAGAAGATAGCTCAAAACTGAATAATTTCCGACAGAATACAACCAAAGCCATAACATTGTATACCTACTACAAAGGTATAATAATAAATTTAGCATACCGGACTGGATCATAGACGGAAATAGGCATGAAATGGCAATAAATCCCAAAAAAGGCATTATTTGAATCGTCTAAGTTTTCTTTACGAGAGGCACGGTGACAAATATTTTGACGCCAGACCATTGTTGTGAATAACCAGCTTTCTTTTGCTGTATTGTTACAATCAATTTAGAGGTAAAAAGGTGCCTTGATTTTTTCTGGCTGAATATCCGTGATGCCTGCCGAAAACTCGACTTAAATTAATTTCCCAGATTTTGCAATCTCAGCTGTTAAAGGCAGCATCCCATTGACCTTTTCAAAGATGCACTGAGACTCGATTTTGGCAGTAAATATACGAGCCTTCTAGCGTAAAATCTCGAGAGGAAAAATAATATTGTAATTAGTGAATAATAAGATGTATGCTAGGAGAAATAGAGGGCTTTGAAAAATTAATTTTCTTTCTTGGCTCTTTGCAGGTGCTTACAAGACGCAACGATTGCATGGTTATTAGGTGAGCGTAAAGTGTCGACAAGCATGATATAGTTCGTGATAACGTGCGCATTAACAAGCTGTAAATACGGTTAGTGTTATTATGCACAGTATCGATCATATTAAGAAACGTCTCCACTCTCCTACCATACCTTTAATACATATGTACTAACTTGCAAAATCCATAACGCTTTGCTCATAGTAAATAATTTGTATCATCACTGACCTTTCTAGGTCATCTTTTGAAAAAAAATATCTGTTGCTGATGGAACATCGACCACACTTAAGGATTTCCTTAAAGTTTTAGCAAAGAATACAGGCCACAAATTTGTTTAAGCTTCTATGTCATGTGAACTTCTGCAATTGAATTATAAAATGCAAATACTTCACATAGCCATCATCTAAATCCTGTTTAGATGCAAGTGTTCGACAATAAAATTGCAAAGTTTTCAGTGGAACGTATTATGAGAGAGGTTAGGCAGTGCATACTCAGACTTTCTAAGCGACGATTTAACGAAACCTCTTCCTGTTACATCGGTCTTGATTGAAGGCGTATCTATGTCGCCGAAGAAGTAAACTCCTTTCCTACTCCTAATTATGGTTAGCAAAGCCCCTGCTGCTGATTGTCCAGCATTACCATTATATAATCAATCGAGCTGGTTTGGTCCAGAGGTTAAGGCTCTTCCGCCCCGACCCAAGGTCATGGGGTCTGAGCTCATGTGTGAGGTCATGGGCTCGAGCCCCGAGGCATATGTGAAGCGCCTGAATAGAGATTAAGTTCTCTTGGGGCGATAAACAAATGAATTAAAAAACTTTCAAGCACATCTACAGATTATAGGCAGTATTTCAGGACTCGTAAAATGCGATGGAAGTATTAACTAAGAATAATGTTCTAGTGATATTTACACAATTTTAACAAGCGATATCAACAGTGCTAACTTCCTTAGCCGTGTCATAAATTGAAAGCAACAAGACCAGTCCACTCTTTAGATTTCACGTACCTCCAAGTCACGTATGATATGCTACAATCACTTCATAATTCTGGCACGGCGCATCGAGCCGAGAAATGCTTGGCCACCTGTTGCTAAAGCCGAAAGCCTAGTCTACCAGGTCATGCAGAGACTGGGCCTCAAGCTTCTTGAACAGGATCGAAAGGTTTATGTAGGTGGCAGTCTATCGGTGCTAGAGCGGATAGAAATTAAAATGAAATCCATAATAATGGCTCACCTTCTTTACCAAAAGGGCCTGTATGGAGCCGGCAGGTGGGCTGTGACGCAACCATAACGCAACTAGTACTCGAAGCCACTTAGAACCGCCTTCAGAAGGCGACAGGTAAGCTAGATTAGTGCGCCGTTCTCATCGCCTAAGCATGCATGCATCAACTTTGCAGCCACAATCACTCGTTCTCGGACAGTTAAGTAATCTGCAAACTACCAGCGAAGCACTCACGCTAGCCATGCAGAAAGAAGCTGCCCGGAATGCACAGAAATACAGCAAATCACTGGACGGCCTGCACGGAGAATTCTGCCGTCGTTTCCGTGACTTAAAAAAAAATTGAAACGTCACTTCAACTGGGATCCTGTTCCCTGTCACAAGACCCTGAAAAAGCATTACGAAAGCTGCAGTTGGAACTGATAGATTTTCAGTCTGACTCTTTATTATAGGAAGAGTTTAGCTCAGGGAATCCGTCCCTGCGATGACACCATCCCCACTAGAATGCTGCTCCCAGATTCCTGGCTGCACCTCATTGTCTACATTTAGACAGGTCACTAGTGATCTAGTCCTGAAGTTCGTATCTCAATCAAAGAAGACAACAAGTCCTGTGGACCCTATTTCCACGGTCCTGCCCATACGTTGCATTGATCTGCTGCTGCCATGCATAACTAACATTATTATGTTATTAGCCTCAGGTCATGTCCCAGCACCTTTCAAAAACGCTGTAGTCAGGCCAATTCGCTAGAAAGCGACACTAGACCAAGAGAACTTAAGCAACTACCGCCCAGTCTCCCTTCTACCATTCTTATCAAAGACAGTGAAACGGATCGTGGCGGACCAGCTGAGCTCATATATCGAAACCTCACACCTTGCTAGTAAGTTCCAGTCTGGCTTTAGAGCTAATCACCCCACAGCGTCAGCATTGCTCAGGGTATACAACGACCTACTTAGCAATCCAGACATGGGTACAGTGTCTCTGCTTGTTTTGCTCGATCTTTCGGAGACATTTGATACCATCGATCACAAAGTTCTTCTAGAGCGCCTCTCATCTCGCCATGGCATCACTGGCACTGCTTTGCAGTGGTCCAGGTGTTATCTCAGTGGGAGAATCCAGAGTATTGACGTGAATCAACGAAGATCATCTGAGGTACCTCTAAAATATTTGGTACTTCAGGGCTCCGAGCTAGGTCTGGTTCTTTTCACGGTTTATACTCTCCCTCTTGCTGATGTGATTGCCAAACACAATCTACGCTTTTACTTTGATGCGGATGACACTCAGTTGTACCTTTTCTTTGATCCCTCCCAGCCTTCGAGCACCTCAAATTCTCTCAACTCACTTGCTGCATGTATTGATGACATCCGCACATTGATTGCAGCAAATTTTCTAAAACTAAACGATGATAAAACTAACTTACTAGTTAGTGGCGAACCCAGTGTGATTCACAAATTGGAAAGGCTGACGCTCAAAATTGGCTCTGCCAGCATATCACCAGCTGAATCAGCTCGAAATCTAGGAGTCATATTCCAAAGCGACCTCTTGTTAGACGACCATATCAGCAATACAGTCAAATCTGCCTATTTTCAGCTTCACAACATTGCTAAAATTCGGGCTTGTTTTGATAAGGATACCACATCTAAGTTGGTTCATGCATTCGTGACATCCCGTCTTGACTTCTGCAACTCACTGCTCGCTGGCCTACCGGCATGTGCGATCAGGCGATTGCAGCTGGTGCAAAACTCGGCAGCTAGGCTTGTCTGTCGTGAGCGGCTCAGTTGCCACATTACACCACTTCTCGCCGACCTGCACTGGCTACCAGTCAAGAAACGGATTGACTTCAAAGTTGTGTCGCTCACTTTTAGGTCACTTCATTATTTGGCTCCAGCCTATCTCTCAGATGTACCATCAGGCCAAGTATCGCGCCATCCGCTTTTCGGAATCCAACAGTTTACAAATACCCCGTACAAACCTCAAATCCTTTTGAGACCGTGCATTTAGTTCGTATGCTCCCAAAGCATGGAACTCCCTCCCGACTTGCGTCAGAGCATCCCCTAACCTGACCACATTTTAAAAGAACTTAAAAACACACCGATTTAGGACAGCATTTAGTGGTTCCTGTGATGCGCTTATGTCGTTATGTCGTTCATGTCGTCCTTGATGTGCTTATGCATGCTGACACTGTGCATGCTGCCCCTAACCACATTTGCATGCTGACCCCGTGCATGTCACCCCAAACCATGTTATTCATGTTGTTTATCAAGCATGATATTACTCACCCTTCAATTGCATTTCCTTTTGCAGCAAATGTAAAGACCCTAGAGAGAGAGAGAGAGAGAGAGAGAGAGATTGAGTTCTCTCAGGGCGCTTTATCAAGTGCATTAATATTATTATTATTTTTATAAATCTCTTAAGCTGGACGACATTTATGCTTCAGTTAACGACGCCACGTTTCCAAACCTCCAGAGGATTGCACAGAAGAGGCTGAAGTTGTTTCGCTCAACCTATGTGTGTGAACAGACATTCAGCGTCCTAAACATCAACAAAGCCCTCATAGATCTAAGTTAACTGACCAACACGTCAGATCCATCTTGAGAATTGCCACAACAAATATAACGCAAACAATTGATGCAGTTGCAAAAAAGGATACACCAACATTTACTCCACTGAAACTAAATGGGAGGTTATTACTATGTTACTAAATTAATAAATTTGTAAAACAATGTTTGCAATAACTAAGCACAATTGTGTTTTGCTGCCTGTTAAAGGTCAAATCTTTTAATGTAATGGCTTAAACATTCAATTTATATTAGTTCACACAAACACACCATTCTCCTATTCTAGCCCGCCCCTATCAAATTTTTGAAACCATTGTGGCCCGTCAGTCAAAAACATTGCCAACCCCTGGCTTAGATTAAGGAACTTAAAGACGCACCAATTTAGGACAGCACTTAGTGGGTCCCTGTGAGTTGTCTTCTATGTGCTTATGTGTGCTGACACTTAGCATGCTGCCACTAACCACACTTGCATGCTGATCCCGTGCATGTCCCACCTAACCCTGTTATTCATGTTGTTTATCAAGCAAGATATCACTCACCATTAAATCGCGTTTCCCTTTGCACCAAATGCAAAGCACCTAGAAAGAGATCTAAGTTCTTTGAGGGCGCTTTATCGAATGTATTAATATTATCATTAAGCTCGATAGAAGCTAGCCGACAGTAGACCACGTGGGCATGCAGCCATGTGCTTTTGTAAATCAGTCATCTTAAGAAACGTGTTCTACAGCTTAAAAACATTGCAGAAATGTCGGCTGATTGCACCCAGCCATTTGCGGATTGGTGAGCAAGTGTGCACTTTGGGCTTCATCGGAATCATGAGCTACAAGTCCTCATTGATCCTGAGCTTTAATTCTAAAATCACACTGGCTAATCTGAAGAAGCGCTGCCTTGCAGAGAGCGATAGGTAAAGCAAAAATGCAGCCGCATCAGCAGCTGCTTCAGAATCTGCATCAGCAGCGGCTGCAGGACAGTCACTTCCTAGAGCTGCAGCTTGGCACGCCGACTTTTGCCTTCGCAATAATAAGCCAACGGTGAGGAGCGCTTGTCGAATCAGTCACGTGAACGCACAGACTTCTCGCCAGTGCTGGCGATGCCGACTGTTGGGCGCTCCTTCAATGGGTGCGAGACTCTTCGGCCAGCTCTGGCCACTCATGCACTCAGCACGGGAGCCTCTTTCGGTGCGGCAGTGGCAGTCCCTGTGTCCTGCTGGTCGCCGACACGCGTGCACAGGTGCTGCTTTACCTGACGATCTGCGAAAAAAGCTCACTGAAACGATCTGTCAGCGACTCGGCCCTGTACGGCAGATGCCTTTGCTCAGCCGTACGACCGAGTTTCATTAGCAAGGAGCCTCATTTCTGAGCCGGTCATTTACTTTACTGGACACGTGCTTTGTCTGGCCAAACAACGTCTCCACGGCAATGTGAACTGTGCCTTTTCCATTGGGGCTTCCAAGAGGCAGTGCCATGTGGCACACGGCTCAGCTCGGCCGATGCTTTCGGGCCACCAGGTGGTGGCCGCATGAAAAGCTCACTGCACTGGTCGCCTTACCTTTGGCGTTCAGCCGTGTGTTTAGGTGTATGCGTCCTCACGTGCATCTTCTAGTGGGAGAGCTGTGAGAAGCGCCTGCTGCACTGGTCGCACGCGTGCGGCCGCTCGACCGTGTGCAGGCGCTTGTGAAGCGATAGGCTGCCGAGCTGTGGGAAGCGCTTGCCGCACTGGTCACGGGCGTACGGCCGCTCGCCCGTGTGCGTGCGCTGGTGCATCTTCAGCCCATAGCGCTTTGTGAAGCGCTTGCCGCACTGGTTGCACGAGTGCGGCCAGTTCGCCCGTGTGTGTGCGCTGGTGCACCTTTAGGGAGCACATCAGAGCAAAGCTCTGGCCGCACTGGTCGCACGAGTGTGGACGCTCGCCTGTGTGCGTGCTGGTGCAGCTTAAGGCCGCAGAGCTGGGAGAAGTGCTTGCTGCACTGGTCACAAGCGTACGGCTGTTCACCCGTGTGTGTGCGCTGGTGAACCTTAAAGTTTCAGCGCTGTGCGAAGCGCTTCCCACACTTGTCGCATGCATACGGCCGCTCGCCCGTGTGCCGGCGCATGTGGATTGTCAAGTGGTTTCGCATTGCAAAGGACATGCCGCACTGGTCACACGTGTGCCACGAACTTCTTTCACCAGGAGTATAAGCATGTGTCCTCAAGCTGCTCAGGTGCGCAAAGCACTAGCCACATTGGTCGCAGGTATGCGGCCGCTCGCCCGTGTGGGTGAGCTGGTGCACCTTCAGGCTGTGGAGCACTGTGAATCGCTTGCCGCACAGGTCGCAGGCGTACGGCTGAGTGCACGGGCTTGCACAGAGAATGAAGGCATTGTCAGCTCGAGGAACTAGTGTAGCTGCATACAGTCTTCCAACACTTGCAACTTCTATTGGCCTGAGGCTTGGCTGCTGCAACGACAAAGGTGCACCTTGATGCTGCAGCAACAGCCTCCGATTCACTTGACAGACAGCTTCAGCATGACAAATGAAGCATTTGCTGAGGCACTAAATCAAGTGTACCCATTGATAGCTATATTAGAGTATTTTTACAAGCATAAGCTGAACCAGAGTATAAGTCGCCCCCTAAATTTATGGATACTTTTTGAAGGCTTTTGAATCATTATACCATGGAAAACAGATATTTCTAAGCACAATAATAATAATGCCAATAATACATTCTTTTAGTAATTCTCAACAAAACTGCAATTATTATTGTGCATTTCACTCAAAATAATCCAATTCTTTCTATTGCTACCTTTCCTCCTTCAATGTCAGTTATTCAACTGGTTTCTGTTACATATAAAAGAAACTAGCTGGTGATAAATCCTGTATAGTTTTGGGATTGTCATCTCCTATAATAATATTGTTATTAATAATCCATTTATTGTAGCTCCCCAAGAAAACTCAGCCTCTTTCTAGACACTTCACATTTTCCGCAAAGGAATCACTATCAAATGGCTAGTGGCAGATTGCTCAACGAAAACAAGCATAATATGTTTAGAGGTATCGTGCACAGGGTCAGCATGTAAATAGGGTTAGTGGCAGCATGCACAATCAGATCAGATACTAGGTGATTCAACTGCCTCTTTTATATAGCGACAGAACAGCCTTTATGCTATCACTATCGGCATTGGCGATAAAGGATCACCCAAAAAAGAAATCGAAACCTCGATCTCGGCGACAAGGTCGTGAAAAGCAACCACCTTACCTAGTAAGCCATCACGGGTCACCAGTGTCAGCATAGGCAAGCACACAAAGGACGAATCACAAGGACGCGATAAATGCTGCAAGTAGCAGATGCATTTTAGCTTCTTTTTAAATCTGGCTAAATCTATGGATGTAGTGACTTCAGTCAGGATTTGAGGCTCGTGCAGCGTATAGGTAGACTATTAAATTCCAAAAACCAGATGGTAAGATGTATAGCCTGGTGGTGGAGTAGACCTCATAGGTAGGCTAGAGCCAAACAATCAAGGGACCTAAAACCGGGTGACAGAACCTTGAAGTCGAGGCATTGCTTGACTGGAATCTAGTGCAGGTCAGCTAGAAGTGGCTTGATGATGCAACTGCAATGCTTACGAGTAACAAGCCTGACTTCAGAGTTTTTCCCAACCTGTAAGTGCCCGATTGCACAGGAACTTACACCAGTCACCAGTGAGTTACAAAAGTCAAGAAGGCAAGTCACAAATGCATGGACGAATTGTGATCTGCTATACTAATATAAACAAGCACAAATTGTAGCGATGTTATGCAACTGAAAGTAGGCAGACTTGAGTGTGGAGCTGATGTCCAATGAAAAGTCATTTTGGAATAGGACGACTAGAATTCGTGCAGACTCAACAGAAAATATGCTGGCAGAGCCTATTGTAAGCTTTAGGTTTTCTAATTTCTGAGTCACACTTGGTTTAAACGTAATCAGTAGGTGGTGGACCCGCTGAAGAAGAACCAGACACCGGCAATGTCTCAGCATGTTGCTCTCAAACAAGGTCAATCGCCCCAAGGTCATAGACCCCAAGCTGCGGTCACTGCGAGTGCTGTTATGCCACGAATAAAGTACACCGGGCCTTTCTGCGTGATCTCGGCCCTAAAACTAAAGCATAATATACAAAAATGTATGCAAAAAATCGAACAGACTACCTACCCTCATACTATTAGTGCTAGTCGTATTAGCTGTCGCCGTAGGTTCAGCAGCTAATCCTTTCACAATCAGTGTCAAGAACATTTTATTCTTTTTCTCAAGCCAAACTATCAAAACTACTCCCTCACCAGGCGAACAACGGTGCAACCCAATGTTCTGACTGGAGTCGTTAGACCACACTGCTTATGGAACTCAAATCGTTTGAGACTGTGCAGTAGTTTCTATGCTCCATAAGCTTGGAACTCTCATTTGACTCACGTCACAACTTCCCATGACATGACGATATTTAAACGGACGCCACTTCTAGCATTAAAATATTAGTGCTCGTTCTATGCAAATTCAGCGGTTGCTCGTCAAGTGGAATTAAGACATAATTTCGTCCCAACATGACGGTTAGGGTTGGGCAAAGGAATAACTGGCAGCCAGTGTCAGTGCCCGGCAGTGCAGGGGGCAAATGCATTTGTCCAGCCAATACCCAGCCAAAGTGGGATTACTAATCTGGCCGACGCAGAACCAGGGAATTAGTTCAGTTTGCTGAGTGGTGGTCGTCGTTGGCATGAATCTACCGAGGCAGCCTCTGACTGCTGGGACCATAGAAATGCATGCCGAATTGATCTCAGGCATGCGATTGTTCGCCATTGTGCGTGAGCTGCAATGCAATGTAATGTAACGTATCTCTGTCTGCAACTCCTTAAAGTCATAAAGATCATGTGGATGTTGGGCATGAGAGTATTTTATAGCCCACTCACAGCCTAAGCGGCTTTCAAGACGCATCTGGTAGCCAATAGACTTTGTTTAACGCAATAAAGAGAAAGTGCTAAGCATAGCAGAGTCAGGAGAGCAGTTGAGGTTGTGAGTAGCAGAGAAGTAGCGGCTCAGGGCCGCTGAAAAGGATGTGCCATAGTCGGCAGTAGGAGAGTAGTTGTCGTTGCGTAAGAATGTGGAAGCGAGTTCCACAGTCTAGGACCTGCAGAACTAAACTTCTGTTGCCATCTGTCTTTAAGCTGAGGAATGGGACAGCAAATTTATTGTCCACAAAGGACCTGAGGGCACGAACAGGCTGAAACTGATGCAGCAGTTCAGCTAGGTACGAAGGAGCCAAGCCGTGGTGGGCCTTGTGGTTCAGTGTAAGAACTTTGCTCTGTATACTTTGCTTAACCGGCAACCAGCTTAGCTCTTTCAGCAAAGGGTACACGCTCTCAAACAGCTGGACTTGAAGACCAGCCTTGCAGCCATATTCATTGTCCGCTGTAGTGGCATAATGGCTTTCTTTATCACTCCAGCTAAATAGGAATTACAATAATGAAGCCAAGACAGAACTAAGGAGCTACTTAAATTTTTTACAAGCCACTGTGGGAGACAGCTCCTAATCTTGGATAGGAATCGGATGTGATGGCTAGCTGTAGAGGCAGTCTTCTGAATGAAGCTTTTGAAATTGAGGTAGCTGTCGAACACGACACCTAAATTTCAAGCACACGGTGATGGTCGCACAATAGCATCACCTATTAGAACAGCAATGCCTTTTAATCCAGCGACACGCTTAGGGTGTCCTTTGAGCAGCAGTTCGGTTTTATCGTCATTTAATTTCAGGAAGTTTTCCGACATCAAGGATCAAATATCGGCAAGGCAAGCATTCAGTTTCTCAGTTGCTGCAGCAGATTCCGACGGTTTAAATGACAAGTACAACTGAGTATCGTCAGCATAGAAGTGATATCCTATTCCATGGGCCTTAATCACTTTTCCCAGAGGTTGTGTATAAATGGAGAACAGCAAGGGACCGAGTAAAGACCCTTGAGGGACTCGACAGGTGACCCTTCTCATGTCTGAGACCTGACGCCCACACGACACGGATTGAACACGATCAGACAAGTATGATTTAAACCACGCCAGTGCTTCGTTTTCCAGACCGATCGCTGTTGTCAGTTGTTCAAGCAGAACTTCGTGATCAACAGTGCCAAAGGCAGCAGACAGATCTAGCAGAACTAGGGCAGTGACATTCCCGTCGTCTTTGCCACGTAGAATATCATTCTTAACACGGAGGAGAGCAGTTTCAGTAGAGTGCTGCCTCTTGAACCCTGATTAAAATGTCTCCGACTTTCCATCATTTTTAATATGTTTAACCAGCTGCATAGCAACAATTTTTTCAATAATCTTTCATAAGAACCGAAGAAAGGAAACTGGGCGATAGTTTGCTACGACCTTGACCTCTAATCCAGGCTTTTTAAGAAAAGGTCTAACGATTGCCGATTTGAAGGACTTGGGGACGACCCCTCTTCCCAAAGAAGCATTAAAAATCTTGGTTATGGTAGGGCTAAGTTGGTCTGCTAGTGAAGACCACAGATATGAAGGTATGGGGTCTTCAGGAGACGAGCTCTTTTTGCTAGACCTTATTAGGCAGCCACATCGCTTGCAGAAACGTCGGAGAACCTTTTAAGGAGGGTCACAGGTTGAGGAACGGCGATTGCTTTGGTCGGAGGTGGCTTAATGGAGGTCCAAATGTGCACAATTTTGTCAGTAAAGAAGGCTGAAAACTTTTCGGCTGAGCCCTTAATATGTGGGGAGTCAGACCTCACAGCATTGGCCAGTAAATGGTTTACTGTCTTATAAATCTTTTTAGTGTCCGACTGGCAGGAATTCAGCTTTCTAATGAAAAAGAAGCCCTGGTTTTTAAGCTTTCGATTTAAACTCGAAGGAAGTCTTTAAAAATTGACTAGATCTGCGTCAGACCCCATTTTCTTGAAACTACGTTCTAGCTTGAGCTTAACCCGGCCCATCTTAAGGAGTTTTTCTGTAAACTTAAAGGAATCTCCATGACTATGAACATGGATAGAGCGAACGGGAGCATGCTTGTCAAGAGCACTCCTGAGTGTCACGTTCATCGCATCAGTGAGGGTATCGAGGCTGCCGGGCTAGTCTGAAAGCAAATCGAGAAGACCTGCATCACAAACACATTTCAAAAACTTATCCTCGTCAATGCTTTGTAAGTTAAGTCGTTTGGCAAATTCGACATTACCCTGTACGTACGAGGGAGCAGAAACAGTAAACGTGACCGAACAATGATCTGAAAGGGTCAGTGGGCACACCACAAGGTCAGTGGGGAGGACGTCCTTAGTGATCACGAGATCTAGAATGTGGCCACCGACGTGGGTGTTATGACTAACGTGTTGGGCCAAACCAAAATTCTCCAGACAGTCAAGAAATGAGCAGACGTGGCTGTTGCTAGGGATGCCAACCTGAATATTGAAGTCTCCTACAATCAGTAACGGTCTGTCACACACAAATATGTTAGTGAGAAATTCTGAAAACTCCTCTATAAACAAGTTTAGACAACCAGAAGGAGGCCGGTATATCACAACAGTGAGAGGCATTGTCTTTGATGAAAACCTGATAGCAACCAATTCAAACTACGACCCATGCGAGAAACTGCACATTTTATAGCCAAGCGATTCGCAAACAACAATTGCAACCCTGCTACCAACCTTTGTGCTGCTTCAGATCGCTGAGCTGAGCGGCTTAGTGTTTGCTGCACTGGTTGCACTTATGTGGCCTTTCGCCCGTCGCTCGTGCTGCTTTAGGACGCCGATCTGACTGAAGCGCTTGCCACACTGTTGGCAGGCAAATGGCCGCACGCCATCGTGCACGAGCTGGTGCCGCTTCAGGCTGGTGAGCCGAGTGAAGCACTTTCCACACCGGTCGCAAATGTGCAGCAGCTTGCCCGTGTGCGTTCGCTGGTGCTGCTTTAGGTTTTCGGGGTAAGCATAGTGCTTGTCGCACTGGTTGCATGTGTACGGCCGCTCGCCCGTGTGAGTGCGCTGGTGCCGCTTCAGGTTGCCGAGCTGAGTAAAGAGCTTGCCGCACTGGTCACAGACATGTGGCCGCTCGCCCGTGTGCGTGAGCTGGTGCCGTTTCAGGCTGCTTAGCTGGGGAAAACTCTTGCCACACTCTTCACACATGTACGGCCGCTCGCCCGTATGGGTGCGTTCGTGCTGCTTTAGGACGTCCAGCCGGGTGAAGCATTTCTCACACTGTTCACATGCATATGGCTGCACTGCCGCGTGTATGAGCTGGTGCCTATTCAAGCTGCTGCTCTGAGTAAAGCAGTTTCCACACTGGGCGCATGCATGTGCAGGCTCGGCCGCATGGGTGCGCTGGTGCATCTTCAGGTCGCCGACGTAAGAAAAACACTTGCCACACTCTTCACAAATGTACGGCCGCTCACCCGTGTGCTTGAGCTGGTGCCGCTTTAGGGTGACGAGAAGGCTGAAGCGGTTGCCGCATTGGTCAGAGGCATGCGGCCGCTCGCCCGTGTGTGTGCGCTGGTGCCGTTTCAGGACGTCGACATGCCTGAAGCGGTTGCCACACTGGTCGCACGCATGTGGCCGCTCGCCCGAGTGCGACAGCTGGTACATTTTCAGGCTGCCTGGGTAAGCCTAGCAATTGCAGCACTCTTTGCAAGCATAATGACTATGATTGTGGGTCTTCAATTATCTGAGCTTCGAGTAGCTTGCATCTCAGTAGGTTGCATTCGTGGTGCCGCTCGCCCATGTGTATGTTTGGTGAATCTTCAGGCCGCTGAGCTTCGTGAAAGGGTTTCCACACTGGTTGCAAACGAGGAGCCGCTGGCCCATGTGCTTGCTCTGGTGACGCTTCAGGCTAAGGTCAATGAAGAACCTGCCTAAAGGGTTGCATGCATTCTCACCGGCGTTGCCACACCTGCAGCTTCTATTGGCTGTGAGACTTGGCTGCTGCAACGATAAACGGACATGTACAGTACTGCTGCAGCACCAGCCTTCACTCAACAGGAGCTTTGAGTATGACAATGGAAGCAACAGCTGACGCACTCAATCAAGTGCAAGTTTATCGGTTACAATAAACTAAGCATTTAGCCATAACCTAATCTCTATGCAGATTCAGCACAACCATGTTCTATACAAAAACCAACGATCAACGACATGCACAGTATATGTGTAAGTGACGTTCACTGGACAACCAGACCAGCTTCACAGTCAACTCTGCCACTGTTTAGCTCTGTAATATTACAAAGGATTGGGCCTGCTTAGTTAGATAGGAATGCCACATCCAAGTTGCTCATTGATGGCATCGTGTCACCACTTCTATAACTCACCAATCACATGTCATCTGGCCAATGCAACACGATGCTGAGGCAAGGCCCTGAAACCAAGCTAGTCTCATGTGAATGCCACAACTACATGACATTATTTCTCATTGTGCTGCACTGGCTCCCAAGTAAGCAGCATCAAAACTGGACAAGCATTTAACATAGCACAACTATCGTGCTTAGGCCAGAAAGCTAAAGATGTAGTAATAACATGGATTGCTGATAACAAGTCTGCCTCCAGAGTTTTTAATCAACTATAAGCAACTGGTTGTATCCGTCATGGCAGGCAGTGAGATACAGAACTCAAGACAGGCTGCCACAAATGCATAGAGCAACTGGAGTGTATTATTTATTTCGAAATGATCTCAATTTGTATTAGGCTACCTAGCTGGAAGTGGGCCGACATGACTGCAAAATGTATGTCGTCTAGCAAATGGTCTCCTTGAAATCAGACACCTAGATTTTCTGCTTATGCTGTCCAAGATACGTTTACCGAGCCGATTTTGACGGTTCAGCCTTCCATTTTCTAAATCAAAGTATGGTTGTGAAATAGATAGGCAGTTGAGTTTAGGTTTAATGTATTACATACTCCTCAGCCCATATCAAATCTTGCTGGCTTTCCAGTGATTCAGATCTCAATTTAAATTCGATTACCACGAATCGCCTTTAAACCGAACAGAATAGTTTTAACTGTTATTTCACTGGGTAAACAGACCGGTTATGTGTCAAATCCTGTACGTTGGGTGATGATTTGCACTGGGCTCTACTCTCTTCAAAAGACAAGACGCTGATCAAATCTTTTCTACCAGGATTGTAAGCTATCAAGTCTTGTAATGACCAAATTAAGAATATCTTGCCATCTTATTTAAACAGTATAGAGTGTCCTCAGAACTATCTAAAATCACCTGTGGTTGACGAAACCGGAAGACCGTTAGCATTGACGTTTTTGAATAACGGCTAGCAAGCATACCTAAAGTTTGATCCATCTCTGCTTTTGAGTAAGTCAAACTTATGTAACCACATTAAAGCAGGGATTGCTGAACCAATCACTTAGATGACACTAAACGCTCTCAAATCTAATGACAGAGAACAAGTTGAAAAATTATAAGAAATCCTGGTGTTATTCATTTATTGAACCGCATACCTCTCAAACTGATCTAGGTCAGCCTATCGCTCTGATGCATCTTCATGAAATCTGGGTGCTATGTGTGAAAGTGACGGTCACCGGACAACCAGACCAGCTTCACAGTCAACTCAGCCAGTGTTTAGCTCTGTCATGTTACAAAGGACTGGGCCTGCTTAGTTAGATAGGGATGATACATCCAAGTTGGTCATTGATGGCATCGTGTCATCACTTCTATAACACACCAATCACATATCATCTGTCCAATGCAACACGATGCTGATGCAAAGCACTAAAACCAAGCTAGTCCCATGCGAATGCCACAACTACATGACATCATTTCTCATTGAGCTGCACTGGCTCCCAAGTAAGCAGCATACTGACTTTATGGTTATTCCTTCACTCACTTTTACTTCCCTTCATTCTCCTGGCCAGTCATATTATCTAAACTGCCTTTAATTAGCTTGGGTATTATTCAACATAGGCCTCAGACTCAATTGGTTCTGGTGTGCCATTAATTAGCCGATCATTTTCTAAACCGAGCCTTTCATTCCTATTCGTCTGAAGCCACAAATTCACTCCGGACTTAGTGATAACAATAATAATAATAATACATTTGTATAGCACAGAACTACATCTCCTTCAAAGCACTTTACAGATGTATTGAAATTGAAAACATTACCAAAAGACTGGTGGTAACATCGATGAGCAGCATGCATAATGTAAGCAGTTATGTGCACACGAACTTTTATGAGCACGTGTGTGCTCGGGTATTGCTTAACAGCAAACGATTTAAACACTCGAAACATAACCGAACTCAAATCGTTTAATTAATAACTCTCTCTGCAGACATTATTGCTAACAGAGCTTCCTGTTGCCTGCATCCAGGAACGCTGCTCTCCGAGTGGCCAGTGCGGTTGCTAGTGCCAGCTGCAGGGAGGCTATGCCTAGATTGATCAGTCAAGGTCCGATCGATTAGGACTGGCAGACAAGCTCTGGGCAAGGCCGAGTCGTTGGCTGGCGTGTGCATCTATATTGCGATCTCAACATTTATTGTTATGAGTGTATGTGCACGTGCGTATTGCTAAAAACCAAACGACTTTAGCACTCTCAACACAACCAAACTCGACAACTTTTAATCAACAACTCTGTCTGCAGGCGTTAATGCTAAGGGAGCTTCCAGTCATCTGCACCCAGGAACGCTGTGCTCCGATTGGCCAGCGAAATTGCTAGCACCAGCAGTTGAAAGCTGTGCCTCGATTGGTCTGTCAAGATCGGGTCGACCCGTGCCTGCTACCGGCAGACAACCTCTGGGTGCTGCACTGTCGTAGGCTGGCGTATGCATCTCTATTACGATCCAAACCGAACTGATGATGATCATAATAATAAAAGTAATGAATTTTTTTAGCACCCACGAAGAACTGAATCTCTTTCTAGGCAATTCATAGATAATTATATAAATAATAATAATAATGCAGTTAATAAAGCACCCTCAGAATCTCTTTGTAGGGGCTTTACATTTGGTGCAAAGGGAAATGCAATTGAATGATAAGTAATATGCTTGATAAAAAAAAACAGCATGAATAACATGGTTAGGGAGACATGCACCGGGTAGATAATAATAATAATAATAATAATAATTCACTTGATAAGGCGCCCTCTGACAACTTAATCTCTCTCTAGGCGCTTTACATTTGCTGTTAAGTAAAATGCAATTGAATGGTAAGTAAAATCATGCTTGAAAAAAACAAACAAAATTAATCATATGGTTAGGGGTGACATGCACAGGGCCAGCATGCAAATGTTGTTAGTGGCAGCATGCATAGATGATGTAAAGAAAGAATTACCGAATGTTTTGTTGTAACATGCTAAAGCAGCAAGCCCAGAATAAACTGGTACATGCACACGAATGACGATCACAAGGACCCATAAAACTCTGTGACAAGCAGGTGCACTGTAAGCTCCTTTTTAAATGTCGTCAATTCAGGGGATTTTATGAATGTAGTGCTTTATCACAGAATCATGGGAACTAAAAGTAAACCACTGAATCTTGAATTCAATGAACTGCTTTTTTGGGAGCCGATGCAAGTCGGTGAGAAGTGGTCCGCTGTAGCAATAAGGGACGCTCAGAAAAGATGACCCCAGCTGTAAAGTTTTGCAGTAACTGTAAGTGCCTGATTACACATGCAGACAGACCAGCAAGTAGTGAGTTACTTATGTCGAGATGAGATGACGCAAATGCTTGGACCAATTTCGATGTAGTATCCCAGTCTAAACAAGCCCAAATTTTAGAAATTATTGAATTTTTCTAATTCGTTAATCATATTTTGTTTGGGCATAGCTTGTAAGTGGTATCTATCGTCATTCCATTTAGGTTAGCTAATATCCAAGTGTGGGTGTCATCTATATATGCAGGATGATCTTTTTTATTCACATCAGTACTCTGGAGTCTCCTACTGAAATATGACCTCAACCTTTGATATATAGTGCCAGTGATGCCAGGAGAGATGAAAGGCTATCAAGAAGGACTTGTTATCAATAGTTTTTTGTACATACGTCTGTAACTCACCAAAGCCACAGAAATGATGTGGGTTACAGGAAGGATCATGTCCCAACACCTCTCAGAAAAGCTGTAGTCAGGCCACAACTAAACAGAAAAATTCGACCGAGGGAACTATGCATCCTGCCCCAGCTTTGAATAATCTAATCATTTAGCATTTAGATCTGACTCATACCTCCAATCCTTTCGAGCCGCTAATTTACTTCGTATACTACCGGAGCCTAGAACACACTTCGGACTTGAGTCTCGACATCCCCTGACATAAAAATATTTTAAAGAAGTGAAACTTACCATGTGCATGACACCTCTAACGGTATTATGCTTCTTTGTCATTTGGCATGCTACCACTAACCATTTAACCATGTTTCCTTTGCAGCATAGATGAAGTACCCTGAAAAACTTTAATTGATCTGAGGGCACCATATCAATGTATTTTTTCTATTATTCTTACACAGTATTCACAGCTGTAGTTTTATTTGGGATGCTACCATTCAGCGAAGTAGGTCAAGGTATGACGCTCTCAGAGATCGAATAAGCTTTTATTCATAGAGCGCCAAGCCCCTTCCCGTGCTAATGCGACTCAGGCCAGCCGCTGTTTTCGTGTGGACTTCCCTAACTCACTAGAAGCCGTTCTTCCACGGGTAAACACGATAGGACACTTGGTGAGCCTATTTATATTATCACATTTTTGCGTGATAGGCTTCTAGACCGCTGTAAAAATATGCCTTTTCTCGTGAGTGTTAGAGAAAAGTCAAATTATTTAGTTAACGAAATTTAACGCTTTTATCACATTACCAACTTTGTGAACCTCGGCCTAATGACGGTAGCTGGTTAATCTCGGTATTCAAATAACTGGGCCGCAAGCAAACCTTCTCAAAAACACCATTGCAAGTTTGGAACTGTGGGCAGTAAATGAGCCCAATAATACCGCCCTGGTAAGAAAGCAAGCCCAAACCGAAAACTAAAAGAGAGCAGTGTAAAACACATTGGACTGGCGCTGCTAAACAGACTGAACTACAACCGCTCAGCAGAGTACAACGTGGCAGAACAAACGTATCTTTTAAAACATTGATCTAGACGCCACCTATTAGTAGCTTGACGAGGACATCAAAATCGTGCGACGGCTTGCACAGCCAGCATGAAAGGCAGAGCACCCAAACGATTCTAAGGTCGCACGGAAGGGTTGACACGCGGTTTCGTTTCTAGGTCATCAGCACGTCTTCATGTTTGCCCAAATTTTAGTTTATCATTGCACATTATAAATAATTACTCTTACATTTGTGAGCGAAAGTCATGCCTTTTCCCGCAAAATGAACTTGTATTGAGTTCGCGGCAAACGGCCGGTGCACGCAGTTGAAATCGGTCGTACGGCAACCGTCTTGCCGTTAGTCCTTCAATAGGACTCTTCCGATTGGTAATATAACATTCATTGTTGCATATTTACTTTATTTCCTTATTACTAAACACGTTCGTCGTGAGTTTCCTATTAGCATTCTCGGTGAGGTTTTCGGTCGGTCCGAGCGTTCTAGCCGGTACAACGACAAATACACACAAATAGGATCGCACTTTAGAAATTCTTCCAAGAGTCATTACAACTGACTGCGCTGACGAAAGCTTGTCATTATCAGAGATTTAACCATTCGTGTTTTTGGTTGGGGTTGTGAGGCTCGTGCGGGAGAGCGGCGGTGGAAAGAATGCCGCCTGGCTCAACCCTCAAAATTACGATGTGCACGCGAAGGCGGCTGTATAGTACGCAAGTGACGCTGGCAGGCGAGCATACGTACTAGCGTAGTAGTTTCCGGTATTCGGCTCCGGAGCACGAGGCTTGAAGAGAGATAGCAGCATCCGCAAAGGGCTTAGAAGGGGCACTGACTGCCGCAAGGATTGGGTCACGTGACGACAGCAGCCTGACCGTCGCACCGGTGTAGCGTCAGCCGAGGCGGAAGCGCGTCACCGCGAAACCACACCCGGGAAGCGACTTTCCGTTTAGGTGACCGTCACTTAAGACAACTGTCAGTTTCCCGGTAACCATGAGTTCAAAAATCATCCCGATCCTCTATTCCAACGCACTGTGTCGACGAATGGCAGCACTAGTTTATTAACCGGGAGTTAGCATTGTAACACGTCAGAAGACGAAGCAGGAGTGACTGAATCTGCAGTGAGAGTCGCTTGAGAACTGCAGGGCTGGTAATATAGTCACCTGGGTAAGCCTGAGAAGGGCTACTGGTACCACTTCAGCATGGCGGCTTAAAATCCTAGCTGGCTCTAAAGGGACGAGCGGCCGTAACACTTATCCTTAGTGATGGGGATCGTGGGTCAGCGATGAGTGGCTTATATCAATTTAGTTTTAGTAATTACCACTAATGCAATGATAGCGTATCTCTGTCTGCAACTCCGAAAGGCCGCATAGAATATGTGGGTGTTACGCAAGAGAGCTTTGTGGAGCCCACTCACAGTCTAAGCGGCTTTCAGTACGCATTCGGTAGATAAAAGAGTTCACCTTACGCAACAAAGAGAAAGTGAGAAGCATAGCAGAGTCACGAGAGCAGTTGAGGTAGTGACGCAGCGCATGGAAGTAGCAGCTCAGGAAGGAACTCTGAAAAGGATGAGCCATAGTCTCCAGCAGGACAGTAGTTGTTGCCTAAGAATTGTGTGAACGAGTTCCATGGTCGAGGACCTGCAAAGCTAAAGCTTTTGTCGCCAAAGGTCTTTAAGCAGACGACTGGAACAGCTGATTTATTTTCTATACTGGACCTAAGGGCACGAGGAGGCTGAAACTGGTGCAGCAGTTCAGCTAGGTATGAAGGAGCCAGGCCGTGGCGGGCCTTGTAGGTAAGTGCTAGAACTTTGCCTTAAGAACTCCGGACGTTATCGGTTATTTAACGTTAAATAAAAGACAGCCAGCTAATTTATTGCACAAAGGGTAAGGCGGAGTGGTGATTTTACAATCGGCTGTTATTGCTTGGAGCTAGGATGGCTAGGATTTGCTGTTAATAGATTAAGATTGAAGAATAAATTAATAACATCTGATTTAACAGGTTCATTACTCTTAGCTAGTTTAACTTCCCAAAACCTTGTAGCTGGGCTCTGGTTAGTGAATTACATGCACCGTATCGCTTTGCTAATCTTTCCCTACATGCCCTGGAGTCTCGGCCCATGGCTAATCTGCTAGAACTTCGAGACCCAGCAGGGGGTTCAAGATGTGTTCCAGATCCTTTTCTGGTCTTCTGCATATAGGATAATCCCAGCACGAGCTCTTCTAACACTATATATTTCGGGCGTCATAATCAGCTGTTTGTTTGTTTTCATTCTGCATTGCATCGTGAAGCTGTAGAGGTTGATATTTCTTGCTGAAATCTGTTATTGCATTTACTAAGGAAATATATTACTATCAGTTACATGTCATCATGGCTGCAGCTACGACATGTCATCTCAGTCCACATCGTGAAATCCGTAGCAATGACATGATAGATATGGGCAGAGCAAGCTTTAAAATTAGAAGCTTTAACACTAGACAGACTCAAACTCTCTCAATCGGCATATTTCCTGTATAGTTTACATTGAATCTGAGAGTCACTTCCCTAAATAATTAGTCGCTAAATAGGCACATCAGCTCTACAGCTAAGTCCGCCGACATTCACCGGAGTACAAATTACTAAATTACTACAAAAATAATCAAAATTAAAATTACTACAAAATTTGAAGTGATTAGATAGGGACACCACAGATGAGTTGGTGAATGCATTCACGAAACTCCGGCTGGAAATTCGGAACTTCTTTCTTCTAGATCTTCCTGCCTATGCCATGCATAGGGTGCTTAAAGTTTGGTACATGAATCTGCAATAAGGCTTACCTCGATCGTGTTATGCCAGTGTAAGGCCCTTGCACCTGGTGACCACCGTGGATGCCGGATAGGCCAGATGACACCAGTGGCCCATATTTAGATTCTTCAGGTCAGTCTCTCGCTAAAGAACTTCTTTGTTATTAAGTAATGCAACTGTGATCCGTTACTGACAAACTGGCTAATAAATTCAAAGATTACATGTTTGCATGAGAATTGACCAAAAGCAGCCAGCCTGTCAAGCTCTTGATAACCATAATAATGATAATAATAACACACATGATAAAGTGCTCTAAGAGAACTCGATCACTGTCGAGGTGCTTTGCAGTTGCTGTTAAGGACACACGACCGGGTGGTTAGTGGTAGCATTAAAAGAAAAAGAATAACATCGTTAGGGATGATATGACAGGGTCAACAGACAAGTGTGGTTAGCAGCTTGCACAGTCTCAGCAATCATAGGCACACCCAGAACCAATCACAGACACCCAATAAAAATTTTTATAAATAGGTGCTTTTTATTTTCTATTTTAACGCGGTCACTTCAGGGGATTTTGTGACGGAAGTTGGGAATGAGTTCTATGCTTTTGGAGCATACGAACTAAAGGCATGGTCTCCAAAGGTTTTGGAGATTTGTAATAGGTATAGGTGAACAGTTGGCCACACTGCTGACCGTTGCATCGAACGATGCCGTTGCTTCGTGGAACACCACCTCAGCCTAATCAACCTTCGCCGCTTTGAATGCCGTTGCCTGCCGCCACGGCATGGTAGCCTGACAAACCTCTGTCGCCCGGCACACAGTCGGTGATTGCTGCTGCCGCTTCCGGTCGCTCCTGTCGGCCTTCTGAGTCCGACCAGCCTTTACCCAATCAGCGTGCAGCAATCTCGCTCTACCGGCCGGCAAGGTGAATGCCCTCACTTGGGCATCACGCAGCTTGGCATAGTCTACCTGAACTGCCTGCGGGAACCTCAAGGCAAACGTGAAGGCCCCGCCTTGCATAGCAGGAACAAAAACAAGTGCCACTCACTCGGTTCGTAGCCATTTTTCTCGATCTCCCTTTCAAAGTTCAGCAGCCAGCCAACGAAGTCTCCGAAGCCATCGATGCCTAGGGACGCTGCAAAAGACATCTCCAAGGGCGTCATCGGCTCCATCCCACGAAATAGCTTGTAGGTTGGTTCGCACACCAGAGAGCCAACCGTAGAACAACGCCAACAATGTATTCTACTACTCACAGAGCAGACGGAGAACGACTTCACTCGCCCCTCTCTCCCACTCTAGTCCCCTCTCCTCGACTCCGGCTGTGCCTTCGCCGACCCGGATGGCGAATCCACCATCTGTTGCAGAAGTCGTGACATCTCGTCTCGATCACCAGCGGGTTATCGGCCAGTGTCATCAGGACCACAGCTCAGGCCCCTCTCGAGGATGCTCCCACCAGCTGTTGAGGAAAGGATCAATGCGAGGAGCGGTACCAGCCCGCAAGCAATTAAACTACACGAGCCACAGTTGACCAGCCTTGTTGCTGAGAATTATGCAAATATTACTAAACGGGTGTAACAAATTAAAGGTAAATACAAAGGCTTCAGTGGCTCTTTTGGAATTAACCTACGTGTTATAAACGTCGATACCATGAAAACATAGCTCAGATAAGTTCCTAATTAATAATAATAATATTGCACCTGATAAATCGCCCTCACAGAACTCAATCTCTTTCTAGGCGATTCACATTTGCTTCAAAGGGAAATGCAATTGAACGGTGAATAATATCATGCTTGATAAACAACATGAATACCGTAGTTAGGGGTGTGTCAGTATGCAAGTGTAGTTAGTGGAAGCATGCACAATGTCAGCACGAATAAGCACATCAAGGATAAATCACAGGGACCAACTTAATGCAGTCCTAAATAGGCGTATTTTAGGTTCTTTTAAATGTGGTCAAGTCAGGCGATGTTTTGACCCAAGTGGGGAGTGAGTTCCAGGCTTTAGGAGCATATGAACTGGATGCACTGTCTCCAAAGGATTTGAGATTTGAATGAGGTATTGGTAAACTGTTCGATTCCGTAAAGCGAGTGGTACGGTGCTTGGCTGGGTGGTAATGTAGATCTGAGGGATAGGCTGGAGCCAAAGAATGAAGTGACCTAAAAGTGAGCGACAAAACCTTGAGTCGATGTGTTGCTTGACTGGTAGCCGGTGCAGGTCGGTTAGAAGTGGTGTGATGTGGCACCTGCGACGCTCACGTCAGACAAGCCTACCTGCAGAGTTATGCACCAGCTGTGTTCGCCTGATTGCACGTGGTGGTAGGCCAGCAAGCAGCGAATTACAGAAGTCAAGACGGGTGATGGCTTGGCATAGCATCCCGGATATTTGCGGTGAAGCTTAGGGCTGGGTTTTTTACAGAGGGATTGGAAAAGTTTGCTTTCATCAGATCTTTTCAGAGATGCCAAACATCTTGCAGTCTAATATTACGACATATTTTGGAATTTACAGGATAAATTAAATGAGATATAACCTTTGTGTAACGACTCCGTGATTATCATATTCATGCACGTTAGCCGACCATTATCTACTTTCTGAATTATTCTGTTCAATTATGAGAATGTTTATTTGAGTTCGCTTCTGATTCTTAGTAACTTCGTCGCTTACTGCAATGTTAAAGGTCCGACTGTCACAGTAAGGTTTGACTGGGGCTCATTGCCAGCTTTGAGTCGTCAGCGACCACGTGGGTGTCCTCGGTGTGGCCACTGCTGAAACGGCGCCGCATTTGACCAACGGGCGGACGGCATCCTGGCCGGTCGGTTCTCGAGACGCCCCGGGGCTACGGGAGCCGGCACGAATCTCTGTGCTGTTGGTCGATTCGCAGCACCAGGATTAAAACGTCTTTTCACAGAGGAGGCAGGCGCCGAAATTGACTTTAGCCAGCTGTTGATTCCATGGCCAGTCGTCCTGCAGAAGATCTGTAGCAAAATCTTCCTTTCGATTATCTGAGTAGCTGTGCGAAACAGTGACCTGTGAACTTTGCTCAGCTTCCTCCCTGTAGAGTTCGTCCTCCGAGTTTAAACTCGGGCCATTAAATAACTTCACTGCTCATGCAAGCATTAACCGTAGCTAGGTAGGTGGTAATGGCGTGAGCTGGCTGTCCCTTTCATCTGTTGGCCTAAGTTCAACTGTCATCGTGTTGCTTAATTCACAAGAGTGTCACGAACCAGTTCTCACTCAATGGGCAGTGCCTATGTTCCGACTATCGACTGGACCATCTGAGTCTGTTGGCTGCTGAATTCGTAGCTGCTACCTCATCTCCCTAGCAGAAAGCCGCTGAAGCCTTGAGTTTGCTGAAGAAAACTCTCAAAACTCACATAGTCTGCACAGACTTAGTGAGGCTATAGACCGGTATGACTTTTAGTCTATGTGGCTTTGTGGGGCTATAGTCTTGGATAACGTTACATTACTGCTGAAGACAAAATGACAATGTAAGGCGAAAGAAAAAGATGACACAGAGAACACAGTCACCTGACAGTCTCGAGACATTATAGCAGTACTTTTTCGCATAAAAAATTGAATTAATAAAATAAGCTTGTTTAATTAACTGTTTGAGAATTACCCAGAACAAGTCTATCCAAGGTTGCTGGATCGCTGGCACGGGCCTGGCTCGGTACCTTACTATCCCAGACATCCTGCCACAGCAGCAATTCCTTTGGGGCTGCTTGGCATAAAACTTGTCATGGAATGAACGCGTTTCACTTACAGCTGCTGTAGCCACATATCCCAGCTTGCTCTGGATCTTGGCAGTCCGTGTCATGTTGCCAAGCTTAGACTCCATCAGTTGCCTCGACGATTCTTGCTGTGAGCGAGACACCTACTGGTGATGCAAGGGCAAAAAGTAGCCCCAACGCAGTCGCTGAGAGCACAGTACGAAGGCAACAATGTATTTTCGACGAACCGTATGCTTGCTATGAACATACGTTTGTGTTCCAAGTTATACGATTTGACGATGTATCTCCGTCTGTAATTCCACAGATAGTTGATATGTAATTCCAGGTAGATGCCAACGCCTATTGATGTGAATGATGCGTTTTAACCCTCACGCCGTGTAATGTAATGTAATGTATCTCCGTCTGTAACTCCACAAAGTCATAAAGACCATGTGGGTGTTACGCAGGAGAGTTTTGTATAGCGAACTCACAGCCTAAGCGGCTTTCGGTACGCATTCGGTAGCCAACAGACTTCGTCTCACGCAACAAAGAAAAAGTGGGAAGCATAGCAAAGTTAGGAGAGCATTTGAGGTAGTGATTAGCATAGAAGTAGCAGTTCAGGACAGCTGAAAAAGATGTGCCATAGTCGGCAGTTGGAGAGTAGATGTCACTGCGTTAGAATTGTGGAAGCGAGTTCCACAGTCTAGGACCTGCAGAGCTATGCCAATGGAAAGACTCTTGAAACCAAGGCGGCTGTTTGTCCAACAATCGGTATAGTCTTAGTACCATCTACTTGCCTAACTCGTGACCATAAGTTATGCCTAAGGCTAGGATGTAAATCCTTTTTAAGATCACGCTCTTTGTTAGTTCATTTTCAAAGCTGAAACCTGTCACTCGACGGACGTCACGTCGTCCCTAGACTTGACATTTAAAAGAAAGCAAAACCTCATCGGGTCCTTACTGCATTTGCCCTGACCTGAGTGTCTTCCATTCTTGGAGTACTTAGGCTTGCAGATAGTAAGTATTAAATCACTTACCGATGAACTTGCTACCTCTCCAGCAAAGGCAAAGTGCCTAGATACAGATTCGGTTCTTCTAGGATGCTATGCAGATATCTTAGCGGTTGTATTGAGTCCTTCGCATGGTGGCCTAAGAGAACCAAATCCTTGCCCTGGTGCTTCACGGCTTGCTGCAACAGCAGCAGAGATATCCAAGAGCAAACAATATCCAAAGCGACCAAGCTTAGACAAGCCTTCAAATACAGTATCATTAGTGAAATAGCATGCAAAAACAACACGAGAAGACATCCGGAGCCATCAGTAAGAAGTACTGGAAAAAAAGTATTGAGCAAAAGGATTATTCAATTATAACATCTGCATAGCACCCACAGAGAAGGTACTCATTCTAGGCGCTTTTCATATGCTGAGACAAAATAGAGACGTGAGAGAACATGAATGAAGGAGTACGCCGGGAACACACAGGTGAGAGGTGGGATAATATGTGAGGTGGAGGCACTGACAGAAAACGTGAGAACTGAAAGGCAGCAGGAGATCACGTAGGCATCTTGCCATATTGAGCTCATACATCTAATATTGCAATCTTTTCCTCAATGGGGCCAGCCATACAGTCAATGTCCAAAATCTGGGAGACATTTATAATAATAATAATAATATGTTTGCTAAGGCACCCTCAGCCAACTCAATCTCTTTCTAGGTCCTTCACATTTGCAGCAAAGGGAAACGCGGTTATAATGGTGAGTAATATCAAGCTTTATAAACAACATGAATGACACGGTTATGGTGACATGCACAGGGTCAGCATGCAAGTGCTGTTAGTGGCAGCATGCACGGTGTCAGCACGCATAAGCACATCAAGGACGAATCGCAGGGACCCACAAAAGGCTCTCCTAAATAGGTGTGCTTGTTAAGTTCTCTTTAAACGTGGTCAAATCAGGGTGTGTTGTGACGCACGTCGGGAGTGAGTTCCTGGCTTTGGGAGCATACGAACTAAATTCACTGTCTCCAAAGAATGTGAGTTTTGTGCGAGGTATTGGTAAACTGTTGGATTCTGACTACGGCTCATCCTTTTCTAAGGTCCTGAGCTGCTACTTCCATGCTAATCACTACCTCAACTACTCTCCTGACTCTTCTATGCTTCCCACTTTCTCTCTGTTGTGTGAGACGAAGTCAGTTGGCTACCGAATGTGTACCGAAAGCCGCTTAGAATGTCGGTGCCCTATACAAAATTCTCCTGTGTAACACCCACCTGATCTGTATGACTTTGTGGAGTTACTGACGGAGATACATTACATTACACTCCGACAAGCAGGTGGTGCGACGCTTAGCCTGATGGGGAAGTAGATCTGGGAGATAGGCTGGAGCCAAAGAATGAAGTAACCTAAAAGTGAGCGAAAAAACCTTGAAGACTATGTGTTGCTTGACTGGTAGCCAGTGCAGGTCTGCGAGAAGAGGTCTAATGTGGCAACTGTGACGCTCACGATAGACAAGCCTAGCTGCAGAGTTTTCAACCAGCTGCAGGCGCCTGATTTCGCATGCCGGTAGGCCAGTAAGCAGTGAGTTACAGAAGTCAAGACGGGATGTCACGAATGCACGGATCAACTTAGACATGTTATCTTTATCTAAACAAGCCTTTTAACAATGCTATGTAGCTGAACAAAGGCGGACTGAATAGTGGAGCTGATTTTTCACTCTGTTGACGTTTGATTCTGTCTTTACTATTTACTACAATCTTCAAAGCGAACGCACTGAAGAGCATGAAGATCTAATAGGTAAGCTGAAGCTGAGTAAGTGAGTGAAGCAGGAAACCTAGGCAAGGGATCTTGAATTCAATTCACCTGCAAAGACTGAGATTAAAAGCCAGAGCTTCGATTAAGCTCGATAGAAGCTAGCCGACAGTAGACCACGTGGGCATGCAGTCATGTGCTTTCGTAAATCAGTCACGTTGAGAAACGGGTTCTACAGCTCAAAACATGGCAAAAATGTCGGCTGATCGCACTGAGCCGTTTGCAGACTGGTGTGCAAGTGTTCACTTTGGGCTTCATCGGAATCATGAGCTGCAAGTGCTCAAGTTGATCCTGAGCTTTAATTCTACAATCACACTGGCTAATCTGAAAAAGCGCTGCCTTGCAAAGAGCGATAGGTAAAGTAAAGATGCAGCCGCATCAGCAGTTGCTGCAGGACAGTCACTTCCTAGAGCTGCAGCTTGGCAGGTCGGCCTTTGCCTTCGCAATAATAAGCCAACGATGAGGAGTGCTTGTCGAATCAGTCACGTGTCATCAGTCAAATGTGCCAATTCGTTAGGTAGATCAATAAACAGTAAAGAATCGCTCACCACTGGATTCGAACCCACCACCATTGCAGCGAGGTTGTAAAAATCAACCGCCTTACCCAGTTTGCCATCACGGCCCACATTATTTTAGTGACATTTTTTTGTACTTCTGTCACTTAGTGCTTTTTAATCGACCGGCTTGGGCAATATGGCACTTACAGCTTGTGCAAAACTCTGCAGCGATGCTCGTCTGTTTTAAGCATGGCAATTGCCACATCGCACCACTTCTCGCCGACCTGCACTGGCTACTAGTCAAGTAACAAATCGACTTCAAAGTTTTGTCGTTCACTTTCAGGTCCCTTCATTGTTTGCTGCCAACCTACCTATCAGATCTATTCTCCCACCAGGCAAAGCATACTACCATCTGCTTTTCGGAATCCAACCGTGTACCTATGCCTCCTGCAAACCTCAAATCCTTTGCAGACCGTGAATTAATTTCGCATGCTCCTACAACTGAGAAACTGAATGCTTGCCATGCCGATATTCGATCCTGGATGTCGGAAAACTTAATGAAATTACATGATGATAAAACAGGAACTGCTGCTCATAGGACGCCCTGAGCCTGTGGCAGGATCAAAAGCCTTTGCTGTTCTAATAGGTGATGCTATTGTGCGACTATGAAGACGTGCTCAAAATTTAGGTGTCGTGTTCGACAGCTGGCTCAATTTCAAAAGCTTTATTCAGAATACTGCTTCTACAGCTAGCCTTCCCATCCGATCCCTATCCCAGATTAGAAGCTGTCCCCCACATTGGCTTGTAAAAAATGTAACTAGCTCTTTAGTTCTGTCTCAGCTTGATTATTGTGATTCCCTTTTGGCGGGCTGCCAAAGACAGCTATTAGGCCGCTGCAGGTGACTATGAATAAGGCTGCAAGGCTAGTCTTCAAGTCCCAATGGTTTGAGCCCGTGACTCCTTCGCTTAAAGAGCTAGGATGGTTGCCGGTTGAGCTAAGGATACAGAGCAAAGTTCTTGCGCTGACCCAAAAGGCCTGCCACAGCTCGTCTCCTTCGTACATAGCTAAACTACTGCATCAGTTTCAGCCTGTTCCCGCCCTCGGGTCCTGTGTAGACAGTAAATTAGCTGTCCGATTCCTCCACTTAAAGACAGTTGGCGACACAAACTTTAGCTCTGTAGGTCCTAGACTGTGGATATCGCATACACAGTTCTTATACAACGACAACTACTCTGCTACTGCCGACTATGGCACATCCTTTTTAGCGGTCCTGAGCTGCTACTTCTATGCAACTCACTACCTCGACTGCTCTCCTGACTCTGCTATACTTCCCACTTTCTCTTTGTAGCCTGAGACAAAAGTCTGCTTGCTACCGAATGCATACCTAAAGCCACTTAGGCTGTGAGTGAGCTATACTAAAACTCTCCTGCGTAACACCCTCGTGGTCTGTATGACTTTTTGGAGTTTTTTAAGCAGTCTTTTTTGGAGCTTTGTAAGCAGTCTTCTTAAAGAAGCTTAAAAATCAAAGAAGTTGGCAAGGATGACACCTAAATTACCGTGCACACCGTAACGGTCGCCAGACAGCATCTTCTATTAGAAGAGCTATGTCTACATTGGCGTCCCTTCATGCAACCTATCAACTTCCATGCTATGTAAATACTGTTAGGTTCTCTAATTCTGCAGCTCAAAATTACCAACCTTGCTTTTAAGTTGAGATAATTACCGTGCCATCTACTTGTCTAACCCTAGCTACTTGTCTAACTTAAGCGGTTTAACTATGCCTCTGACCAACCTAAAACTATATATGTCAAACTGTGTCATCAGTGAATTCACAAGCCAAACGGAACCTCAATCCCAACAGACGTCACGTCAGCTCTCAAGACTTGACAATTAAAAGGAAGAAAAACCGCATCTTTTCCATACTGCATTTGTCCCGAACAGTGTCTTCTAGTACTGGCATTCTGATGCATGCTGGTGGTAGGCATTATATCACTTGCCGATTGACTTGCTTCCCCTCCGGAATATACAGTGCCTAGATAGGGATTCAGCTCTTCAAGACTGTACTATGGGGATGTCTTATTATTTTTATTCCTATTCAGTAATCTAATATAATTATAATAATTGTTATAAGTAATTATAATTAAATAATGGTCAAGAAATAGTATTAGTATAATAATAATTATAATTTTGTTATAACAACATCCTTTTATTATAGTGACCTGAGTGAACCAATTCTCAATCCAGGTGCTCCACGGCCTGCTGCAATAGCAGAGATAACCAAGAGCAAACAACCAAAGCAACCAACCTTGGACTGGCATGCAAAAGCATACAAGAATACATGTAGAGCCGTTAGTAGCATGCAGCGAGGCCAAATTGCAACGTGAGTAGCATAAGCTGAGAACAAAGAAATTCCTATAGGTAAATGGGAAAGCTGTAAGCCAGTGGAGCCAACTGTAAGCTAGCCAGAAGAACTTGAAAGTTTATTAAATTACAATGCTGCACGTTAAAAGCCAGATGTTAGTACCAGCTTGCAAAATCCGTATTGGTTGATATCTATACTCAATGTGGGCCCCTCTTTAAGTAGACCACGTGAGCCTGATGCAAAGTACTTAAATTAAATAGTACTAAAAAGTACTTAAAGTAAATTTTTTAGGGCATGAAAGCACGATAAAAACGTCAGCTGATTACTGCTGGCCTTTTGATGCGGCTGACCAAATGCATTGCTTTGGGTCCTATTGAAATCATAAGTGATCAGGCCACAGTAACCATGAGCTTCCTTTCTGAAATCGCAGTAGACGTCATTCCTAATCGGTGGAGGTCTGGCATTGTAAAGTACGATAGACGAAACACAGAATGCATCGGCTGTATCAGCAGCAGTTGCAGAAGCAGCAACAGCAAATCAGTCACTAACTAGAGCTGCAGCCTGGCGGCACTGCGCCTGATCCAAGTTCGGCCTACACGAGCCTCTTCGGGTGCAGCAATGGCTGCTGCTGAGTGGTGGTGGTCGTCGACATGAGTATACCGAGGTAGCCTCTACCAGGTGGTACCGTAGAAATGCGTGCCGAATTGATCTCAGGCATGCGATCGTTCGTCATTGTGCATGAGCTGGTGCCGCTTCAGGCTGGAGAGCCGAGTGAAGCAGCTTCCACACAGGTCGCAAGTGTACGGCTTCTCACCCGTGTGCGTGCGCTGGTGTCGATTCAGATCGCCGAGTTGAGCAAACTGCTTGTTGCACTGGCTGCATGCATATGGCCGCTCGCCTGTGTGGATGTGCTGATGCTGCTTCAGGCTGCTTGCCTGAGAAAAACCCTTGCTGCACTCTTTACATATGTAAGGCCGCTCGCCCGTGTGAGTCCGCTGGTGCTGCTTCAGGGCGTTGAGTTGGCTGAAGCTGTAGCCACATTGGTCACAGGCATGTGGCCGCTCGCCCGTGTGCGTGAGCTGGTGCCGTTTCAGGACGTTGGCAAGCCTGAAGCGGTTGCCACACTGGTCACACGCATGTGGCCGCTCGCCCGTGTGCGAGAGCTGGTGCATTTTCAGGCGGCCTGGGTAAGCAAAGCACTTGTTGCACTCTTTGCAAGCATACGGTCGCTCGCCCATGTGTGTACGCTTGTGGGTTGTCAATTGGCTGAGCTTGGAGTAGCATGCATCGCACTGGTTGCACTCTAGGGTCCGCACACCCATGTGTATGTTTGGTGAAGCTTTAGGCTGCTCAGTTTCGTGAAACGGTTTCCACACTTGTTGCAAACGAGGAGCCGCTCGCGGTGTTCATGTGCTGGTGACGATTCAGGCTGCCAAGGTGAATGTGGAACCTGCTGAAACGGTCGCATGCATTCTCACCGGCGTTGCCACACCTGCAGCTTCTATTGGCTGTGAGGCTTGGCTGCTGCGACAATAAACAGGCATGTACAGTGCGGCTGCAACACCAGCCTTCGCTCAACAGAAGCTTTGAGTATGACAACGGAAGCAACCGCTGACACCCTCAATCAAGTGCACCTTTATCGGTAGCAATAAAAAGCAACTAAGCAGTTAACCCTAACCTAATCTTTATGCGGATGCAGCACAACCAGCTATGTTATCCACAAGAACCAACGATCAACGACATGCACAGTATCAAAACTAGACGAGCATATAACATAGCACAACTATCGTGCTTAGGCCAGCCAGCTAACATACACAAGAAACTCGTGGCCATCAGATGGTGGCACCTCTGGCTACTAACATGCAATGAGTAGTGCACTAGAATGCATGTAAAGTAGCATTTACACGGTGCTTCTGAAAGAAAGAAAAAATGTTGTAAAGAGACTTGGCACTTTGCCTCCTCGTCGAAGATACAAGGGCAACTGTACATGTCACTACTCCCTGGGCATTGGCTATGTAGTCGTCAAGGAGCGGGAAGATAAATATATATAAAATATAATTCATTTATATAGCGCCCCAAGAGAACTTAATCTCTATTCAGACGATTCACATGTGCCTCGGGGCTCGAGCCCACGACCTCAGTCAGTCCTTGGTCTGGGCGAGCCCCTTAATCGCTAGACCAAACCAGCTCAGACAGATGTAGTAATTACCCGGATTGCTACAATCAAGACCTCTCTGGAGTTTTGAATCAACTGTAAGCAACTGGTTGCATCCGTCATGGCAGGCAGTGAGATACAGAACTCATGACAGGCTACCACAAATGCATGGAGCAACAGCAGTGTATTATTTATGTTTAAGTGTTCTCAATTTGCATTAGGCTAACTAGCTGAAAGTGGGCCGACATTACTGCAAAATTGATGTCGTCTAGCAAAATTTCTCCTTGAAATCAGACACCCAGATTCTCTGCTTATGCTGTCCGAGATATGTTTACCGAGCCGAATTTGACGGTTCAGCCTTCCATTTTCAAAATCAAAGTATGGTTATGACATAGATAGGCAGTTGAGTTTAGATTTAATCTATTACATACTCCTCCGCCAGTATCAAATATTGCAAGATTTCCAGTGAGTCAGATTTCAATTTAAATTTGTTTACCACGAATCGTCTTTAACCCGAACAGAATAATTTTAACTGTTATTTCAGTGGGTAAACTAAGCGGTTATGTGTCAAATCCTGTACGCCGGTTGATTACGTTAGGTTGCTTACAGTGGGTTCTACTCTCTTCAAAAGACTAGAGGCTGATTAAATCTTTTCTACCAGGATTATAATCTATCAAGTCTTGTAATGACCAAATTAGGAATATCTCGCCATCTTATTTAACCAGTATATAGTGTCCTCTACACTATCAAAAATCACCTGTGGATGACGAAACCGGAAGACCGTTAGCCTTGACATTTTTGAATAACGGCTAGCAAGCATACCTAAAGTGTGATCCATCTCTGCTTTTGAGCAAGTCAAACTTATGTAACCACATTACAGCTGGGATTGCTGAACCAATCCCTGAGATGACACTAAACGCTCTCAAATCTAATGACAGAGAACAAGTCGACAAATTATAAGAAATCCTGGTATTATTCATTTATTGAACCGCGTCCCTCTCAAACTGATCTAGGTCAGCCTATCGCTCTGATGCATCTGCATGAAATCTGGGTGCTATATGTGAAAGTGACGTTCACCGTACAACCAGACAAGCTTCACAGTCAACACAGCCAGGGTTTTGCTCAGCAATGTTACAAAGGATAGGGCCTGCTTAGATAGGGATGATACATCCAAGTTGGTCATTGATGGCATCGTGTCATCACTTCTATAACTCACCAATCACATTTCATCTGGCCAATGCAACACAAGGCTGATGCAAAGCCCTAAAACCAAGGTAGCCTCATGTGAATGCCACAACTACATGACATTATTTCTCATTGAGCTGCACTGGCTCCCAAGTAAGCAGCATACTGACTTTATGGTTATTCCTTCACTCACTTTTACTTCCCTTCATTCTCCTGGCCAGTCATATTATCTAAACTGCCTTTAATTAGCTTGGGTATTATTCAACATAGGCCTCAGACTCAATTGGTTCTGGTGTGCCATTAATTAGCCGATCATTTTCTAAACCGAGCCTTTCGTTCCTATTCGTCTGAAGCCACAAATTCACTCCGGACTTAGTGATAACAATATTAATCATAATACATTTGCATTGCACAGAACTGGATCTCTTTCTAAGCACTTTACAGATGCATTGAAATGGAAAATATTACCAAAAGACTGGTGGTAACATCAATGAGCAGCATGCATAATGTAAGTCGTTATGTGCGCACGAACTGTTATGAGCACGTGTGTGCTCGCGTATTGCTTAGCAGCAAGCGATTTAAACACTTGAATCATAACCGAACTCAAAAACGTTTAATCAATAACTCTCTGCAGACGTTATTGCTAACGGAGCTTCCTGTCGCCTGTGCCCAGGGACGCTGCTCTCCGATTGGCCAGTGCAGTTGCTAGTGCTAGCTGCACGGACGCTGCGCTGCGCCTCGATTGGTCAGTCAAGGTCCCCTTGATTAGGACTGGCCAACGAGCTCAGGCCAAGGCCGAGTCGTAGGATGGCGTGTGCATCTCTATTACGATCTCAACATTTATTGTTGTTAGTGTGTGTGCGAGTGCGTATTGCTAAAAAAGCAAACGATTTAAGCACTCTGAGCACAACCAAACTCGACAACGTTTAATCAACAACTCTGTCTGCAGGCTTTAATGCTAATAGGGCTTCTGGTCATCTGCACCCAGGATTGCTGTGCTCCGATTGGCCAGCGCCGTTGCTAGCACCAGCTGCAGGAAAGCTGTGCCTCGATTCGTCAGTCAAGGTCGGGTAGGCCCGCCCACCCGTCCCCCTAAGTATAGGCAGACAACCTCTGGGTGCTGCACTGTCGTAGGCTGACGTATGCATTTCTATTACGATCCCAACAGAACTTATATTGATGATAATAATAAAAGTGATGGATTTGCTTAGCACCATCAAAGAACTGAATCTCTTTATAGGCACTTCATAGGTAATTATATAAATAATAATAATAATGCACTTGACGAAGTGTCCTCAGAATCTCTTTGTCGGGGCTTTACATGAGGTGCGCAGGGAAATGCAATTGAATGGTGAGTAATATCTTGCTTGAGAAACAAACAGCATGAATAACACGGTTAGGGTGACATGCACAGGGTAGATGATGTAAAGAAAGCATTACCGAATGTTTTGTTGTAACATGCTAAAGCAGCAAGTCTAGTATAAACAGGTACATGCACACGAAGGGCGATCACAGGGACCCACAAAACTCTGTGACAAACAGGTGCACTGTAAGCTCCTTTTCAAATGTCGTCATTTCAGGGGATTTTATGAAGGTAGTGCTTTATCACAGAATCATGGGAACTAAAAGTAAACCACTGAATCTTGAATTCGATGAACTGCTTTTTTGGGAGCCGATGCAAGTCGGTGAGAAGTGGTACGCTGTAGCAATATGGACGCTCACGGAAGATGACCCTAGCTGCAAACTTTTGCAGTCACTTTAAGTGTCTGATTACACATGCAGACAGACCAGCAAGAAGTGACTTACTTATGTGATGAGATGTCGGAAATACTTGGACCAATTGCGATGTAGTGTCCCAGTCTAAACAAGCCCAAATTTTAGAAATTATTGAATTTTTTTTCTAATTCGTGAATCATATCTCGTTAGCGCATAGCTTGTAAGTTGTACCTATCCTCATTCCACTTAAGGTTGGCTAACATCCATGTGTGGATGTCATCTATACATGCAAGAAGGGAGTTGGGAAAATTGAACGTGCTGGCGGGCTTGTAGGGATCACTGCAAAGGTACAACAAAGTGTCATCTGAATAGTAGCGAAAGCCTCGGTTTAGTCTAGCAATCACATCGGCGAGAGGAAGATTCCTAAACGTAATGAGACCCTAGCCAAGCACAGAGCCCCGATGTACGCCACTCTTTAGTCTTCCCTCGGATGATCTTTTTTATTGGCATCAATACTCTGGAGTCTAATACCGAAATATGACCTCAACCTTTGATATGCAGTGCCAGTGATGCCAGGCGAGATGAAAGGCATTCAAGAAGGACTTGGTGATCGATAGTTTTTTAACATACATCTATAACTCACCAAAGCCACAAAGATAATGTGGGCGATAGGAAGGATCATGTCCCAATACCTCTCAAAAAAGCTGCTGTCAGGCCACAACTCAACAGCAAAATTAGACCGAGGGAACTATGCATCCTGCCCTAAGCTTTGAAAAATCTAATCATTTAGCATTTAGATTTAGATCGTACCTCCAATACTTAGGAGCGGCTTCTTTATTTCGTATACTACCGGAGCCTGTAACACACTTGGGACTTGAGTCTCGACATATTCTGACATAACATTTTAAAGAAGCTAAGCTGACCATGTGCAAAACACCTCTAACGGTATTATGCTTCTTTTTCATTTGGCATGCTACCACTAACCATTCAACCATGCTTCCTTTGCAGCATAGGTGAAGTATACATAAAAACAATCATTTATCTGAGGGCACCATATCAATGTATTTTTTCTTTTATTCTTACACAATATTCGCAGCGGTAATTTCATTATGACACCACCTTACGGCGAAGTAGCTCAAGGTATGACACTCACAGAGATCGAATGAGCTTTTATTTGTAGAACGCCAAGCCCCTTCCCGTGCCAATGCGACTCAGGCATGCCGCTGTTTTCGTGTGGACTTCCCTAACTCACTAGAAGCAGCTCTTCCAGGGGACAGCACGATGAGACACTTGGTGAGCCTATTTATATTATCACAGTTTTGCGTATTAGGCTTCTAGACCGCTGTACAAGTGTGCCTTGGCTCGTGAGCGTTAGAGAAAAGTCAAATTATTTAGTTAACGAAATTTAACGCTTTTATCACATTACCAACTTTGTGAACCTCAGCCTAATGACGGCAGCTGGTTAATCTCGGCAGTCAAGTAAATGGGCTGCAAGCAAACCTTCTCAAAAGCATGTTTGGAAATTTGGAACTGTGGGCAGGAAATGAGCCCAATAATACGGCCCTGGTAAGAAAGCAAGCCCAAACCGAAAACTAAAAGAGAGCAGTGCAAAACACGTTGGACTGGCGCTGCTAAACAGACCAAACTACAACCGCTCAGCAGAGTAAAACATGGCAGAACAAACGTATCATTTAAAACATTGCTCTAGACGCCACTTATTGGTATTTGGACGTGGACATCAAAGTCGTTTGACGGCTCGCACAGCTACCATGAAAGGGAGACGACCCAGACGATGCGAAGGTCGCACGCATGGCTTGACACGCGGTTTTGGTCCTAGGTCATCAGCACGTCTTCATGTTTGCCCAAATTTTAGTTTCTAATTGCACATTATAAACAATTATTCTTATATTTATAAGCGAAAATCGCGCCTTTTCCCGTTAAATGAATTTGTATTGAGTTCGCGACGAGCGGCCGGTGCACGCGGCTGAAATCGGTCATACGGCAACCGTCTCACCGTTAGTCCAGCAATAGGACTCTTCCGATCGATATTTTAACATTCATTGGTGGATATTTACTCTATTTCCTTGTTATTAAAGACGTACGTCGTGAGTTTCCTATTAGCATTCTCAGTCAGGTTATCGGTCGGTCGGCGGTATCGAGCTGGTACAACGACATATACACACTTATAGGGTCGTGCTTAAGAAATTCTTCCAAAAGTCATTACATCTGACTGAGCTGACGAAACCATGAAATTATCAGAGATTTATCCTTTCTTGTTTTTGCTTAGGGTTGTGAGGCTCGTGCGGGAGAGCGGCGGTGCAAAGAATGCCGCCAGGCTCAGCCCTTAAACGTGCGAAGTGGCGCGAAGGCGGCTGTATATTACGCACGTGACGCTGGCGGGCGAGCATACATACTGGCGTTGTAGTTCCAGGTATTCGGCTCCGGAGCACGAGGCTTGAAGAGAGATAGCAGCATCCGCAAAGGGCTTAGAAGGGGCACTGATTGCTGAAAGGATTGGGTCACGTGACGACCGCAGACTGACCGTCGCACCGCTGTAGCGTCAGCCGAGGCGGAAGCGCGTCACCGACAAACCACACCAGGAAAGCGACTTTCCGTTAAGGCGACCGTCACTTAAGACAACTGTCAGTTTCCCGGTAACCATGAGTTCAAAAATCAGCCCGATGCTCATTTCAGACGCACTGTCTCGATGAACGGCAGCTCTATATTATTAACCGGGAGTAAGCATTGTAACACTTCAGCAGACGTTGCTGAAGTGACTGAATTTGTAGTGAGAGTCGCTTGAGAACTGCAGTGCTAGTAATGGAGTCACCTGGGTAATCCTGAGAAGGGCTACTGGTACCACTTCAGCATGGCGGCTTAAAATCCTAGCCGTCTCAATAGGGGCTAGCGGCCGTAACACTTCTCCTCAGTGATGGAGATCGTGGGTCAGCGATGAGTGGCTTATATCGATTTAATTTTCGTAATTACTACTAATGTAATGATAGCGTATCTCCGTCTGCAACTCTACAAGGCCGCATAGACTATGTGGGTGTTACGCAAGAGAGCTTTGTGGAGCCCACTCACAGCCTAAGCGGCTTTCAGTACGCATTCGGTAGATAAAAGACTTTACCTCACGCAAAAAAGAGAAAGTGAGAAGCATAGCAGAGTCACGAGAGCAGTTGAGGTAGTGACGCAGCGCATGGAAGTAGCAGCTCAGGAAGGACCTCTGAAAAGGACGAGCGATAGTCGTCAGCAGGACAGTAGTTGTTTCCTAAGAATTGTATGAACGAGTTTCACAGTCTAGGACCTGCAAAGCTAAAGCTCGTGTCGCCAACGGTCTTTAAGCAGACGAATGGAACAGCTGATTTATTGTCCATTCTGGACCTGAGGGCACGAAGAGGCTGAAACTGGTGCAGCAGTTCAGCTAAGTATGAAGGAGTCAAGTCGTGGCGGGCCTTGTGGGTAAGTGTAAGAACTTTGCCTTAAGTACTCAGGACGTTACCGGTGATTTAACATTAGAGGAAAGACGGCCAGCTCAATTATTGCACAAAGGGTTAGGCGGAGTAGCGATTTTACAATCGGCTATATTTGGCAAGAGTTAGAATGGCTTTGATTTTCTGTTAATAGATTAAGATTGAAGACTAAATTAATAACATCTGATCTAACAGATTCATTACTTTTAGCTAGTTTATCTTCCCAAAACCTTGTAGCTGGGCTCAGGTTAGGGAATTACAAGCACCGTATCGCTTTTTTAATCTTTTCCTACATGCCCTGGAGTCTCGGCCCATGGCTAATCTGCTCGAACTTCGAGACCCTGCAGTGGGTTCAAGATGTGTACCAGATCCTTCTCTTAGTCTGCTGCTAATAGGATGATTGCAGCACAAGCTCTTCTACTACTACATATTTCGGGCTTCAAAATCAGCTGTTGGTTTGTTTTCCTTCTGCATTGCATCGTGAAGATAAAAAGGCTGATATTTGATGCTGAAATATATTATTTCATTTACACGGGAAATATATTAGGATTAGTCACATGTCATCATGGCTGCAGCTACGACATGTCATCTCAGTCCACATCATAAAACCCGTAGCAATGACAGAATAGATATGGGAAGAGCAAGCTTTAAAACTATAGGCTTTAACACTAGACACACTCAAACTCTCTCAATCGGTATAATTCCTGTACGGTTTGCATAGAATCTTGAGAATTCCTTCCCTAAATTAATCGTCACTAAATACGCACATCAGCTCTACAGCTAAGTCTGCCGACATTCACCGAAGTTACTACAAAATTTGAAAGTGCTTACATAGGGACACCATAGATGAGCTTGTTAATGCATTCAGGAAATTCCGGCGGGAAATTTGGAACTCCTTTTTTTTTACATCCTCCCGCCTATGCCATGCATGGGGTGCTTAAAGTTTGGTACATGAATCTGCAATAAGGCTTACCTCTGGTCGTGTCATGCCAGTGTAAGGCCCTCGCACCTGGCGATCACCGTGGGTGCCGGATAAGCCGGATGACACCAGTGGCCCATATCAAGATTCTTCACTTCAGTCTCTCGCTAAAGAACTTCTTCGTAATTAAGTAAATCAATTGTGATCCGTTACCGACAAACTGGCTAATAAATTCAAAGATTACATGGTTGCATGAAAATTGACCAAGAGCGGTCAGCCTGTCAAGCTCTTGATAACAATAATAATAATAATAATAACACACATAATAAATTTCTCTCAGAGAACTCGATCTCTGTCTAGGTTCTTCGCAGTTGCTGAAATAGAAACACGATCGGGTGGTTAGTGGTACCACATGAACAACATTTTTAGGGATGACATGACAGGGTCAACAGACAAGTGTGGTTAGTGGCAGCTTGCACAGTCTCAGTACCCATAGACACAACAAAAATAAATCACAGACACCAAATAAAAAACTATAATTAATAGGTGCATTTTAATTTCTATTTAAACGTGGTCACTTCAGGGAAATTTGTGACGGAAGTTGGGAATGAGTTCAATGCTTTTTGAGCGTACGAACTAAAGGCGTTGTCTCAAAAAGTTTTGGAGATTTGTAATAGGAATAGTTGAACAGTTAGACTCCGAAAAGCGGGTGGTTAGATGCTTAGCCTGGTGGAACAGTAGATCTGATTGGTAGACTCAAGTCATAAAAGGAAGCGACCTAAACATGAGTGACAGAACCTTAGGGCGATGCGTTGCTTTACTGGGAGCCAGTGCAGTTCGGCAAGAAGTGGTGTGATGTGGCAACTGCGACGCTCACGACAAGTCGAGCTGCGAAATTTTGCACCAGCTGTTAGCGTTTGACTGCACGGCCGGTAGACCAGCAAACGGTGAGTTACCGAAGTCAAGACGGGATGTCACAAATGCGCAAACCAACTTGGATGTAATATTCTGGTCTAATAGAGCCCAAATTTTAGCAATGTGGTACAACTTAAAGGTGAAAATTAAATTTACATGTCTTGCTCTGCAACGCATTAATTCTCAAGCCACGTGTAAATGTTCGAACTTACGTTACTGCAAAGGCAGGGATGATGCATTATGTAGGCTAGTGACAGATGAGATTTACGACCTGGCTGCTAAATTAGGCTTGTGCAAGACTGCAGTTTCGATGTTCGAGCAACGGTCTGCCGGTCGGTGAGTAACGCTGAGCCTGAGCTGCTGTGAATCTGTTAGCGAATTTGTAGGAAGACATCCGGGTGTATCAGTTGATGATTGATTCTTACACAGATAGAAAGATACACATATATATATATATATATATATGTGTGTGTGTGTAAATACATATGTATATATATATATGTATCTATATATATATATATATATATATTAGAGGTTTTGAGTGCCACTAAGGCACAGATATGTTGAAGGGCTAGGCGAAATATCGTGTTACATGCTTCAATTTCGTTCGCACAGCAGAGAGCCAGCTAACACACAACGCCAACAGTATATTCTACTACTCACAGAGCAGAGGGAGCGAGACTTCACTCGTCCCTTTCTCACACCCTACTCTCCTCTCATCGACTCCGGCTCTGCCTTGGCCGACCCCTATGGTAAATCCTCCACCTGTTCACTAGCAGGTTGTCGGCCGGTGTCAACGCCTCATTAGAAGTGGGCCACAGCTGTGAACAGGCCCCTCTCGAGGATGCTCCCGAACGATATCGAACTACAAAAGTCACAGTTGACCAGCCTTGTTACTGAGAATTATGCAAATATTACAAAAGTGGTGTAATGAATAAAAGGTAAACACAAAGGCTATAGTGGATTATAGTGAATGAACCTACGTGTTATAACTGTCGATAACATGAAAACATAGCTCAGATAAGTTCCTGAATTAATACTAATAATCACACTAAAATTGTTAATAAATGTGCTGCAGTAGTCACTCTTCCTTTATAGGTCATTTAACTGTTTTAACTTGCCCCTAGAATGCTACTTAACTAATGGCTAACTTGGGAAGTCATGACCTACGAATCGCCTTACAATAGTAGGATCGTGGTAAGTATTTCGTCCCTACATGCTCCGACTGCTTGCAGCTATCGCATTATTCGTCTCATTAGAGTCTGGATGTCGACCACCGATGGTACACCATGCACTGCTCACCGTTATAATAATAATAACAATGCACTTCACAAAGCACTCTAGGAGAACTCAATCTCTTTCTAAGTGCGTTACGTTTGCTAAAAAGGGAAATAGGAGAATGGTGACTGATGTCATGCTTGGTAAACAACTTGAATAATGTGGTTATGGGTGACGTACACAGGGTCAGCATGCAAGTGTGGTTAGTGGCAGCATGCACAGTGTCAGCACGAATAAGCACATCAAGGACGAATCACGGGGACCCACTAAATGTTGTCCTAAATATGCGTGTTTTAAGTTGTTTTTAAATGTGGTCAAGTCAGGCGATGTTTTGACCCAAGTTGGGAGAGATTTCTAGGCTTTAGGAGCATACGGAATGAATGCATGGTCTGGAAAGAATTTGAGGTTTGAACGAGGTATTGGTAAACTGTTGGATTCCGAAAAGTGGGTGGTACGATGCTTGGCCTGGTGGGGAAGTAGATCTGAGAGATAGGCTGGAGCCAAAGAATGAAGTGTCCTAAAAGTGAGCGACAAAATCTTGAGTCGATATGTTGCTTGATTGGTAGCCGGTGCAGGTCGGCGAGAAGTGGTGTGATGTGGCACCTGCGACGCTCACGTCAGACAAGCCTACCTAGAGAGTTATGCACCAGCTGTATTTGCCTGATTGCACGTGGTGGTAGGCCAGCAAGCAGCGAATTACAGAAGTCGATACGGGTGATGGCTTGGCAAAGCATGCCGGATATTTGCGGCGAAGCTTAGGGCCGGGTTTGCTACCGAGCTAGTTCGATTGAAAAATGTTGCTTTCCTCAGATCTCTTCAGAGATGGCCAACATCGTGCAGTCTATTATTTTTTCATATTTTGGAAGTTACAAGATAAATTTAATGAGATTTAAACTTTTTGTAACGATTGCGTGACTATCATATTCATGCACGTTAGTCGACCATTATCCACTTTCTGAATTATCCTGTTAAATTACAAGAATATATATTTGAGCTCCCATCTGATTCTTACTAACTTTGTCGCTTACTGCAAGTTTAAAGGTCAGCCTGTCACAGTAAGGTTTCAGTAGGGCTCATTTCCAGCTTTGAGTAGACAGCGACGACGTGGGCATACTCGGTGCGGCCATTGCTAATAATAATAATATCATAATAGTAATGCAATTGATAAAGAGCCCTCAGAGAACTTGATCTCTTTCTAGGCACTTTACATTTGCAGATATGGCGTCACACCTGACCAATGGGCTGACTGCATCCCGGTCGGTCGGTTCTCGCGACGCCCCGGGGCTGTGGGAGCACGAGTGTCTGTGCTGTTGGTCGATTCACAGCACCAGGATTAAAACGTCTTTTCGCAGAGCAGGCAGGCGCCGAGGTTGAATTTAGCCAGCTGTTGCTTCCATTGCCAGTCGTCCTGCAGAAGATCTGTACAAAAATATTACTTTCGATTATCTGAGTAGCTGTGTTAAACAGTGACCTGTGAACTTTGCTCAGCTTCCTCCCTGTAGAGTTCGTCCTCCGAGTTTAAACTCGGGCCATTAAATAACTTCACTGCTCATGCAAGCATTAACCGTAGCTAGGTAGGTGGTAATGGCGTGAGCTGGCTGTCCCTTTCATCTGTTGGCCTAAGTTCAATTGTCATCGTGTTGCTTAATTCACAAGAGTGTCACGAACCAGTTCTCACTCAACGGGCAGTGCCTATATTCCGACTACCGACTGGACCATCTGAGTCTGTTGGCCGCTGAATTCGCAGCTGCTACCTCATCTCCCTAGCAGAAAGCCGCTGAAGCCTTGAGTTTGCTGAAGAAAACTCTCAAAACTCACATAGTCTGCACAGACTTAGTGAGGCTATAGACCGGTATGACTTTGAGTCCGTTTGGCTTTGTGGGGCTATAGTCTTCGATCACGTTACATTACTGCTGAAGACAAAATGACAATGTAAGGCGAAAGAAAAATATGACACAGAGAACACAGTCACCTGACAGTCTCGAGACATTATAGCAGATCTTTTTCACATGAAAAAATTAAATAAATAAAATAAGCTTGTTTAATTAACTGTTTGAGAATCACCCAGAACAAGTCTATCCAAGGTTGCTGGATCGCTGGCACGGGCCTGGCTCGGTGCCTTGCTATCCCAGGAATCCTGCCACAACAGCAAGTCCTTCGGGGCTGCTTGGCACAAAATTAGTCATGGAATGAACGCGTTTCACTTACAGCTGCTGTAGCCACATATCCCAGCTTGCTCTGGATCTTGGCAGTCCGTGTCATGTTGCCAACCTCAGACCCCATCAGTTGCCTCAGCGACTCTTGCTATGAGCGAGACACCTACTGGTGATGCACGGTCCAAAAGTAACCCCAACGCAGTAATTACGAGACAGTACAAAAACGACACTATGTTTCGACGAACCATATGCTTGCTATGAACATATGTTTGTGTTCCAAGTTATACGATTTGACGATGCCACTGGTAATACAGACTCTGGAAACCAAGCTTTGTCTAACAATCGGTATAGTCATAGTACCATCTACTTGCCAAACTCGTGACCGTAAGTTATGCCTAAGGCTAAGATGTAAATCCTTTTTAAGATCACGCTATCTATTAGTTCGTTTTCCAAGCTGAAACCTCTCTGCCGACAGACGTCACGTCCTCCCTAGACTTAACTTTTAAAAGAAAGCAAAAACCTCATCGGGTCCTTACTGCATTTGCCCTGACCTGAGTTACTTATCTTCTTTGAGTACTTAGGCTTGCAGATAGTGAGTATTATATCACTTACCGATGAACGTGCTTCCTCTCCAGAAAAGGGAAAGTGCCTAGATACAGGTTCGGTTCATCTAGGACGCTATGCAGATATTTTTGCGGTTGTATTGAGTCCTTCGCATGGTGGCCAAAGAGGACCAAATCCCTGCATTGATGCTTCACGGCTTGCTGCAACAGCAGCAGAGATATCCAAGAGCCAACAATAACCAAAGCGATCAAACATAGACAAGCCTTTAAATGTTTTAAGTATCATAGGTGGACTGGCATGCAAAAACAACACGAGAAGACATCCGGAGCCATCAGTAAGAAGTACTGAACAGAAAGTATCGAGCAACATGATAATAAAATGTATGCATCTGCATAGCGCCCACAGAAAAGTTACTCATTCTAGGCGCTTTACATATGCTGAGACAAAATAGAGACGAGAGATAAAATGAATAAAGGAGTACGCCGGGAACAAACGGGTGAGAGGTGGGATTATATGTGAGATGGAGGCACTGAGAGAAAAAATGAGAGCTGAACGGCAGCAGGCGATCACGCAAGCGTCTTGCGAAATTGAGCTCAGACATCTAACATTGCAATCGTTTCCTCGATGGGGCCAGCCATACAGTCGATGTCCAAAGCCTCGGAGACGTTTATAATAATAATAATATATTTTATAAAGCACCCTCAGCGAATTCAATCTCTTTCTAGGTGCTTTACATTCGCTGCAAGGGGAAACGCGGTTATATTGGTGAGTAATATCAAGGTTTATAAACAACATGAATAACATGGTGTGGGTGACATGCACAGGGTCAGCATGCATGTACGCTTAGCGGCAGCATAGACGGTTTCAGCACTCATAAGCACATCAAGGACGTATCACAGGGACCCACTAACGGCTGTCCTAAATAGGTTTGCTCTTACGTTCTTTTTTAATGTGGTCAAATCAGGGAATGTTTTAAAGCAAGTCGGGAGTGATTTCCAGGCCTTGGGAGCATACGAACTATATTCACTGTCTCCAAAGAATGAGAAGTTTGTGCGAGGTATTGGTAAACTGCTGGATTCCGACGACGGCTCATCCTTTTCAACGGTCCTGAGCTGCTATCTCCATGCTACTCACTACCTCAACTGCTCTCCTGACTCTGCTATGCTTCCCACTTTCTCTCTGTTGTGTGAGACGAAGTCTGTTGACTACCGAATGTGAACCGAAAGCCGCTTACAATGTCAGTGCCCTATAGGAAACTCTCCAGCGTAACACCCACCTGATCTTTATGACTTTGTGAAGGTAAAGACGGAGAAACTCTACATTACACTCTAAAAAGCAGGTGGTACGATGCTTAGCATGATGGGGAAAAAGATCTGGGAGATAGGCTGGAGCTAAAGAATAGAGTGACCTAAAAGTGAGTCGATGTGTTGCTTGACTGGTAGCCAGTGCAGGTCTGCGAGAAGTGGTTTGATGCGGCAACTGAGACGCCCACGATAGACAAGCCTAGCTGCAAAGTTTTCCACCAGCTGTAGGCGCCTGATTTCACATGCCGGTAGGCCAGAAAGCATTGAGTTACAGAAGTCAAGACGGGATGTCACGAATGCACGGACCAACTTGGACATGCTATCCTTATCTAAACAAGCCTTTTAGCAATGGTATGTGGCCGAAAAAAGGCAGCCTGAATTGTGGAGCTGATTTTTCACTCCGTTGACGTTTGATTCTGTCTTTACTATTTACTACAATCTTCAGAGCGAATGCACTGAAGAGCTTGAAGGTCTAATAGGTAAGCTGAAGCTGAGTAAGTGAGTGATGCAGGAAACCTAGGCAAGGAATCTTGAATTCAATTCATCTGCAAAGATTGAGATTAAAAGCCAGAGCTTCAATTAAGCTCGATAAAAGCTAGCCGACAGTAGACTACTTGGGCATGCAGTCATGTGCTTTTGTAAATCAGTCACGTTAGGAAACGTATTCTACAACTCAAAACATCGCAGAAATGTCGGCTGATTGCATCCAGCCATTTGCAGACTGGTGAGCAAGTGTTCACTTTGGGCTTCATCGGAATCATGAGCTACAAGTTCTCATTGATCCTTAGCTTTAATTCTAAAATCACACTGGCTTATCTGAAGAAGCGCTGCCTTGCAAAGAGCGATAGGTAAAAGAAAAATGCAGCCGCATCAGCAGCTGCTGCAGGACAGTCACTTCCTAGAGCTGCAGCTTGGCATGCTGGTCTTTGCCTTCGCAATAATAAGCCAACGATGAGGAGCGCTTGTCGAATCAGTCATGTGTCATCAGTCAAATGTGCTAATTCGTTAGGAAGACAAATAAACAGTAAAGAATCGCTTACCACTGTATTCGAACCCACCACCATGGCAACAAGATTGTATTAATCTGCAGCCGCCTTATCCAGTTTGCCATCACGGGTCACCTTATTTTAGTGACATTTTGTTTCGACTTCTGTCACTCAGGTCTTTCTGGTCTACCGGCCGATGCAATCAGGCACTTACAACGTGTTCAAAACTCTGCAGCGATGCTCGTCGGTTGTAAGCGTGGCAATTGCCACATCACACGACTTCTCGCTGCCCTGCACTGGCTACCAGTCAAGACACAGATCGACTTCAATTTTTTTCGCTCACTTTCAGGTCTCTTCTTTCTTTGGCTCCAACCTACCTATCAGATCTATTCCCCCACCAGGCTAAGCATAGTACTTACCACCTGCGTTTTGGAATCCAACCGTGCACCTATGCCTCGTTCAAATCTCAAATCCTTTGCAGACCGCGAATTTATTTTAAATGCTCCCGCAACTGACAAACTGGATGCTTGCCTTGCCGATATTCGATCCTGGATGTCGGAAAACTTCGTGAAATTAAATGATTGTAAAACGGGAACTGCTGCTCATAGGACGCCCTGAGCCTGTGGCTGGATTAAAAGCCTTTGCTGTTCTAATAGGTGATGCTATTGGAAGACCATCACCACGTGCTAAAAATTTTAGGTGTCGTGTTCGACAGCTGCCTCAATTTCAAAAGCTTCATTCAGAAGACCGCTTTTACAGCTAGCCATCACATCCGATCCCTATCCCAGATTAGGACCTGTCCCCCACAGTGGATTGTAAAAAATTTACCTCGCTCTTTAGTTCTGTCTCGGCTTGATTATTGTGATTCCCTTTTGGCTTGGCTGCCAAAGACAGCTCTTAGGCCACTGCAGCTGACTATGAATAAGGATGCAAGGCTAGTCTTCAAGTCCCAGCGTTTGAGCCCATGTCTCCTTCGCTTAAAGAGCTAGGATGGTTGCCGGTTGAGCTAAGGATACAGAGCAAAGTTCTTGCGCTGACCCACAAGGCCTGCCACGGCTTGGCTCCTTCGTACCTAGCAGAACTACTGCATCAGTTTCAGCCTGTTCGCGCCCTCAGGTCCTGTGTAGACAATAAATTAGCCGTCACGTTCCTCAGAATAAAGACAGTTGGCGACAGAAGCTTTAGCTCTGCAGGTCCTTGACTGTGGAATTCGCTTCCACAGTTCTTAAGCAACGACAACTACTCTGCTACTGCCGACTATGGCACATCCTTTTTAGCGGGCCTGAGCTGCTACTTATGTGCTACTCACTACCTCAACTGCTCTCCTGACTCTGCTATACTTCCCACTTTCTCTTTGTAGCGTGAGAAAAAAATCTGTTGGCTACCGAACGCAAACCGAAAGCCGCTTAGGCTGTGAGTGAGCTATACTAAAACTCTCCTATGTAACACCCACTTGGTCTTTATGACTTTTTTGAGTTACAGACGGAGATACATATGCTCCTAATGGCTGGAACTAACGTCCGACTTGCGGCACATCCCCTGACTTGACTGCATTAAAAAGGAAACTGAAAACGCTTCTATTTATCGCACCATTTAGTGGGTCTCTTATGATTCGTCCTTTATGTTCCTATGTGTGCTGACACTGTTGCATGCTGACACTGTTGCATGCTGCCACTAACCATACTTGCATGCTGACCCGGTGCATGTCACCCCTAACCATCTTTTTCTTGTTGTTTTTTTACCGTGCTACCACTAATCATTCGATCGTATTTCCTTTACGGCAAATTTAAACTTCCTATAAAGAGATTAAGTTATCTTCGTGCGATATATCAAATGTATTATTAACATCATTATGAATCGAATTTGCAGTCATGTTGGTCTACTTTGGCTTAGGTAACATGTAAAAAATTGAAACCACTTCGACAGGAATACTACACCCCATATCGCTCTATGCATTTCTGACGTCCCGTCTTCTCCTTTGTAACTCACTGCTTGCCGATCTACCGGCCCGTGCAAGCAGGTGCTTACAACTGGTACAAAACTCCGCAGCTAGGGTCTTCTGCCATGAGTGTCCCACTTGCCCTATCGCACGACTTCTCAACAACCAGGACTGGCTCCCAGTCAAACAGCCTATTGATTTCAGTTCCTTTGACTTACTCTTAGATCACTTTAACAAACAGCTGTACAACCCAATGTCCTGACTGGAGTCGTTAGACCACACTCCTTATGGAACTCAAATCGTTAGAGACTGTGCCGTAGTTTCTATGCTCCCAAACCTTGGAACTCAAAGCTGACTAACGACACAACTTCCCGTGACATGAAAATATTTAAACAGACGCCACTTCTAGCATTCAATAATAGGTGCTTGTCGTATACGAATTCAGCTATTGCTCGTCAAGTAAAATTAAGACATAATTTCGTCCCATGTGACGGTTAGAATGGGGATTAGGAATAACTGGCAGCTCATGTCGTCACCCGGCTGTACTGGGAGGCAAATGCCATTGCCCAGCCAAAGTGGGATTACTAATCTGGCTGACGCAGAACCAGGAATTAGTTCAGTTTTGTGCAAGCCTCCGTGATAGACAGTCCCCAATCTTATATAAGGGTCGCACGTGATGGCTAGCTGTGTAAGCAGTCTTCTTAAAGATGCTTAAAATCGAAGAAGCCGTCAAGGACGACACCAAAATTACCAACCACACGGTAACGGTCGCCAGATAACATCTTCAATTAGAAGAGCTATGTCTACATTGGCTTTCCTTCATGAAACCTATCAACTTCCATGCAATGTAAGTACTGATAGGTTCTCTAATTCCGCAGCTCAAAATTACCAACCTTGCTTTTAAGTTAAGATAATTGTCATGTCACCTACTGGTCTAACTTAATCTACTTGTCTTGCTCAAGCTGTTTAACTATGTATATGACCAACCTAAAAATATATTGAAAACCATGTCATCAGTGAGCTCACAACCAAACAGAACCTCAATCCCAACAGACTTCACGTCAGCTCAAGGCTTGACATTTAAAGGGTAGCAAAACCCCACCTGTTCCATACAGCATTTGCCCCGAACAGTGTCTTCTAGTACTGGCATTCTAATGCATGCTGGTGGTTTGCATTTTATCACTTGGCGATTGACTTGCTTCCTCTCCAGAATATACAGTGCCTAGATAGGGATTCAGCTATTCAAGACTGCACTATCAGATATCTTATTAGTTTTATTACTATTAGGTAACCTAATATAATTAAAATATTTTTTTTAAATAATTACAATTACATAATGGTTAAGATATAGTATTAGTATACTAATAATTACTATTCTGTAATAATAATATCCTATTATTATAGTGACCTGAAAGAACCAAATCTCAAACCAGGTGCTTCACGGCCTGCTGTAATAGCAGAGATAACCAATAGCAGAGACAACCAAGAGCAAACTATAACCAAAGCGACCAACCTTAGACTAGCATGCAAAAGCATACAAGAAGACATGTAGAGCCGTTAGTAGCATGCAGCGAGGCAAAAGTGCAACGAGAGTAGCATGTGCTGAGAACTAGCTAGCTAGCTAGCTAACGAGCTAGCTAGCCAGAGGATCTTGAAAGTAAATTTAATTACAAGGCTGCATGTTAAAAGCCATATGATTGTACTAGCTTTTAAAATCCGAATTGGTTGATATCTAAACTCGAAGGGAGCCTCACTAACAGAAGACCACGAGAGCCTGATGCCAAGTACTTTTGTAAACCAATCGCGTTATGGGAAAAGGTTTTAGGGCGTAAAGGAATGATAGATACGTCAGCTGATTACTGCTGGCCTTTTGATGAGGCTGCCCAAATGCATTGCTTTGGGTTTCATCCAAATCAAGAGTGATAAGGCCACAGTAACTATGAGCTTTCTTTCTAAAATCGCAGTACAGGTCATTACTAATCGATCGAGGTCTGGCATGGCAAAGAACAATAGACGAAACAAAGAATGCATCGGCTGTATCAGCAGCGGTGTCAAAAGCAGCAACAGCAAACCAGTCACAAACTAGAGCTGCAGCCTGGCAGCACATCGCCTGGCCCAAGATCGGCCCTACACGACCCTCTTCGGGTGCAGCAATGGCTGCTGCTGAGTGGTGGTGGTCGTCGACATGCATATACCGAGGCAGCCTCTGCCTGCTGGGATCATAGAAAAGCGTGCCGAATTGATCTCAGGCGTGAGATCTTTCGCCATTGTGCATGAGCTGGTGCCGCTTCAGGCTGGAGAGCCGAGTGAAGCAGTTTCCACACAGGTCGCAAGTGTACGGCTTCTCGCCTGTGTGCGTTAGCTGGTGCCGTTTCAGGACGCCGAGTTGGCTGAAGCAGTTTCCACATAGGTCGCAAGTGTACGGCTTCTCGCCCGTGTGCGTTCGCTGGTGCCGATTCAGATCGCCGAGTTGAGCAAAGTGCTTGTTGCACTGATTGCATATGTACGGCCGCTCACCCGTGTGAGTGCGCTGGTGCTGCTTTAGGAGGTCCAACCGGGTGAAGCAGTTTCCACACAGTTCGCAAGTGTACGGCTTCTCGCCCGTGTGCGTGCGCTGGTGCCGATTCAGATCGCCGAGTTGAGCAAAGTGCTTTTCACACTGGTTGCATGCGTATGGCCGCTCGCCTGTGTGGGTGAGCTGGTGCCGCTTCAGGCTGCTTGGCTGAGAAAAACCCATGCCGCATTCTCCACATATGTACGGCCGCTCGCCCGTGGGTGTGCGCTGGTGCCGTTTAAGGACGTCGAGCTGGCTGAAGCTGTTGCCGCATTGGTCACAGGCATGTGGCCGCTCACCAGTGTGTGTGAGCTGGTGCCGTTTCAGTCTGTTGAGCCGAGTGAAACAGTTTCCACACAGGTCGCAAGTGTAGGGCTTCTCGCCTGTGTGCATGCGCTGGTGCCGATTCAGATCGCCGAGTTGAGCAAAGTGCTTGTCACACTGGTTGCATGCGTATGGCCGCTCGCCTGTGTGGGTGAGCTGGTGCCGTTTAAGGACGTCGAGCTGGCTGAAGCTGTTGCCGCATTGGTCACAGGCATGTGGCCGCTCGCCAGTGTGCGTGAGCTGGTGCCGTTTCAGGCTGCCTGGGTAAGCATAGCACTTGCCGCACTCTTTGCAAGAATATGGCCGCTTGCCCGTCTGTTTGTGCTTGTGGGTCGTCAATTTGCTGAGCTTCGAGTAGCCTGCATCACACTGGTTGAACTCGTGGGGCCTCTCACCCATGTGTATGTTTGGTGAAGCTTTAGGCCGCTGAGCTTCGTGAAACGGTTTCCTTACTTGTTGCAAACGAGGAACCGCTGGCCCATGTGAATGTTCTGGTGACGCTTCAGGCCGCCTAGGTGAATGTTGAACCTGCTGAAAGGGTTGCATGCATTCTCACCGGCGTTGCCACACGTGCAGCTTCTATTGGCTGTGAGGCTTGGCTGCTGCAACGATAAACAGGCATGTACAGTGCTGCTGCAGCACCAGCCTTCACTCAACAGGAGCTTTGAGTATGACAATGGAAGCAACAGCTGAGGCACTCAATCAAGTGAACCTTTATCGGTAGCAATAAACTAAGCAGTTAGCCATAACCTAATCTTCATGCAGATGCAACACAACCACCTATGTTATATACAAGAACCGACGAAAAACGACGTGCACAGTATCAAAACTAGACGAGCATATAACATAGCACAACTATCGTGCTTAGGCCAGCAAGCTAACGTACACAAGAAACACGTGGCCATCGGGTGTTGGCACCTCTGGCTACTAACGTTCAATGAGTAGTGCACTAGTAATAGTGCACTAGTAGTGCACATGTAAAGTAGCATTTACACGGTGCTTCTGAAATAAAGAACAAAATTTTGAAAAGAGACTGCACTTTCCCTCCACGTCTAAGATACAGGGGCAACTGTGCATGTCACTACTGCCTGGGCATTGGCTATGTAGTCGGCAAGTAGCAGTAAGATAAATATATGTATAAAATATAGCTCATTTATATAGCGCCCCAAGATAACTTAATCTTTATTCAGGCGATTCACATGTGCCTCGGGGATCGAGCCCACGAGCTCAGTCAGTCCTTGGTCTAGGGGAGCACCATAACCGCTAGACCGAACCAGCTCGTAGAGATGTAGTAATTACACAGATTGCTACAGACAAGTCTGCCTCCAGAGTTTTGAATCAACTGTAAGCAACTGGTTGTATCCGTCATCGCAGGCAGTGAGATACAGAACTCAAGACAAGCTCCCACAAATGCGAGGAGCAACTGGTGTTTATTATTTATGTTGAAATGACCTCAATTTGTATTAGGCTACCTAGCTGGAAGTGGGCCGACATGACTGCAAAATTTATGTCGTCTAGCAAAAGGTCTCCTTGAAATTAGGCACCTAGATTCTCTGCTTATGCTGTCCGAAATATGTTTACTAAGCCGATTGTGACGGTTAAGCCTTTCATTTTCTAAATCAAAGTATGGTCATGAAATAGATAGGCCGTTGAGTTTAGGTTTAATCTATTACATACTCCTCAGCCCATATCAAATCTTGCTGGGTCTCCAGTGAGTCGGACCTCAATTTAAATTCGTTTACCACAAATCGCCTTTAACCCGAACAGAATCATTTTAAGTGTTTTTTCACTAGGTAAACTGACCGGTTATGTGTCAAATCCTGTACGTTGGGTGACTACGTTAGGGTGCTTGCACTGCTCTCTACTCTCTTCAAAAGGCAAGAGGCTGATCAAACTTTTTCTATCAAGATTGTAACCTATCAAGTCTTGTAATGACCAAATTAAGAATATCTTGCCATCTTATTTAACCAGTATATAGGGTCCTCTGAAGTATCAAAAATCACCTGAGGATTACGAAACCGGAAGACCATTAGCATTGACGTTTTTGAATAACGGCTAGCATGCATACCTAAAGTGTGATCCATCTCTGCTTTTGAGCAAGTCAAACTTATGTAACCACATTAAAACAGGGATTGCTGAACCACTCACTGAGATGACACTAAACACTCTAAAATCTAATGACAGAGAACAAGCTGACAAATTATGAGAAATCCTGGTGTTATTCATTTATTGAACCGCATACCTCTCAAACTGATCTAGGTCAGCCTATCGCTCAGATGCATCTGCATGAAATCTGGGTGCTATGTCTGAAAGTGACGTTCACCAGACAACCAGACCAGCTTAACATTCAACTCTGCCAGTGTTTAGCTCAGTAATATTACAAAGGATTGGGCCTGCTTAGTTAGATAGGGATGCCACATCCAAGTTGGTCATTAATGGCATCGTGTCACCACTTCCATAACTCACCAATCACATTTCATCTGGCAAATGTTATACGATGCTGATGCAAAGCCCTAAAACCAAGCTAGTCTCATGTGAATGCCACAACTACATGACATCATTTCTCATTGAGCGGCACTGGCTCCCAAGTAAGCAGCATAACGACTTAATGGTTATTCTGTCACTCACTTTTACTTCCCTTCATTCTCCTGGCCAATCATATTATCCAAACCGTCTTCAATTAGCTTGGGTAATATAAAACATAGGCCTCAGACTCAATTGGTTCTGGTGTGCGATTAATCAGCAAATCATTTTCTAAACCGAGCCTTTCGTTCTTATTCTTCTGAAGCCACGAACTCACACCTGACTTAGTGATAACAATAATAAAAATAATACATTCGTATGGCACAGAACTGGATCTCTTTCTAAGCACTTTACAGACGTATTGAAATTGAAAACATTACCATAAGACTGGTGGCAACGTCGATGAGCAGCATGCATAATGTAAGCAGTTATGTGCACACGAACTGTTATGAGCACGTGTGTGAGCTGGTATTGCTTAACAGCAAACGATTTAAACACTTGGAACATAACCGAACTCAAAACGTCTAATCAATAACTCTCTCTGCAGACATTATTGCCAACGGAGCTTCCTATTGCCTGCACCCAGGGACGCTGCTCTCCGATTGGCCAGTGCGGTTGCTAGTGCCAGCTGCAGGGAGGCTATGCCTAGATTAGTCAGTAAAGGTCTCCAAGATTAGGACTGGCAGGCAACCTCTGGGCAAGGCCGAGTCGTACGCTGGCGTGTGCATCTCTATTACGATCTCAACATTTATTGTTGTGAGTGTGTGTTAGCGTGCGCATTGCAAAAAAACGACTTTAGCACTACGAGCTCAACCAAACTCGACAACTTTTAATCAACAACTCCGTCTATAGGCGTTAACGCTATTGGGGCTTCCGGTTATCTGCACCCAGGAACGCTGCGCTCCGATTGGCCAGCGCCGTTACTAGCCCCGGCACCATCAAAGCTGTGCCTCGATTGGTCAGTCAAGGTCGGGTCGGCCCCCCCCCCCCCGTGCCCTGTACCGGCAGACAACCTCTGGGTGCTGCACTGTCTGAGGCTGGCGTATGCATCTCTATTACGATCCCAACAGAACTAATAATGACAATAATAATGAAAGTAATGGATTTGTTTAGCGCCCTCAAAGAACTGAATCTCTTTCTAGGCATTTCATAGATAATTATATGAATAATAATAAAAATGCACTTGATAAAGAGCCCTCAGAATCTCTTTGTAGGGGCTTTACATTTGCTGCAAAGGGAAATGCAATTGAATAGTGAGTAATATCATGCTTGATAAATAAACAGCGTATATAACATGGTTAGGGTGACATGCACAGGGTAGATGATGTAAAGAAAGCATTACCGAAAGTTTTGTTGTAACCACATTTGCATGCTGACCCTGTCCATGTCACCCCTAACCATGTTATTCATTTTTTTGTTTTTCAAGCATGATTTTACTTACCATTTAATTGCATTTCCCTTTGCAGCAAATGTAAAGCGCCTAGAAAGAGATTAAGTTCTCTGAGAGCTCTTTATCGCGTACATTATTATTATTATTGTTATAAAATGCAAAAGCAGCAAGCCTAGTTCAAAAAAGTACATGCACACGAAGGACGATCACAGGGACTCACAAACCTCTGTGACAAACCGGTGCATTGTATGCTTCTTTTGAAATGTCTTCATTTCAGGGGATGTTATAACGGTAGTGCGTTCATCAGATAACCATGGAAATACAAATAAACCGCTGAATCTTAAATTCGAAGAACTGCTTTTTTGGGAGCCGATACAAGTCGGTGAGAAGTGGTACGCTGTAGCGATAAGGGGCGCTCACGAAAGCTGACCCTAGCTGCAAAGTTTTGCTGTAACTGTAAGTGCCTGATTATACATGCAGATAGACCAGCAGGAACTGAGTTACTTATGTCGAGAGGAGATGCCGCAAAATGCTTGGACCAATTTCGATGTAGTATCCCAGCCAAAACAAGCCCAACATTTAGAATTTATTTAACTTTTTTGATTTCGTGAATCATATCTTGCTTGCGCATAGCTTGTAAGTTATATCTATCCTCATTCCATTTAAGGTTGGCTAACATCCATGTGTGGATGTCATCTATACATGCAGGGAGGCAGATGGGAAAATTGAACATGGTTGGTAGAAGGTAGGGATCATTGCAAAGGTACAACTGAGTGTCATCTGAATAGTAGCGAAAGCCTTGGTTTTAGCCTAGCAATCAAATCGGTGAGAGGAAGATTCCTAACCGGAATAGGATCCTAGCCAAGCACAGAGCCCCGAGGAACGCCACTCTTCAGTCTTCCCTCGGATGATCTATTTTATTCACATCAATACTCTGGAGCCTCCTTCACAAATATGACCTCAACCTTTGATATGCAGTGCCAGTGATGCCAGGCGAGATGAAAGGCATTCAAGAAGGACTTGGTGATTGATGGTTTTTTGTACATGCGTCTATAACTCACCAAAGCCACAAAGATAATGTGGGCGATAGGAAGGATCATGTCCCAATACCTCTCAAAAAAGCTGCTGTCAGGCCACAACTCAACAGCAAAATTAGACCGAGGGAACTATGCATCCTGCCCTAAGCTTTGAAAAATCTAATCATTTAGCATTTAGATTTAGATCGTACCTCCAATACTTAGGAGCGGCTTCTTTATTTCGTATACTACCGGAGCCTGTAACACACTTGGGACTTGAGTCTCGACATATTCTGACATAACATTTTAAAGAAGCTAAGCTGACCATGTGCAAAACACCTCTAACCGTATTATGCTTCTTTTTCATTTGGCATGCTACCACTAACCATTCAACCATGCTTCCTTTGCAGCATAGGTGAAGTACCCAGAAAAACATTAATTTATCCGAGGGCACCATATCAGTGTATTTTTTCTTTTATTTTTACACAGTATTCACAGCGGTAATTTCATTTAGGATGCTACCATTCAGTGAAGTAGCTCAAGGTATAACGGTCACAGAGATCGAATGAGCTTTTATTTGTAGAACGCCAAGCCCCTTCCCGTGCTATTGCGACTCAGGCATGCCGCTGTTTTCGTGTGGACTTCCCTAACTCACTAGAAGCCGCTCTTCCAGGGGATAGCACGATGAGACGCTTGGTGAGCCTATTTATTTTATCACAGTTTTGCGTAATAGGCTTCTAGACCGCTGTACAAGTGTGCCTTGGCTCGTGAGCGTTAGAGAAAAGTCAAATTATTTAGTTAACGAAATTTAACGCTTTTATCACATTACCAACTTTGTGAACCCCGGCCTGATGACGGAAGCTGGTTAATCTCGGCAGTCAAATAAATGGGCTGCAAGCAAACCTTCTCAAAAATACGATTGCAAGTTTGGAACTGTGGGCAGGAAATGAGCCCAATAACACCGCCCTGGTAAGAAGGCAAGCCCAAACCGAAAACTAAAAGAGAGCAGTGCAAAACGCATTGCACTGGCGCTGCTAAACAGACTGAACTACGACCGCTCAGCAGAGTACAACGTGGCAGAACGAACGGATATTTTAAAACGTCTATCTAGACGCCACTTATTTGTAGCTTGACGAGGGCATCAAAGTCGTTTGACGGCTCGCACAGCCAGCATAAAGGCATAGCACCCAAACGATGCGAAGGTCGCACGCAAGGGTTGACACGTGGTTTCGGTTCTATGTCATCAAAACTTCTTCATGTTTGCCCAATTTTAGTTTCTCATTGCACATTATAAATAATTATTTTTATATTTGTAAGCGAAAATCATATCTTTTACCGTAAAATGAACCGGTATTAAGTGTGTGGCGAGCGGCCGGTGCACGCGGCTGAAATCGGTTGTACGGCAACCGTCTCACCGTTAGTCCTGCAATAGGACTCTTCCGATCGGTATTTTAACATTCAGTGGTGGATATTGACTCTATTTCCTTATTATTAAAGACGTACGTCGTGAGTTTCCTATTAGCATTCTCAGTCAGGTTTTCGGTCGGTCGGCGCGTTGGAGCTGGTACGACGACAAATCCACACTCATAGGGTCGCCCTCAGAAATTCTTCCAAGAGTGATTAATACTAACTTCGCTGACGAAAGCTTGTCATTATCAGAGATTTATCCTATCTTGTTTTTGGTTGGGGCTGTGAGGCTCATGCGTGAGAGCGGCGGTGCAAAGAATGCCGCCAGGCTCAGCCCTCAAACGTGCGATGTAGGCGCGAAGGCGGCTGTATAGTACGCAAGTGACGCTGGCGGGCGAGCATACATACTGGCGTTGTAGTTCCAGGTATTCGGCTCCGGAGCACGAGGCTTGAAGAGAGATAGCAGCATCCGCAAAGGGCTTAGAGGGGGCACTGATTGCTGAAAGGATTGGGTCACGTGACGACAGCAGTCTGATCATCGAACCCACGTAGCGTCAGCCGAGGCGGAAGCGCGTAACCGCAAAACCACACCCGTAAAGCGACTTTCCGTTAAGGCGACCGTCACTTAGCACAACTATCAGTTTCCCGGTAACCATGAGTTCAAAAATCAGGCCGATGCTCATTTCAGACGCACTGTCTCGACGAATGGCAGCACTATTTTATTAACCGGGAGTAAGCATTGTAACACTTCAGCAGACGATGCAGAAGTGACTGAATTTGTAGTGAGAGTCGCTTGAGAACTGCAGTGCTAGTAATGTAGTCACCTGGGTAAGCCTGAGAGGGGCTACTGGTACCACTTCAGCATTACGCCTTGAAATCCTAGCTGGCTCTAAAAAGGCGAGCGGCCGTAACAGTTCTTACGCTGACCCACAAGGCCGGCCACGGCTTGGCGCCTTCATGACTAGCTAAACTGCTGCATCAGTTTGAGCCTGTTCGCGCCCTCTGTTCCAGTTTGGACAAGAAATTAGCTGTCCCATTCCTCCGCGTAAAGACTGTTGGCGACAGAAGCTTTAGCTCTGCAGGTCCTAGACTGTGGAACTCGCTTCCACGTTCCTACGCAACGACATCTACTCTCCAACTGCCGACTATGGCACATCTTTTTCAGCGATCCTGAACTGCTACTTCTATGCTACTCACTATCTCAACTGCTCTCCTGACTCTGCTATGCTTCCCACTTTCTCTTCGTTGCGTGAGACGAAGTCTGTTGGCTACCGAATGCGTACCGAAAGCCGCTTAGGCTGTGAGTGGGCTATGCAAAACTCTCCTGCGTAACACTTACATGTTCTTTATGACTTTGTCGAATTACTGACGGAGATACATAACATTACTTCTCCTCAGTGATGGAGATCGTGGGTCAGCGATGAGTGGCTTTTATCAATTTAATTTTAGTAATTAGTACTAATGTAATGATAGCGTATCTCCGTCTGCAACTCTACAAGGCCGCATAGACTATATGGATGTTACGCAGGAGAGCTTTGTGTAGCCAACTGACAGCCTAAGCGGCTTTTAGAATGCATTCGGTAGATAAAAGACTTTACCTCACGCAAAAAAGAGAAAGTGAGAAGCATAGCAGAGTCACGAGAGCAGTTGAGGTAGTGACGCAGCGCATGGAAGTAGCAGCTCAGGAAGGACCTCTGAAAAGGACGAGCCATAGTCGTCAGCAGGACAGTTGTTGTTTCCTAAGAATTGTATGAACGAGTTCCACAGTCTAGGACCTGCAAAGCTAAAGCTCGTGTCGCCAACGGTCTTTAAGCAGACGAATAGAACAGCTGATTTATTGTCCATTCAGGACCTGAGGGCACGAAGAGGCTGAAACTGGTGTAGCAGTTCAGCTAAGTATGAAGGAGTCAAGTCGTGGCGGGCCTTGTGGGTAAGTGTAAGAACTTTGCCTTAAGTACTCCGGACGTTACCGGTGATTTAACGTTAGAGGAAAGACGGCCAGCTCAATTATTGCACAAAGGGTTAGGCGGAGTAGTGATTTTACAATCGGCTGTTATTGCCAAGAGTTGTAATGTCTTTGATTTGCTGTTAACAGATTAATATTGAAGACTAAATTAATAACATCTGATTTAACAGATTCATTACTCTTAGCTAGTTTACCTTCCCAAAACCTTGTAGCTGGGCTCTGGTTAGTGAATTAAAAGCACCGTATCGCTTTTCTAATCTTTTCCTACATGCCCTAGAGTCTCGGCCCATGGCTTATCTGCTCGAACTTCGAGACCCTGCAGTGGATTCAAGATGTCTACCAGATCCTTCTCTTAGTCTGCTGCTAATATGATGATTGCAGCAAAGCTCTTCTACTACTACATATTTCGGGCTTCAAAATCAGCTGTTTGTTTGTTTTCATTCTGCATTGCATCGTGAAGATGTAGAGGCTGATTATTCAAGCTGAAATATATTATTTCATTTACACAGGAAATATATTAGGATTAGTCACATGTCATCATGGCTACAGCTACGACATGTCATCTCAGTCTACATCATAAAATCCGTAGCAATGACAAGATAGATATGGGCAGAGCAAGCTTTAAAACTATAGGCTTTAACACTAGACACACTCAAACTCTCTCAATCGGTATAATTCCTGTACGGTTTACATACAATCTTGAGAATTCCTTCCCTAAATTAATCGTCACTAAATACACACATCAGCTCTACAGCTAAGTCTGCAGACATTCACCGAAGTTACAACAAAGTTTTTCACCAGTTGTAAGCGTTTGACTGCACGGGCCGGTAGACCAGCAAACGGTGAGTTACCGAAGTCAGGACGTAATGTCACAAATGCGTATACAAACTTGGATGTGGTATTCTGGTCTAATCAAGCCCGAATTTTAGCAATGTGGTACAACTTAACGGTGAAAATTAAATTTACATGTCTAGCTCTGCAACGCATTAATTCTCAAGCCACGTGTAAATGTTCGAACTTCCGTTACTGCAAAGGCAGGGATGATGCATTATGTAGACTAGTGACAGATGAGATTTGCGACCTGGCTGCTATATTAGGCTTGTGCAAGACTGCAGTTTCGATGTTCGAGCAACGGTCTGCCGGTCGGTGAGTAACGCTGAGCCTGAGCTGCTGTAAATCTGTTTGCGAGTTTCTATGAAAACATCCGGATGTATCAGCTGAAGATTGATTCTTACACAGATAGAAAGATACATATAAATATATATATATATTTCCATGGCAATATATATATATATGTATATATATATATTGCCATGGTGGTGGGTTCGAATACAGTGGTAAGTGATTCTTTACTGTTTATTTGTCTTCCTAACGAATTGGCACATTTGACTGATGACACGCGGCTGATTCGACAAGCCCTCCTCATCGTTGGCTTATTATTGTAAAGGCAAAGGCTGGCGTGCCAAGCTGCAGCTCTAGGAAGTGACTGTCTTGCAGCAGCTGCTGATGCGGCTGCATTTTTCTTTTACCTATCGCTCTTTGCAAGGCAGCGCTTCTTCAGATAAGCCAGTGTGATTTTAGAATTAAAGCTAAGGATCAATGAGAACTTGTAGCTCATGATTCCGATGAAGCCCAAAGTGAACACTTGCTCACCAGTCTGCAAATGGCTGGATGCAATCAGCCGACATTTCTGCTAGGTTTTGAGTTGTAGAATACGTTTCTTAACGTGACTGATTTACAAAAGCAAATGACTGCATGCCCACGTGGTCTACTGTCGGCTAGCTTTTATCGAGCTTCTTCCTGTATAGGTTATTTAACTGTTTTAACTTGCCCCTAGAATGCTACTTAACTAATGGCTAACTTGGGAAGTGATGACCTACGAATTGCCTTTCTATAGTAGGATCGTGGTAACTATTTCGTCCCTACTTGCTCCGACTGCTTGCAGCTATCGTATTATTCGTCTCGTTAGAGTCTGGATGTCGACCACAGATGGTACACTATGCGCTGCTCACCGTTATAAAAATAATAATAATGCACTTGACAAAGCACCCTAGGAGAACTCAATCTCTTTCTAAATGCGTTACATTTGCTACAAAGGGAAATACGATTGAATGGTGACTGATGTCATGCTTTATAAACAACTTAGATAATGTGGTTATGGGTGACGTACACAGGGTCACCATTCAAGTGTGGTTAGTGGCAGCATGCACAGTGTCAGCACGAATAAGCGCATCAAGGACGAATCACAGGGACCCACCAAATGCTGTCCTAAATATGCGTGTTTTAAGTTGTTTTTAAACGTGGTCAAGTCAGGCGATGTTTTGACCCAAGTTGGGAGAGAGTTCCAGGCTTTAGGAGCATACGAAATGAATGCACGGTCTCCAAAGGATTTAAGGTTTGAACGAGGTATTGGTAAACTGTTGGATTCCGAAAAGCGGGTGGTACGATGCTTGGCCTGGTGGGGAAGTAGATCTGAGAGATAGACTGGAGCCAAAGAATGAAGTGTCCTAAAAGTGAGCGACAAAGCCTTGAGTCGATGTGTTGCCTGACTGGTTCTGGTGCAGGTCGGTGAGAAGTGGTGGGATGTGGCACCTGCGACGCTCACGTCAGACAAGCCTAGCTGCAGAGTTATGCACCAGCTGTATTCGCCTGATTACACGTGGTGGTAGGCCAGCAAGCAGCGAATTACAGAAGTCAAGACGGGTGATGGCTTGGCTTAGCAAGTAGAATTGAGACATAATTTCGTCCCATGTGACGGTTAGGGTCGGGAATAGGAATAACTGGCAGCTCATGTCGTCACCCGGCTGTACTGGGAGGCAAATGCCATTGCCCAGCCAAAGTGGGATTACTAATCTGGCTGACGCAGAACCAGAAATTAGTTCAGTTTTGTGCAAGCCTCCGTGATAGACAGTCCCCAATCTTATATAAGGGTCGCACGTGATGGCTAGCTGTGTAAGCAGTCTTCTTAAAGATGCTTAAAAATCGAAGAAGTTGTCAAGGGCGACACCAAAATTACCAACCACACGGTAACGGTCGCCAGATAACATCTTCTATTAGAAGAACTCTGTTTACATTGGCTTCCCTTCCTGCAACCTATCAACTTCCATGCAATGTAAGTACTGATAGGTTCTCTAATTCCGCAGCTCAAAATTACCAACTTTGCTTTTAAGTTAAGATAATTGTCGTGTCACCTACTGGTCTAACTTAATCTACTTGTCGTGCTCAAGCTGTTTAACTATGTATATGACCAACCTAAAAATATATTGAAAACCATGTCATCAGTGAGTTCACAAGCCAAACAGAACCTCAATCCCAACAGACTTCACGTCAGCTCAAGACTTGACATTTAAAAGGAAGCAAAACCCCATCTGTTCCATACAGCATTTGCCCCGAACAGTGTCTTCTAGTACTGGCATTCTGATGCATGCTGGTGGTTTGCATTTTATCACTTGGCGATTGACTTGCTTCCTCTCCAGAATATACAGTGCATAGATAGGGATTCAGCTATTCAAGACTGCACTATCAGATATCTTATTAGTTTTATTACTATTAGGTAACCTAATATAATTATAATAATTGTTTTAAATAATTACAATTACATAATGGTTAAGATATAGTATTAGTATACTAATAATTACTATTCTGTTATAATAATATCCTATTATTATAGTGACCTGAGAGAACCAAATCTCAATCCAGGTGCTTCACGGCCTGCTGCAATAGCAGAGATAACCAATAGCAGAGATAACCAAGAGCAAACTGTAACCAAAGCGACCAACCTTAGACTAGCATGCAAAAGCATACAAGAAGACATGTAGAGCCGTTAGTAGCATGCAGCGAGGCAAAAGTGCAACGAGAGTAGCATGTGCTGAGAACTAAGAAAGTCCTATAGGTAAGCTATAAATGGGTAAGCCAGTGGAGCTAACTGTTAGCTAGCTAGAGGAACTTGAAAGTAAATTTAATTACAAGGCTGCATGTTAAAAGCCATATGATTGTACTAGCTTTTAAAATCCGAATTGGTTGATATCTAAACTCGAAGGGAGCCTCACTAACAGTAGACCACGAGAGCCTGATGCCAAGTACTTTCGTAAACCAATCGCGTTATGGGAAATGTTCTAGGGCATGAAAGCAAGATAGAAACTTCAGCTGATTACTGCTGGCCTTTTGATGCGGCTGACCAAATGCATTGCTTTGGGTTTCATCCAAATCATGAGTAATAAGGCTACAGTAACCATAAGCTTTCTTTCTAAAATCGCAGTCGAGGTCATTACTAATCGATCGAGGTCTGGCATGGCAAAGAACGATAGACGAAACAAAGAAAGCAGCAGCTTTATCAGCAGCGGTTGCAAATGCAGCAACAGCAAACCAGTCACTAACTAGTGCTGCAGCCTGGCAGCACTGCGCCTGGCCCAAGATCGGCCCTACACGAGCCTCTTCGGGTGCAGCAATGGCCGCTGCTGAATGGTGGTGGTCGTCGACATGCGTCTACCGAGGCAGACTCTGCCTGCTGGGATCATAGAAATGAGTGCCGAATTGATCTCAGGCGTGAGATCGTTCGCCATTGTGCATGAGCTGGTGCCGCTTCAGGCTGGAGAGCCTATTGAAGCAGTTTCCACACTGGTCGCAAGTGTACGGCTTCTCGCCTGTGTGCGTTAGCTGGTGCCGTTTCAGGACGCCGAGTTGGCTGAAGCAGTTTCCACATAGGTCGCAAGTGTACGGCTTCTCGCCCGTGTGCGTGCGCTGGTGCCGTTTCAGGACGTCGACATGCCTGAAGCGCTTGCCACACTGTTGACAGGCTAACGGTCTCACACCATTGTGAGTGAGCTGGTGCCACTTCAGTCTGCTGAGCCGAGTGAAGCAGTTTCCACACAGTTCGCAAGTGTACGGCTTCTCACCCGCGTGCATGCGCTGGTGCCGATTCAGATCGCCGAGTTGAGCATAGTGCTTGTCACACTGGTTGCATGCGTGTGGCCGCTCGCCCGTGTGAGTGAGCTGGTGCCGCTTCAGGCTGCTTGGCTGAGAAAAACCCATGCCGCACTCTCCACATATGTACGGCCGCTCGCCCGTGTGAGTGTGCTGGTGCCGTTTAAGGACGTCGAGCTGGCTGAAGCTGTTGCCGCATTGGTCACAGGCATGTGGCCGCTCGCCAGTGTGCGTGAGCTGGTGCCGTTTCAGCCTGCCTGGGTAAGCGAAGCACTTGCCGCACTCTTTGCAAGCATACGGCCGCTCGCCCGTCTGTTTGTGCTTGTGGGTCGTCAATTCGCTGAGCTTCGAGTAGCCTGCATCACACTGGTTGAACTCGTGGGGCCTCTCACCCATGTGTATGTTTGGTGAAGCTTTAGGCCGCTGAGCTTCGTGAAACGGTTTCCACACTTGTTGCAAACGAGGAACCTCTGGCCCATGTGAATGTTCTGGTGACGCTTCAGGCCGCCTAGGTGAATGTGGAACCTGCTGAAAGGGTTGCATGCATTCTCACCGGCGTTGCCACACGTGCAGCTTCTATTGGCTGTGAGGCTTGGCTGCTGCAACGATAAACGGGCATGTACAGTGCTGCTGCAGCACCAGCCTTCATTCAACAGGAGCTCTGACTATGACAATGGAAGCAACAGCTGAGGCACTCAATCAAGTGCATCTTTATCGGTAGCAATACACTAAGCAGTTAGCCATAACCTAATCTCTATGCAGATGCAGCACAACCACCTATGTTATATACAAGAACCGACGAAAAACGACGTGCACAGTATCAAAACTAGACGAGCATTTAACATAGCACAACTATCGTGCTTAGGCCAGCAAGCTAACGTACACAAGAAACACGTGGCCATCGGGTGGTGGCACCTCTGGCTACTAACGTTCAATGAGTAGTGCACTAGTAATAGTGCACTAGTAGTGCACATGTAAAGTAGCATTTACACGGTGCTTCTGAAATAAAGAACAAAATTTTGAAAAGAGACTGCACTTTCCCTCCACGTCTAAGGTACAGGGGCAACTGTGCATGTCACTACTGCCTGGGCATTGGCTATGTAGTCGGCAAGTAGCAGTAAGATAAATATATGTGTAAAATATAGCTCATTTATATAGCGCCCCAAGAGAACTTAATCTCTATTCAGGCGATTCACATGTGCCTCGGGGATCGAGCCCACGAGCTCAGTCAGTCCTTGGTCTAGGGGAGCACCATAACCGCTAGACCGAACCAGCTCGTAGATAATTACAATAATTACAATAATTACGTAATTACACAGATTGCTACAGACAAGTCTGCCTCCAGAGTTTTGAATCAACTTTAAGCAACTGGTTGTATCCGTCATCGCAGGCAGTGAGATACAGAACTCAAGACAAGCTGCCACAAATGCGAGGAGCAACTGAGTGTATTATTTATGTTGAAATGACCTCAATTTTTATAAGGCTACCTAGCTGGAAGTGGGCCGACATGACTGCAAAATTTATGTCGTCTAGCAAAAGGTCTCCTTGAAATCAGACACCTAGATTTTCTGCTTATGCTGTCCGAGATATGTTTACAGAGCCGATTTTGACGGTTAAGCCTTCCATTTTCTAAATCAAAGTATGGTCATGAAATAGATAGGCAGTTGAATTTAAGTTTAATCTATTACATACTCCTCCGCCCATATCAAATCTTGCTGGGTTTCCAGTGAGTCGGACCTCAATTTAAATTCGTTTACCACAAATCGCCTTTAACCAGAACAGAGTAATGTCAACTGTTTTTTCACTAGGTAAACTGACCGGTTATGTGTCAAATCCTGTACGTTGGGTGACTACGTTAGGGTGCTTGCACTGGGCTCTACTCTCTTCAAAAGACAAGAGGCTGATCAAACTTTTTCTATCAGGATTGTAAGCTATCAAGTCTTTTAATGACAAAATTATGAATATCTTGCCATCTTATACAACCAGTGTACAGTGTCCTCTGAAGTATCAAAATTCACCAGTGGATTACGAAACCGGAAGACCGTTAGCATTGACGTTTTTGAATAACGGCTAGCAGGTATACCTAAAGTTTGATCATTTTCAGCTTTTAAGCAAGTCGAACTCATGTAACCATATTAAAGCAGGGATTGCTGAGACAATCACTGAGATGTCACTAAACGCTTTTAAATCTTATGACAGAGAGCAACTTAACAAATTATAAGACAACCTGGCGTTATTCATTTATTGAACCGCATCTTTCTCAAACTGGGCTAGGTCAGCCTATCGCTCTGATGCATCTGCATGAAATCTGGGTGCTATATGTGAAAGTGACGTTCACCGGACAACCAGACCAGCTTTACAGTCAATTCAGCCAGTGTTTAGCTCTGTAATATTACAAAGGATTGGGCCTGCTTAGTTAGATAGGGATGCCAGATCCAAGTTGGTCGTTGATGGCATCGTGTCATCACTTCTATATCTCACCAATCACATTTCATCTGGCAAATGTAACACGGTGCTAATGCAAAGCCCTAAAACCAAGCTAGTCTCATGTGAATGCCACAACTACATGACATCATTTCTCATTGAGCTGCACTGCCTCCCAAGTAAGCAGCATACTGACTTTTAGGTTATTCCGTCACTCACTTTTACTTCTCTTCATTCTCCTGGCCAATCATGTTTTACAAACTGTCTTCAATTCGCTTGGGTATTATACAACATAGGCCTCCGACTCAATTGGTTCTGGTGTGCGATTAATCAGCAAATCATTTTCTAAACCGAGCCTTTCGTTCTTATTCTTCAGAAGCCACGAACTCACACCTGACTTAGTGATAACAATAATAATAATAATACATTTGTATGGCACAGAACTAGATCTCTTTCTAAGCACTTTACAGATGTCTTGAAATTGAAAACATTACCAAAAGACTGGTGGTAACATCGATGAGCAGCATGCATAAGGTAAGCAGTTATGTGCACACGAACTGTTATGAGCACGTGTATGCTCGGGTATTGCTTAAAAGCAAACGATATAAACACTCGGAACATAACCGAACTCAAAACGTTTAATCAATAACTCTCTCTGCAGACATTATTGGTAATGCAGCTTCCTATTGCATGCACACTGGAACGCTGCTTTCCGGTTAGCCAGCGCCATTGCAAGTGCCAGCCTCAGGGAAGCAATGGCTCGATTAGTCAGTAAAGGTCTCCAAGATTAGGACTGGCAGGCAACCTCTGGGCAGTACCGAGTCGTACGCTGGCGTGTGCATCTCTATTGCAATCTCAACATTTATTGTTGTAAGTGTGTGTGAGCGTGCGTAGTGCGAAAAAAACCACTTTAGCACTACGAGCTCAACCAAACTCAACAACTTTTAATCAACAACTCCGTCTATAGGCGTTAACGCTATTGGGGCTTCCGGTTATCTGCACCCAGGAACGCTGCGCTCCGATTGGCCAGCGCCGTTACTAGCCCCGGCACCATCAAAGCTGTGCCTCGATTGGTCAGTCAAGGTCGGGTCGGCCCCCCCCCCCGTGCCCTGTACCGGCAGACAACCTCTGGGTGCTGCACTGTCTGAGGCTGGCGTATGCATCTCTATTACGATCCCAACAGAACTAATAATGACAATAATAATAAAAGTAATGGATTTGTTTAGCGCCCTTAAAGAACTGAATCTCTTTCTAGGCACTTCAAGGAAAATTATATAAATAATAATAATAATGCACCCTATAAAGAGCCCTTAGAATCTCTTTGTAGGGGCTTTACATTTGCTGCAAAGGGAAATGCAATTGAATGGTGAGTAAGATCATGCTTGATAAATAAACAGCATAAATAACACGGTTAGGGTGACATGCACAGGGTAGATGATGTAAAGAAAGCATTACCGAAAGTTTTGTTGTGACCACATTTGCATGCTGACCCTGTCCATGTCACCCCTAACCATGTTATTCATTTTTTTGTTTTTCAAGCATGATTTTACTTACCATTTAATTGCATTTCCCTTTGCAGCAAATGTAAAGCGCCTAGAAAGGGATTAAGTTCTCTGAGGGCTTTTGTCACGTACATTTTATTATTATTATTATAACATGCGAAAGCAGCAAGCCTAGTTCAAAAAGGTACATGCACACGAAGGACGATCACAGGGAACCACAAAGCTCTGTGACAAACTGGTGCGTTGTCTGCTTCTTTTGAAATGTCTTCATTTCAGGGGATGTTATGACGGTCGTGCGTTCATTAGATAATCATGGAACTACAATTAAACCGCTGAATCTTAAATTCGATGAACTGCTTTTTTGGGAGCCGATGCAAGTCGGTGAGAAGTGGTCCGCTGTAGCAATAAGGGACGCTCACGAAAGCTGACCCTAGCTGCAAAATTTTGCAGTAACTGTAAGTGCCTGATTACAAATGCAGACAGACCAGCAAGAAGTGAGTTACTTATGACGAGATGAGACGTCGCAAATGCTTGGACCAGTTTCGATGTAGTATCCCAGTCTAAACAAGCCCAACATTTAGAAATTATTTAACTTTTTTGATTTCGTGAATCATATCTTGCTTGCGCATAGCTTGTAAGTTGTATCTATCCTCATTCCATCTAAGGTTGGCTAACATCCATGTGTGGATGTCATCTATACATGCAGGGAGGCAGATGGGAAAATTGAACATGGTAGAAGGCTTGTAGGGATCAATGCAAAGGTACAACTGAGTGTCATCTGAATAGTAGCGAAAGCCTTGGTTTTAGCCTAGCAATCAAAGCGGTGAGAGGAAGATTCCTAACCGGAATAGGATCCTAGCCAAGCACAGAGCCCCGAGGAACGCCACTCTTCAGTCTTCCCTCGGATGATCTATTTTATTCACATCAATACTCTGGAGCCTCCTTCGCAAACATGACCTCAACCTTTGATATGCAGTGCCAGTGATGCCAGGCGAGATGAAAGGCATTCAAGAAGGACTTGGTGATTGATGGTTTTTTGTACATGCGTCTATAACTCACCAAAGCCACAAAGATGATGTGGGTGATAAGGAGGATCATGTCCCAACACTTCTCAAAAAAGCTATAGTCAAGCCACAACTCAACAGCAAAATTAGACCGGTGTAACTATGCATGCTGCCCTAAGCTTTGAAAAATCTAATCATTTAGCATTTAGATCTGATTCGTATCTCCAATACTTTGGAGCGGCTTCTTTATTTCGAATACTACCGGAGCCTGGAACGCACTTCGGACTTGAGTCTCGACATCCCCTGACATGACAATATTTTCAAGAAGCTAAACTGACCATGTGCATGACCCCTCTGGCCGTATTATGCTTTTTTGGCATTTGGCATGCTACCACTAACCATTCAACCATGCTTCTTTTGCAGCATAGGTGAAGTACCCAGAAAAACATTAATTTATCCGAGGGCACCATATCAGTGTATTTTTTCTTTTATTCTTACACAGTATTCACAGCGGTAATTTCATTTAGGATGCTACCATTCAGTGAAGTAGCTCAAGGTATAACGGTCACAGAGATCGAATGAGCTTTTATTTGTAGAACGCCAAGGCCCTTCCCGTGCTAATGCGACTCAGGCATGCCGCTGTTTTCGTGTGGACTTCCCTAACTCACTAGAAGCCGCTCTTCCACGGGACAGCACGATGAGACACTTGGTGAGCCTATTTATATTATCACAGTTTTGCGTAATAGGCTTCTAGACCGCTGTACAAGTGTGCCTTGGCTCGTGAGCTCTAGAGAACAGTCAAATTATTTAGTTAACGAAATTTAACGCTTTTATCGCATTACCAAATTTGTGAACCTCGGCCTAATGACGGAAGCTGGTTAATCTCGGCAGTCAAATAAATGGGCTGCAAGCAAACCTTCTCAAAAACACGTTTGGAAATTTGGAACTGTGGGCAGGAAATGAGCCCAATAATACCGCCCTGGTAAGAAAGCAAGCCCAAACCGAAAACTAAAAGAGAGCAGTGCAAAACGCATTGGACTGGCGCTGCTAAACAGACTGAACTACGACCGCTCAGCAGAGTACAACGTGGCAGAACGAACGGATATTTTAAAACGTCTATCTAGACGCCACTTATTTGTAGCTTGACGAGGGCATCAAAGTCGTTCGACGGCTCGCACAGCCAGCATAAAGGCATAGCACCCAAACGATGCGAAGGTCGCACGCAAGGGTTGACACGTGGTTTCGGTTCTATGTCATCAAAACTTCTTCATGTTTGCCCAATTTTAGTTTCTCATTGCACATTATAAATAATTATTTTTATATTTGTAAGCGAAAATCATATCTTTTACCGTAAAATGAACTGGTATTAAGTGTGTGGCGAGCGGCCGGTGCACGCGGCTGAAATCGGTTGAACGGCAACCGTCTCACCGTTAGTCCTGCAATAGGACTCTTCCGATCGGTATTTTAACATTCAGTGGTGGATATTGACTCTATTTCCTTATTATTAAAGACGTACGTCTGAGTTTCCTATTAGCATTCTCAGTCAGGTTTTCGGTCGGTCGGCGCGTTGGAGCTGGTACGACGACAAATCCACACTCATAGGGTCGCCCTTCAGAAGTTCTTCCAAGAGTGATTAATACTAACTTCGCTGACGAAAGCTTGTCATTATCAGAGATTTATCCTATCTTGTTTTTGGTTGGGGCTGTGAGGCTCGTGCGTGAGAGCGGCGGTGCAAAGAATGCCGCCAGGCTCAGCCCTCAAACGTGCGATGTGGGCGCGAAGGCGGCTGTATAGTACGCAAGTGACGCTGGCGGGCGAGCATACATACTGGCGTTGAAGTTCCAGGTATTCGGCTCCGGAGCACGAGGCTTGAAGAGAGATAGCAGCATCCGCAAAGGGCTTAGAGGGGGCACTGATTGCTGAAAGGATTGGGTCACGTGACGACAGCAGTCTGATCGTCGAACCCACGTAGCATCAGCCGAGGCGGAAGCACGTCACCGCGAAACCACGCCCGGAAAACGACTTTCCGTTGAGGCGACCGTCACTTAGGACAACTGTCAGTTTCCCGGTAACCGTGAGTTCAAAAATCAGCCCGATGTTCATTTCAAACGCAATGTCTCGACGAATGGCAGCACTATTTTTTTAACCGGGAGTAAGCATTGTAACACTTCAGCGGACGATGCAGAAATGTATGTCTGTATGTATCTCAGTCAGTAACTCCACGAAGTCACAAAGACCAAGTGGGTGTTACGCAGTAGAGTTTTGTATAGCGCACTCACAGCCTAATCAGCTTTCGGTACGCATTCGGTAGCCAACAGACTTCGTCTCACGCAACAAAGAGAAAGTGGGAAGCATAGCAGAGTCACGAGAGCAGTTGAGGTAGTGACGCAGCCCATGGAAGTAGCAGCTCAGGAAGGACCTCTGAAAAGGACGAGCCATAGTCGTCAGCAGGACAGTAGTGGTTGCCTAACAATTGTATCAACGAGTTCCACAGTCTAGGACCTACAAAGCTAAAGCTTGTGTCGCCAACGGTCTTTAAGCAGACGAATGGAACAGCTGATTTATTGTCCATACTGGACCTGAGGGCACGAGGAGGCTGCAACTGGTGCAGAAGTTTAGCTAGGTATGAAGGAGTCAAGTCCTGGCGGGCCTTGTGGGTAAGTGTAAGAACTTTGCCTTAAGTACTCCGGACGTTACCGGTGATTTAACTTTAAATGAAAGACAGCCTGCTCAATTATTGCACAAAGGGTTAGGCGGAGTAGTGACTTTACAATTGGCTATTATTGGCAAGAGTTAGAATGGCTTTGATTCGCTGTTAATAGATTAATATTGAAGACTAAATTAATAGCATCTGATTTAACAGGTTCATTACTCTTAGCTAGTTTACCTTCCCAAAACCTTGTAGCTGGGCTCTGGTTAGTGAATTACAAGCACCTTATCACTTTTCTAATCTTTTTCTACATGCCCCGGAGTCTCGGCTCGTGGCTAATCTGCTCGAACTTCGAGACCCAGCAGGGGGTTCAAGACGTGTATCAGATCCTTCTCTTAGTCTGCTGCTAATATGATGATTGTAGCACAAGCTCTTCTAACATTACATATTTCGGTCTTCAAAATCAGCTGTTTGTTTGTTTTCATTCTGCATTGCATCGTGTAGATGTAGAGGTTGATAGTTCTTGCAGAAATAATTATTGCATTTACACAGGAAATATGTTAGGATTAGTTACATGTCATCATGGCTGCAACTACGATATGTCATCTCAGTCCACATCATTAAATCCGTAGCAATGACATGATTGATATGGGCTGAGCAAGCTTTAAAACTAGAAGCTTTAACACTAGACGCACTCAAACTCTCTCAATCGTTATATTTACTGCACGGTTTACATAAAATCTGAGAATCCTTTCCCTAAATTAATCGTCACTAAATATACACATCAGCTCTACAGCCAAGTCCGCCGACATTCACCCATGTTACTACAAAATTTGTAATTGCTCAGATTTGGACACCACAGACGAGTTGGTAAATGCATTCACGAAACTCCGGCGATGTTTTTGAAACTTCTTTCTTCTGGATCTTCCTGCCTATGCCATGCATAGGGTGCTTAAAGTTTGGTGCATGAATCTGCAATATGGCTTACCTCGGGTCGTCTTATGCCAGTGTAAGGCCCTCGCACCTAGCGACCACCGTTGGTGCCGGATAGGCTGGATGACACTAGTGCCCATATGAAGATTTCTTACTTCACTCTCGCTAAAGAACTTCTTCGTAATTAAGTAAATAAACGGTAATCCGTTACTGACAAAGTCGCTAATAAATTCAAGGACTACAAGGGTGCATCAGAATTAACCAAGAGCGGTCAGCCTGTCTAGCTCTTGATAACCATAATAATAATATTAACACAAATGATTAAGTGCTCTCAGAAACCTCGACCTCTGTTGAGGTGCTTTGCAGTTGCTGTAAAGGAAACTCGATCGGATGGTTAGTGGTAGCATTAAACGACAAGAATAACATTGTTAGGGACGATATGACAGGGTCAACAGACAAGTGTGGTTAGTGGCAGCTTGCACAGTCTCAGTACCCATAGGCACACCAATAACGAATCAGACACCCAATAAATGCTATAATAAATAGGTGCTTTTTAAATTCTCTTTACCCGCGGTCACTTCAGGGGATTTTCTGACGGAAGTTAGGAATGAGTTCTATGCTTTTGGAGCATACGAACTAAAGGCATGGTCTCAAAAGGTTTTGGAGATTTGTAATAGGAATAGGTGAACGGATAGACTCCGAAAAGCGGGTGGTTAGATGCTTAGCCGTGTGGAGCAGTAGATCTGATTGGTAGACTCAAGTCACAGAATGAAGCGACCTAAACGTGAGCGACAGAACCTTAAGGTGTAGCGTTGCTCTACTGGGAGCCAGTGCATGTCGGCAAGAAGTAATGTGATGTGACAACTGCGACGCGCACGACAAGTCGAGCTATGTAATGTAATGTATCTCCGTCAGTAACTCCACAAAGTCATAAAGACCATGTGGGTGTTACGCAGGAGAGTTTTGTATAGCGGACTCACAGCCTAAGCGGCTTTCGGTACGCATTTGGTACCCAGCAGACTTCGTCTCACGCAAGAAAGAGAAAGTGGGAAGCATAGCTGAGTTAGGAGAGCAGTTGAGGTAGTGAGTAGCATAGAAGTAGCAGTTCCGGACCGTTGAAAAAGATGTGCCATAGTCGGCAGTTGGCGAGTAGATGTTTTTGCGTAAGAATTGCGGAAGCGAGTTCCACAGTCTAGGACCTGCAGAGCTAAAGCTTCTGTCGCCAACTGTCTTTAAGCGGAGGAATGGGACAGCTAATTTATTGTCCACACAGGACCTGCGAAGTTTTGCACCAGCTGTAAGCGTTTGACTGCACGGGCCGGTAGACCAGCAAACGGTGAGTTACAGCAGTCACGATGGGATGTCACAAACGCGTAAACCAACTTGAATGTGGTATCTTGGTCTAATGAAGCCCGAATTTTAGCAATGTCGTATAAGTTAACGGTGAAAATTAAATTTACATGTCTTGCTCTGCAACGCATTAAGCCACGTGTAAATGTTCAAACTTACGTTACTGCAAAGGCAGGGATGATGCATTATGTAGGCTAGTGACAGATGAGATTTACGACCTGGCTGCTAAATTAGGCTTGTGCAAGACTGCAGTTTCGATGTTCGAGCAATGGTCTGCTGGTCGGTGAGTAACGCTGAGCCTGAGCTGCTGTGAACCTTTTTTCGAGTTTGTAGGAAGACACCCTGGTGTATCAGCTGATGATTGATTAATACACAGATAGAAAGGTACATATGTATATATGTAATTATATATATACGTATATACATATAAATATATATGTATCTTTATATATATATATATATACAAAGAATATATTTATATATGTATATGTATGTGTATATGTATATGTATATATATATAGAGAGAGAGATATTTATAGATATAGATATAGATATGGATACATATATTTAAGAGGTTTTGATTGCCACAAAGACACAGATATCTTGAAGCGCTAGGCGAAACGTTATGTTACAGGCTATAGTTTGGTTCGCACATCAGAGAGTCAGCTAATGAACAACGCCAAAAGTATATTCCATTAATCACAAAGCAGAGAGTGCACGACTTCACTCGCCTCTCTCTCACACTCTTGTCTCCTCTCCATGACTCCGGCTGTGCCTTGGCGGACCCCGATGGTGAATCCTCCATCTGTTCACTAGTGGGTTAACGGCCTGTGTTAACGCCTCATTAAAAGTGGACCACAGCTCAGGCCCCTCTCAGGCTCCCATCAGCTGTTGTGGAAAGGAGCAGTACCGGCCCCCATGCAATCGAACTAGAGGCCACCTTGTCCCATAGGTTACAAAATTGCAGCACCAACACATGTAGCTGCAACGTACAGGGCAGCATTGAGCGAGCCATGCCTCTGCAAATGCGACATGACAAATGCAATGCCGTATCGGCATAGCAGCCAACATCAATAGCTGACCCCGCAGGCAGGCTGGCTACCATACAGCTTTTCACAGGAGGCTAGCTGGTGCACGGCCTTTCGCGACCAGCCGGCAACGTGAGCCACTGCAGATCGTGCCGAGCTGACGTCCACAGCCACCGTTTTGCTCACCTCGGCCGCCGTTGCTTTATCTGATTCTGCAGCTGCTTCTCCGACATGTGAAACTGCTTCTCCGGCCTGCACAGTCTCTGCAACCTTCTCAGTCTCTCGGTATCGAGCTGACTCCTCGTGCTGCACAGACTCTCCGGCCTGTGCTGTACTCTTTGGTCTTCACAGTCTCTGCGGCCAGCACAGACTCTCCTTCCTGGACAGTCTCGCCGTCCGGTGCAGACTCTTCGGTGTGCACACACTCTCCGGTCTGCGCCGCGTCACACCCCACCAGCTGGTCGCAGGCCAACGTCACCTTCTTTGCTTACACTCCATCGCAGGCCAATGCCTCAGTCGCGGACGCCGCCGACCGTGTCGCCAACGCCGCCGACTGTCTCGGACACCGCCGCCTTCCACGCGGACGACACAGCCTATTCATGCATCGTTTCACTCACTGTCGCCTTGGCCACACTGCTGACCGTTGCCTCACACAATGCAGTTGCTTCATGGAACACCACCGCAGCCTAACCAACCGTCGCCGCTTTGAATGCCGTTGCCTGCCGCCACGGCATGGCAGCCTCACAAACCTCTGTCGCCCGGCACACAGTCGGTGATTGCTGCTGCCGCTTCCGGTCGCTCCTGTCGGCCCTCCGAGTCCGACCAGCCTTTACCCAATCAGCGTGCAGCAATCTCGCTCTACCAACCGGCAAGGTGAATGCCCTCACTTGGGCCTCACGGAGCTTGGCATAGTCTACCTGAACTGCCTGCGGGAACCTCAAGGCAAACGTGATGGCCCCGCCTTGCATCGCAGGAACAAAAACAAGTGCCACTCACTCGGTTCATAGCCATTTTTCTCGATCTCCCTCTCAAAGTTCAGCAGCCAGCCAGCGAAGTCTCCGATGCCATCGATGCCTAGGGACGCTGCAAAAGACATCTCCAAAGGCGTCATCGGCTCCATCCCACGAAATAGCTTGTAGGTTGGTTCGCACACCAGAGAGCCAACCGTAGAACAACGCCAACAATGTATTCTACTACTCACAGAGCAGACGGAGCACGACTTCACTCGCCCCTCTCTCCCACTCTAGTCCCCTCTCCTCGACTCCGGCTGTGCCTTCGCCGACCCGGATGGCGAATGCAACAACTGTTCACCAGCGGGTTATCGGCCAGTGTCATCAGGACCACAGCTCAGGCCCCTCTCGAGGATGCTCCCACCAGCTGTTGAGGAAAGGATCAATGCGAGGAGCGGTACCAGCCCGCAAGCAATTAAACTACACGAGCCACAGTTGACCAGCCTTGTTGCTGAGAATTATGCAAATATTACTAAACGGGTGTAACAAATTAAAGGTAAATACAAAGGCTTCAGTGGCTCTTTTGGAATTAACCTACGTGTTATAAACGTCGATACCATGAAAACATAGCTCAGATAAGTTCCTAATTCATAATAATAATATTGCACCTGATAAATCGCCCTCACAGAACTCAATCTCTTTCTAGGCGATTCACATTTGCTTCAAAGGGAAATGCAATTGAACGGTGAATAATATCATGCTTGATGAACAACATGAATAACATGGTTACGGGTAACAAGCACAGGGTCAGCATGCGAATGTGGTTGGTGGCAGCATGCTCAGTGTCAGCACACATAAGCACGTGAAGGACGAATCACAGGGATCTACTAAATGCTGTCCTTAATAGGCGTGTTTTTAAATTCTTTTTAAAAGTGGTCAATTCAGGGGATGTTCAGATCATTTATAAGTGCCGTTAAATCGATGGCACCCAATTGACGAATTGAGAAGCTAGATTGTATTGCTGCAATCGAGGGGATGAGAGCAAAAACTGATGGTTGATAACTTGTATCAACTATCTATTGCGTTAGCCTTGGGTAAAGATGCGTTAAATATGATGCTGTAGTCACTTTTCCTTTATAAGCTATTTGACTGTTTTAACTTGCCTCTAGAATGCTACTTAACAAATACCTAACTTGGGAAGGGATGACTTATGAATTGCCTTTCTATAGTAGGATCGTGGTAACTATTTCGTCCCTACTTGCTCCGACTGCTTGCAGCGATCGTCATATTCGTCACGTTGGAGTCTGTATGTCGACCACGGATGGTACACCATGCACCGCTCACCGTTATAATAATAATAATAATAATGCACTTGATAAAGCACCCTAGGAGAACTCAATTTCTTTCTAAGTGCTTTACATTTGCTACAAAAGGAAACACGATTAAACGGTGAGTGATATCATGCTTGATAAACAACATGAATACCGTAGTTAGGGGTGACATGCACAGGGTCAGCATGCAAGTGTGGTTAGTGGCAGCATGCACAATGTCAGACCGAATAAGCACATCAGGGACGAATCACAGGGACCAACTTAATGCTGTCCTAAATAGGCGTGTTTTAGGTTCTTTTAAATGTGGTCAAGTCAGGCGATGTTTTGACCCAAGTGGGGTGTGAGTTCCAGGCTTTAGGAGCGTATGAACTGGATGCACTGTCTCCAAAAGATTTGAGATTTGAACGAGGTATTGGTAAACTGTTTGATTCCGTAAAGCGAGTGGTACGGTGCTTGGCTGGGTGGTAATGTAGATCTGAGGGATAGGCTGGAGCCAAAGAATGAAGTGACCTAAAAGTGAGCGACAAAACCTTGAGTCGGTGTTTTGCTTGACTTGTAGCCAGTCCAGGTCGGCGAAAAGTGGGGTGATGTGGCAACTGCGATGCTCATGTCAGACAAGCCTAGCTGCGGAGTTATGCACCAGCTTTAATCGCCTGTGATTACACATGCCGGTAGGCCAGCAAGCAGCGAGTTACAGAAGTCACGACGGGTGACGGCTTGCCATAGCATGCCGGTGCCTTATGGTGAAGCTTAGGGCTGGTTTTTTTACAGAGCGATTGGAAAAGTTTGCTCTCCTCAGATCTTTTCAGAGATGGCAAACATCGTGCAGTCTATTATTAAGACATATTTTAGAATTTACAGGATAAATTAAATGAGATTTAACCTTTGCGTGACGACTCCGTGACTATTATATTCATGCACATTAGCCGACCATTATCTACTTTCTGAATTATTCTGTTCAATTAGGAGAATGTTTATTTGAGTTCGCTTCGAGTCCTCGATGTGGCCACTGCTGAAACGGCACAGCACCTGACCAATGGGCAGACGGCATCCTGGCCGGTTGGTTCTCGCGACGCCCCGGGGCTACGGGAGCCGGCACGAATGCCTGTGCTGTTGGTCGATTCGCAGCACCAGAATTAAAACGTCTTTTCGCAGAGCAGGCAGGCGCCGAGGTTGACTTTAGCCAGCTGTTGATTCAATGGCTAGTCGTCCTGCAGAAGATCTATAGCAAAATCTTCCTTTCGATCTGAGTAGCTGTGCAAAACAGTGACCTGTGAACTTTGCTCAGCTTGCTCCCGGTAGAGTTCGTCCTCCGAGTTTAAACTCGGGCCATTAAATAACTTCACTGCTCATGCAAGCATTAACCGTAGCTAGGTAGGTGGTAATGGCATGAGCTGGCTGTCCCTTTCATCTGTTGGCCTAAGTTCAATTGTCATCGTGTTGCTTAATTCACAAGAGTGTCACGAACCAGTTCTCACTCAATGGGCAGTGCCTATGTTCCGACTATCGACTGGACCATCTGAGTCTGTTGGCTGCTGAATTCGTAGCTGCTACCTCATCTCCCTTGCAGAAAGCCGCTGAAGCCTTGAGTTTACTGAAGAAAACTCTCAAAACCCACATGGTCTGCACAGGCTTAGTGAGGCTATAGACCGGTATGACTTTGAGTCTGTGTGGCTTTTTTTGGGCTATAGACTGACATAACTTTATATTACAGCTGAAGACAAAATGACAATGTAAGGCGAACCAAAAATATGACACAAACAAGACAGTCACCTGATAGTCTCGAGACATTATAGCAGTTCCATTTCGCATTGAAAAATTGGATAAATAAAGTAAGGCTGGTTAATTAACTGTTTGAGAGTTGCCGAAAAAGAGTTGATCCATTGATTACCCAGAAGAAGTCTATCCGAGGTTGCCGGATCGCTGGCACGGGCCTGGCTCGGTACCTTCCTATCCCTGAAACCCTGCCACAGCAGCAAGTCCTTCGGGGCTGCTTGGCACAAGATTAGTTATGGAATGAACGCGTTTCACTTACAGCTGCTGTAGCCACATATCCCAGCTTGCTCTGGATCTTGGCAGTCCGTGTCATGTTGCCAAGCTTAGACTCCATCAGTTACCTCAACGACTCTTGCTATGAGCGAGACACCTACTGGTGATGCAAGGGCAAAAAGTAGCCCCAACGCAGTCGCTGAGAGCACAGTACGAAGGCAACAATGTATTTTCGACGAACCGTATGCTTGCTATGAACATACGTTTGTGTTCCAAGTTATACGATTTGGAGATGTATCTCCGACTGTAATTCCACAAAGTCATAAAGACCATGTGGGTGTTATGCAGGAGAGTTTTGTATAGCGAACTCACAGCCTAAGCGGCTTTCGGTACGCATTCGGTAGCCAACAGACTTCGTCTCACGCAACAAAGAAAAAGTGGGAAGCATAGCAGAATTAGGAGAGCATTTGAGGTAGTGAGTAACATGGAAGTAGCAGTTCAGGACAGCTGAAAAAGATGTGCCATAGTCGGCAGTTGGAGAGTAGATGTCGCTGCGTTAGAATTGTGGAAGCGAGTTCCACAGTCTAGGACCTGCAGAGCTATGCCACTGATAATAAAGACTCTTGAAACCGAGGCGGCTGTTTGTCTAGCAATCGGTATAATCATAGTACCATCTACTTGCCAAACTCGTGACCGTAAGTTATGCCTAAGGCTAAGATGTAAATCCTTTTTAAGATCACGCTATCTATTAGTTTGTTTTCCAAGCTGAAACCTCTCTCCCGACAGACGTCACGTCGTCCCTAGACTTGACATTTAAAAGAAAGCTAAGACCTCATCGGGTCCTTACTGCATTTGCCCTGACCTGAGTGTCTTCCATTCTTGGAGTACTTAGGCTTGCAGATAGTGAGTATTATATCACTTACCTATGAACGTTCTTCCTCTCCAGCAACAATAAAGTGCCTAGATACAGATTCGGTTCTTCTAGGATGCTATGCAGATATTTTTGCGGTTGTATTGATTCCTTCGCATGGTGGCCAAAGAGTACCAAATCCCTGCATTGGTGCTTCACGGCTTGCTGCAACAGCAGCAGAGATATCCAAGAGCCAACAATAACCAAAGCGGTCAAGCTTAGAGAAGCTTTTAAATGCTCAGAGTACCATGGGTGGACTTGCATGCAAAAACAACACGAGAAGACATCCGGAGCCATCAGTAAGAAGTACTGAAAAAAAAGTATTGAGCAAATGGATAATACGATTATTACATCTGCATAGCGCCCACAGAGAAGGTACTCATTCTAGGCACTTTTCATATGCTGAGACAAAATAGAGACGTGAGAGAACATGAATGAAGAAGTACGCCGGGAACACACAGGTGAGAGGTGGGATAATATGTGAGGTGGAGGCACTGAGAGAAAACGTGAGAGCTGAAAGGCAGCAGGCGATCACGTAGGCATCTTGCCATATTGAGCTCATACATCTAGTATTGCAATCTTTTCCTCAATGGGGCCAGCCATACAGTCAATGTCCAAAGCCTGGGAGACCTTTATAATAATAATAATAATATGTTTGCTAAGGCACCCTCAGCCAACTCAATCTCTTTCTAGGTCCTTTACATTTGCAGCAAAGGGAAACGCGGTTATAATGGTGAGTAATATCAAGCTTTATAAACAACATGAATAACACGGTTAGAGTGACATGCACAGGGTCAGCATGCATGTGCGGTTAGTGGCAGCATGCACAATGTCAGCACGAATAAGCACATCAAGGACGAATCACAGGGACTCACTAAAGGCTGTCCTAAATAGGTGTGCTTGTTAAGTTTTTTAAGTTAAGTTTAAACGTAGTCAAATCAGGGTGTGTTGTGACGCACGTCGGGAGTCAGTTCTAGGCTTTGGGAGCGTACGAACTAAATTCACTGTCTCCAAAGAATGTGAGTTTTGTGCGAGGCATTGGTAAACTGTTGGATTCTGACTACGGCTCATCCTTTTACGAGGTCCTGAGCTGCTACTTCCATGCTAATCCCTATCTCAACTGCACTACAAAACTCTCCTGTATAACACACCTGATCTGTATGACTTTGTGGAGTTACTGACGGAGATACATTACATTACACTCCGACAAGCAGGTGGTACGATACTTGGCCTGATGGGGAAGTAGATCCGGGAGATAGGCTGGAGCCTAAGAATGAAGTAACCTAAAAGTGAGCGACAAAACCTTGAAGTCGATGTGTTGCTTGACTGGTAGCCAGTGCAGGTCTGCGAGAAGTGGTGTGATGTGGCAACTGTGACGCTCACGATAGACAAGCCTAGCTGCAGAGTTTTCCACCAGCTGTAGGCGCCTGATTTCACATGCCGGTAAGCCAGTAAGCAGTGAGTTACAGAAGTCAAGACGGGATGTTACAAATGCACGGACCAACTTGGATATGGAATCCTTATCTAAACAAGCCTTTTAACAATGTTATGTAGCCGAAAAAAGGTGGACTGAATTGTGGAGCTGATTTTGTGCTCTTTAGACGTTTGATTCTGTCTTTACTATTTACTACAATATTCAGAGCAAATGCACTGAAGATCATGATAGTCCAATAGGTATTTCAAGGTCTAATAGGTAAGCTGAAGCTGAGTAAGTGAGTGAAGCAGGAAACCTAGGTAAGGGATCTTGAATTCAATTCACCTGCGAAGATTGAGATTAAAAGCCAGAGCTTCGATTAAGCTCGATAGAAGCTAGCCGACTGTCGACCACGTGGGCATGCAGTCATGTGCTTTTGTATATAAGTCACGCTAAGAAACGTATTCTACAGCTCAAAACATCGCAGAAATGTCGGCTGATTGCACCCAGCCATTTGCAGACTGGTGAGCAAGTGTTCACTTTGGGCTTCATCGGAATCATGAGCTGCAAGTTCTCAAATTGATCCAGAGCTTTAATTCTAAAATCACACTGGCTAATCTGAAGAAGCACTGCCTTGCAAAGAGCGACAGGTAAAGTAAAAATGCAGCCGCATCAGCAGCTGCTGCAGGACAGACACTTCCTAGAGCTGCAGCTTGGCATGCTGGTCTTTGCCTTCGCAATATTAGGCCAACGACGAGGAACGCTTGTCGAATCAGTCATGTGTCATCAGTCAAATGTGCCAATTCGTTAGGTAGATCAATAAACAGTAAAGAACCGCCCACCACTGGATTCGAACCCACCACCATTGCAGCGAGGTTGTAAAAATCAACCGCCTCACCCAGTTTGCCATCACGGCCCACATTATTTTAGTGACATTTTTTGTACTTCTGTCACTTAGTGCTTTTTGGTCGACCGGCCTGTGCAATATGGCACTTACAGCTAGTGCAAAACTCTGCAGCGATACTCGTCTGTTTTAAGCATGGCAATTGCCACATCGCACCACTTCTCGCCGCACTGCACTGGCTGCTAGTAAAGCAACAAATCGACTTCAAGGTTTTGTCGCTCACTTTCAGGTCCCATCATTGTTTGGCTCCAACCTACCTATCAGATCTATTCTCCCACCAGGCTAAGCATAGTACCGTTTTCTTTTCGGAATCCAACCGTGTACCTATGCGTCGTTCAAATCTCAAATCCTTTGCAGACCGCAAATTTATTTCAAATGTTCCCGCAACTGAAAAACTCGATGCTTGCCTCGCCGATATTCGATCCTGGATGTCGGAAAACTTCGTGAAATTAAATGATTGTAAAACGGGAACTGCTGCTCATAGGACGCCCTGAGCCTGTGGCTGAATCAAAAGGCTTTGCTGTTCTAACAGGTGATGCTATATTGCGACTATGACCACGTGCTCAAACTTTAGGTGTCGTGTTCGACAGCTGGCTCAATTTCAAAAGCTTTATTCAGAATACTGCTCTTACAGCTAGCCATCACATCCGATCCCTATCCAAGATTAAGAGCTGTCCCCCACAGTGGCTTGCAAAAAATTTAACTAGCTCTTTAGTTCCATCTCAGCTTGATTATTGTGATTCCCTTTTGGCGGGGCTGCCAAAGACAGCTATTAGGCCGCTGCAGGTGACTATGAATAAGGCTGCAAGGCTAGTCTTCAAGTCCCAATGGCTTGAGCCCGTGTCTCCTTCGCTTAAAGAGCTAGGATGGTTGCCGGTTGAGCTAAGGATACAGAGCAAAGTTCTTCCACCGACCCACAAGGCCTGCCACAGCTCGGCTCCTTCGTACATAGCTAAACTACTGCATCAGTTTCAGCCTGTTTCTGCCCTCAGGTCCTGTGTAGACAGTAAATTAGCTGTCCGATTCCTCCGCTTAAAGACAATTGGCGACACAAGCTTTAGCTCTGTTGGTCCTAGACTGTGGAATTCGCATACACAGTTCTTATACAACGACAACTACTCTGCTACTGCCGACTATGGCACATCCTTTTTAGCGGTCCTGAGCTGCTACTTCTATGCTACACACTACCTCGACTGCTCTCCTGACTCTGCTATACTTCCCACTTTCTCTTTGTAGCCTGAGACAAAAGTCTGTTGGCTACCGAATGCATACCGAAAGCCGCTTAGGCTGTGAGTGAGCTATACTAAAACTCTCCTGCGTAACACCCACGTGGTCTTTATGACTTTTTGGAGTTTTGTAAGCAGTCTTTTTTGGGGCTTTGTAAGCAGTCTTCTTAAAGAAGCTTAAAAATCGAAGAAGTTGGCAAGGACGACTCCTAAATTACCGTGCACACCGTAACGGTCGCCAGACAGCATCTTCTATTAGAAGAGCTATGTCTACATTGGCGTCCCTTCATGCAACCTATCAACTTCCATGCTATGTAAATACTGTTAGGTTCCCTAATTCTGCAGCTCAAAATTACCAACCTTGCTTTTAAGTTGAGATAATTATCGTGCCATCTACTTGTCTAACCCTATCTACTTGTCTAACTTAAGCGGTTTAACTATGCCTCTGACCAACCTAAAACTATATATGTAAAACTGTGTCATCAGTGAATTCACAAGCCAAACGGAACCTCAACCCCAACAGACGTCACGTCAGCTCTCAAGACTTGACAATTAAAAGGAAGCAAAACCGCATCTTTTCCATAATGCATTTGTCCCGAACAGTGTCTTCTAGTACTGGCATTCTGATGCATGCTGGTGGTAGGCATTATATCACTTGCCGATTGACTTGCTTCCTCTCCGGAATATACAGTGCCTAGATAGGGATTCAGCTCTTCAAGACTGTACTATGGAGATATCTTATTATTTTTATTCCTATTCGGTAATCTAATATAATTATAATAATTGTTATAATTAATTATAATTAAATAATGGTTAAGAAATAGTATTAGTATAATAATAATTATAATTTTGTTATAATAACATCCTTTTATTATAGTGACCTGAGTGAACCAAACCTCAATCCTGGTGCTTCACGGCCTGCTGCAATAGCAGAGATAACCAAGAGCAAACAACCAAAGCAACCAACCTTGGACTGGCATGCAAAAACATACAAGAATACATGTAGAGCCGTTAGTAGCATGCAGCGAGGCAAAAGTGCAACGTGAGTAGCATAAGCTGAGAACAAAGAAATTCCTATAGGTAAATGGTAAAGCTGTAAGCCAGTGGAGCCAACAGTAAGCTAGCCAGAGGAACTTGAAAGTTAATTTAATTACAAGGCTGCACGTTAAAAGCCAGATGTTAGTACCAGCTTGCAAAATCCGAATTATTTGATATCTAAACTCGATGTGGGCCCCAAAGTAGACCACGTGAGCCTGATGCGAAGTACTGTCGTAAACCAATCGCGTTATGGGAAATGTTTTAGGGCATGAAAGCATAATAGAAACGTCAGCTGATTACTGCTGGCCTTTTGATGCGGCTGACCAAATGCATTGCTTTAGGTTTCATTAAAATCATGAGTGATCAGGCCACAGTAACCATGAGCTTCCTTTCTGAAATCGCAGTAGACGTCATTCCTAATCGGTGGAGGTCTGGCATTGTAAAGTACGATAGACGAAACACAGAATGCATCGGCTGTATCAGCAGCGGTTGCAGAAGCAGCAACAGCAAATCAGTCACTAACTAGAGCTGCAGCCTGGCGGCACTGCGCCTGATCCAAGTTCGGCCTACACGAGCCTCTTCGGGTGCAGCAATGGCCGCTGCTGAGTGGTGGTGGTCGTCGACATGCGTCTACCGAGGCAGCCTCTACCAGGTGGTACCGTAGAAATGCGTGCCGAATTGATCTCAGGCATGCGATCGTTCGCCATTGTGCATGAGCTGGTGCCGCTTCAGGCTGGAGAGCCGAGTGAAGCAGCTTCCACACAGGTCGCAAGTGTACGGCTTCTCACCCGTGTGCGTGTGCTGGTGCCGATTCAGATCGCCGAGTTGAGCAAACTGCTTGTTGCACTGGCTGCATGCATATGGCCGCTCGCCTGTGTGGATGTGCTGGTGCTGCTTCAGGCTGCTTGCCTGAGAAAAACCCTTGCTGCACTCTTTACATATGTAAGGCCGCTCGCCCGTGTGAGTCCGCTGGTGCTGCTTCAAGGCGTTGAGTTGGCTGAAGCTGTAGCCACATTGGTCACAGGCATGTGGCCGCTCGCCCGTGTGCGTGAGCTGGTGCCGTTTCAGGACGTTGGCAAGCCTGAAGCGGTTGCCACACTGGTCGCACGCATGTGGCCGCTCGCCCGTGTGCGAGAGCTGGTGCATTTTCAGGCGGCCTGGGTAAGCGAAGCACTTGTCGCACTCTTTGCAAGCATACGGTCGCTCGCCCATGTGTGTACGCTTGTGGGTTGTCAATTGGCTGAGCTTGGAGTAGCATGCATCGCACTGGTTGCACTCTAGGGGCCGCACACCCATGTGTATGTTTGGTGAAGCTTTAGGCCGCTGAGTTTCGTGAAACAATTTCCACACTTGTTGCAAACGAGGAGCCGCTCGCGGTGTTCATGTGCTGGTGACGATTCAGGCTGCCAATGTGAATGTGGAACCTGCTGAAACGGTCGCATGCATTCTCACCGGCGTTGCCACACCTGCAGCTTCTATTGGCTGTGAGGCTTGGCTGCTGCGACAATAAACAGGCATGTACAGTGCGGCTGCAACACCAGCCTTCGCTCAACAGAAGCTTTGAGTATGACAATGGAAGCAACAGCTGACACACTCAATCAAGTGCACCTTTATCGGTAGCAATAAAAAGCAACTAAGCAGTTAGCCCTAACCTAATCTTTATGCGGATGCAGCACAACCAGCTATGTTATCCACAAGAACCAACGATCAACGACATGCACAGTATCAAAACTAGACGAGCCTATAACATAGCACAACTATCGTGCTTAGGCCAGCCAGCTAACATACACAAGAAACTCGTGGCCATCGGATGGTGGCACCTCTGGCTACTAACATACAATGAGTAGTGCACTTGAAAGCATGTAAAGTAGCATTTACAAGGTGCTTCTGAAAGACAGAAAAAATGTTGTAAAGAGACTTGGCACTTTGCCTCCATGTCGAAGATACAAGGGCAACTGTACATGTCACTACTCCCTGGGCATTGGCTATGTAGTCGTCAAGAAGCGGGAAGATAAATATATATAAAATATAATTCATTTATATAGCGCCCCAAGAGAACTTAATCTCTATTCAGGCGATTCACATGTGCCTCGGGGCTCGAGCCCACGACCTCAGTCAGTCCTTGGTCTGGGCGAGCCCCTTAATCGCTAGACCAAACCAGCTCGGACAGATATAGTAATTACACGGATTGCTACAGTCAAGACCTCTCTGGAGTTTTGAATCAACTGTAAGCAACTGGTTGCATCCGTCATGGCAGGCAGTGAGATACAGAACTCATGACAGGCTACCACAAATGCATTGAGCAACTGCAGTGTATTACTTATGTTTAAGTGGTCTCAATTTGCATTAGGCTACCTAGCTGAAAGTGGGCCGACATTACTGCAAAATTTATGTCGTCTAGCAAAATTTTTTCTTCAAATCAGACACCTAGATTCTCTGCTTATGCTGTCCGAGATATGTTTACCGAGCCGAATTTGACGGTTCAGCCTTCCATTTTCTAAATCAAAGCATGGTTATGACATAGACAGTCAGTTGAGTTTAAGTTTAATCTATTACATACTCCTCCGCCAGTATCAAATATTGCAAGATTTCCAGTGAGTCAGATTTCAATTTAAATTTGTTTACCACGAATCGTCTTTAACCCGAACAGAATAATTTTAACTGTTATTTCACTGGGTAAACTAACCGGTTATGTGTCAAATCCTGTACGTCGGGTGATTACGTTAGGTTGCTTGAACTGGGTTCTACTCTCTTCAAAAGACAAGAGGCTGATCAAATCTTTTCTATCAGGATTATAATCTATCAAGTCTTGTAATGACAAAATTAGGAATATCTTGCCATCTTATTTAACCAGTATATGGTGTCCTCTGAACTATCAAAAATCGCCTGTGGTTGACGAAACCGGAAGACCGTTAGCATTGACATTTTTGAATAACGGCTAGCAAGCATACCTGAAGTGTGATCCATCTCTGCTTTTGAGCAAGTCAAACTTATGCAACCACATTAAAGCTGGGATTGCTGAACCAATCACTGAGATGACACTAAACGCTCTCAAATCTAATGACAGAGAACAAGTCGACAAATTATAAGAAATCCTGGTGTTATTCATTTATTGAACCGCATACCTCTCAAACTGATCTAGGTCAGCCTATCGCTCTGATGCATCTGCATGAAATCTGGGTGCTATATGTGAAAGTGACGTTCACCGTACAACCAGACCAGCTTCACAGTCAACACAGCCAGTGTTTAGCTCAGCAATGTTACAAAGGATGAGGCCTGCTTAGATAGGGATGATACATCCAAGTTGGTCATTGATGGCATCGTGTCATCACTTCTACAACTCACCAATCACATTTCATCTGGCCAATGCAACACAAGGCTGATGCAAAGCCCTAAAACCAAGGTAGCCTCATGTGAATGCCACAACTACATGACATCATTTCTCATTGAGCTGCACTGGCTCCCAAGAAAGCACCATACTGACTTTATGGATATTCTGTCACTCACTTTTACTTCCCTTCATTTTCCAGGCCAGTCATATTATCCAAACTGTATATAATTAGCTTGGGTATTATACAACATAGGCCTCAGACTCAATTGGTTCTGGTGTGTCATTAATTGGCCAATCATTTTCTAAACCGAGCCTTTCGTTCGTATTCTTCTCAAGCCAGGAACTCACTCTGGACTTAGTGATAACAATATTAATAATAATACGTTTGCATTGCACAGAACTGGATCTCTTTCCAAACACTTTACAGATGTATTGAAATTGTAAGCATTACCAAAAGACTGTTGGTACCATCGATGAGCAGCATGCATAATGCAAGCAGTTAAGTATTCACGAACTGTTATGAGCACGTGTGTGCGCGGGTATTGCTTAGCAGTAAGCGATTTAAACACTCGAAACATAACCGAACTCAAAAACGTTTAATCAATAACTCTCTGCAGACATTATTGCTAACGGAGCTTCCTGTCGCCTGCACCCAGGAACGCTGCTCTCCGATTGGCCAGTGCGGTTGCTAGTGCCAGCTGCAGGGAGGCTATGCCTAGATTAGTCAGTAAAGGTCTCCAAGATTAGGACTGGCAGGCAACCTCTGGGCAGTACCGAGTCGTACGCTGGCGTGTGCATCTCTATTACGATCTCAACATTTATTGTTGTGAGTGTGTGTTAGCGTGCGCATTGCAAAAAAAAATGACTTTAGCACTCTGAGCTCAACCAAACTCGACAACTTTTAATCAACAACTCCGTCTATAGGCGTTAACGCTATTGGGGCTTCCGGTTATCTGCACCCAGGAACGCTGCGCTCCGATTGGCCAGCGCCGTTACTAGCCCCGGCACCATCAAAGCTGTGCCTCGATTGGTCAGTCAAGGTCCCCTTGATTAGGACTGGCCAACGAGCTCAGGCCAAGGCCGAGTCGTAGGCTGGCGTGTGCATCTCTATTACGATCTCAACATTTATTGTTGTGAGTGTGTGTGCGCGTGCGTATTGCTAAAAAAGCAAACGATTTAAGCACTCTGAACACAACCAAACTCGACAACTTTTAATCAACAACTCAGTCTGCAGGCTTTAATGCTAATGGGGCTTCTGGTTATCTGCACCCAGGAACGCTTCGCTCCGATTGGCCAGCGCCGTTGCTAGCGCCAGCTGCAGGAAATCTGTGCCTCGATTGGTCAGTCAAGGTCGGGTAGGCCCGCCCCCCCCCCCCCCGTCCAGGTAAGTATAGGCAGACAACCTCTGGGTGCTGCACTGTCGTAGGCTGGCGTATGCATCTCTATTACGATCCCAACAGAACTGATAATGATGATAATAATAAAAGTAATGGATTTGCTTAGCATCATCAAAGAACTGAATCTCTTTCTAGGCACTTCATAGGTAATTATATAAATAATAATAATAATGCACTTGATTAAGTGCCCTCAGAATCTCTTTGTCCGGGCTTTACATGAGGTGCACAGGGAAATGCAATTGAATGGTGAGTAATATCATGCTTGAGAAACAAACAGCATGAACAACATCGTTAGGGTGACATGCACAGCGTAGATGATGTAAAGAAAGCATTACCGAATGTTTTGTTGTAACATGCTAAAGCAGCAAGTCTAGTATAAACAGGTACATGCACACGAAGGACGATCACAGGGACCTACAAAACTCTGTGACAAACAGGTGCACTGTAAGCTCCTTTTCAAATGTCATCATTTCAGGGGATTTTATGAAGGTAGTGCTTTATCACAGAATCATGGGAACTAAAAGAAAACCACTGAATCTTGAATTCGATGAACTGCTTTTTTGGGAGCCGATGCAAGTCGGTGAGAAGTGGTACGCTGTAGCAATATGGACACTCACGGAAGATGACCCTAGCTGCAAACTTTTGCAGTCACTTTAAGTGCCTGATTACACATGCAGACAGACCAGCAAGAAGTGAGTTACTTATGTGATGAGATGTCGGAAATGCTTGGACCAATTGCGATGTAGTGTCCCAGTCCAAACGAGCCCAAATTTTGGAAATTATTGAATTTTTTTTTTCTAATTCGTGAATCATATCTTGTTTGCGCATAGCTTGTAAGTTGAACCTATCCTCATTCCATTTAAAGGTAGCTAACATCCATGTGTGGATGTCATCTATACATGCAGGAAGGGAGTTGGGAAAATTGAACATGCTGGAGGGCTTGTAGGGATCACTGCAAAGGTACTACCGAGTGTCATCTGAATAGTAGCGAAAGCCTCGGTTTAGTCTAGCAATCACATCGGTGAGAGGAAGATACCTAACCGTAATAGGACCCTAGCCAAGCACAGTGCCCCGATGTACGCCACTATTTAGTCTTCCCTCGGATGATCTTTTTTAGTCGCATCAATACTCTGGAGTCCAATACCGAAATATGACCTCAACCTTTGATATGCAGCGCCAGTGATGCCAGGCAAGATGAACGGCATTCAAGAAGGACTTGGTGATCGATAGTTTTTTAACATACATCTATAAATCACCAAAGCCACAAAGATAATGTGGGCGATAGCAAGGATCATGTCCCAACACCTCTCAAAAAAGCTATAGTCAAGCCACAACTCAACAGCAAAGTTAGACCGAGGGAACTATGCATCCTGCCCTCAGCTTTGAAAAATCTAATCATTTATCATTAAGATCTAATTCGTACCTCCAATACTTTGGAGCGGCTCCTTTATTTCGTATACCACCGGAGCCTGTAACACACTTCGGACTTGAGTCTCGACATATTCTGACATAACATTTTAAAGAAGCTAAGCTGACCATGTGCAAAACACCTCTAACCGTATTATGCTTCTTTTTCATTTGGCATGCTACCACTAACCATTCAACCATGCTTCCTTTGCAGCATAGGTGAAGTATACATAAAAACAATAATTTATCTGAGGGCACCATATCAATGTAATTTTTCTTTAATTCTTACACAATATTCGCAGCGGTAATTTCATTATGATATTACCTTACGGTGAAGTAGCTCAAGGTATGACACTCACAGAGATCGAATGAGCTTTTATTTATAGAGCGCCAAGCCCCTTCCCGTGCTAATGCGACTCAGGCATGCCGCTGTTTTCGTGTGGACTTCCCTAACTCACTAGAACCGTTCTTCCAGGGGACAGCACGATGAGACACTTGGTGAGCCTATTTATATTATCACAGTTTTGCGTAATAGGCTTCTAGACCGCTGTACAAGTGTGCCTTGGCTCGTGAGCTCTAGAGAAAAGTCAAATTATTTAGTTAACAAAATTTAACGCTTTTATCGCATTACCAAATTTGTGAACCTCGGCTTAGTGACGGCAGCTGGTTAATCTCGGCAGTCAAATAAATGGGCTGCAAGCAAACCTTCTCAAAAACGCGTTTGGAAATTTGGAACTGTGGGCAGGAAATGAGCCCAATAATACCGCCCTGGTAAGAAAGCAAGCCCAAACCGAAAACTAAAAGAGAGCGGTGCAAAACACGTTGGACTGGCGCTGCAAAACAGACCAAACTACAACCGCTCAGCAGAGTAAAACATGGCAGAACAAACGTATCTTTTAAAACATTGCTCTAGACGCCACTTATTAGTACCCGGACGAGGACATCAAAGTCGTTCGACGGCTCGCACAGCCACCATGAAAGGCAGACGACCCAGACGATGCGAAGGTCGCACGCCAGGCTTGACACGCGGTTTTGGTCCTAGGTCATCAGCACGTCTTCATGTTTGCCCAAATTTTAGTTTCTCATTGCACATTTAGCTCATTTATCTCATTCTAAAATCTTATATTTGTAAGCGAAAATCTCGCCTTTTCCCGTAAAATGAACTTGTATTGAGTTCGAAAGGAGCGGCACGCGGTGCACGCGGCTGAAATCGGTCGTACGGCAACCGTCTCACCGTTAGTCCTGCAATAGGACTCTTCCGATCGATATTTTAACATTCATTGGTGGATATTGACTCTATTTCCTTATTATTAAAGACGTACGTAGTGAGTTTCCTATTAGCATTCTCAGTCAGGTTAGGGTCGGTCAGCGGGATCGAGCTGGTACAACGACATATACACACTTATAGGGTCGTGCTTAAGAAATTCCTCCAAAAGTCATTACAACTGACTGCGCTGACGAAACCATGAAATTATCAGAGATTTATCCTATCTTGTTTTTGCTTAGGGTTGTGAGGCTCGTGCGGGAGAGCGGCGGTGCAAAGAATGCCGCCAGGCTCAGCCCTTAAACGTGCGAAGTGGCGCGAAGGCGGCTGTATAGTACGCACGTGACGCTGGCGGGCGAGCATACATACTGGCGTTGTAGTTCCAGGTATTCGGCTCCGGAGCACGAGGCTTGAAGAGAGATAGCAGCATCCGTAAAGGGCGCAGAAGGGGCACTGATTGCTGAAAGGATTGGGTCACGTGACGACCGCAGCCTGACCGTCGCACCGCTGTAGCGTCAGCCGAGGCGGAAGCGCGTCACCGAGAAACCACACCAGGAAAGCGACTTTCCGTTAAGGCGACCGTCACTTAAGACACTGTTAAGACAACTGTCAGTTTCCCGGTAACCATGAGTTCTGTGTGCCCCCGCCCAGACGGCCTATGGTTTACCACAGACATTAAACTAGCCAAGTCTACTAAACGAAAGCTTGAAAAGGCATACAAAAGATCCGGACTAACTGTCCATCGACAGACATATGAAGACTACTGTAGGTCGTACCAATCGATCCTAGCAAAGGCTATGTCTAGCTTCTATAGAAACATTGTTGAATCACAGATGCACAATCCAAAAATGCTGATGTCGACAATAAACCATCTCCTCAACCGTTCCCAGGTTAGCTCCTTACCAGATGATCCTTGTGATGATCTAGCCGATCGCTTCTCTCGATTCTTTGTGCAGAATATAGACAAAATCAGGGAATCCATCCCTGCGATGACAACCTTCCTACTAGAATGCTGTTCCTCGGTTCCTGGCTGCGCCTCAATGTCTGCATTTAAACAGGTCACCAGTGATGTAGTCCTAAAGCTCGTATCTCAATCAAAGAAGACAACAAGTCCACTGGACCCTATTCCCACTGTCCTGCTCCTACGTTGCATTGATCTGCTGCTGCCATGCATAACCAGCATCATTAATATGTCATTAGCCTCAGGTCAGGTCCCAGCACCTTTCAAAAAAGCTGTAGTCAGGCCACTTCTCAAGAAAGCTACACTAGACCAAGAGAACTTAAGCAACTACCGCCCAGTTTCCCTTCTACCATTCCTATCAAAGACACTGGAACGGGTCGTGGCAGACCAGCTGAACTCGTATATCGAAACCTCACACCTTGCTAGTAAGTTCCAGTCTGGCTTTTGAGCTAATCACTCCACAGAGTCAGCATTGCTTCGGGTATACAACGACCTACTTAGGAATGCAGACATGGGTAGAGTGTCTCTTCTTGTTTTGCTCGATCTTTCGGCAGCTTTTGATACCATCGATCACAAAGTACTTCTAGAGCGCCTCTCATCTCGCCTGGGCATCACTGGCACTGCTCTGCAGTGGTTCAGGTCCTATCTCAGTGGGAGACTCCAGAGTGTTGACGTGAATGGACAAAGATCATCTGAAGTACCTCTAAAATATGGAGTACCTCAGGGCTCTGTGCTAGGTCCGGTCCTTTTCACCGTTTATACTCTCCCTCTCGCTGATGTGATTGCCAAGCACAATCTAGGCTTTCACTTCTATGCGGATGACACTCAGTTGTACCTTTGCTTTGATCCCTCCCAGCCTTCGAGCACCTCAAATTCTCTCAACTCACTTGCTGCATGCATTGATGACATCCGATCATGGATGGCAGCAAATTTTCTAAAACTAAACGATGATAAAACTAACTTACTAGTTATGGGCAAACCTAGTGTTATTCAGAAATTGGAAAGGCTGACTTTCAAAATTGGCTCTGCCAGCATATCTCCAGTTGCATCAGCTCGAAATCTAGGTGTCATATTCCAAAGCGACCTCTCGTTAGACGACCACATCAGCTCCACAGTCAAATCAGCCTATTTTCAGCTTCATAACATTGCTAAAATTAGGGCTTGTTTAGATAAGGATACCACGTCCAAGTTGGTCCATGCATTCGTGACATCTCGTCTCGACTTCTGCAACTCACTGCTTACTGGCCTACCAGCATGTGCGATCAGGCGATTGCAGCTGGTGCAAAACTCTGCAGCTAGGCTTGTCTGTCGTGAGCGTCGCAGTTGCCACATTACTCCACTTCTCGCCGACCTGCACTGGTTACCAGTCAAGCGACGTATTGACTTCAAGGTTTTGTCGCTCACTTTTAGGTCTCTTCATTCTATGGCTCCAGCCTATCTTTCAGATATACTACCCCATCAGGCAAAGCATCGTACCACTCGCTTTTCGGAATCCAACAGTCTAGAAATACCTCGTACAAACCTTAAATCCTTTGGAGACCGTGCATTTAGCTCGTATGCTCCCACAGCCTGGAACTCCCTCCCGACCTGCATCAGAACATCCCCTGACCTGACCATATTTAAAAGAAACTTAAAAACATACCTATTTAGGACAGCATTTAGTGGGTCCTTGTGATTCGTCCTCGATGTGCTTATGCGTGCTGACACTGTTCATGCTGCCACTAACCACATTTGCATGCTGACCCAGTGCATGTAACCCCTAACCATGTTATTCATTTTGTTTGTTTTTTAAGCATGATTTTACTTACTATTCTATTGCGTATCACTTTGCAGCAAATGTAAAGCGCCTAGAAAGAGATTAAGTTCTCTGAGGGCGCTTTATCAAGTGCAATATTATTATTATTATTATTCAAAAATTAGTCCGATGCTCATTTCAGACGCACTGTCTTGACGAACGGCAGCTCTATGTTATTAACCGAGAGTAAGCATTGTAACACTTCAGCAGACGTTGCTGAAGTGACTGAATTTGTAGTGAGAGTCGCTTGAGAACTGCAGTGCTAGTAATGGAGTCACCTGGGTAGGCCTGAGAAGGGCTACTGGTACCACTTCAGCATGGCGGCTTAAAATCCTAGCCGTCTCAATAGGGGCGAGCGGCCGTAACACTTCTCCTCAGTGATGGAGATCGTGGGTCAGCGATGAGAGGCTTATGTCGATTTAATTTTAGTAATTACTACTAATGTAATGATAGCGTATCTCCGTCTGCAACTCTACAAGGCCGCATAGACTATGTGGGTGTTACGCAGGAGAGCTTTGTGGAGCCCACTCACAGCCTAAGCGGCTTTCAGTAGGCATTCGGTAGATAAAAGACTTTACCTCACGCAACAAAGAGAAACTGAGAAGCATAGCAGAGTCACGAGAGCAGTTGAGGTAGTGACGCAGCGCATGGAAGTAGCAGCTCAGGAAGGACCTCTGAAAAGGATGAGCCATAGTCTTCAGCAGGACAGTAGTTGTTGCTTAAGAATTGTTTGAGCGAGTTCCACAGTCTAGGACCTGCAAAGCTAAAGCTCGTGTCGCCAACGGTCTTTAAGCAGACGAATGGAACAGCTGATTTATTGTCCATTCTGGACCTGAGGGAACGAGGAGGCTGAAACTGGTGCAGCAGTTCAGCTAGGTATGAAGGAGTCAAGTCGTGGTGGGCCTTGTGGGTAAGTGTAAGAACTTTGCTTTAAGTACTCCGGACCTTACCGGTGATTTAACGTTAAATGAAAGACGGCCAGCTCAATTATTGCACAAAGGGTTAGGCGGAGTAGTGATTTTACAACCGGCTATTATTGGGAAGAGTTAGAATGGCTTTGATTTGCTGTTAATAGATTAATATTGAAGACTAAATTAATAACATCTGATTTAACAGATTCATTACTCTTAGCTAGTTTACCTTCCCAAAACCTTGTAGCTGGGCTCTGGTTAGTGAGTTACAAGCACCGTATCGCTTTTCTAATCTTTTCCTACATGCCCTGGAGTCTCGGCCCATGGCTAATCTGCTCGAACTTCGAGACCCAGCAGGGGGTTCAAGGTGTGTACCAGATCCTTCTCTTAGTCTGCTGCTAATAGGACGATTGCAGCACAAGCTCTTCTACTACTACATATTTTGGGCTTCAAAATCAGCTGTTTGTGTGTTTTCATTCTGCATTGCATCGTGAAGATGTAGAGGTTGATAGTTCTTGCTGAAATATATTATTTCATTTACACGGGAAATATATTAGGATTAGTCACATGTCATCATGGCTGCAGCTACGACATGTCATCTCAGTCCACATCATAAAACCCGTAGCAATGACAGAATAGATATGGGAAGAGCAAGCTTTGAAACTATAGGCTTTAACACTAGACACACTCAAACTCTCTCAATCAGTATAATTCCTGTACGGTTTACATAGAATCTTGAGAATTCCTTCCATAAATTAATCGTCACTAAATACACACATCAGCTTTACATCTAAGTCTGCCGACATTCACCGAAGTTACTACAAAGTTTGAAGTTGCTTACATAGGGACACCACAGATGAGCTGGTTAATGCATTCAGGAAATTCCGGCGGGAAATTTGGAACTTCTTTTTTTTTACATCTTCCTGCCTATGCCATGCATAGGGTGCTTAAAGTTTGATGCATGAATCTGCAATAAGGCTTACCTCTGGTCGTGTCATGCCAGTGTAAGGCCCTCGCACCTGGCGATCACCGTGGGTGCCGGATAAGCCGGATGACACCAGTGGCCCATATCAAGATTCTTGACTTCAGTCTCTCGCTAAAGAACTTCTTCGTAATTAAGTAAATCAATTGTGATCCGTTACCGACAAACTGGCTAATAAATTCAAAGATTACATGGTTGCATGAAAATTGACCAAGAGTGGTCAGCCCGTCAAGCTCTTGATAACAATAATAATAATAATAACACACATGATAAATTGCTCTCAGAGAGCTCGATCTCTGTCTAGGTTCTTCGCAGTTGCTGAAATAGAAACACGATCGGGTGGTTAGTGCTAGCATTTAACGACAAGAATAACATTTTTAGGGATGATATGACAGGGTCAACAGACGAGTGTGATTAGTGGCAGCTTGCACAGTCTCAGTACCCATAGACACAACAAAAACAAATCACAGACACCCAATAAAAACTATATTAAATAGGTGCATTTTAATTTCTATTTTAACGCGGTCACTTCAGGGGAATTTGTGACGGAAGTTGGGATTGAGTTCAATGCTTTTTGAGCGTACGAACTAAAGGCATGGTCTCAAAAAGTTTTGGAGATTTGTAATAGGTATAGGTGAACAGTTAGACTCCGAAAAGCGGGTGGTTAGATGCTTAGCCTGGTGGAACAGTAGATCTGATTGGTAGACTCAAGTTACAGAATAAAGCGACCTAAACGTGAGTGACAAAACCTTAGGGCGATACGTTGCTCTACTGGGAGCCAGTGCAGGTCGGCAAGAAGTGGTGTGATGTGGCAACTGCGACGCTCACGACAAGTCTAGCTGCAGAGTTTTGCACCAGTTGTAAGCGTTTGACTGCACGGGCCGGTAGACCAGCAAACGGTTAGTTACAGAAGTCAAGACGGGATGTCACAAATGCGTAAACCAACTTGGATGTGGTATTCTAGTCTAATCAAGCCCGAATTTTAGCAATGTGGTGTAACTTAACGGTAAAAATTAAATTTACACGTCTAGCTCTGCAACGCATTAATTCTCAAGCCACGTGTAAATGTTCGAACTTACGTTACTGCAAAGGCAGGGATGATGCATTATGTAGGCTAGTGACAGATGAGATTTACGACCTGGCTGCTAAATTAGGCTTGTGCAAGACTGCAGTTTCGATGTTCGAGCAACGGTCTGCCGGTCGGTGGGTAACGCTGAGCCTGAGCTGCTGTGAATCTATTTGCGAGTTCGCAGGAAAACATCCGGGTGTATCAGCTGATGATTGATTCTTACACAGATAGAAAGATACATATATATATATATATATATATATACATATATATACATATATATTTACACACACACACATACATATATATATATGTATATATATATATATATGTATGTGTGTGTGTGTAAATATATATGTATATATATATATATATATGTATCTATATATATATATATATATATATATGTGTGTGTGTGTAAATATATACATATATGTATCTATATATATATATATATATATATATATATATATATATATTAGAGGTTTTGAGTGCCACTAAGGCACAGATATGTTGAAGGGCTAGGCGAAATATCGTGTTACATGCAGCAGTTTGGTTCGCACGGCAGAGAGCCAGCTAATAAACAACGCCAACAGTATATTCTACTACTCACAGAGCAGAAGGAGCGAGACTTCACTCGTCCCTCTCTCACACCCTACTCTCCTCTCCTCGACTCCTAGCTTGGGAAGTGATGACCTACGAATTGCCTTACAATAGTAGGATCGTGGCAAGTATTTCGTCCCTACTTACTCCGACTGCTTGCAGCTATCGTATTATTCGTCTCGTTAGAGTCTGGATGTCGACCACAGATGGTACACCATGCACTGCTCACCGTTATAATAATAATAACAATGCACTTGACAAAGCACCCTAGGAGAACTCAATCTTTTTCCAAGTGCGTTACATTTGCTACAAAGGGAAATACGATTGAATGGTGACTGATATCATGCATGGTATACAACTTGAATAATGTGGTTATGAGTGACGTACACAGGGTCAGCATGCAAGTGTGGTTAGTGGCAGCATGCACAGTGTCAGCACGAATAAGCACATCAAGGACGAATCACGGGGACCCACTAAATGCTGTCCTAAATATGCGTGTTTTAAGTTGTTTTTAAATGCGGTCAAGTTATGCGATGTTTTGACCCAAGTCGGGAGTGAGTTCCAGGCTTTAGGAGCATACGAAATGAATGCACGGTCTCCAAAGGATTTGAGGTTTAAACGAGGTATTGGTAAACTGTTGGATTCCGAAAAGCGGGTGGTACGATGCTTGGCCTGGTGGCGAAGTAAATCTGAGAGATAGGCTGGAGCCAAAGAATGAAGTATCCTAAAAGTGAGCGACAAAACCTTGAGTCGATGTGTTGCTCAACTGGTAGCCGGTGCAGGTCGGTGAGAAGTGGTGTGATGTGGCACCTGCGACGCTCACGTCAGACAAGCCTACCTGCAGAGTTATGCACCAGCTGTATTCGCCTGATTGCACGTGGTGGTAGGCCAGCAAGCAGCGAATTACAGAAGTCAAGATGGGTGATGGCTTGGCATAGCATGCCGGATATTTGCGGCGAAGCTTAGGGCCGGGTTTGCTACCAAGCAAGTTCGATTGAAAAATGTTGCTTTCCTCAGATCTCTTCAGAGATGGCCAACATCGTGCAGTCTATTATTTTTTCATATTTTGGAAGTTACAAGATAAATTTAATGAGATTTAAACTTTTTGTAACGATTGCGTGACTATCATATTCATGCACGTTAGTCGACCATTATCCACTTTCTGAATTTTCCTGTTAAATTACAAGAATATATATTTGAGCTCCCTTCTGATTCTTAGTAACTTTGTCGCTTACTGCAATTTTAGAGGTCAGCCTGTCACAGTAAGGTTTCAGTAGGGCTCATTTCCAGCTTTGAGTAGACAGCGACAACGTGGGCATACTCGGTGCGGCCATTGCTAATAATAATAATATCATAATAATAATGCAATTGATAAAGAGCCCTCAGAGAACTTAATCTCTTTCTAGGCACTTTACATTTGCGGATATGGCGTCACACCTGACCAATGGGCGGACTGCATCCTGGCCGGTCGGTTCTCGCGACGCCCCGGGGCTGTGGGAGCACGAGTGTCTGTGCTGTTGGTCGATTAACAGCACCAGGATTAGAGCGTCTTTTCGCAGAGCAGGCAGGTGCCGTGGTTGACTTTAACCAGCTGTTGGTTCCACTGGCAGTCGTCCTGCAGAAGATCTGTAATATTATTACAAAAATATTACTTTCGATTATCTGAGTAGCTGTGCGAAACAGTGACCTGTGAACTTTGCTCAGCTTCCTCCCGGTAGAGTTCGTCCTCCGAGTTTAAACTCGGGCCATTAAATAACTTCACTGCTCATGTAAGGATTAACCGTAGCTAAGTAGGTGGTAATGGCGTGCGCTGGCTGTCCCTTTCATCTGTTGGCCCAAGTTCAACTGTCATCGTGTTGCTTAATTCACAAGAGTGTCACGAACCAGTTCTCACTCAATGGGCAGTGCCTATATTCCAACTATCGACTGGACCATCTGAGTCTGTTGGCCGCTGAATTCGTAGCTGCTACCTCATCCCCCTACCAAAAAGCCGCTGAAGCCTTGAGTTTGCTGAAGAAAACTCTCAAAACTCACATAGTCTGCACATACTTAGTGAGGCTATAGACCGGTATGACTTTTAGTCTGTGTGGCTTTTTTTGGGCTATAGTCTTGGATAACGTTTCATTACTGCTGAAGACAAAATGACAATGTAAGGCGAAAGAAAAATATGACACAGAGAACAGAGTCACCTGACAGTCTCGAGACATTACAGCAGATCTTTTTCACATGAAAAAATTAAATAAATAAAATAAGCTTGTTTAATTAACTGTTTGAGAATTACCCAGAACAAGTCTATCCAAGGTTGCTGGATCGCTGGCACGGGCCTGGCTCGGTGCCTTGCTATCCCAGGAATCCTGCCACAACAGCAAGTCCTTCGGGGCTGCTTGGCACAAAATTAGTAATGGAATGAACGCGTTTCACTTACAGCTGCTGTAGCCACAAATCCCAGCTTGCTCTGGATCTTGGCAGTCCGTGTCATGTTGCCAACCTCAGACCCCATCAGTTGCCTCAGCGACTCTTGCTATGAGCGAGACACCTACTGGTGATGCACGGTCCAAAAGTAACCCCAACGCAGTAATTACGAGTACAGTACAAAAACGACACTATGTTTTCGACGAACCATATGCTTGCTATGAGCATATGTTTGTGTTCCACGTTACACGATTTGACGATGCCACTGGTAATACAGACTCTGGAAACCAAGCTTTGTCTAGCAATCGGTATAGTCATAGTACCATCTACTTGCATGACTCGTGACCTTTAGTTATGCCTAAGGCTAACATGAAAACTTTTTTTAGGATCACGCCATCTGTGAGTTCATTCTCAAAGCTGAAACCTCTTTGCCGACAGACGTCACGTCCTCCCTACACTTGACATTTAAAAGAAAGCTAAGACCTCATCGGGTCCTTACTGCATTTGCCCTGACCTGAGTTACTTATATTCTTTGAGTACTTAGGCTTGCAGATAGTGAGTATTATATCACTTACCGATAAACATGCTTCCTCTCCAGCAAAGGTAAAGTGCCTAGATACAGATTCGGTTCTTCTAGGATGCTATGCAGATATCTTTGCGGTTGTATTGAGTCCTTCGCATGGTGGCCAAAGAGGACCAAATCACTGCATTGATGCGTCACGGCTTGCTGCAACAGCAGCAGAGATATCCAAGAGCCAACAATAACCAAAGCGATCAAGCTTAGACACGCCTTTAAATGCTCAGAGTATCATGGGTGGACTAGCATGCAAAAACAACACGAGAAGACATCCGGAGCCATCAGTAAGAAGTACTGAACAGAAAGTATTGAGCAACATGATAATAAAATTAATACATCTGCATAGCGCCCACAGAAAAGTTACTCATTCTAGGCGCTTTAAATATGCTGAGACAAAATAGAGACGAGAGATAAAATGAATAAAGGAGTACGCCGGGAATAAACAGGTGAGAGGAGAGATTATATGTGAGATGGAGGCACTGAGAGAAAACATGAGAGCTGAACGGCAGCAGGCGATCACGTAGGCATCTTGCCATACTGAGCTCAGACGTCTAATATTGCAATCTTTTCCTCGAAGGGGCCAGCCATACAGTCGATGTCCAAAGCCTTGGAGACGTTTATAATAATAATAATATATTTGATAAAGCACCCTCAGCGAACTCAATCCCTTTCTAGGTGCTTTACATTTGCTGCAAGGGGAAACGCGGTTATATTGGTGAGTAATATCAAGGTTTATAAACAACATGAATAACATGGTGTGGGTGACATGCACAGGGTAAGCATGCATGTGCGGTTAGTAGCAGCATACACGGTGTCAGCACGCATAAGCACATCAAGGACGTATCACAGGGACCCACTAACGGCTGTCTTAAATAGGTGTGCTCTTACGTTCTCTTTTAATGTGGTCAAATCAGGGGATGTTTTAAAACAAGTCGAGAGTGAGTTCAAAGGCAGCCTGAATTGTGGAGCTGATTTTTCACTCCGTTGACGTTTGATTCTGTCTTTACTATTTACTACAATCTTCAGAGCAAATGCACTGAAGAGCTTGAAGGTCTAATAGGTAAGCTGAAGCTGAGTAAGTGAGTGAAGCTGGAAACCTAGGCAAGGAATCTTGAATTCAATTCATCTGCAAAGATTGAGATTAAAAGCCAGAGCTTCAATTAAGCTCGATAGAAGCTAGCCGACAGTAGACCACGTGGGCATGCAGTCATGTGCTTTTGTAAATCAGTCACGTTAAGAAACGTATTCTACAACTCGAAACCTCGCAGAAATTTCGGCTGATTGCATCCAGCCATTTGCAGACTGGTGAGCAAGTGTTCACTTTGGGCTTCATCGGAATCATGAGCTACAAGTTCTCATTGATCCTTAGCTTTAATTCTACAATCACACTGGCTTATCTGAAGAAGCGCTGCCTTGCAAAGAGCGATAGGTAAAAGAAAAATGCAGCCGCATCAGCAGCTGCTGCAAGACAGTCACTTCCTAGAGCTGCAGCTTGGCACGCCAGCCTTTGCCTTCGCAATAATAAGCCAACGATGAGGAGCGCTTGTCGAATCAGTCATGTGTCATCAGTCAAATGTGCTAATTCGTTAGGTAGACAAATAAACAGTAAAGAATCGCTTACCACTGTATTCGAACCCACCACCATGGCAACAAGATTGTAATAATCTGCAGCCGCCTTATCCAGTTTGCCATCACGGGTCACCTTATTTTAGTGACATTTTGTTTCGACTTCTGTCACTCAGGTCTTTCTGGTCTACCGGCCGATGCAATCAGGCACGTACAACGTGTTCAAAACTCTGCAGCGATGCTCGTCTGTTGTAAGCGTGGCAATTGCCACATCACACGACTTTTCGCTGCCCTGCACTGGCTACCAGTCAAGACACAGATCGACTTCAATTTTTTTCGCTCACTTTCAGGTCTCTTCTTTCTTTGGCTCCAACCTACCTATCAGATCTATTCTCCCACCAGGCTAAGCATAGTACCTACCACCTGCTTTTTGGAATCCAACCGTGTACCTATGCCTCGTTCAAATCTCAAATCCTTTGCAGACCGCGAATTTATTTCGTCTGCTCCCGCAACTGACAAACTGAATGCTTGCCTTGCCGATATTCGATCCTGGATGTCGGAAAACTTCGTGAAATTAAATGATTGTAAAACGGGAACTGCTGCTCATAGGACGCCCTGAGCCTGTGGCTGGATTAAAAGCCTTTGCTGTTCTAATAGGTGATGCTATTGGGCGACCATCACCACGTGCTAAGAGTTTTAGCTGACGTGTTCGACAGCTGCCTCAATTTCAAAAGCTTCATTCAGAAGACCGCTTTTACAGCTAGCCATCACATCCGATCCCTATCCCAGATTAGGACCTGTCCCCCACAGTGGATTGTAAAAAATTTAACTAGCTCTTTAGTTCTGTCTCGGCTTGATTATTGTGATTCCCTTTTGGCTTAGCTGCCAAAGACAGCTCTTAGGCCACTGCAGCTGACTGTGAATAACGATGCAAGGCTAGTCTTCAAGTCCCAGCGTTTGAGCCCATGTCTCCTTCGCTTAAAGAGCTAGGATGGTTGCCGGTTGAGCTAAGGATACAGAGCAAAGTTCTTGCGCTGACCCACAAGGCCTGCCACGGCTTGGCTCCTTCGTACCTAGCTGAACTACTGCATCAGTTTCAGCCTGTTCGCGCCCTCAGGTCCTGTGTAGACAATAAATTAGCCGTCACGTTCCTCAGCATAAAGACAGTTGGCGACAGAAGCTTTAGCTCTGCAGGTCCTTGACTGTGGAATTCGCTTCCACAGTTCTTAGGCAACGACAACTACTCTGCTACTGCCGACTATGGCACATCCTTTTTGGCGGGCCTGAGCTGCTACTTATGTGCTACTCACTACCTCAACTGCTCTCCTGACTCTGCTATGCTTCCCACTTTCTCTTTGTAGCGTGATAAAAAAATCTGTTGGCTACCGAATGCATACCGAAAGCCACTTAGGCTGAGTGAGCTATACTAAAACTCTCCTATGTAACACCCACTTGGTCTTTATGACTTTTTTGAGTTACAGACGGAGATACATATGCTCCTAATGGCTGGAACTCACGTCCGACATGCGGCACATATCCGGACTTGACCGCATTAAAAAGGAAACTGAAAACGCTTCTATTTATCGCACCATTTAGTGGGTCTCTTATGATTCGTCCTTTATGTTCCTATGCGTGCTGACACTGTTGCATGCTGACACTGTACATGCTGCCACTAACCATACTTGCATGCTGACCCGGTGCATGTCACCCCTAACCATCTTTTTCTTGTTGTTTTTTTGACCGTGCTACCACTAATCATTCGATCGTATTTCCTTTACGGCAAATTTAAACTTCCTATAAAGAGATTAATTTATCTTCGTGCGATATATCAAATGTATTATTAACATCATTATGAATTGAATTTGCAGTCATGTTGGTCTACTTTGGCTTAGGTAACATGTAAAAAATTGAAACCACTTCGACAGGAATACTACACCCCATATCGCTCTATGCATTTCTGACGTCCCGTCTTCTCCTTTGTAACTCACTGCTTGCCGATCTACCGGCCCGTGCAAGCAGGTGCTTACAACTGGTACAAAACTCCGCAGCTAGGGTCTTCTGCCATGAGTGTCCCACTTGCCCTATCGCACGACTTCTCAACAACCAGGACTGGCTCCCAGTCAAACAGCCTATTGATTTCAGTTCCTTTGACTTACTCTTAGATCACTTTAACAAACAGCGGTACAACCCAATGTCCTGACTGGAGTCGTTAGACCACACTGCTTATGGAACTCAAATCGTTAGAGACTGTGCCGTAGTTTCTATGCTCCCAAAACTTGGAACTCAAAGCTGACTAACGACACAACTTCCCATGACATGAAAATATTTAAACGGACGCCACTTCTAGCATTCAATTATTAGTGCTTGTCGTTATGAATTCAGCTATTGCTCGTCAAGTAAAATTAAGACATAATTTCGTCCCATGTGACGGTTAGGGTGGGGAATAGGAATAACTGGCAGCTCATGTCGTCACCCGGCTGTACTGGGAGGCAAATGCCATTGCCCAGCCAAAGTGGGATTACTAATCTGGCTGACGCAGAACCAGGAATTAGTACAGTTTTGTGCAAGCCTCCGTGATAGACAGTCCCCAATCTCATATAAGGGTCGCACGTGATGGCTAGCTGTGTAAGCAGTCTTCTTAAAGATGCTTAAAAATCGAAGAAGTTGTCAAGGGCGACACCAAAATTACCATCCACACGGTAACGGTCGCCAGATAACATCTTCAATTAGAAGAGCTATGTCTACATTGGCTTCCCTTCATGCAACCTATCAACTTCCATGCAATGTAAGTACTGATAGGTTCTCTAATTCCGCAGCTCAAAATTACCAACCTTGCTTTTAAGTTAACATAATTGTCGTGTCACCTACTGGTCTAACTTAATCTACTTGTCTTGCTCAAGCTGTTTAACTATGTATATGACCAACCTAAAAATATATTGAAAACCATGTCATCAGTGAGTTCACAAGCCAAACAGAACCTCAATCCCAACAGACTTCACGTCAGCTCAAGACTTGACATTTAAAAGGAAGCAAAACCCCATCTGTTCCATACAGCATTTGCCCCGAACAGTGTGTTCTAGTACTGGCATTCTAATGCATGCTGGTGGTTTGCATTTTATCACTTGGCGATTGACTCGCTTCCTCTCCAGAATATACAGTGCCTAGATAGGGATTCAGCTATTCAAGACTGTACTATCAGATATCTTATTAGTTTTATTACTATTAGGTAATCTAATATAATTATAAAAATTGTTTTAAATAATTACAATTACATAATGGTTAAGATATAGTATTAGCATACTAATAATTACTATTCTGTTATAATAATATCCTATTATTATAGTGACCTGAGAGAACCAAATCTCAATCCAGGTGCTTCATGGCCTGCTGCAATAGCAGAGATAACCAATAGCAGAGATAACCAAGAGCAAACTATAACCAAAGCGACCAACCTTAGACTAGCATGCAAAAGCATACAAGAAGACATGTAGAGCCGTTAGTAGCATGCAGCGAGGCAAAAGTGCAACGAGAGTAGCATGTGCTGAGGATTAAGAAAGTCCTATAGGTAAGCTCTAAATGGGTAAGCCAGTGGACCTAACTGCTAGCTAGCCAGAGGATCTTGAAAGTAAATTTAATTACAAGGCTGCATGTTAAAAGCCATATGATAGTACTAGCTTGTAAAATCCGAATTGGTTGATATCTAAACTCGAAGGGAGCCTCACTAACAGTAGGCCACGAGAGCCTGATGCCAAGTACTTTTGTAAACCAATCGCGTAATGGGAAAAGGTTTTAGGGCGTGAAAGAATGATAGAAACGTCAGCTGATTACTGCTGGCCTTTTGATGCGGCTGACTAAATGCATTGCTTTGGATTTCATCCAAATCATGAGTGATAAGGCTACAGTAACCATGAGCTTTCTTTCTAAAATCGCAGTCGAGGTCATTACTAATCGATCGAGGTCTGGCATTGCAAAGAACGATTAGCGAAACAAATAATGCAGCAGCTGTATCAGCAGCGGTTGCAAATGCAGCAGCAGCAAACCAGTCACTAACTAGTGCTGCAGCCTGGCAGCACTGCGCCTGGCCCAAGATCGGCCCTACACGAGCCTCTTCGGGTGCAGCAATGGCCGCTGCTGAATGGTGGTGGTCGTCGACATGCGTCTACCGAGGCAGACTCTGCCTGCTGGGATCATAGAAATGAGTGCCGAATTGATCTCAGGCGTGAGATCGTTCGCCATTGTGCATGAGCTGGTGCCGCTTCAGGCTGGAGAGCCTATTGAAGCAGTTTCCACACTGGTTGCAAGTGTACGGCTTCTCGCCTGTGTGCGTTAGCTGGTGCCGTTTCAGGACGCCGAGTTGGCTGAAGCAGTTTCCACATAGGTCGCAAGTGTACGGCTTCTCGCCCGTGTGCGTGCGCTGGTGCCGTTTCAGGACGTCGACATGCCTGAAGCGCTTGCCACACTGTTGGCAGGCTAACGGTCTCACACCATTGTGAGTGAGCTGGTGCCACTTCAGTCTGCTGAGCCGAGTGAAGCAGTTTCCACACAGTTCGCAAGTGTACGGCTTCTCACCCGCGTGCATGCGCTGGTGCCGATTCAGATCGCCGAGTTGAGCATAGTGCTTGTCACACTGGTTGCATGCGTGTGGCCGCTCGCCCGTGTGAGTGAGCTGGTGCCGCTTCAGGCTGCTTGGCTGAGAAAAACCCATGCCGCACTCTCCACATATGTACGGCCGCTCGCCCGTGTGAGTGTGCTGGTGCCGTTTAAGGACGTCGAGCAGGCTGAAGCTGTTGCCGCATTGGTCACAGGCATGTGGCCGCTCGCCAGTGTGCGTGAGCTGGTGCCGTTTCAGCCTGCCTGGGTAAGCGAAGCACTTGCCGCACTCTTTGCAAGCATACGGCCGCTCGCCCGTCTGTTTGTGCTTGTGGGTCGTCAATTCGCTGAGCTTCGAGTAGCCTGCATCACACTGGTTGAACTCGTGGGGCCTCTCACCCATGTGTATGTTTGGTGAAGCTTTAGGCCGCTGAGCTTCGTGAAACGGTTTCCTTACTTGTTGCAAACGAGGAACCGCTGGCCCATGTGAATGTTCTGGTGACGCTTCAGGCCGCCTAGGTGAATGTGGAACCTGCTGAAAGGGTTGCATGCATTCTCACCGGCGTTGCCACACCTGCAGCTTCTATTGGCTGTGAGGCTTGGCTGCTGCAACGATAAACGGGCATGTACAGTGCTGCTGCAGCACCAGCCTTCATTCAACAGGAGCTCTGACTATGACAATGGAAGCAACAGCTGACGCACTCAATCAAGTGCATCTTTATCGGTAGCAATAAACTAAGCAGTTAGCCATGACCTAATCTCCATGCAGATGCAGCACAATCACCTATGTTATATACAAGAACCGACGAAAAACGACGTGCACAGTATCAAAACTAGACGAGCATTTAACATAGCACAACTATCGTGCTTAGGCCAGCAAGCTAACGTACACAAGAAACACGTGGCCATCGGGTGGTGGCACCTCTGGCTACTAACGTTCAATGAGTAGTGCACTAGTAATAGTGCACTAGTAGTGCACGTGTAAAGTAGCATTTACACAGTGCTTCTGAAATAAAGAACAAATATTTGAAAAGAGACTGCACTTTCCCTCCACGTCTAAGATACAGGGGCAACTGTGCATGTCACTACTGCCTGGGCATTGGCTATGTAGTCGGCAAGTAGCAGTAAGATAAATATATGTATAAAATATATCTCATTTATATAGCGCCCCAAGAGAACTTAATCTCTATTCAGGCGATTCACATGTGCCTCGGGGATCGAGCCCACGATCTCAGTCAGTCCTTGGTCTGGGGGAGCACCTTAACCGCTAGACCAAACCAGCTCGTAGAGATGTAGTAATTACACAGATTGCTACAGACAAGTCTGCCTCCAGAGTTTTGAATCAACTGTAAGCAACTGGTTGTATCCGTCATCGCAGGCAGTGAGATACAGAACTCAAGACAAGCTGCCACAAATGCGAGGAGCAACTGGTGTGTATTATTTATGTCGAAATGACCTCAATTTTTATAAGGCTACCTAGCTGGAAGTGGGCCGACATGCCTGCAAAATTTATGTCGTCAAGCAAAAGGTCTCCTTGAAATCAGGCACCTAGATTCTCTGCTTATGCTGTCCGAAATATGTTTACCGAGCCGATTTTGACGGTTAAGCCTTCCATTTTCTAAATCAAAGTATGGTCATGAAATAGATAGGCAGTTGAGTTTAGGTTTAATCTATTACATACTCCTCCGCCCATATCAAATCTTGCTGCGTTTCCAGTGGGTCGGACCTCAATTTAAATTCGTTTACCACAAATCGCCTTTAACCCGAACAGAATAATGTTAACTGTTTTTTCACTAGGTAAACTGACCGGTTATGTGTCAAATCCCGTACGTCGGGTGATTACGTTAGGGTGCTTGCACTGGGCTCTACTCTCTTCAAAAGACAAGAGGCTGATCAAACTTTTTCTATCAAGATTGTAACCTATCAAGTCTTGTAATGACCAAATTAAGAATATCTTACCATCTTATTTAACCAGTATATAGTGTCCTCTGAACTACCAAAAATCACCTGTGGATTACGAAACCGGAAGACCGTTAGCATTGACGTTTTTGAATAACAGCTAGCAAGCATACCTGAAGTGTGATCCATCTCTGCTTTTGAGCAAGTCAAACTTATGTAACCGCATTAAAGCAGGGATTGCTGAACCACTCACTGAGATGACACTAAACGCTCTCAAATCTAATGACAGAGAAAAAATTGACAAATTATAAGAAATCCTGGTGTTATTCATTTATTGAACGGCATACCTCTCAAACTGATCTAGGTCAGCCTATCGCTCTGATGCATCTGCATGAAATCTGGGTGCTATGTCTGAAAGTGACGTTCACCGGACAACCAGACCAGCTTCACAGTCAACTCTGCCAGTGTATAGCTCTGTAATATTACAAAGGATTGGGCCTGCTTAGTAAGATAGGGATGCCACATCCAAGTTGGTCATTGATGGCATCGTGTCACCACTTCCATAACACACCAATCACATTTCATCTGGCAAATGTTATACGATGCTGATGCAAAGCCCTAAAACCAAGCTAGTCTCATGTGAATGCCACAACTACATGACATCATTTCTCATTGAGCTGCACTGGCTCCCGAGTAAGCAGCATACTGACTTTAAGGTTATTCTTTTACTCACTTTTACTTCCCTTCATTCTCCTGGCCAATCATATTATCCAAACCGTCTTCAATTAGCTTGGGTATTATACAACATAGGCCTCAGACTCAATTGGTTCTGGTGTTCGATTAATCAGCAAAACATTTTCTAAACCGAGCCTTTCGTTCTTATTCTTCTGAAGCCACGAATTCACACCTGACTTAGTGATAACAATAATAATAATAATACATTTGTATGGCACAGAACTGGATCTCTATCTAAGCACTTTACAGATGTATTGAAATTGAAAACATTACCAAAAGACTGGTGGCAACATCGATGAGCAACATGCATAATGTAAGCAGTTATGTGCAAACGAAAGGTTATGAGCACGTGTGTGAGCTGGTATTGCTTAACAGCAAACGATTTAAACACTCGGAACATAACCGAACTCAAAAACGTTTAATCAATAACTCTCTCTGCAGACATTATTGCTAACGGAGCTTCCTATTGCCTGCACCCAGGGACGCTGCTCTCCGATTGGCCAGTGCGGTTGCTAGTGCCAGCTGCAGGGAGGCTATGCCTAGATTAGTCAGTAAAGGTCTCCAAGATTAGGACTGGCAGGCAACCTCTGGGCAAGGCCGAGTCGTACGCTGGCGTGTGCATCTCTATTACGATCTCAACATTTATTGTTGTGAGTGTGTGTTAGCGTGCGCATTGCAAAAAAAAACGACTTTAGCACTCTGAGCTCAACCAAACTCGACAACTTTTAATCAACAACTCCGTCTATAGGCGTTATTGAGGCTTCCGGTTATCTGCACCCAGGAACGCTGCGCTCCGATTGGCCAGCGCCGTTACTAGCCCCGGCACCATCAAAGCTGTGCCTCGATTGGTCAGTCAAGGTCGGGTCGGCCCCCCCCCCCCGTGCCCAGTACCGGCAGACAACCCCTGGGTGCTGCACTGTCTGAGGCTGGCGTATGCATCTCTATTACGATCCCAACAGAACTAATAATGACAATAATAATAAAAGTAATGGATTTGTTTAGCGCCCTCAAAGAACTGAATCTCTTTCTAGGCATTTCATAGATAATTATATAAATAGTAATAATAATGCACTTGATAAAGAGCCCTTAGAATCTCTTTGTAGGGGCTTTACATTTGCTGCAAAGGGAAATGCAATTGAATGGTGAGTAATATCATGCTTGATAAATAAACAGCATAAATAACATGGTTAGGGTGACATGCACAGGGTAGATGATGTAAAGAAAGCATTACCGAAAGTTTTGTTGTAACCACATTTGCATGCTGACCCTGTCCATGTCACCCCTAACCATGTTATTCATTTTGTTTGTTTTTCAAGCATGATTATACTTACCATTTAATTGCATTTCCCTTTGCAGCAAATGTAAAGCGCCTAGAAAGAGATTAAGTTCTCTGAGGGCTCTTTATCACGTACATTATTATTATTATTATTATTATAACATGCAAAAGCAGAAGCCTAGTTCAAAAAGGTACATGCACATGAAGGACGATCACAGGGAACCACAAAACTCTGTGAAAAACCGGTGCATTGTCTGCTTCTTTTTAAATGTCTTCATTTCAGGGGATGTTATGACGGTAGTGCGTTCATCAGATAACCATGGAACTACAATTAAACCGCTGAATCTTAAATTCGATGAACTGCTTTTTTGGGAGCCGATACAAGTCGGTGAGAAGTGGTCCGCTGTAGCGATAAGGGACGCTCACGAAAGCTGACCCTAGCTGCAAAGTTTTGCAGTAACTGTAAGTGCCTGATACACATGCAGATACACCAGCAGGAACTGAGTTACTTATGTCGAGATGAGATGTCGCAAAATGCTTAGACCAATTTCGATGTAGTATTCCATACTAAACAAGCCCAACATTTAGAATTTATTTAACTTTTTTGATTTCGTGAATCATATCTTGCTTGCGCATAGCTTGTAAGTTCTATCTATCCTCATTCCATTTAAGGTTGGCTAACATCCATGTGTGGATGTCATCTATACATGCAAGGAGGCAGATGGGAAAATTGAACATGGTAGAAGGCTTGTAGGGATCAATGCAAAGGTACAACTGAGTGTCATCTGAATAGTAGCGAAAGCCTTGGTTTTAGCCTAGCAATCAAATCGGTGAGAGGAAGATTCCTAACCGGAATAGGATCCTAGCCAAGCACAGAGCCCCGAGGAACGCCACTCTTCAGTCTTCCCTCGGATGATCTATTTTATTCACATCAATACTCTGGAGCCTCCTTCACAAATATGACCTCAACCTTTGATATGCAGTGCCAGTGATGCCAGGCGAGATGAAAGGCATTCAAGAAGGACTTGGTGATTGATGGTTTTTTGTACATTCGTCTATAACTCACCAAAGCCACAAAGATGATGTGGGTGATAAGAAGGATCATGTCCCAACACTTCTCAAAAAAGCTATAGTCAAGCCACAACTCAACAGCAAAATTAGACCGGTTTAACTATGCATCCTGCCCCAGCTTTGAAAAATCTAATCATTTAGCATTTAGATCTGATTCGTATCTCCTATACTTTGGAGTGGCTTCTTTATTTCGAATACTACCGGAGCCTGGAACGCACTTCGGACTTGAGTCTCGACATCCCCTGACATGACAATATTTTCAAGAAGCTAAACTGACCATGTGCATGACCCCTCTGGGGTCATGCACATGGTCAGTTTAGCTCATTTATCTCATTCTAAACTGTGAAGTAGCTCAAGGTATGACACTCACAGAAATCGAATGAGCTTTTATTTATAGAGCGCCAAGCCCCTTCCCGTGCTAATGCGACTCAGGCATGCCGCTGTTTTCGTGTGGACTTCCCTAACTCACTAGAACCGTTCTTCCACGGGACAGCACGATGAGACACTTGGTGAGCCTATTTATATTATCACAGTTTTGCGTAATAGGCTTCTAGACCGCTGTACAACTGTGCCTTGGCTCGTGAGCTCTAGAGAAAAGTCAAATTATTTAGTTAACGAAATTTAACGCTTTTATCGCATTACCAAATTTGTGAACCTCGGCCTAATGACGGCAGCTGGTTAATCTCGGCAGTCAAATAAATGGGCTGCAAGCAAACCTTCTCAAAAACACGTTTTGAAATTTGGAACTGTGGGCAGGAAATGAGCCCAATAATACCGCCCTGGTAAGAAAGCAAGCCCAAACCGAAAACTAAAAGAGAGCAGTGCAAAACGCATTGGACTGGGCTGCTAAACAGACTGAACTACGACCGCTCAGCAGAGTACAACTTGGCAGAACGAACGGATATTTTAAAACGTCTATCTAGACGCCACTTATTTGTAGCTTGACGAGGGCATCAAAGTCGTTCGACGGCTCGCACAGCCAGCATAAAGGCATAGCACCCAAACGATGCGAAGGTCGCACGCAAGGGTTGACACGTGGTTTCGGTTCTATGTCATCAAAACGTCTTCATGTTTGCCCAATTTTAGTTTCTCATTGCACATTATAAATAATTATTTTTATATTTGTAAGCGAAAATCATACCTTTTACCGTAAAATGAATTGGTATTAAGTGTGTGGCGAACAGCCGGTGCACGCGGCTGAAATCGGTCGTACGGCAACCGTCTCAATGTTAGTCCTGCAATAGGACTCTTCCGATCGGTATTTTAACATTCAGTGGTGGATATTGACTCTATTTCCTTATTATTAAAGACGTACGTCGTGAGTTTCCTGTAAGCATTCTCAGTCAGGTTTTCGGTCGGTCGGCGCGTTGGAGCTGGTACAACGACAAATCCACACTCATAGGGTCGCCCTTCAGAAATTCTTCCAAGAGTGATTAATACTAACTTCGCTGACGAAAGCTTGTCATTATCAGAGATGTATCCTATCTTGTTTTTGGTTGGGGTTGTGAGGCTCGTGCGTGAGAGCGGCGGTGCAAAGAATGCCGCCAGGCTCAGCCCTCAAACGTGCGATGTGGGCGCGAAGGCGGCTGTATAGTACGCAAGTGACGCTGGCGGGCGAGCATACATACTGGCGTTGTAGTTCCAGGTATTCGGCTCCGGAGCACGAGGCTTGAAGAGAGATAGCAGCATCCGCAAAGGGCTTAGAGGGGGCACTGATTGCTGAAAGGATTGGGTCACGTGACGACACCAGTCTGATCGTCGAACCCACGTAGCGTCAGCCGAGGCGGAAGCGCGTAACCGCGAAACCACACCCGTAAAGCGACTTTCCGTTAAGGCGACCGTCACTTAGCACAACTATCAGTTTCCCGGTAACCATGAGTTCAAAAATCAGGCCGATGCTCATTTCAGACGCACTGCCTCGACGAATGGCAGCACTATTTTTTTAACCGGGAGTAAGCATTGTAACACTTCAGCAGACGATGCAGAAGTGACTGAATTTGTAGTGAGAGTCGCTTGAGAACAACAGTGCTAGTAATGTAGTCACCTGGGTAAGCCTGAGAGGGGCTACTGGTACCACTTCAGCATTGCGGCTTGAAATCCTAGCTGGCTCTAAAAAGGCGAGCGGCCGTAACAGTTCATACTCTGACCCACATGGCCGGCCACGGCTTGGCGCCTTCATGCCTAGCTAAACTGCTGCATCAGTTTCAGCCTGTTCGCGCCCTCAGGTCCAGTTTGGACAATAAATTAGCTGTCCCATTCCTCCGCTTAAAGACTGTTGGCGACAGAAGCTTTAGCTCTGCAGGTTCTAGACTGTGGAACTCGCTTCCACAATTCTTACGCAACGACATCTACTCTCCAACTGCCGACTATGGCACATCTTTTTCAGCGATCCTGAACTGCTACTTCTATGCTACTCACTATCTCAACTGCTCTCCTGACTCTGCTATGCTTCCCACTTTCTCTTCGTTGCGTGAGACGAAGTCTGTTGGCTACCGAATGCGTACCGAAAGCCGCTTAGGCTGTGAGTGCGCTATACAAAACTCTCCTGCGTAACACCCACATGTTCTTTATGACTTTGACGAATTACTGACGGAGATACATAACATTACTTCTCCTAAGTGATGGAGATCGTGGGTCAGCGATGAGTGGCTTTTATCAACTTAATTTTAGTAATTACTACTAATGTAATGATAGCGGATCTCCGTCTGAAACTCCACAAGGCCGCATAGACTATATGGATGTTACGCAGGAGAGCTTTGTGGAGCCCACTCACAGCCTAAGCGGCTTTCATTACGCATTCGGTAGATAAAAGACTTTATCTCACGCAACAAAGAGAAACTGAGAAGCATAGCAGAGTCACGAGAGCAGTTGAGGTAGTGACACAGCGCATGGAAGTAGCAGCTCAGGAAGGACCTCTGAAAAGGATGAGCCATAGTCTTCAGCAGGACAGTAGTTGTTGCTTAAGAATTGTTTGAGCGAGTTCCACAGTCTAGGACCTGCAAAGCTAAAGCTCGTGTCGCCAACGGTCTTTAAGCAGACGAATAGAACGGCTGATTTATTGTCCATACTGGACATGAGGGCACGAAGAGGCTGAAACTGGTGCAGCAGTTCAGTTAAGTATGAAGGAGTCAAGTCGTGGTGGGCCTTGTGGGTAAGTGTAAGAACTTTGCCTTAAGTACTCCGGACCTTACCGGCGATTTAACGTTAAATGAAAGACGGCCAGCTCAATTATTGCACAAAGGGTTAGGCGGAGTAGTGATTTTACAACCGGCTATTATTGGGAAGAGTTAGAATGGCTTTGATTTGCTGTTAATAGATTAATATTGAAGACTAAATTAATAACATCTGATTTAACAGATTCATTACTCTTAGCTAGTTTACCTTCCCAAAACCTTGTAGCTGGGCTCTGGTTAGTGAGTTACAAGCACCGTATCGCTTTTCTAATCTTTTCCTACATGCCCTGGAGTCTCGGCCCATGGCTAATCTGCTCGAACTTCGAGACCCAGCAGGGGGTTCAAGATGTGTACTAGATCCTTCTCTTAGTCTGCTGCAAATAGGATGATTGCAGCACAAGCTCATCTAACATTACATATTTCGGGCTTCATAATCAGCTGTTTGTTTGTTTTCATTCTGCATTGCATCGTGTAGATGTAGAGGTTGATATTTCATGCTGAAATATATTATTTCATTTACACAGGAAATATATTAGGATTAGTCACATATCATCATGGCTCTAGCTACGACATGTTATCTCAGTCCACATCATAAAATCCGTAGAAATGACATGATAGATATAGGCAGAGCAAGCTTTAAAACTAGAAGCTTTAACACTAGACACACTCAAACTCTCTCAATCGGTATATTTCCTGTACGGTTTACATTGAATCTTGAGAATTTCTTCCGTAAATTAATCGTCACTAAAAACACACATCAGCTCTACAGCTAAGTCTGACGACATTCACCGAAGTTACTACAAAGTTTGAAAGTGCTTACATAGGGACACCATAGATGAGCTTGTTAATGCATTCAGGAAATTCCGGCGGGAAATTTGGAACTACTTTCTTCTAGATCTTCCTGCCTATGCCATGCATAGGGTGCTTAAAGTTTGGTGCATGAATCTGCAATAAGGCTTACCTCCGGTCGTGTTATGCCAGTGTAAGGTCCTCGCACCTGGCGATCACCGTGGGTGCCGGATAGGCCAGATGACACCAGTGGCCCATATTATGATTCTTTACTTCAGTCTCTCGCTAAAGAACTTCTTCGTAATTAAGTAAATCAATTGTGATCCGTTACCGACAAGCTTGCTAATAAATTCAAAGATTACATGGCTGCAAGGCTGGTCTTTAAGTCCTAGCGGTTTGAGTACGTGTCTCCTTTGCTGAAAGAGCTAGAATGGTTGCCGGTTGAGCAAAGGATACAGAGCAAAGTTCTTACGCTGACACGCAAGGCCCGCCACGGCTTGGCTCCTTCATACCTAGCTGAACTGCTGCATCAGTTTCAGCCTGTTCGTGCCCTCAGGTCCTGTGTCGACAATACATTAGCTGTCCCATTCCTCCGCTTAAAGACAGTTGGCGACACAAGCTTTAGCTCTGCAGGTCCTAAACTGTGGAGCTCGCTTCCACAATTCTTACGCAACGACATCTACTCTCCAACTGCCGACTATGGCACATCTTTTTCAGCGGTCCTGAACTGCTACTTCTATGCTACTCACTACCTCAACTGCTCTCCTAACTCTGCTATTCCCACTTTCTCTTTGTTGCGTGAGACGAAGTCTGTTGGCCACCGAATGCGTACCGAAAGCCGCTTAGGCTGTGAGTGCGCTAGACAAAACTCTCCTGCGTAACACTCGCATGGTCTTTATGACTTTGTGGAGCTACTGACGTAGATACATTACATTACATGGTTGCATGAGAATTGACCAAGAGCGGTCAGCCTGTCAAGCTCTTGATAATCATAGTAATAATAATAACACACATGATAAATTGCCCAGAGAACTCGATCTCTGTCTAGGTGCTTCGAAGTTGCTGTTATAGAAACAAGATCGGGTGGTTAGTGGTAGCATTAAAAGACAAGAATAACATTTTTAGGGATGATAAGACAGGGTCAACAGACAAGTGTGGTTAGTGGCAGCTTGCACAGTCTCAGCACCCACAGGCACACCAATAACGAATCACAGACACCCAGTAAAAACTGTAGTAAATAGGTGCTTGTTAATTTCTATTTTAGCGCAGTCACTTCAGGGGATTTTGTGACGTAAGTTGGGAAAGAGTTCTATGCTTTTGGAGCGTACGAACTAAAGGCATGGTCTCAAAAGGTTTTGGAGATTTGTAATAGGTATAGGTGAACAGTTAGACTCCGAAAAGCGGGTGGTTAGATGCTTAGCCTGGTGGAACAGTAGGTCTGATTGGTAGACTCGAGTCACAGAATGAAGCGACCTAAACTTGAGTGAGAGAACCTTAAGGCGATGCGTTGCTCTACTGGGAGCCAGTGCAGGTCGGCAAGAAGTGGTGTGATGTGGCAACTGCGACGCTCACAAGTCTAGCTGCAGAGTTTTGCACCAGTTGTAAGCGTTTGACTGCACGGGCCGGTAGACCAGCAAACGGTTAGTTACGGAAGTCAAGACGGGATGTCACAAACGCGTAAACCAACTTGGATGTGGTATTCTGGTCTAATCAAGCCCGAATTTTAGCAATGTGGTGTAACTTAACGGTGAAAATTAAATTTACATGTCTAGCTCTGCAACGCATAATTTCTAAAGCCACGTGTAAATGTTCGAACTTACGTTACTGCAAAGGCAGGGATGATGCATTATGTAGGCTAGTGACAGATGAGATTTACGACCAGACTGCTATATTAGGCTTGTGCAAGACTGCAGTTTCGATGTTCGAGCAACGGTCTGCCGGTCGGTGGGTAACGCTGAGCCTGAGCTGCTGTGAATCTGTTTGCGAGTTCGTAGGAAAACATCCGGGTGTATCAGCTGATGATTGATTAATACACAGATAGAAAGATTCATATATATATATATATGTGTGTGTGTGTGTGTGTGTGTGTGTGTGTGTGTGTGTGTGTGTGTGTGTGTGTGTTTGTGTGTGTGTGTGTGTGTGTGTAAATATATATATATATATGTATTTATTATATATAATATATATTATAAGAGGTTTTGAGTGCCACTAAGGCACACATGTGCTAAAGGGCTAGGCGAAATTTTATGTTACATGCTGTAGTTTGGTTCGCACGGCAGAGAGCCAGCTAATAAACAACGCCAACAGTATATTCTACTACTCACAGAGCAGGGGGCCACCCTAGGAGAACTCAATCTCTTTCTAAGTGTGTTACATTTGCTACAAAGGGAAATACGATTGAATGGTGACTGATATCATGCTTGGTAAGCAACTTGAATAATGTGGTTATGAGTGACGTACACAGGGTCAGCATGCAAGTGTGGTTAGTGGCAGCATGCACAGTGTCAGCACGAATAAGCACATCAAGGACGAATCACGGGGACCCATTAAGAGCTGTCCTAAATATGCGTGTTTTAAGTTGTTTTTAAATGTGGTCAAGTCAGGCGATGTTTTGACCCAAGTCGGGAGTGTGTTCCAGGCTTTAGGAGCATACGAAATGAATGCACGGTCTCCAAAGGATTTGAGGTTTGGACGAGGTATTGGTAAACTGTTGGATTCCGAAAAGCGGGTGGTACGATGCTTGGCCTGGTGGGGAAGTAAATCTGAGAGATAGGCTGGAGCCAAAGAATGAAGTATCCTAAAAGTGAGCGACAAAACCTTGAGTCGATGTGTTGCCCAACTGGTAGCCGGTGCAGGTCGGTGAGAAGTGGTGTGATGTGGCACCTGCGACGCTCACGTCAGACAAGCCTTGCTAGAGAGTTGTGCACCAGCTGTATTCGCCTGATAGCACGTGGTGGTAGGCCAGCAACCAGCGAATTACAGAAGTCAAGATGGGTGATGGCTTGGCATAGCATGCCGGATATTTGCGGCGAAGCTTAGGGCCGGGTTTGCTACCGAGCAAGTTCGATTGAAAAATGTTGCTTTCCTCAGATCTTTTCAGAGATGGCCAACGTCGTGCAGTCTATTATTTTTTCATATTTTGGAAGTTACAAGATAAATTTAATGAGATTTAAACTTTTTGTAACGATTGCGTGACTATTATATTCATGCACGTTAGCCGACCACTATCCACTTTCTGAATTATCCTGTTAAATTACAAGAATATATACTTGAGCTCCCAACTGATTCTTAGTAACTTCGTGGCTTACTGCAATTTCAGAGGTCAGCCTGTCACAGTAAGGTTTCAGTAGGGCTCATTTCCAGCTTTGAGTAGACAGCGACAACGTGGGCATACTCGGTGCGGCCATTGCTAATAATAATAATATCATAATAATAATGCAATTGATAAAGAGCCCTCAGAGAACTTAATCTCTTTCTAGGCACTTTACATTTGCGGATATGGCGTCACACCTGACCAATGGGCGGACTGCATCCTGGCCGGTCGGTTCTTGCGACGCCCCGGGGCTGTGGGCGCACGAGTGTCTGTGCTGTTGGTCGATTCGCAGCACCAGGATTAAAACGTCTTTTCGCAGGGCAGGCAGGTGCCGTGGTTGACTTTAACCAGCTGTTGGTTCCACTGGCAGTCGTCCTGCAGAAGATCTGTAGTACAAAAATATTACTTTCGATTATCTGAGTAGCTGTGCAAAACAGTGACCTGTGAACTTTGCTCAGCTTCCTCCCGGTAGAGTTCGTCCTCCGAGTTTAAACTCGGGCCATTAAATAACTTCACTGCTCATGCAAGCATTAACCGTAGCTAAGTAGGTGGTAATGGCGTGCGCTGGCTGTCCCTTTCATCTGTTGGCCCAAGTTCAACTGTCATCGTGTTGCTTAATTCACAAGAGTGTCACGAACCAGTTCTCACTCAATGGGCAGTGCCTATATTCCGACTATCGACTGGACCATCTGAGTCTGTTGGCCGCTGAATTCGTAGCTGCTACCTCATCTCCCTAGCAGAAAGCCGCTGAAGCCTTGAGTTTGCTGAAGAAAACTCTCAAAACTCACATAGTCTGCACAGACTTAGTGAGGCTATAGACCGGTATGACTTTTAGTCTATGTGGCTTTGTGGGGCTATAGTCTTGGATAACGTTACATTACTGCTGAAGACAAAATGACAATGTAAGGCGAAAGAAAAATATGACACAGAGAACACAGTCACCTGACAGTCTCGAGACGTTATAGCAGTACTTTTTCGCATAAAAAATTGAATAAATAAAATAAGCTTGTTTAATTAACTGTTTGAGAATTACCCAGAACAAGTCTATCCAAGGTTGCTGGATCGCTGGCACGGGCCTGGCTCGGTACCTTGCTATCCCAGACATCCTGCCACAGCAGCAATTCCTTTGGGGCTGCTTGGCATAAAACTTGTCATGGAATGAACGCGTTTCACTTACAGCTGCTGTAGCCACATATCCCAGCTTGCTCTGGATCTTGGCAGTCCGTGTCATGTTGCCAACCTCAGACCCCATCAGTTGCCTCAACGACTCTTACTATGACACCTACTGGTGATGCACGGTCTAAAAGTAACCCCGCGCAGTAGCTAAGACTACAGTGCAAAAACGACAGTATGTTTTCGACGAGCTGTATGCTTGCTATGAACATATGTTTGTGTTCCAAGTTATTCGATTTGACGATGCCACTGGTAATACAGACTCTGGAAACCAAGCTTTGTCTAACAATCGGTATAGTCATAGTACCATCTACTTGCATGACTCGTGACCTTTAGTTATGCCTAAGGCTAACATGAAAATTTTTTTTAGGATCACGCCATCTGTGAGTTCATTCTCAAAGCTGAAACCTCTTTGCCGACAGACGTCACGTCCTCCCTAGACTTGACATTTAAAAGAAAGCTAAAACCTCATCGGGTCCTTACTGCATTTGCCCTGACCTGAGTTACTAATATTCTTTGAGTACTTAGGCTTGCAGATAGTGAGTATTATATCACTTACCGATGAACGTGCTTCCTCTCCAGCAAAGGTAAAGTGCCTAGATACAGATTCGGTTCTTCAAGGATGCTATGCAGATATTGATGGGGCCAGCCATACAGTCGATGTCCAAAGCCTTGGAGACGTTTATAAAAATTATAATATATTTGATAAAGCGCCCTCAGCGAACTCAATCCCTTTCTAGGTGCTTTACAGTTGTTGCAAAGAGCCGTGATGGATCACTGGGTAAGGTCGTTGCTTTTCACGACCTAGGCACCGAGGTCGTGGGTTCGAATCCTGTTGTTGGCGATCCTTTATCACCACTGCAAGCGGTGGTGATCGCCGTCAAGGCTCTTCTGGCGCTATACGAAAAGAGGCTGTTGAATCAGCCGGTATTTATTTATTTTAAGAAAAACGCGATTAAATTGGTAAGTGATATCATGCTTGATAAACAACGTGGTTAGGGGTGACATGCACAGGGTCAGCATGCAAATGTGGTTAGTGGTAGCATGCACAGTTTCAGCAAGCATAAGCACATAAAGGACGAATCACTAAATGGTGTCCTAAATAGGTGTGCGTTTTTAAGTTTTTTTTAACGTGGTCAAATCGGGGATGTTGTAAAGCAAGTCGGAAGTGAGCTATAGGCTTTGGGAGCTTACGATGTGTTGCTTGACTGGTAGCCAGTGCAGAGAAGTGGTGTGATTCGGCAACTGAGACGCCCACGATAGACAAGCCTAGCTGCAGAGTTTACCACCAGCTGTAGGCGCCTGATTTCACATGCCAGTAGGCCAGTAAGCAGTGAGTTACAGAAATCAAGACGGGATGTCACAAATGGACGGACCAACTTAGGCATGGTATCCTTATCTAAACAAGCCTTTTAGCAATGTTCTGTAGCTGAAAGAAGGCAGACTGAATTGTGGAGCTGATTTGTTTACTCTGTTGACGTTTGATCCTGTCTACAATCTTCAGAGCGAATGCACTTAAAAGCATGAAGGTCCAATAGGTAAGCTGAAGCTGAGTAAGTGAGTGAAGCAGGAAACCTAGGTAAGGGATCTTGAATTAAATTCACCTGCAAAGACTGAGATTAAAAGCCAGAGCTTCGATTAAGCTCGATAGAAGCCAGCCGACAGTAGACCACGTGGGCATGCAGCCATGTGCTTTCGTAAATCAGTCACATTAAGAAACGTGTTCTACAGCTCAAAAACATCGCAGAAATGTCGGCTGATTGCACCCAGCCATTTGCAGACTGGTGAGCAAGTGTTCACTTTGGGCTTCATCGGAATCACGAGCTACAAGTTCTCATTGATCCTGAGCTTTAATTCTAAAATCGCACTGGCTAATCTGAAGAAGCGCTGCCTTGCAGAGAGCGATAGGTAAAGCAAAAATGCAGCCGCATCAGCAGCTGCTGCTGACTCTGCATCAGCAGCGGCTGCAGGAGTCACTTCCTAGAGCTGCAGCTTGGCATGCCGACCTATGCCTTCGCAAGAATAAGCCAACGGTGAGGAGCGCTTGTCGGATCAGTCACGTGAACGCACAGGCTTCTCGCCAGTGCTGACGATGCCCACTGTTGGGCGCTCCTTCAATGGGTGCGAGACTCTTCGGCCGGCTCTGGCCAGTCATGCACTCAGCACAGGAGCCTCTTCCGGTGCGGCAGTGGCAGTCCCTGTATTGAGCTGGTCGCCGACATGCGTGCGCCAGTGCCGCTTCAGCCTGCTGAGGAAGAAGAAACTCACGCCGCAATGGTCGCACACGTGCGGCCGCTCGCCCGTGTGTGTGATCTGGTGCTGCCTCAGGTTGCTAAGTTGAGCGAACCGCTTGCCGCACTGTTCGCAGGCGTACGGCTGCTCGCCCGTGTGTGTGTACCGGTGCTGCTTCAGCCTGCTGGAGATGTAGAAACTCGCGCCGCAGCGGTCGCACACGTGCGGCCGCTCGCCCGTGTGCTGCTTGCGTTGGTGCAGCTTCAGGCTGCCAAGGTGAGTGAACCGCTTGCCGCACTGTTCGCATGAGTGCGGCCGCTCGCCCGTGTGCAGGCGCTTGTGGATTGTCAGGGAGCCAGACTCGGTGAAGCGCTTGCCACACTGTTCACAGGCGTATGGCCGCTCGCCCGTGTGCGTGCGCTTGTGGTTTACAAGGTGGCTATGCTTCGTGAACCGCATGCCGCACTGGTCGCAGGCGTGCGGCCGCTCGCCAGTGTGCTGCGTGCACTGGTGCAGCTTCATGCTGCCATGGTGAGCGAAGCACTTGCCACACTGCTTGCAGGCGTATGGCCGCTCGCCCGTGTGCACCCGCCTGTGGATCCTCAGGTGGCCGACCTCTGCGAAGCGCTTGCCACAGTCGTCGCACGCGTGCGGCCGCTCGCCCGTGTGCAGGCGCTTGTGGCGCCGCAGGCTGCCGAGCTGCGTGAAACGCCCTCCGCACTCGTCGCACTCATACGGCCGCTCGCCCGTGTGCGTGCGCTGATGCAACTTCAGGTTGGAGCTGTCGTTGAACCTCAATCCGCACTGGTCGCAACCATATGGCCGATCCCCCGTGTGCACGCGTATGTGGATCCTTAAACTCCTCAGCACAGTGTAGGACTTATCGCACAGGTCACACTTGTGCTTCTTATCCCTTCCAGTGTGAGTAAAAGCATGTCTCCTCAGGTCGCTGAGCCGCGTGAAGCGCTTGCCACACTGATCGCACTCGAGCAGTTCCATTGGCGCATTCAATGATGCTGATGCCAGAGCAGACCCGTCAGGGCCGCTGTGTTTTTAAGCTCCTTATCGCAGGAGATGCTACAACGTATTCGTAAGTTTCAAGGTTTTGTGACGCGATTTGGTTATGAGCCGTATGCCAAGATCGAACATAGCTTTGGAACAAGTCCATGTAATAAGAATAATAATAACACACTTGATCCTGATTGCTGGCCTACCGGCATGTGCAATCAGGCGATTACAGCTGGTGCAAAACCGCAGCTAGGCTAGTCTGTCGTGAGCTTCGCAGTTGCCTCATCACACAACTTCTCGACGACCTGCACTGGCTCCCAGTCAGGTAACGCATCGACTTCAAGCATTTGTCGCTCAATTTTAGGTCACTTCATTCTTTGGCTCCAGCCTATCTCACAGATCTACTCCCTCATCAAGCCAAGCATCGTACCACCCCCTTTTCGGAATCTAACAGTTTACCAATACCTCGCAAAAACCTCAAATCCTTTGGGGACCGTGCATTTAGTTCGTATGCTCCCAAAGCCTGGAACTCCCTCCCGACCTGCGTCAGAACATCCCCTGACCTGACCACATTTAAAAGGAACTTAAAAACACACCTATTTAGGACAGAATTTAGAGGGTCACTGTGATTCGGCCTTTATGTGCTTATGCATGCTGACATTGCACATGCTGCCACTAACCACACTTGCATGCTGATCCTGTGCATGTCACCCCTAACCATGTCATTCATGTTGTCTATCAAACATTACTCACCATTCAATCGCGTTTCCCTTTGCACCAAATGTAAAGCCCCTAAAAGGAGATTGAGTTCTCTGAGGGCGCTTTATCAAGTGTATTATTACTATTATTAATATTATTATTATCATAGCAATAACAATAACACATTCGTATAATGCCCTCAGAGAACTGAATCTCTTTCTAAGCACTTTACAACAGCTGAATGGAAAGCCAAATGATGCCTAATGATAGGTGGTAACCTCCACAAGCAACAGACACAGTGTAAGCAGGTACATGCACACGAAGGACAAATCACAAAGACCCACTAAATGCTGTAAGAAACGAGTGTATTTTAAGCATTTTTTTTCAAAAGTCGTCAAGTAACAGGACTTTAATAATAATATAAAAATAACAATACACTTGTTTAGCACTCACAGAGAAGTGAATCTCTTTCTAGGCACTTTACAGATATTATGCCATGCATCAATAGTGAGTGCCGGGATTTGGAAGCACACGAACTAAAGGCTCTCATCTCGCCTGGGCATCACTGGTGCATACTGGTGCAATGGTTGAGGTCCAGCCGAGCTGGTTTGGCCCAGTGGTTAAAGTGCTTGCTCTGACCAAGTCGAGGGCTCGAGCCCACTGGCATATGTGAAGCACCTGAATACAAAGTAAGTCCTCTTAGGGTGCACACGTATGAGTCATATTTATATTTATTTCAGTGGGAGACTTCAGAGTATTGATTTGAATGGAAAAAGACCATCTCTGAGGAGCCACTGAAATATGGGGTAGCTCAGGGCTCCATGCTTGGTCCGGTTCCTTTTGTGGTTTATACTCTCCCCTTTGCCGATGTGGTCGCCAGGCAAAACCTGGGCTTTCACTTCGATACAAATGACACACAGTTGTACCTTTGCTTTAATCCTGCTAAGTCCTCCAGCACATCGACTCTCTCAACTCCCTGGCAGCATGTATTGATGACATCCACACATGAATGGCAGCAAACTTTCCAAACATGAATGACGATCAAACCAACTTAATGGTTATGGGCAAACCAAGTGAGATTCAGTAATTGGAAAACCAGCTGCTCGAAATCAGCTCTGCCAGTACATTTCATGCTGAATCTCGGCGAAATGTAGGTGACCGTTCTAAAGTGACCTTAATTATAATAATAATAATAATTTTAATATAGTGACCTAAGAGAACTTAATCTCTTTTTATGCACATTACAATTGCTGCAAAGGAAGCACGATCAAATGGTTATAGGTAGAATGCTCAATAAACAACAAGAATAACATGGTAAAGGGTGACATGCACAGGGTCAGCACGATCAAATGGTTAGTGGTAGAATGCTCAATAAACAAGAATAACATGGCTAAGGGTGACATGCACAGGGTAAGCATGCAAGTATGGTTAGTGGCTGGATGCAGAAAGTCAGTATGCATAAGCACATGAAGGACGAATCACAGGGACCCACTAAAGGCTGTCCTAAATAGGCAAGTTTTTAAGTTCTTTTTAAATGTGGTCAAGTCAGGGGATGTCGTGACGAAAGTTGGGAGTGAGTTCCAGGCTTTGGGAGCATACGAATAAAAGGCGCAGTCTCTAAAGGATTTGAGGTTAGCAAGAGGTACATGTCAACAGTTAAATTCAGAAAATTGGGTGGTAATCTGTTTAGCGTCCGACTGGCAGGAATTCAGCTTTCTAATGTAAAAAGAAGTCCTGGTTTTTTTTAACTTTCAGGTGTAAACTCGAAGGAAGTCTTTAAAATTGACTAGATCTGCATCAGACCCCGATTTCTTGAAACGACATTCTAGCCTGTGCTTAACCCCGTGCATCTTAAGGAGTTTTTTGTAAATTTAAAGGAATCTCCACGACTTTGAACACGGATAGAGCGAACAGGAGCATGCTTGCGAAGAGCACTCCTGAGTGTCACGTTCATCGCATCAGTGAGGGTATCGAGGCTGCCGGTCGAGTCTGAATGCAGATCAAGAAGACCTGCATCACAAACAGATTTCAAAAACTTGTCCATGTCAATGCTTTGTAAGTTACGTCGTTTGGCAAATTCGACATTGCCCTGTACGTACGAGGGAGCAGGAACAGTAAACGAGACCGAACAATGATCTGATTGGGTCAGTGGGCACACCACAAGGTCCGTGGAGAGGACATCCTGAGTGATCACGAGATCTAGAATGTGGCCACCGACGTGGGTGCTATGATTAACGTGCTGGGCCAAACCAAAATTCTCCAGACAGTCAAGAAATGAGAGGACCTGGCTGTTGCTAGGGTTGTCAACGTGAATATTTAAGTCTCCTACAATCAGTAACGGCCTGTCACATAAATATTTTAGCGAGGAACTCTGGCAGAGACTTGCAAGCAACCCCGCGCAAAAACAGTAATATGCAGTGGGCGGGAAATGAGCCCTAATAATGCCACCCTGGCAAGAAAGCAAGACCAAACAGAAGAATAAAAGAGACAATAATAGTGCTTAATACTTGGATGGCGCTGGTAAACCGACCGGACTACGACCGCTCGACAACGTAGAACGCGGGAGAGCAAACGTATTTGTCAAAAATGTTGCACTAAACGCAATTTATAAGTATCTTCATAAGGATAACAAAGTCGTGCGACGGCTCGCGAGCTCATTTCGATCCACGCCGGCGTTGGCTGCGAGTCCGGAAGCCGGGGCAGCGAACGATGCGAAGGTCCCGTGGAAGGGTGTACACGCGGTTTCGGTTCACTAAAATCAGTACGCTATTAATATCGCCCGAATCTGAGTATCTAATTAAAAATCTGTTATAAATGATCATTTTGAGCAAAAAGCTATGGTTTTCAGAGTAAAATCTAATATCATTGCGCCGAGAGCACGGTGAGTGGCCAGCACACGAGGCTGACATAGGTGGTACAGCGTTATTCTGGCCATCAATCTTGCAGTAGGAATCTTCCGATCGGTGTTTTTACATACATTTTCACACAATCAAACTTAATAACTCATTATAGTGGGGTTTTGAGGTAGTAGCGTTTTTAGGCAGGCTATCGGGTGGGTGGTCCACGTGCTCTAGTTCGCGGGTGCGTGCGCGGTGCGCTGCGAACGGCGTAGCCCACAGACAGACATGCGTAGTGTATGGGTACCGGCGGCTGCATGGTACGCAGGCGGACACGCATGCTTACCCGAAGTAGACCCCGTCGGGTGCGCTGCTTCGGCGCACGAGGCGCGAAGAGCGGCGGAGATGGTAGCACTTCCGCGGGCGGCGGCGGATAGACTGTAATTTAGTGCGTCGCAGTGATACGCTCACGTGGAGGCCTGCAGCTCAGTTCAGGGGGCGGAGCTGCGGCTGAGGCGGAACCATTTGCGGCGAAACCACGCCCACTAAACAACTGTCCGGCTGGGTACCTGTCACTTTACCAGTCGTCGTCGGTTCCACAATCTAGACTGTGCTCATTTCAGACACACTGTGTCGAATGGCAGCACTATGCGATGTAATTTTAATGTATCTCCGTCTGTGATTCCACAAATCCGCAAAGACTGTTAGCGTGTTACACAGAAGATTTTTGAGCCCACTCACAGCCTAACCAGCTTTCGGCACCCATTCGGTAGCCAACAGACTTCATCTCACACAACAACAAAAAGTGGGAAGCATAGCAGTCAGAAGAGCAGTTGAACTAGTCAGTAAGATGGAAGTAGCAGCTCAGGACAGCTGGAAAGGATGTGCCATAGTCGGCAGCTTGAGAATAGATTGCAAATAGGTTGCAAAAGAACCATGGAAGTGATGTCTTATCATTACATCTAGGACCTGCAAAGCAAAAGCTTCTGATGGCCAACAGTCTTTAAGCGGAGGAATGGCACAGCTAATTTATTGTCCATGCATTACCTGAGGGCACGAGGAGGCTGAAACTGGTGAAGCAGTTCAGACTTGATTGTGGAGCTGATGTGGTCGATAGTATCATATCACCTTAGAAAGTTATAGCTCGATTTTTAAACCTTAGAAAGTGACAACTAGATTTTTAAGCCAATTTCGAGCGTTTAGCTTTTCAGTTTTTCTTGAGTCACACTTGGTTGGGCCACGACTAATAAGCTGATTGTATCATCATTCAATTTAAGAAAGTTTGCTGCTATCCCTGTGTGCTGATGTCAGCAAAACATGCATCAAAGGAGTAGAGAGAATTCAAAGTGCTCGACGGCTAGAAGGGAACAAAGCTAAGGTGCAACTGAGTGTCATCTGCATAAAAGTGAAAGCCTCGATCGCTTGGCTATTACGTAGGCAAGAGGTAGAGTAATAATAATAATAATGCACTTGATAAAGTGCTCTCAGAGAACTCAATCTCTCTCTCTCTCTCTCTCTCTCTCTCTCTCTCTCTCTCTCTCTCTCTCTCTCTCTCTAGGCGCTTTACATTTGCTGCAAAGTATAAACTGTGAAAGGAAGCAGACTAAGCACTGAGGTTCTACGGACTTCAGTTGTTCCTCGGATGACTATTGTCCGTTCACATCAATGCTCTGGAATAGACTTATCCTACCCCACTCCGGGTTACAAGCTCTCATAGATCCCAATAACAACAGCCCATTATTCTTACTACTACAGATCAGCAAGAGGTATGAGCAGCCAATATATACACTGGCAGAAATTCACATTCTATAACTATTATATTGTATTATTATAATTTTATAATCATTAAAGTCTATGTCCTTAGTGTAATAGCAATACTAAAGAGCAACATGTGTTCACTGTGATAGGCAGTGCTGTCGTGAAGCCATTCTACAGGTCAAGGTCGAGAAAATTACGAGCTTGAATAACTCGGATGACAACAGAAAATGAACCATAGCAGACAAAAAGTCCCTCTGACAGTAGACTACGTGAGCCTGATGCAAAGCAAAGCAAAGGATGCATCCTCTGATGCAAAGCAAAGCAAAGGATGCATCCTCTGAAGCAAATGATGCATCCTCTCTCTCTGTACCAGCAGCAGCTTCAGAAGCTGCGACAGCAGAACAATCACTAACCAGAGCTGCAGCTTGGCAGCACTGCGCCTGGCCCGAGATCGGCCTACGCGAGCCTCTTCCGGTTCGGCAGCGCTGGTCGCCGACATGCGAGCGCCTGTGCCGCTTCAGCCTGCTGAGGATGTAGGAACGCACACGGCATTGGTCGCACTCTGTCGGCAGCTCGCCGCCAGTGAGTGCGTGAGCTGGTGCCGCTTCAGGACGGCAAGCTGAGTGAAGCGCTTGCCACACTGGTCGCACGCGTGCGGCTCCTCGCCCGTGTGCGTGAGCTGGTGCAGCTTCAGGCTGCGGAGCTGAGCGAAGAGCTTGCTGCACTGCCCGCAGGCGTACGGCCGCTCGCCTGTGTGCGTGCGCTTGTGGCCGGTCAGGTGGCCAAGCTTCGTGAAACGAGCACCGCACTGGTCGCAGGCGTACGGCCGCTCGCCCGTGTGCGTTCGCTGGTGCAGCCTCAGCTGTCCGAGCTCTGTGAAGCGCTTGCCACACTGCACGCAGGCATACGGGCGCTCGCCCGTGTGCAGGCGCTTGTGGCTCCGCAGGTGATCGAGCTTCGTGAAACGGGCGCTGCACTGGTCGCAGCCGTGCGGCCGCTCGCCCGTGTGAGTGTGCTGGTGCAGCCGGAGACCTCCTAGCTGAGTGAAGCACTTGCCGCAATGTTCGCACGAGTGCGGCCGCTCGCCCGTGTGCGTGAGGCGGTGCAGCTTCAGGGCGCCGTGCTTAGTGAAGCACTTGCCGCACTGGTCGCAGGCGTACGGCCGCTCGCCCGTGTGCGTGCGCTTGTGGCCGGTCAGGTGGCTGACGCTCGAGAAACGCGCACCGCACAGGTCACATGCGTGCGGCCGCTCGCCCGTGTGCGTGTATTGGTGACGCTTCAGGCCTTTGAGCTCAGCGAAGCTCTCGCCGCACTGGTCGCAGGCATGCAGCAGCTCGCCCGTGTGGAGGCGCTTGTGGCTCGTCAGGCCGCGGACTGCTGTGAAGCACTTGCCGCACTGGTCGCAGGCGTACGGCTGAGTGCCGGTGGCATGCACAGGAAGTGAAGACATTGTCAGCTCGAGGCTGCCCTAGTGCAGCTGCATGAAGCGTAACCACGCCTGCAGCTTCCGGTGGCTCTGAGGCTGCAGCCTCTATTGGCTCTGAGGCATGGTGGCTGCAACGACAAAGGGGCATGTACAGCAGCAGCCTCCGGCTCAATTAACAGAAGCGTTGAGCATGACAATGGAAGCAACAGATGAGGCACTCAATCAAGTGCACCTTTTAATAGCTATATTAATAGTAAGCCATTTCTATAGCACCTCAGATAACCTAATCTCTATCCAGAGGCAACACAACCAGCAAAGTTATATACAAGAACAAGAATCAACGACATGCTCAGTATCAAAATTAGAGATCATTCAGAAATAATAATACTAATAATATTAATGATATTTTTTTATGTATCTCCCTTAGAGTACTCATCGCTTTCTACGCACTTTACATTTGCTGCAAAGGAAGCACGATCGAATGGTTACTGGTACCATGCAAAATAATAAAAATAATGTGCTTGATAAAGCGCCCTCAGAGAACTCAATCTCTTTCTAGGCGCTTTACATTTGCTGCAAAGGGAAACGTAATTGAATGGTGAGTAATATCATGCTTGATAGACAACATGAAGAACACGGTTAGGGGTGATATGCACAAGCTCAGCATGCAAGTGTGGTTAGTGGCAGCATGCACAGTGTCAGCATGCATAAGTACATCAAGAACGAATCACAGGGACCCACTAAATGCTCTCCTAAATAGGTGTTTTAAGTTCTTTTTAAATGTGGTCAAGTCAGGGGATGTTGTGACGCAAGTCGGGAGCGATTTCTGTGCTTTGGGACCATACGAACTAAATGCACAGTCTCCAAAGGATTTGAGGTTTGTTTGAGGTATCTATAAACTGATTCTGATTCCAAAAAGTAGGTGTTGGCCTAGCTTGATCTGGTTGCCTGGTGTGGCAATAGATCTGAGAGATAGGCTGGAGCCAAAGAACGAAGTGACCTAAAAGTGAACGACAAAACCTTGAAGTAAAGTCTATAGAGGATTTGAGGTTCTTACGAGGCATAAGTAAACAAAGTTACTAAGTTAGATTCCAAAGGTGGTAGGATGCTTAGCCTGGTGGGGAAGTGGATCTTATAGGTTTGCTGGAGCCAAAGAAGGAAGGAACCTGAAATTGAGTGACAAAACCTTGAAGCTGGTGCATAGCTTGACTGAGAGCCAGTGCAGGTCGACGAGAAGCGGTGTGATGTGGCAACTGAGACGCTCACGATAGACAAGCCTAGCTGCAGAGTTTTCCACCAGCTGTAAGTGGCCGGTTTAAGAATTGCAAAGACCGGTAGACCAGCAAGCAGTGAGTAACAGAAGACGTGACTGGAGGTCACAAATGCATGGACCAATTTAGATGTGGTATACCTGTCTAAGCAAGCCCTAATTTTTGCAAGGATATGTAGCTGAAAGTAGGCAAACGTGACTGTGGAGCTGATGCGGTGTCTAATGGAAGGTCATTTTGGAACATGACACCTAGATTTCCTGCAGAATCAACAGAAATTTTGCTGGCAGGGCTGATTGTGATTGTTGGCCTTTCAATTTCTGAATCACACTTGGTTTGCCCATAACCAGGAAGTTGGGTTTTATTATCATTCAATTTAAGACAGTTTGCTACAGTCCACGTGCAGATGTAATCAATTCATGAAGCTAGGGATTTGGGAGAATTCGACGTGACGGAGAGCTGGGAGGGATCAAATCAAAGGTACAATTAAGTTTCATCTGTGTAGAAGTGAAAGCCTAGATTGTGCCTAGCAATTACATCGGCAAGAGGGAGAGTATAAACTGTGAAAAGAAGGGGACCAAGCACAGAGCCCATACGTACCCTTTACTTTAAAGGTTCCTTGGATGATCTGTGTCAATTCACATCAATAGTCTGGAGTTTCCTAGTGAGATAGGACCTGAATCATTGCAGTGCAGTGCAAGTGATGCCCAGGCCAGGTGAGAGGAGTTTAAGAAGGACGTGGTGATCGATAGTACCAAAAGCTGCCGAAAGATCTAGCAAAACAAGCAGAGACTTTACCCAAGAGACTGGATGGAAGCTGCTCAAGTCCTCTTTGTCTAGCGTTGCTTTCTTAATTAGTGGCCTCACAAAAGCATTTTTGAATGGTGCAGGGACCTGAGCTGAGGCTAAAGATATATTTATTATGTTAGTTATGCAGAACCAGCAGATCTAAGTATAGTAGAGGTAGGAGAGTAGGAATAGGGTCTAGAGGACTAGTAGTCTTCTTTGACTGGGAGATGGTCTGCTGCTAAGGACATATTTATTTTTTTTAGCTATGCATGGCAGCAGCACATCAATGCATCACAGAATAGAACAGTGGGTCTAGGGTCTAGAGGACCAGTAGTCTTCTTTGATAGGGAGACAAATTTCAGGATGGGGACGAGTTTTCAACTCAAAATAAGCCCACTGTGCCCCCTCGGCAAGTGACCTAATGTTAACATGGACATTAATCTAGCAAAGTCTACTAAGCTTGAAAAAGAATACAAAAGATCAGGACTGACTGTTCATCCACAGGCTTACAAGGACTACAGTAGATCGTACCAATCGATCAGAGCAAAGGCCAAATCTAGCTTCTATAAAAACATTGTTGAATCACAGATGCACAATGCGCAATCAAAATCCAAAAATGCTTATGTCTACGATCAAAAATGTCCTTAACTGCTCCCAGGTTAGCTCCTTACCTAGTGGTCGTAATGATGATCTAACCGACCACTTCTCTAGCTTCTTTGTCACCAAGACTGACGAGATCAGAGAGTCCATACCTAGGGTAGCAGCATCCCCTTTAGAATCATCCCTGTCCATCCAGTCCATGCGGCACCTTACTGTCTGCATTCAATGAGGCCACAAGTGATCTCATTCCGAAGTTCATATCCCAATCAAAGAAGACAACTAGTCCTATTGACCATATTCCCACTGTCCTGTTCTGACGACACATACTTCTGCAGCTGGCTTGTATAACTATCATCCTATATAGGACATTAGCATGAGGCTACGACCCAGGTACTTTCAAAAAGGCTGTAGTCAGGCCAATACTCATGAAGGAAACACTAAACCGGAGAATTTGAGCTACTTCCGCCCAGTCTCCCTTCTACCATTCCGATCAAAGACACTGAAAAGGGTAGTGCCAGATCAGCTGAACATATATATTGAAACTTCAAACTGAGCCAGTAAGTTTCAGTCTGGTTTTAATAATAATGACACTTGATAAAGCACATCGGAGAACTCAATCTCTTTCTAGGTGTTTTGCATTTGGCGCAAAGGAAACACGATCGAATGGTTAGTGGTTGCATTCTCGATAAACAACAAGAATAACACAGTTAGGGGGTGACATGCACAGGTTCATCATGCAAGTGTGGTTCGTGGCAGCATGCAACAGTGTCAGCATGCAAAAGCACAAAAAGAAGAATCACAGGGATCCACTTAATGCTGTGATAAATAGTTGCATTTTTAACTTCTTTTTAAATGTGGTCATGTCAGGGGATGTCGCGATTGAAGTCGGAAGATAGTTCTCGGCTTTGGGAGCATACAAACTAAAGGCACGGTCTCCAAAGGATTTGAGGTTTGACGAGGCATAGTTGCACACTTAGATTCTGAAAAGCAGGTGGAACTATGCTTAGCTTGGTGTGGGGAGTAGATCTTATAGGTATGCTGGAGACAAAGAATGAAGGGACCTGAAAGTGAGTGACAAAACCTTGAATGCGTTGCTTGAATGGGAACCAGTACAGGTCGGCGAGAGGTGGTGTGATGTGGCAACCGCGACGCTCACGACAGACAAGCCTAACTGCAGAGTTTTGCACCAGCTGTAACCGCCTGATTGCACAGGCCGGTAGACCAGCAAGCAGTGAGTTAAAGAAGTCAAAATAGGACGTCATAAATGCATGGACCAACTTAGATGCGGTATCCCAGTATAAACAAGCCCAAATTTTAGTAACATTATGTAGCTGAAAGTAGGCAGACTTGATTGTGGAGCTGATGCGGTCGTCTAATGAAAAGTCCCTCTGGGACATGACACCTAGATTTCGTACCGAGTTTACGTGCTAGTTTCAGAGCTACTTACTCCAGAGTCAGCTTTGCTTCCGTTGCATAAACATTATCTTAGAGAATACAGATTTAGGTAGTCTCTCTGCTTGTTTTGCTCACTCGCTCAGCAGCTTTTGATACTGTCGATCACAAAGTCTTTCTTGAGAGCTTCTTATCGCTACTGGGCATTTGAATTTCTAGAGTTTCTCCAAATTTGAGTATCTCATAGTACATTATAAATAATTATTACTAACTGTGTGAACAAAAACCGCGCTTCGTAAAGTGAACTTGAATTGTGCGAGCACAGCTAGCGGCCTGCTATACGGCTGAAATCCGCGTTATGGCGCCTGTCTGGCAGTTAGTCCTGAAATAGGACTCTTCCGACCGATGTTTTAGCATTCATTGTCACATAATCAATTTATTATATCATTATAATAAAGACGTACGAGGTGAGTTTTGAGATGTTAGCGTCCTTAGTCAGGTAACTGGGTGGTCCGCGCGTTCGAGCTCCCATAACTACGACAAATATACTTACACGTTCGCGATTGTAAGAAAATCTTCAAAGGATTCTTACAATTCACTGCACAGACGAAAACTTGATGTCACCAGAGATTTTTTATTTCGTGCTTTGGGTTGGGGCTGTAGGGCTCGTGCCCGAGAGCGGTGCCCGAGAGCGGTGCCCGAGGCGGCGCAACTCTCAAGTACGCGTCGAGGGTGCGAAGGCGGCTGCATAGTAAGCAAGCGACGCTGGCGGGCGAACGTACATACTCTTGTAGTAGCCTCGGGTGCGCCGCTCCGGAGCATAAGGCGTGAAGAGAGATATATATTGATAGCAGCGTCCACAAGGGGCGGCGGAGAGGCTGCGGTCGCGGGCCGACCGGCCGGCTGAGGGCACAACGGGCGAGCGGAGCGTCGGCTGAGGCGGAACCACGTGAGGGAAAAACTGCGCGCCCGACAGCAACTTCCTGTTGGTTACTGTCGGGTAGGACTGCTGTCAGTTTCCCAGTCACCGTCGATTCAAAAATCAAGACGGTGCTCATTTTAGACATGCGGTGCCAAAAAAAGAAAGAGAGAGAGGGGGGCCAGTATCCTCGCTCATCAGCAGATCCAGCAAAACCTGGGGAGGACTGCCTGAGAGGGCTGCCTGTCACGCCAGAACGGGGCGGCTAAAAATCCACTCGGCTCTTATGGGTAAGCTGCCGGATTCTTCACCCTCAGGGATGGAGACCGTGGTTGTCACCAATGAGAGGCACGCTTCTATTCGGTTTCAGTTCAGTTTGAGTAAATGGTACTCTGGACAGAACGGATTACTTTGTGTTAAATTTGGAGTCAGCTAGCTAAAATATTGCGAACGGATAACCGGATATTAGTTTTTTTAAGTTGGTTGTCATTGCCAAGAGTCAAGATTTCTAGGATTTACTTTTAACAGTCTAATATTGATTAGTGATTTGAAAATACGGCTTATTTAACAGATTTGTCTCCGCCTTTGGGCCTTCCCAAAAAGCTTTCAGCTGAGCTCAGAATAGGGAATTACAAGCACCTTATCGCTAATCTCTTCCTCTATGCCCCTGAGTTTCAGCCTAATAATAATAATAATAATAATTCACTTGATAAAGCGCCCTCAGAGAACTTAATCTCTCTCTAGGCGTTTTACATTTGCTAGGGTTAAGGGGCTCGAATACCGAATACTGGGATACTCGTTAATGCCGACGCGCACATTTTAACGTCAGAATTGACAAACAGTGGTTAGCCCGTCTGATTCTTAACCATAAATGTGAAAGTTTAAATTTCTAACTTTGCAGTGCATGTATGCACGTTCCACATGCTGTCTGCTGACAGTTAGCACAGTGCGAACGCGTAGGTTCGAATGTGTGTAATGCAAAGTCGTAGATGATGCACTCAGAGTCAACTTCTCTCATAAAATTAATCTTGATATGCAACTAGCCAAGCTTGTCCAGATGCTCGTGCGACATCGTTGATCTGATGCGGTTCTTAATCGGATTTAGCAAAATAAACGACAGCTTCCCTTAGCAGTCCTTCGTCGTGAGGCGGAGGAAAGTGAGATCTCCGCGTTCGAAAACGCACTACTGAGCATACTATCAATGGCGAAGCAATACATTTGAGTTTCGATCTTACTGCAGATTGTAGCACTACTTGGATTGTCGTTCTCATCTTCCTCTAGGGCTGCTGACTCGGCCACTTACAATGCTTCCGCGATCAACTTTTTTTTTGCAGAGCTTCCTTAGATTGGACAAACTCTTCGTGAATGGCCTTTACTGGATTGGTAGGCGGTATGAGGACTCACCTGCCGTATAAGAGCCTGCATACTTTTGCATTTGTCGCTCATTCTGGGGCATTATTACATGACTGTCCTCAACAGTCGTCAATGTTGATCCCTCAGCTGAGCAGAATCTGAAGTAAATTATCTGCAACCTTTTTATCTTTGTGACCTTGCTGAGGTAGAAATGTAAGGAACCACTCAACAAAGCCAGATGGCAACACGTAATGAATAATCAATCAGCTGTTGTGCGACAGTGGCTCCGGCGGCTGTTCTAGTGGTAGTCTCACGAAGACACGGCGCGCACGTTCTCGTTAAACCAGACTCTCCTTTATTACTCTCGACGGGCACATACATGAGAGCTCGATCGATCGCAGCTGACAACATGAAATAGAACATGCATTAGTGGCCTGATGCAGCTGCTGCTGCGTTTAGTCAGTGGCTTCTAACTATTGGCTACAGGCGAGGCATGCGAATGTGTCCGCTTCTCTAATTACAACAGCAGAAGCCGTAGGCGCACACTACATCCCTTCCCCCATAGAAAATAGATTTCATAATCCACCACCCTAGCTGGGGAGAGGGCAGCCCTCGTGACTGGAAAGTCATGTAGCCATTGGCTCCCCTCGCTCTCCTCTGCTGCTTGCTCATGCGTAGTTCGGGCTCAGTCAGGATATTAATTCAACATTAACCAGCTCCAACCGGCTCGGGTGGGGTGCAGGCTACGCGACAGCCACCCGCAGGCGGCGAACATCAGCTCTGCCCCTTGCGAGCAGCCAGTCATAGATTCTGTCCAGCTTCAGGAGCAGCTGGGGCACCGCTCCCACTGTCAGGTGGTTCCCCCAGGTCACCTCCGCTCGAGCCCCGATGGCCGGTCTCATGCTCTCATCGCCGGCCGATCCCGCCCTGCGAAAAACACTCCGGCTCATTGTGGCCTCCCGTTCTCGGAGTTCCACTCCGCCGAGTCGATCTCGAAGCTGTGCTGCTCTGCGCTCTGTAATGGCGAGGCGCTCTCGAAGGTGCTCTTCGCCTCCGAAACTCTCTCGCTGCTGTGCTTCGCCACAGCGAAGCTCTCGCTGCTTCGCTCGTGGACAGCCTGCACCTCGTCGAAGGCTACTAACGCCTTGCCACTGATATCTTGGGGTGCTCCTCCGGGCTCTGTGCCGAGACGCTCGTGCAGGTGCTCTTCACCACCGGGAGGCTCTCGGCACTGCTCTCGGCGGCCGCTGAGATGCTCTCCGTCGTCACTACGACGCTCTCGCTGCTGGGCTTCGCTGCCGAGGCGTCACTTGCTTAGGCCGCGTGTGCCTCGTCACAGGCTACTATCGCCTCGCCGCTGACCACTGCCTTGCCTCTGGAAGCCGTCACGTGCTGCACCTCCTTCGTCTCCGGCTGCTGCTGCGAACTTAGGTTGTTCTGGCGCTTTTCGGTTGCTGTGGCTACTATGTCGGAAGTGGTCCCATACCTGCTTCCTCCACCGGTATTGCTGCAGGATAGCTTCGGCAGCTAAATACACTCAGCTCGTCTGTCTGGTTCTTGCGGGCAGTTGACGGTGGGATCGACCGGTGATGAAGCTGGCTCATCACCTAGCTTTGTCCCGGTCTCGGCTCCGGCGAGCTGCTCCTGCTCCAGCCGAAAGCTCTCGGCCTCAAGCTCGGCCTCCTCATCCGTCAACCGTGTGAAGATCAAAATTAACTCTTTTGGCAGCTTCCGGTACTCTTGATTTACGTTCGCCGGCTGATCACTCCATACGTGTATCACGTTATCGCCCAGACACACTGGCACAATATGGTAGAGCAGCATAGCAATCTTTAACCTTGCTACAGCCTTCTAAAGCCTTAAGCCAAGGCATAAAGTCCGGTCCACCGTTAAACATTTCGCACCTCAATATAGGGCATCTCATCTAGATCATAGAAGTTCAAGTACTCTTTTCGGCTCGAGTAAATCATTCTTTGCTGCCAGTTGTATGACAGTAGCTCCGGCGGCGGCTGTTCTAGTGGGAGTCTCACGGAGACAGCGTGTGGTAAACGGCGTGGTTAACGATACTCTCTTTTATTACTCTCAACGAGCACATACACGATAGCTCGATCAGTCGAAGCTGACGACACGAAATATAACATACATTAGTGGCCTGACGCGGCGTTGAGTCAATGGCGTAAATATTGGCCATAGGCATTGGCATTAGTGTCCAAGGCGCTTCGCTAATTACAACAGCAAAAGCTGCAGTCGCACACTATACACCCGCAGCTGATCCTGGTGTATCATATCAGGGGTCGAATCAACTAAGATTGAGAGGCACTTGACAGACTGAACATCGATCTAAATCCGAACGACAACCTGAGCTAGTTGATTGCTGATGATGTTGCCAGACTTGTATGAAGCAAGTCCCTTTTCATTGTTAGCATGGCTCTGCAGGTGTTTCACAATAAATGAACCAAACTTGTATATCAGTTAAAAGATTCCCAAATATAATTCCTACTACGGGCAGAGAGGCAAAGATTCGGTCATCACCTCTAAAAGCGAGGCCACGTTGAGAAAAAATGAATCAGCTTTAAATAACCGCCAGAGAACGTCACATCGATGCTCGCATTGTTTGTCACTTCACGTCAATAGTGCCCGATAAGCATGTTTGCTGGAAGACGGAGTGTTGGCAGTTTAATCGCGGAGCCTCAATGACTAGAGCTGACCCTGAACTGACCCTGTACTCCACGATTTGTTTGCGCTCGCTATGGCTCCAGTTGCAAAAACCTTTTGTGCCGAAGGTTACAACTTCCGGTGGCATCAGCCTACATGGAAAGCGAAATAGACAAAGCTGAGATGGTATATAGCAAAGGTCAACACACGGTCGATCGGTTCGTCCGACAGTGGACGCATTGCTTTGAACAGTTCGCGTGAGCACTTCTTGGTTTTTCTATCGGCTGCATGAACAGATCTGGAGTGCAATCTGCAGGCGCCAAGTACACCCGCGTGACGTCTACAATCTTGACAGGCCATACGCCAAGGTCTGCGTTCTAGAAACTCGTTAAAGTCTGCTGCAGCATCTTCTGTCTGCTGCTGGAATGGCGGACAGTGTGCCTGCATTTTCATTTCAGTTTTAGCTGTTGTCACATTTCTGTTAGTAGTCGCAATCATTGAAGCTTTGACGTCTGCTCGTGCCTCAGCCTCCTGAGCTGTAGCCGCCATGCAGGGCTGAGTTTCCGGCCCTGTGCACGTCATAGTCAGTCGAGTTTTAGTTATAGAGGCCGCAGTCTGGTTCGCCTATTCATACCCCTTAAGCCAGTCGAACTAAGACTACCGATTTATGTAGCTCTCCCTTGAAGTCATGTCGTTTACGTTAACTGCAGTTTTGTAATCTGTCCTATAAAATATATAATCAGGTTAATATTACGGTAACCAGTAAATCTATCCACACTGACACGGTTAAATAAGACCCGCAAAACTATTTTCGGTTGAATAAGGTGACGTGTCGAGTCAGTGTCAGAACATTTACCACTTACAAGAGCTCTCGCTAAACGCAATGCGGTGGTGCGGCGAATTGGATAGCAACATTCCCCCAAGAAGAAAACATGCTGAAAGGCAAGCCCAAAACAACTCCCACTTGTCCGTCGTAGTAGCTGCTCTGTTTGCATGCACTGAAAATCTTAAGTTGGCTTCTAGCTTCTGTCGCAATCTGAAAGCGACTCTATGCCTAACAAGGCCAAATCAGAGAGTCGATCTTGACCCATTGATGCCCTCACATAAGTCAGGATTATCTTCAGCTTGCTAAACGTTCACAACTGGCAACTGATTCAGCTATGATGAGAAGATCTTGCACGGCAACTCTCAAATTAGGAAACACATCTTCTCCATAGCTGACAATCAAAGACATACTGAGTTCCAGCGGTGTTTATAGTGCCGAGTAGTGTCGTGTGTAGCAAGAAGCATTAAACGGTCACATATTTCGTTGTACAGCTCCGTTCCATCGACGTCGAAGAATACCGGCGGAGTTTGGTCTGGTCAAATGTCTTCAGATGCTTCTGAAATTCCAAAAAGAAACCAAATTTGGCATCAAGACCTGTGACTCGGGAAAACTTAGTTGCAATTTCTTGTCGGAGATAGCCTGCACTGGGGCAGCTCTCAGTTTAGTCGCGATACGAGCCCTTGCCTTGGTGGGTTTGACTAGGGCACTTAGTACAGACCCGGCTCCTGGTCCACCTAGCTCAGGTTAGAATGGAGCTTTGTGGTTTGCAGGCGGTTAGGAGATGGGTCGACTAATGTGCTCGCTAGTGGGTTCGACGAGGACACCGGGTGTAGGCCCACTAAAGTTAGAATGGAGCCTAGTGCAGACGATGCGGTCAGGCTGTACAGCGACTAATGTGCTTGAGTAGACGTAGAACTAGAGGATGGCAAGCTGGCGCAGGAGCTATCAAATAAAAATTACAGGCGGAAATAAATATGCCTGAGAACGGACGCCAAGAGTGGGGTCCGAGAAAATAGCAGCCACGCGCGAGGTCAGGAGTTCAGAGGGAGAGAGAGAGAGGGGGAGAGAGAGAGAATAAGGTAGACTGCTGACAGAGCTCGAGGCTGCAGCTTCCGTGGTCGATGAGAGACTACGCTTCGAGAGTCGAATCTACTGTAACGAACAGCTAAGTGCAACTTAAACTTCGCAGTTGCGTTCTGCCGGCTGCTCGGATAGCTGCTCGTATCTTGGGGTGCTGTAGCACTCCGCCTTCGTGGTCGGAACCATCGCTAGTGGCGCGTTGGGTAGTTTATTATACTCGGGCTTCGGAAGTCACGCAGTTAATTCCGTCGGTCCAGTTCGAACCGCAAAAAGCGCTTGCGCCGGAGCGTAACCACTACTAATCAGGCCGAAAACTGTCGCTTTCGGTGCCCAGTTGTGGCCGCTTGTAGTTTAACCGCACTGCAGCGCTGCATTATATCACCCACCGGTATAGAGCAGGGGGACGAAACGCTTTTGTGGTTACAAGTCTATTTTGTCCTACATTATTCTTAAAATCTCCTCTGCCGAGAGACCAACATCTTGAGAGAGTTTTCCAGGCATCTGTGTCCTTCGGTGGATTCTTCATTCAGCTGCAACTTCCACAACTCATATCTCCTTTTGTAACCGCGCAGACAAGCTCGTCCCCCGGTTCTCTACCGGTGGACTGTGTGATGCAGTGCTGCGATGCGGTTAAAACACAGGCGGCCACAAATGGGTGCCGAAAGCAATAGTTTATTGTGGGCCTGTTAGTAGTGGTTACGCGCCGGCGCAAGCGCTTTACGCGGGCGCGCATCGGTCCGACGGAGTTACCTGCGCGAACTCCCGAAGCTCGTCTATAATAACTACCCTACGCGTTTACGCGGTGTGTGCCGGACCGACGGAGTTAACTGCGCGAACTCCAGAAGTCCGAGTATAACTAACTACCCTATGCGCGCGTCGCTGCAGCACCCCAAGATACGAGCGGCTAACTGAGTAGCCGGCAGAACACAACTGCACAGTCTAAGTTGCACTTAGCTGTCCGTCGCCGTAGGTGTGCCTCTCGTGCTCTTGAAGCGTAGTCTCGCATCGACTGCCGAAGCTGCAGCCTTGAGCTCTGTCAGTCGTCTCGTTTATCTCTCTCTCTCTCTCCCCGCCTCTTGACCTTGAGCGTAGCTGCTATTTTTGTCGGACCCTAGCTCTCGGTGTCCGTCATCCGCCTATTCGCATTTGCCTGTAATTTATTAGATGGCTCCTCCGCCAGTTTGCCATCCTTTAGCTCTTTGTCTAGTGGAGCACAGTAGTCGGACCACATCCTGACCGCTCTTTGTCTACCCAAGCTCCATTCTAACCTAAGCGGATCTCGCTGTCAACTGACGCCTCGCTCCGCTCCCGGTTTAACTAATGTGTCCCCCCCCCTACCCAATTCTTCTTGGCTAGTCCGCCCGCTACGGTTGCTCCAGCTACCCTAGTTAGGCCCACTAAGGCAAGGGCTAATATCGCGGCTAGCCTGAGAGCTGCTCCGTTGCATTTTTAGCGTCTAGTAGCGATTCTTGGCACAGGCCTCCTCGAAGTCTTGACAACTCAATCTCAAGAAAATGGAGGTCACAATGGGCTTTTTGAAGTTCGTCTTGGGATCCTGCAGTCTTTTCCTAATGCGTTCAATCTTCCTTAGAATGCTGTGCCAAAATGGCAACAGAGCCATAAAGTTCAAGTCCAAGTTACAATGTAAGATACTGCCAGCTTCACTTCTTGCTTCAAGTATTCTATATGTGTCCTCAGACAGTTGCTCCAAAAGGCTTACAAAGCTATTCAGTCCTTCATTGATAAGCTTTCACAGCCTCTATTCTTTCGCTCCACCTTGTTGCAGAGTCACGTTTGATTGTGATGGCTAAGACTTTCTTCAGTTTTTCCCACCTCAGATTTGATATTGAAAAGAATAACAAGGTGCTCTCTATTATTCCAAAAACGTAATGCCAACGGAATATTGACTTGGTGCACGATCTCCTGCCAGACTCAAGCTGTGATTGCCAATTTACAAAAATTGCCTTCTCATTTCTGAACAGTATTCTCTTTTGGACACCTGACAAGTGGCCAGACGTGGCACCTGCGTCGTCGCAGCACAGCCAGTTAAGTAAGACTAGCTTGTTTGGTCGAAAAGTGCGTCGGTACTCAAGTCACTGCACTCTGGCTTCGCTGGCTTGATGCTCGTGGCAGCCGACCAGTGGCTGACAGGATGGGGCAAGCGGACTGGAAGGGCAGTCGGAGGGGCCAATGGCAGTTAGCTTCGCTAGCCGGATACACGGTTATTAAAGCTCCCTCGGTGTTTCCGTGTCGTCGCGTGTGTACCGCCAGAACGTTAAGCTACAGGTTGGTTCAAGTCTGTAAACATGCTAAACTAGCTCAGCCATCAGTAGTAAAGTCCATTGAAACGAGGAATTGCTTGAAATCAAGATTGGTATGCTTAACTTGAGTTAGCAATTACGCCGTAAGGCTGAAAGTTTTCAGAAACCACTAAAGCAGGTACATTTTCAGCAATAAAAAATGATTCATTTGCATGGTGCTCTCAGAAGACTTAACCTCTGTCCAGGCGCTTCGAATGTGCCCCAGGGCTTGCCCTGGTTTTTAAGCACCTTTCTGCAGGGACATATGGCAAGCCTGGCTGGCTTGCACCAATTTTACTAGTGCTAAGTCACGATCGAAACAAATTGTAGTGGCAGCTTTGGTGCATTCTTGGTGCGTTTTCAGCTTCTTTTAAATATGGTCAAGTCAGGGATGTCGTGACGTAAGTCGGGAGTGAGTTTCAGGCTTTGGGAGCATACAGCCAGCATCATGCACACGTCAGCTCCAAAGACAAGACGACCCTCATTTACCGAAGTGATACAACGAAATTCGAGCTTGCTCACACAGGTAGGGGCACCACAGCCAAGCTGGGCCATGCATTCGCGATGCATTCCGACAAGAAATTTCACACACCACTTCCAGGTCTTCCTGGCTCAGCCACAGGCTGCTTAAGAGTTGGTGTCCAGCTCAACAACCGTGGCACTGATTTGGCCCAGTGGTTAAGGTGCTCCCCCTCCCCCCCCCCACGAGACCAAGGTGAATGTATTTGAAAGAGGTCGTGGTCCACGTCGTGTTCCAAGCCCAGCCACAGCAATAACTAAATCCATGCTGCTCGATCCTGCATTTTCACCTCCGACGCTCGCTCGGAGCTCAGTGCCTCGGTTTTTCCTGGCCGCTTTGCTGATTACATGACTTACTGTCGTCAGTTACGTCGTTCGACTTGGGAAGCCTTCGTGGGCGTGGCGCCGCTGCCACGTGGTCCTGTCCCAGCCAGACTCACAGCATTCACCTATTTAGTGGGCGATCTGGTCTGCTATTACGGCGTTATTTGTTCATACAGCAATGCCAGATCTGCTATGGGCACAATTTTTTCTAGCTGATTAAACAGCCTCTTTTTGTACAGCGACAGAAGAGCCTTTACGGCTATCACCACTGCTTGCCGTGGCGATAAAGAATCGCCCACTGCAGGAATTGAACCCACGACCTCGGGACCGAGGTCGTGAAAGCAACCGCCTTACATAGTGTGCCATCACGGCTCATCAATGCTCATTGCAGGCTGTTCAACATAGCAACAAGCCTATGTTCATATTTACGTTTAATGAACACAATTTTCTCTCGCAGTAGCCTGAGGAACGTGGACTGCCTAAAGACAGAAACGGCAGCATCAGCGTCCGATTACAGCTGAACACGACGGAGGTCTGTAGACTACGATCTTACCGAGGCAAATCTCTCTGGTGCCGAGGAGTTGCTAGTGCTCCGGCTACGAGAGTATCTTCATCATAGAAAATCTCGATGTTGGATAAATGAATGGCGTGAGTCATACGATAATCGGTTCGGCCCGACCGACACAGGTAAGGCCATATAAGTCAATTCAACTGCAAGGCTGGAGGTTGAAATCAAGAGGTTAAGCGTCAGCATGCAAAAGCCAGATAGGTTGATATTTAAATTCGATAACAGTCCCACTGGCAGGTATACCATGCGTGTCGTAGAGGCTCACTAGTTAAGGTGGTTGCTCTTCCTGTCCTTGGTCCCGAGGCCATGGGTTTGAATCTGGGGTGGGCAATCCTTTGTTGCAGCTGCAAGCGATAATGATAGTGGTCTCTTCTGCTCCTACACAAAAAGGGGCTGTTAAATAAGCTAGTTATTTTATTTATTACCACTTTTGGGTATAACGCCAAGTGCTTTTGTACACTAATCATGTCAAGGAAAGTTTCCTACAGCCTACAAAAAAAATATCGCAGAAACATTGGCTGATTATAGCCCGAACCTGTTCGGACGAGTGAGTATAGGTGCACTTTGGGCTTCATCAGAATCCTGAGCGGTAAGTCCTCAGTAATCTTGAGCTTTAATTCTAAAATTGCACTAGCAGTCATAGTTAATCTGACAAAGCTGGGCTTGCAGAGAACGATAGGTAAGGCAAAACTGCAGCCATGCCAGCAGTTGCTGCGGAATCTGCATCAGCAGAGGCAGGACAGTCACTTTCTGGAGCTGTAGCTTAGCACAAGAGACTTTGCCCTCATAATAAAGAAAATGGCGAGTGGCTCTAGTCGAACCAGTCACGTGTACACAGAAGCTTCTCGCCAGTGCTGACCATGCCAGCTGTTGGACACCCCTTCAATGAGTCCAAGACCCGTCGAGCCGCGCTGGTCACTCGTGTACTCAGCACTCGAGTCTTCCGGTGCGGCAGTGGTTCCGCACGTGGTCGCGGACGTGCGTGCGCCGGTACCAGCTTCAGGTTGCTGGAATCGTAGAAACGCAAACCGAAGTGGTCACACGCAAGTGGTCGCTCACCTGTGTACATGTTCCGGTGTCGCTTCAGGCCGCCGAGCTGCACTGGTCGCACGTGTGCGGCCGCTCACCCGTGCGGAGGTGCTTGTGGTTCATCAGTCAGCTGAGCTGCACGAACCGCGCACTGCACCGGTCGCACGCATACGGCCGCTCGCCCGTGTGCGTACACTGGTGCTGCTTCAGGTTGCCGCTGTCGTTGAACCTCAGTTTGTACTGGTCGCACGCTTGGTGGCCGCTCGTCCACGTGCAGGCGCTGGTGGTTCCTCAGGCTGCTGCTCAAGGTGAAGTACGTGCCACACTAGTCACACTCGTGCCTCTTACCCTCTCCAGCGTGTGCATAGGCATGACTCCTGAGGTTGCTGAGTCGCGTGGAGCGCTTGCCGCACAGGTCGCAGGCATGTGGCTGAGTGCCGGTGGCATGCACAGGAAGTGAAGGCATTGTCAGCTCGAGGCTGCCCTAGTGCAGCTGCTTGCAGCGGTACCACGCCTGCAGCTTCCGGTGGCTCTGAGGCTGCAGCTTCTATTGGCTCTGAGGCATGGTGGCTGCAACGACAAAGGGGCGTGTACAGCAGCAGCCTCTCCGGCTCAATTAACAGAAGCTAATCATTCGACATTCGTCAGTAAGACAATCACAGTCAATGATGTCACGTCTTAATTATTTCCACGTCGGTGCCACAAGGATGTGTGTCAGAAGTAGGAGGCAATTTTCCAAATTGCATATGTAGCACCCACATAGTCATTGCGGCTTTACGAATTGACACATTGAGATACATACCTACATATGACCCCAGTTGCTGTCAGACGAAGTGGAAACTGAGCTTCTGGGCATCCAGCTAAGGTGGCACATTGGAAAGCTGCCAGAGTGAGAACGCGCAACCGGAAATCATGCAGCCCCTGCCTTAGCTATCTGATGAAAATGCATAAATAACATCTGCCCACGTTTCTTCACCAAGGGAGATACATTATTAAATTTAAGATGGTATAAATACGTCTGTACAACCTGTACAAGCAAGTCAATGCTGATTCGATATACGACACTAGCGATTAAAGTTCATAAAATTAGATTAATGTTTGTTCTATTAGAAAAGTATCAAATATAATTTTGAAATCATTTTCACTGTTCCTCGAATATAGATTTTGCTCTGCTTAAACTCGGCAGTCAGTCGGGACGGTTCACCGGTTAGGTCAGGGAACACTAAGGCTTGGAAAAGCAAAGCTGGTTATAAAAATAATAATACATTTGACATTGCGCCCTCAGGGAACTCAATCTCTGTCTAGGCCCTTTACATTTGCTGCAAGTTGTCGGTGTTTTTCACAGGTGCAAGGTAATTTCCATGTTAAACCTGTGGACCAACTGTTTTCACCGCTCAATAATGGGCAGCAAGATTTCATAACTATGAATTGTGAACAAAAAAGAAGCAACACCAAAAGAATAAAAGCATCCAACAACTTCGGCAGCCAACGAGAAAACCATGCAACAAAAAAGGGCCACCCCAGTGCCATACTGCCAAAACTTAACAGCAATATTGCATACGACAGTCTAACAAAGAAAGAGACTAAATTGCAGGTCCGGGAGCTTCGTGCTACAAAAGTAAAGCGAACGCCTCACTTATGACTAGGTCGAAAGCAGTAAGAGATTGAAAATAAGATTCGGGCACTTCAAGACCCAGGTCGTGGTATTGAGTCTATTCGTGACAGTAGGCTGGGCTCACACGCTAAGCTGGGCTTGAAATGCCAGCAAACAATAAGGCCCGAATTGTTATGCAGCAGAAAAATTTGCCGTGCTTTTCCATCAACAAAAGCTAATAAAATAATACTTGCATAATGCAATAAAACAACTGATTCACTTTTTCTAGCTGGAAAAGAAGCAGGTCAAGCGAGTGACTAGTGACAAGCACAAATTTGCTATGTACAAGTCTAAAGGAAAAACAGCAATGAAAGGAGAGGCAGTCATCTTATAATAATAATGAAAATATATTTGGCCTAGCGCTCTCAGAGAACTCAATTTCTTTCTAGACACTTCACGTTTGCTGCAAAGGAAGCACGATCGAATGGTTAGTGGTAGTATGCTCAATAAACAAGAATAACATCTTTAGGAGTGACATACACAGGGTCAGCATGCAAATATGGTTAGTGGTAGCATGCACAGTGTCAGCATGCACACACACGTACAGGTCGAATGACAAGGACCCACTAAATGCGGTGATAAATAGATGAGTTTTTAGTTTTGTTTTTAATGTGGTCAAGTCAGGAGATGTCGTGATGCAAGTCGGGAGTGAGTTCCAGGCTTTGGAAGCATATGAACTAAAGGCACAGTCTCCAAAGGATTTGAGGTTCGCATGAGGTATAGGTAAACAGTTAAATTCTGTAAAGCTAAAGGTACTATGCTTAGCCTGGTAGGGGAGTAGATCTGATAGGTGGGCTGGAGCCAAATAATAAAGGGACCTAAAAGTGAATGACGAAACCTTGGTAAAACTCCCCTGGTCTGGGTATCGAAAAAACATCAGTTATTTGGACTAACAACATACTCACGAGAAGTCGATGCCTTGCTTGAGTGGGAGTCAGTGCAGCTCAGGGAGATGTGGCAATTTCGAAGCTCACACAGACAAGCCTAGCTGCCAGATTTGAATGAGCTGTAAGCACCTCACTGCACAGGCCAGTAGAACTGCAAGCAGTGTTACAGAAGTCAAAACTGGATGTCACAAATGCATGTACCAATTTAGATGTGGTATCCCTGTCTAAACAAGCCCGAATTTTAGCAATTTTATATAGCTGAAAATAGACTGTGGAGCTGATTGGTGGAATGCTATAACACGACACAAGCTGACATGCTAGACCAGTTTGCACCTCTGACTAAGCCTGCTGTGTGCTATAGCCCAGACGGCCTGTGGTTTATAATAATAATAATAATAATAATAATGCACTTGATAAAGTGCCCTCAGTTAACTCAATCTCTTTCTAGGTGCTTTACATTTGCTGCAAAGGGAAATGCAATTGAACGGTGAGTAATATCATGCTTGATCAACAAACAACATGAATAACATGGTAAGGGGTGACATGCACAGGGTCAGCATGCAAATGTGGTTAGTGGCAGCATGCAGTGTCAGCACGCATAAGCACATAAAGGATGAATCGCAGGGACCCACTAAATGCTACCACCGACATTTAACTAGCTAGGTCTTCAAAGCTCAAACTTGAGAAAGCATACAAAAGATCTGGATTGACTACCATTGACAGGCATATGAGGATTAGTGTACATGATACCAAAACATTCTAGCAAAGGCTAAGTCTAGCTGAGCAGCAGGGGTGAAGAACTCTCGTGGTCAGCATCGATGTCAAGGGTCTTGAGGTTTCGCAATTCACACGTGATTTTAGATGAGGACGCACATTGTAGACGGTTGGGTGACTATTGAAGACTACTGACCCTACGACAATTGGGCTGTACCAACCGGCCTATACGACAATTGATATACATACCATCTGGTCTGTGACTATTGAACCTACGACAACTGGCCTTTACTAACTGGCCTATACGACAATTGATCTACATGTCAATTTATAAGAATAATACACAATTTTAATTTACACAATTGATACACACAATTAAAAATGAATTCATGACTGATTTTTTTATATATTTATGCAGCAGGATTATTAGTAAAAGTTTTTTCTCTTAGAAGTCAAAAAATGTTCATTACGTTCTAGATAAAAATCGATCTTAATGCTACCGTAGCTTCTCAGCTAACTTTGCGACAAATATAGGTCCCTTCATTCTATGGCTCCAGCCTATCTTTCAGATATACTACCCCATCAGGCCAAGCATCGTACCACCCACTTTTCGGAATCCAACAGTCTACAAATACCTCGTACAAACCTTAAATCCTTTGGAGACCGTGCATTTAGTTCGTATGCTCCAACAGCCTGGAACTCCCTCCCGTGCATTTAGTTCGTATGCTCCAACAGCCTGGAACTCCCTCCCGACCTGCGTCAGAACATCCCCCGACCTGACCACATTTAAAAGGAACCTAAAAACACACCTATTTAAGACAGCATTTAGCGGGTCCCTGTGATTCGTCCTTGATGTGCTTATGCGTGCTGACACTGTGCATGCTGCCACTGGCCACATTCGCATGCTGACCCTGTGCATGTCACCCCTAACCATATTATTCATTTTGTTTGTTCTTCAAGCATGATTTTACTTACCATTCAATTGCATTTCACTTTGCAGCAAATGTAAAGCGCCTAGAGAGAGAGATTAAGTTCTCTGAGGGCGCTTTATCAAGTGAATTATTATTATTATTATGCCACCAACTACCTCTAGGTATATAAAGGTTCCAATGAAGTCTGTTGGCTACCGAATTCGTACTGTAAGTCACTTAGGCTGTGAGTGTGCTATATAAAACTCTTGCTATACAAACTCTCCTGAAAAATAACCACACAGTCTTTGTAGCTTTGAGGGGTTACAGACGGAGATACATCATCATTATCAACAGGTCAGGGACTCACCGAGAAGTCACAAGCGATTTTTAGTACTCTAGCAAAGCATAATTCAAAACTTACACAAGCCACACAGTACCTGTATACAGCGACTGAAGCTCCGAGCGAGCCGAAGCGGCGGCTCACGACGCGGAGCACCGGAAGCCGGACTCGGTGGCGTCGCGTCAGGCTTTGAAAGACACCCCGAGGCCGGTGCGAAAGAAGTGGCGGTACGAGCCAAAGTGGTCGGTTCTGAGGCGCAGCGACTTTTTGCCCTGGTCGAGCTGGGCAGCCCACTCTTCTCCAGCAGTCAACATTGTCACACAGTCAGCCTGCATTGGCAGTGAAAACTGCCACTAAAGTTAAATATATTAACATTATTAATAATGCATTGGTATCACACAGACACACTAAGAAAAATCAATCTCTTTCAAGGTACTTTATATCAGCTGTACAGGACCATACGATAAGCAGTAAAATGAAATGCACAGTGTCAACAAGCATATTATGGTAGTGGTAACATGCACATTGCGAGAACCATAAGCACATCGAGGATGAATCATACGATGACCCGACTATCAAATATCTAAAAGGTGCTCTTGATGGTTATTTTTAAATGTCATCAAATCAGGGGGTGTCCTGAAATCAGTTGGAATGAGTTCTAGGCTTTGAGAGCATACAAACAAAAGCACGTTCTCCAAGGATTTGAGACTGGTTTGAGCCATAGCTAAACCATTCGAATTAGAACAGCTGGCGTTGCTATACCTAGCTTGGCTGGAGGTAGCGGTGATAGTTATGCTGGAGCCAGAAAAATAAGGTAACACATTATGATCTGATGCCGAAAGATTGTATGCAGATCACCAATATCTGATGCACAAAGGCACAGCAGGAGGCAAGATTAGGTAATCTATAAATGGAGCACGGTTTACATGGCCTTGTTTCCATGACAGCAAATCACTTCAGGCATTACTGCCACTACAGGCAAGGGCAAGCCTTAGTGGGTGAGCACTCATCTTGCATAGGTCAGGCAACAGTATCGGTCGAGTCTCCAAGAGCATGTGACTATGTACTATATGTGAGCATGCAGGTCCGGCAACAAACTATTTCAAGAACGTCTCGAACTTCGTGCCATTCAGCACGATTTTGGCCAAAAAAAATTCTGACAGGCTATACTAGAACTAATACAAAAATTGAATATGGTCTGTCGTGAAAGGCCAAGCTATCCCATAACGTGTGTAACATGCACTAGCTGCTCCACGTCTGACATCCTATCAAAGGCGAGATCATTTATTGCAGCTCGGCTGGTTCACTGCACTGCAGCTTGCTTCGAATCCACGATGGTGGTGAATCCACGACCAGGGCGGTGGTGAAGAGAGCAAGCACCTGGGCTACTCCTGGGCTAATACGGTTTAGCAGTCTATTCCCTGTGATTCGTCCTTCACGTGCTTATGCGTGCTGTCACTGTGCATGCTGCCACTAACCACGTTTGCATGCTGACCCTGTGCATGTCACCCCTAACCGTGTTATTCACGTTGTTTGTTTATCAAGCACGATATTACTCACCATTCAATTGCATTTCCCTTTGCAGCAAATGTAAAGCGCCTAGAAAGAGATTGAGCTCTCTAAGGGCGCTTTATCAAGTGCATCATTATTATTATGAAACATTGTTGAATCACAGATACACAATCCAAAAATGCTGATGTCGACAATAAACCATCTCCTCAACCGTTCCCAGGTTAGCTCCTTACCAGATGATCCTTGTGATGATCTAGCCGATCGCTTCTCTCGATTCTTTGTGCAGAAGATAGACATAATCAGGGAATCCATCCCTGCGATGACAACCTTCCCACTAGAATGCTGTTCCTCGGTTCCTGGCTGCGCCTCAATGTCTGCATTTAAACAGGTCACCAGTGACGTAGTCCTAAAGCTCGTATCTCAATCAAAGAAGACAACAAGTCCACTGGACCCTATTCCCACTGTCCTGCTCCTACGTTGCATTGATCTGCTGCTGCCATGCATAACCAGCATCATTAATATGTCATTAGCCTCAGGTCAGGTCCCAGCACCTTTCAAAAAAGCTGTAGTCAGGCCACTTCTCAAGAAAGCTACACTAGACCAAGAGAACTTAAGCAACTACGGCCCAGTTTCCCTTCTACCATTCCTATCAAAGACACTGGAACGGGTCGTGGCAGACCAGCTGAACTCGTATATCGAAACCTCACACCTTGCTAGTAAGTTCCAGTCTGGCTTTAGAGCTAATCACTCCACAGAGTCAGCATTGCTTCGGGTATACAACGACCTACTTAGGAATGCAGACATGTCTCTTCTTGTTTTGCTCGATCTTTCGGCAGCTTTTGATACCATCGATCACAAAGTACTTCTAGAGCGCCTCTCATCTCGCCTGGGCATCACTGGCACTGCTCTGCAGTGGTTCAGGTCCTATCTCAGTGGGAGACTCCAGAGTGTTGACGTGAATGGACAAAGATCATCTGAAGTACCTCTAAAATATGGAGTACCTCAGGGCTCTGTGCTAGGTCCGGTCCTTTTCACCGTTTATACTCTCCCTCTCGCTGATGTGATTGCCAAGCACAATCTAGGCTTTCACTTCTATGCGGATGACACTCAGTTGTACCTTTGCTTTGATCCCTCCCAGCCTTCGAGCACCTCAAATTCTCTCAACTCACTTGCTGCATGCATTGATGACATCCGATCATGGATGGCAGCAAATTTTCTAAAACTAAACGATGATAAAACTAACTTACTAGTTATGGGCAAACCTAGTGTTATTCAGAAATTGGAAAGGCTGACTTTCAAAATTGGCTCTGCCAGCATATCTCCAGTTGCATCAGCTCGAAATCTAGGTGTCATATTCCAAAGCAACCTCTCGTTAGACGACCACATCAGCTCCACAGTCAAATCAGCCTATTTTCAGCTTCATAACATTGCTAAAATTAGGGCTTGTTTAGATAAGGATACCACGTCCAAGTTGGTCCATGCATTCGTGACATCTCGTCTCGACTTCTGCAACTCACTGCTTACTGGCCTACCAGCATGTGCGATCAGGCGATTGCAGCTGGTGCAAAACTCTGCAGCTAGGCTTGTCTGTCGTGAGCGTCGCAGTTGCCACATTACTCCACTTCTCGCCGACCTGCACTGGTTACCAGTCAAGCAACGGATTGACTTCAAGGTTTTGTCGCTCACTTTTAGGTCTCTTCATTCTATGGCTCCAGCCTATCTTTCAGAGATACTACCCCATCAGGCAAAGCATCGTACCACTCGCTTTTCGGAATCCAACAGTCTAGAAATACCTCGTACAAACCTTAAATCCTTTGGAGACCGTGCATTTAGCTCGTATGCTCCCACAGCCTGGAACTCCCTCCCGACCTGCATCAGAACATCCCCTGACCTGACCACATTTAAAAGAAACTTAAAAACATACCTATTTAGGACAGCATTTAGTGGGTCCTTGTGATTCGTCCTCGATGTGCTTATGCGTGCTGACACTGTTCATGCTGCCACTAACCACATTTGCATGCTGACCCAGTGCATGTAACCCCTAACCATGTTATTCATTTTGTTTGTTTTTCAAGCATGATTTTACTTACTATTCTATTGCGTATCACTTTGCAGCAAATGTAAAGCACCTAGAAAGAGATTAAGTTCTCTGAGGGCGCTTTATCAAGTGCAATATTATTATTATTATTATTATTAAGCTGAAATATTCTATTGATCTGGCCTCCAGTTCGTATGCACCGCACCAATAGTCGAACTGCTTCCGGCCTCTATCCTCACCTGCATTTGATTGCATCATTAACTGTCTCAGCACCTGTTTGGCTCAGCTTGTGCTGCTACCGAAAGAGCTTTTTGATTTTGTTAATGTATTCTTAGTGAGATTAGTGAACATTGTTGCCAAGAGTCCTCACAGTTCGGCAGCAGCTACAGTGGCTGCTACTATATTATGATTATAAGAGAATTATCTTTCATGCCAAGAGTACTTGAATCGCATGGAAAATGTAGAAACATGAATATACACCAAACATATAGCCCTTGTAATCATGCACTTTCTTTCATGTGACGTCACATGATCACGATATAATATAGTAATATACTTCATTTGTATAGCGCCCTGAGAGAACTTAATCTCTATTCAGGCGCTTCACATATGCCACAGGGCTCGAGCCCATGATCTTGGCCAGACCTTGGTCGAGGCAAGCACCTTAACCACTGGGTCATTCTTTATTACCTTCCTTAACCACCCAGGATTACATTCCACAAACCTCTGTGCTGTCTCCTCCATGTTTTGGGTAACAATATATCATTCAAAGCTCAAATAGGCTAAACGGGGATCGTTGCACTGGCATCAAGATAAAGATTCATAGTACTTTGATGGGCAAGAAAATATTTTGGCAATTAATCCGTGCATAATAATAATAATAATGCACTTGATCAAACATCCTCAGAGAGCTCAATCTCTTTCTAGGAGCTTTACATTTGCTGCAAAGGGAAACGCGATTGAATGGTGAGTAATATCTTGCTTGATAAACAACATGAATAACATGGTTAGGTGTGACATGCACAGGGTCAGCATGCAAGTGTGGTTAGTGGCAGCATGCTCAGTGTCAGCACGCATAAGCACATCAAGGACGAATCACAGGGACCCACTAAATGCTGTCCTAAATAGGTGTGAATGATGCTTTTGCTCTGACCCGACAAGCCGCACGATCTGAACCCCACAGCACTTCAATAAAGTGATATTGACAGTTAGCTAGAGAATGGTGTTTGGCCTACACCAGTTGCCGACCATGTCAGTTTAATTCAGGCTCTGTGTAATAAGCTTAACCCGAGGAGAGGCCACTATTCCTGCCCAGATAAGAAAGATCATAAAGAATCATGTTAGGGTATCATATTTAATGCTACATACAACACCAGACTTGCTTCTTTTTGGGTTGTCACTTAGTATATTCACAAGCTGCATACAACTGAAGTGCACATGACATCGCACACAATCTCTTACCAAAACTAAGTAGCAGCTACTTCAGCTGCAGCTATACTGCATTCTTTTGAGACATCTGACTTATGCACGATGCCCTTAGCGAATTTGCATTGCACTACTTAGGTTTTGCATGCATTGCATTCACGAGTAGAAAAGGATCTAGAAAGCAACTTAATACTCACATGGCCCTACCAAAACGACACATTAATATTTATATCACACACTAACTTAAAAAATTATAAGGTGTGTTCAAAAGCAAGTATTGTGGTCGTTCTGTTTGCTACACTCACATCAAGGTATACACAGGATCTTTTTATATGTCTACTTTCTTTTCACTATGACCAAAAGACAATTGCACGTTTATGATCAAACAGCACACCACGTTCTCAAAGTCATGCCGTATGCACAGATTCAGGACTTACATCAACTGACCACCACCGCTTTATTACGGTGCATTGTTGTGCATGTTGCTGTGATGCTCCATCGGAATATATTGCTTAGCACAGGAACTAGTACCTGTTGCCTACATCGATGACAGGTGGATTTCAAGTATTTTATGAATGAACTATACCAAAAGGAAAACAAATGAACACAAAGTAAATCTCGACATGTATGGCTGTCACAACTGCTTGACAGTATATATAATCATAATGCAACCATTCGCACACATAGTATGTCAACATGAATACACACATAGACACATAAATATATAAATATATTCACATCACACACACAAACCGCACTCATATATATCTAAGCACAAAGGCACGAAAACGTATCCACATGGTCATGCAAAATACATGAATTAGCAGTTAAGATTTTTTATGCAAAAGCTATTGTGTTTATGCATGCTGACACTGTGCATGCTGCCACTAACCATATTCGCATGCTGACCCTGCGCATGTCACCCCTAAACATGTTATGCTTGTCGTCATTGAGCAGGCTACCTCTACTATTCGATCTTGCTTTTAATTGCAGCAAATGTAAAATGCCTAGAAAGACATTGAGTTCTCTGAGGGTGCTATATCAAATGTAATATTGTTATTATTCCTGTAAAGGTATGCTATTTTTGGTTGGATCCCGTGACCTAGGTTTACATTGATTTTTAATCAAATCAAGCACGACGATCAACACTGGCCTGACGAAGAACGAGCCGCACATCGAAAGCTGAATTGCCAACAATAGAAACATTAGCTCGTTTTGCATATGACTATATGTAGTGTGATATAAACCAACGTCTTGAGCACATTGAAAAAGATTTCGGGTTTACAGAATGTTTTGCTGATTGTTTGCCTTCAACTGTTAGGTAAAGCATGAGATCACCAAAGACCATTTACTAAAACAGACCAAAAACTTCAGTGTAACGTCACTCAGTAAAAATGAGCTCGGCGAGTCCCAGCTAAAGAGGTGCCCCACGGCTTCAGCTCATGCATTCTTCGGAGACCTGCCTAAGGTTGCAACACGTGTTCACGAACACCCAAAAGAATAACACAGTGGCTTGCTCTAGAGGCCAACTTGGGATACACTGTGTTAGTGGTTAGAGTGCATGCACAACAATTCACGGACGACAGTGCTCACACTGCTAAGTCTGCTCACAGCTGCACTCAAGCAGACATAAATATTAGTATAACAATAAACTTACTAAAGTGTGCACGTACTTATGAATGCACGGCTGGTGTATGCTAATGATTGTGCATGTGCATCATGTTTCTGCGAATGTGTACAAAGCATTCACCTGCATTAGCATATATCACAAGCCTATGCAAATAAAATAAAAAATGCCAACGTCTTCGGTGACAGTTACATGAGTTATAGTCTGAAATTCGTTTGCAATTTGCTGATATCGAGGATCAAAGCGAATCTCGAACGGAAAAAAAACTGAATGGTGATGAGAGCTAGTTATGTGAACTGCGAACGCTCATAGCCCATCACCAATATCGGCATTCCAACATTAAAAAAGATAGTGGGCGTCAAAATTATGTAATCAACGAAATTAAAATTTTTAACACATTCCTAATTGTATGTACATCTACCTACTGGCGGCAATTAGTAAATCTCGGCTGTCAGATAAATGGGCTGCGAGCAAACCCTCGCAAAAACAGGATATGAAGTTAAGAACTGCAGGCAGGAAAATGAGCCTAATAATGCCACGCCAGCAAGAAAGCTAGCCCAAACGAAAGAATAAAAGAGCAGTGTAGAACGCACTTGGTTGGCGCTGGTAAACCGACTGGACTACAACTGCTCGGGTAAGTAGAACGCGGCAGAACAAACGTCTCTTTCAAAACGTTGCTCTAAGCGACGCAATTATTAAGCATCTGCACGAAGATGATGAAGTCATGCGACAGCTCACGAGTTCATTTCGACCCATACTGCCGCAGGCTGCCAGCCAGGAAGGCGGAGCGCCGAAAAGTGTGGAAGGTCGCACGGAAGGGTTTACACGCGGTTTCGATTCCAAGAAATTAGCACATTAATTTTCGCCCATATTTGATTTTTTCATAGCACATCATATATATGTATTTATTTATGAGCAAAAACCACCCCAATTTCTGCGTAAGATCAACTTGTATTGCCGGGCACGCGAAGCGGCCAGCGCACGTGGCTGAAATCCGCGCAGTACGGCGCCTTCTGGCTGTTAATCTTGCAATAAGACTCTTCCAATCGTTGTTTTGACGTAATTTGCCACATAATCAAACTAACAATCTCATTTACATATTTTATAAATATGCACGGCGTGTATTTTGAGATTATTAGCGTTCTTAGTCAGCGTACTGAGTGGTCCGCATGTTCCAGCTCACGTAACTACCACAAATATAAGCTTTCATGGTGGCGTTTTTAAGAAACTCTTTCCAAGAACTACTAAAATTCACTGCGCAGGTGAATGCTTGTCAGTACCGGAGATGGCTCTTGTGCTAGATGAAGGGAATGATGAACGGCGAAGCCTCCACACACACACCACCCCCCCCCCGGTTTACGCCTCGTGGGTGCTGTATTGTACGCAGGCGACGCAGGCGTGCGATCGTACATACTGGTGTAGTAGCCTGAGTATACTGCTCCGGAGCACGAGGTGTGAAGAGAGATGGAGAACTGACATCGGTCCCACTTAGCGGTGGACAGGCATGGGCAGCAAGTAAACACGGCCTGAACGGATACGGTACGGGCCGGCATGGAGCACGCCCATCGGGCGGGTTGAGGTCGAACCACGTGACGGCAACACCTCGCCCACAAAACTGACTGCCACTCAAGGTAACAGTTCGGTGGGGCGCCGGTCAGTTCCAGCTATGTAATGTAATGTAATGTAATGAAATGTAATGCGCCATCCCGCTATGAACACTGTTCATAGCTGGCCATGAAAACTGTGTTGATAGCCAGACTAGACCACTTTCTATGCACACTGTGCTCATATAAAAAAAAGTGGGTCGTTCCTGTAAGTATGCATTAAAAACGCATTTTTCTCTGTGATAATTATTACAAAGTAGGTTTCTGAAGCAGATAATCGTCTCTAGAAGATGACGTAGATTGGTTTCTTAATCAAGGAAATGGCAGAATACAGTTGTAAAATATCGTTAAGACGATCGCCGTCTTACTCGATGAGAAAGAGAGCGAGCGAGATAGGCAGCGAGTGTGGAAAAGGAACGCAGTAAGGGTCAGAGTGCTGCTTCGCTTGGTGTCGTCACCGTAGGCCGATTCCTTCCGTCTCCTAACCCAGTCTGATGTGAAGCAATTGTTTCAAGTGCCGCAACCGAGCCCCTAATAGCATCCGCTGATTATTTTCCGCTGAGGGTTTCTGGGTCCTGCGTGAATATGTAACCCCGTCTCGATGTCATAGAGCCAGGAAAACTCATTTACATTACTGCAGAGACCGGTACATTGCATCCGCGATGTCATCGAGCTTCGAATATCCGTTTTTTCACAGGCCAGCCAGCCTAGTAAGAAGATGTTATGCTGCGCAACCGCGGCGGTAGGCAAGTGCGCATTCGTGCCCTAGAATCTTTTGATTTGGGCGTAATTATCAATTTGATTTTCGTAAATTTTGCGATTATTGGGGATTGAGCCAGCAGTCATGTATTTTAAAAATGAGAATGCGATTACGGTGTACTATTTCGTGCTAATTTTTTGCGGTTCCGGACCAGTAATCCCCGGCAGTGCCATATCGGTTTAATTTTTGAGAGCCCTATTTTATAGAGGAAGCTGTCGCGAAATTTGAACCACTTGCAGAAGAGTTCTGTTTAAAAGCAAAAGCACGAAATCAGATGCACTGAAAGCTAGACAGGGAGAAAATAAAAGCTCGTAAGCAAAAAGATTCGTCCTATGAAACTCTGTGGCGTGTTTTTCACCTGAGTGCATGCATGTAAAACACTCCGTTCGATGCGTGGTGCTGGAATGAATGTTGTAGCTGAAGAAGAGGCTACAAAAATTTTTACTGAAGTCGCTGATAAGTACCATAAAAAATACGAAGCACTTTTTGGGAAGGCTAGCTCGCGACCGCCGTCATCAAGAAAAAGACAGGTATGAGTGCAAAGGCATATGTTGCAGATCGTTTGCATTGGTTTCAATAACGTTACTCTTGTGTAGGTCAAAGCTAACATGATGTTGGCATGCCCACGCTGAACCTAGAAAGCAATGTGGTTTTCTGCAGGTACTATGCAGCTGTTTCGTTAGTATTATCTTTTGGCTAGCAAGTACTGTTATAAAGATGCAGCTTTCACGTGACCACATATAATGTCATGTTGAGGAAAGTATCACTTAAATAATTCTATCTTTGTCAGGTTTCATCGATCATCAAGTTGATTTACATAAAACCTTAGGTGCTGGTACAACGTGTGAAGGTATATTAAGATTTGGTGCCGAGCTTTGGATGTGTATGTGTGTGTCTGCCAACATGAACCAGCTTTTAATAAAATTGCTTGTGATCTTCAACCCGAAGTTGCAAGGCAGAAGGTTTCGTGAGGAAAATGTCGGGTTTGTATTTCTAGGCTGTCTTTTAGCCTGAAGGTCACTTGGAATCGATGGAAATGCCAATGTTGATGCAGATGTCCAAGGTATTGAGGGGGAAGCCCTGGGGCTGCCGGTCCTGCCAAGAGTGAGGCAGATAAGAATCCTCAAGGATTTTAAGGAGGGCGAGCTGACGGGACCCTCGCCCTCAGTGATTGGCCTCGTGTGGCCAATGACAGGCAAGCACCTACTCAAGTTAAGTTCAGTTTGAGTAAACAGTGTGCTCTGAACAGAACAGAGTTTTTAACATTATATGTAGAGACAGTCGGTTACTACGAACAGATAACTACCGGTGTAATAATAATAATAATAATACTTTTGATATAGCACCCCCAGAGAACTCAATCTCTTTCTAGGCACTTTACATTTGCTGCAAAGGAAGTACGATCAAAGTACTGATTTTAAAGTAGGCTCTCATTTCCACGAGTCAGGATTGCTAGAAATTACTGCAAAGGGTCTAATATTGCTGTATGCATTGGAATTACAGCTGATTTAGCACGTTCATTTGTATTGGCCATTGTGCCTTTCAAAAAACGTACAGCTGAGCCCTGGGATTAACTGCAATGCTCTTCACCAAGGCCAGGCTAGCTGCCTTAGCAAACTGGCCACACTGAGCCTGTGGCTGCCTGTCATTCTAGTCATTAGGACAAAACATAGCTAGTTACTTATTGCAATTAGGCCGATGATGGTGGCTGATAGCGTCTCCTGGGATACGACAGAACTAACAGAATGTGTTCAGATGTCCCTCTTGCTTTCTTTCACTGCCCAATATGCAGATCGTGCCAATTAGTTGCCAGCTGAAGGTTCCGCTCGATGTAGGTGTCGCCCATAGTTCTTCTTGAATTGCTTATCGTTAACTAATACTTGCTGTCCTTCACTAATCATGCCAGCGATAATCTTGAGTAGTGCGACCACATGCAAGGGCCAACTTCTTCAGCAACATTTCTGTCTGCTTGATATAAATATGTATTTCAAAAACTGATGTGACCCGGCGTATTCTGGGTGCAGGCCGGCTCTCAGCTAAAACACGCTGACTGACCTCAGATTCATCTTTTTTGTTTACTCTGTCACTGGTAAGTCAAATCGTGATAGCAGCTGAAATTTCTTTTTTTGTGTCACCATCAGATTTTCCCACCAAAGCAGTGCCCTCAATTGTCTCCACCAGGTGCAAACTAAGACAGCTCGGCAATTCAGTGGTGAAAAAATATATATATATACATATATATTTATTTATTTGTATATATATATTTATTTATTTATAGTCATCGGCATAGCTACCGCATCATGTCACTTCTGTCTGAGTATCAGTGACACCGTGTCAAGTATCAAATCTACTTCTCGAGTTCCCATCTTTTACTGGCTTACAGGCTGCTTAACTTTCTTGCAACAGGTTACCTATCGGACCACTTTGATCCTTCAGTGTGCTTTTGCACCACTTTCTACTCGGCTGTCAGTGGTCTTGCAGTTCCTAGCTTCTAAATTGATCTCTTTGGTCCTTTGTTAGTGTGCACTGAATGTCTGGAATTGGCTTCTAGCTTCTTTCACCACCTGCAACCATCTACACAGAGACTCTCGGGACGAAGCTGGAGATTCATCTGTCCCACCCAGGTTTGTCCCGTTTGCTTTGCATGCTTATTTTTATATGACTTCGTGTATGCTCCTTGGCAGAGGTCCACTAAACGGTTGTCGTGAATGTTCTGTGTTTACTTCAGCATTGTAGCGCAGCGCCAGCCTGGCTCAGTTGTTTGGAGCACAAGAACTGCTCGACCGGAAAAGCACCTTTGTCCTGGAGCAGAGAGGAACGTAGGCCTACAGTCCATATGTACAGTAATTTTAATTTTAATTTTAATACAACTGTATATAATTGACTCAGACAACCATGCCCTCCCCAAGAACTGCATATTTTCACTAACTCGATCAACTTGTATTGAACATATTTGAAAAACCACGAAAGGGCAAAGCCTCGAAAGTCGAAGTGCAAAGGGACGACTGTATTTGGACTCGAAGAGGCCCAGGCGTCCCAACTGAGCTCTGGGTCTGCTAGCTTCTTTTTGGAAGCAGCCCGGAACATCAAACGCTAGCCAAGCAGCCCTTTTCCAAGAAGCAACGTCAAAAGTGAGCTTAAGCCAAATCAAAGGGCTAGCTTAGCCACATCAAAGGCTGGTTAATCAGCATCAAAGGTGGGCTAAGCAACATCAAAGGTGGGCTAGCATGCAGCAGCCGGGTGCCGGCCTGAAATCAAACCTCATCACGTGATCTCGGGATCACACGTCAAACGGATGGCAACAACAACATGACAGCAAGGCAAGCTAATTAGCGTCCAAGTTGCTTTTCTCAATAAAGCACAAAGTCGGCAAAGCGAGCTGTTGCACAGGCTACCTATGAGGAGTATATGGCCGCAGGCTGATCCACATCTTCAGTTTGTTCAGTCTCGACGGCTGCAGGCATTCCTGCAGCCGTCGGCATCCGGACCGTGGCCGCTGTCGTCTCACGGGGCTCCTGCGCTCGGACATCTCAAGCATGTCTGCTGTTGGCACCTCAAGCGTCTCCACCATTAGCACTTCGAGGACACCGTCTGTCACCGTCCAGTCGCTGCCACTCCAGAGCCTTCACCTCCCCTCGAGCCCGCTCTGTGACAGGTGTTGCTGCCGCCACCCACCCACCCACACACACACAACACACACACACACACACACACACACACACACACACACACACACACACACACACACACACACACACCCCACACCCCCACACCCCACCCCCCATACACATACACACACACACACACACACACAAACACACACACAAACACACACACACACACAGACATCGAAGGGAAGCAGCATTAGTAGCTTCTCACACAGTGCCACAGCCAATTGAGCAGGGTAGGCACTCTTGCAAGAACCAGCCAGCCACAATCACTTTGAGCGCCGCCACCGTCGCCATACAAACAGTCGCCATACAAACAGAGCACACATTTGCTTGACCTCTTGCCCGTGGGCATGCACGCAAATCGGTGTCCGTCACAGTTTGCTCTTGGCTGTCGGCACGCGCTCCTTCTTGGCCGTGAGGTTGTGTGTGAGCTTGTGCATCTTGGCATGTGCACTGGCAACCCGACAGAAGTGAACAGGGCAAAAGCGCACCGACAAAAGCATGCAGAAAATAATTTCAAAGAATGCTGCTTTGAATAAATATTCACGATTCAAGTAGTTCATACAAAAATTCCTACACAGTATAACTCTCATTCTACATTATAATTTATGGCTGCTTTAAATACATTTTGAAATGGCCTAGTCTTATAGAAAGAGTCAATATAGCCTAATAATGTTAGTTTATTTTAAATTAAATTCTCAGGTTGTGTGCGATTCCTTGGAGATAATCTCCAGCTAGACTGTTCCAAGGTAAGTTGCTCAACTTCGAGCACGGTTCGAGCAAGTTCGGGTCCCACGAACAATATTATCATCATTATTCTTAAAAAAGTATTGTTAGCATTGCGTGCTTTTGTCCTGCTCGAATTTTTCGTGTTCCAGCTGGGCTCTCAGTTCTGAGCAGGGCTTGTTCTGCCCATTATTAGAATGTCCTAGCCCGCGATTTCATGGTGTGGCTCAAAGTGACCGATAGCTGCTGCAGCCATGATGACATGTAAACTAATCATAATATATTTTCTTCCTAAATGTAATAATATATTTCAGTAAGAACTCTCAACCAGTACATCTTCAGGTGCAATTCAGAACTAGAGAGTAAAACAATGTTAGCTCCTTTGGCAGCCTCACTTACGAATGCCTTCACATATACCATCTTTGGTAGATTGCTACAACACGACACTAGCTGACATACTCGCTGAGTTTGCACCTCTGACTAGGCGCACTGTACTCTGACTAGGCGCTATCGCCAAGACTACCTAAGGTTTATCACAAACATTAAACTAGCTAGGTCTACAAAATGCAAGCTTGAAAAAGCGTACAAAAAATTAGGATTGACGGTCCATCGACAGGCATAGGAGGACTACTGTAGGTCGTACCAATCGATCCTAGCAAAAGCCATGTCTAGCTTCTATAAAAACATGGTTGAATAACAGATGCACGATCAAAAATTGCTGATGTCTACGGAGCCGTAATAGCGCACTAGGTAAGGCGGTTGCTTTTCATGACCTCGGTTCCGAGGTCTAGCGTTTGAATTATGTGGTGGGCAATCCTTTATTACCACTGCAAGCGGTAGTGATAGCTGCAAAGGTTCTTCTGTAGCTATGCAAAAGAGGCCGTTAAATCGCTGGTATTTATTTATAACTCTCTTCTCAACCGCTCCCAGGTTAGCTCCTTACCTAATGATCCATGTGATGATCTAGCTGATCGCTTCTCTAGCTTCTTTGTCCAGAAGATAGACAAGATCAGGGAGTCCATCCCTACGATAGCAGTATCTCCCCTAGAATGTTGTCCCTCAGTTTCTCGCTGCACCTCAATGTCTACATTCAAGGAGGTCACTGATGGCCTCGTCCTGAAGGTGATATCCCAATCAAAGAAGACAACTAGTCTTTTTGGACCCTATTCCCACTGTCCTGCTTCTACGTTGCATTGATCTGCGGCTGCCATGCATTACCAACACCATTAATATGTCATTAGCCTCAGGTCATGTCCCAGCACCTCCCAAAAAGGCTGTAGTCTGGCCACTACTCAAGAAAGCAACACTAGACCAAGAGAACTTAAGCAACTACCGCCCAGCCTCCTTTCTACCTTTTTTTTTTTTTATAAAAGACACTGGACCGAGTCGTGGCAGACCAGCTGAACTCATACATTGAAACTTCAAACTTTGCTAGAAGTTTCAGTCGGGTTTTAGAGCTAATCACTCCATAGAGTCAGCAATGCTTTGGGTGTACTACTTAGTATACTATAAATAAATATATATATATATATATATATATATATATATATATATATATATATATATATATATATATATATATATATATATATATATATATATATATAGTGTACTACTTTGTACTTACTTAGGAATGCAGACATGGGAAGAGTATCCCTGCTTATTTTGCTCGATCTTTCGGCAGCTTTTGATACCATCGATCACAAATTCCTCCTTGAGCACCTCTCATCTTGCCGGAGCACTGCTGGCACTACACTGCAATGGTTCAGGTCTTATCTCAGTGGGTGACTTCAGAGTATTGATGTGGACAAAGATCATCCGAGGAACCTCTGAAATATGGGGTACCTCAGGGCTCCGTGCTTGGTCCGGTTCTTTTCACGGTTTATATTTTCCCTCTTGCCGATGTGATTGCTAAGCACAATCTAAGCTTTCTCTTCTATGCAGATGATACTCAATTGTACCTTTGCTTTGATCCCTCCCAGCCCTCGAGCATATCAAATTCTCTCAGCTCCCTTGCTGCATGTATTGATGATATCTGGATATGGATGGCAGCAAATTTTCATAAATTAAATGATGATAAAAACTGACTTACTAGTTATAGGCAAACCAAGTGTGATTTAGAAATTGGAAAGGCTAACGCTCACAATCGGCTCGGCCGGCATGTCTCTTGTTGAATCTGCACGAAATCTAGGTGTCGTGCTCCAAAGTGACCTCTCGTTGGACGACCACATCAGCTTCACAGTCAAGTCTGCCTACTTCCACCCACATAACATTGCTAAACTTCGGGCTTGTTTAGACAGGGATACTACATCTAAGTTGGTCCTTGCATTTTTGACATCCCATCTTGACCTCTGTAACTCACTGCTTGCTGGTCTACCGGCCGGTTCAATCGGGGACTTACAGCTGGAGCAAAACTCTGCTGGCGTCTGGACCTGGAGCCAAGGAAAGGCCGGCTGAGCAGCATGCACATATGCACGTGTGCTGCCTCACGTCCATGGGTTATGGGCATGCCTGGTAAGTGTTGGCCACAGTGTCTGCACATGGGCAGCCTCTTGCTCTTGGGCAATGGCTGCTGCTGACGGCCGACTGGTCATTCGGCCGGCTGCTCGTCTCGCCATGTGGCTCTTCGTGTGGCTAGAGCTGAAGAAGCACCTCACCAGTCGCTCACAGGAACCCTGCCGACAGCATGCTGGCTCACGTGTATTCTAGGGTGGTGCTCTGGGAAAACTCCGGAAAAACTCTGGCAAAACGTTGGTGAACTATCGGCAACCCGCCCCATCGGTCGCGCATACGTGCAACTACTGTCAAAGCCTGCTGCACTGATCGCACTTGTGCAGCCACTTGCCGGTAGTGTGCACACAATCGATCTCGGATTTCAAATTTCAGGTTTAATTTCATTTTATTAAGATTTCAGCTGTCACATGCATCCTGTATCTCATTCTGATTCTATGTGCAAGAAATTGTTCTTCCTCAAATTCGGCTGTTGCAACGACATTCAATTGGGAGGACTCAACCCACACCTTAAGTACCGAATCTCGTGCAATGGCTAATTTTCTCTTGAGGCTCATTTCTATGACCTCACACACAGCAAAGGTCGCACCCTAGATAAAAAATATTCTATAATGATTATACACTATCGTCTCATGCTATCCTCAAATTCTGCATGTATGTCCAAACGTGACTCTAAAATAGTCAGTGTTTCTCCTTCTCCACATCCAGATTCACCTGTGAATTGTGAAACATTAAGACTCTTGACATTGATGCTTCAGGCCTCCTGCTTCTTAATCTTCCTTAAATGCCCTCACTGGTGGATCGCTACAACAACACGGCACTAACCGACTCACTTGCAAGACACACGTCTCTTAAGTAAACACTATACGCCATTGCTTAGATCGCCTACGGTTTAACACAGATATTAAACTAGCTATATTTACTATGCATAAGCTTGAGAAAACAGACAAAAGATCAAGACTGACGACCCGTTGACATGCACACGAGAACTACTGTACCCCATGCTAATCTACCGTAGCAAAGGTTAGGTCTAGCTGAAATGCAACCTTCGACGATTGCCTTTATCGCCTGCTGCATTTCTATTTGATATTCTAAAATGCCGAGCTCATTGTGTCCCATCCATATGGACTCTGATAATTTCGCCGATCAAGTCATTTGCCATCCTTTTCAAAGCAACAATGAAAGCTTGATTTTCCTACGACTGGTATTCCACTGGGCCTTAGTGGGGGTGAGGTGCTTGCTCTTCACAATCCAGGTCTTGGGTTCCAGCCCTACAGTGGACGAAGTGGGCAATCATTAATCATTCGATGCAAGTAAATGAGATGGTGAGAGCCATTAAGGGTCGTCTGCTGCCATATAAAAGAGGCTGGTGAATCAGCCAAACATGTAATGGGAGTGCTCAAAGTTATCAAATGCACCTGCACAAAATCTAGATGTCCTGTTCCAAAGTGGCATTTCATTAAACGACAATGCCAGCTTCACAGTAAAATCTGCCTACTTTCAGCTACATAACATTGCTAAAACTCAGGCGTTTTTGGACAGGGATACCACATCTAAATTAGTCGTTGCATTTGTGGCATCCCATCTCGACTTCTGTAACACACTGCTTGCTGGTCTACCGGCATGTGCAATCAGGAGCTTACAGCTAGTTCAAAACTCTGCAGCTAGGCTTGTCAGTCGTGAGCATTGCAGTTGCCACATCCTGCCACTTCTAGCCGACCTGCACTGGCTAACAGTCAAGCAATGCATCGACTTTAAGGTTCTATCATTTACTTTTAGGTCCCTTAATTCTTTGGCTCCAGCCTACCTATCAGATCTACTCTCCCACCAGGCTAAGCATCGTACCCACCCACTTTCTGAATCTAATCGTTAAAATACACCTCATATGAATATCAAATCCTTAAGAGAGCATGCCATTAGTTTGTATGCTACCAAAGCCTGGAACTCACATTATACTGGCCCTACGACATCCCTTGACTTGACATTTAAAAATAAGCTAAAAACAAATATACTGATCACCGTATTTAGTGGGTCTACGTGATTCGTTCTTTGTGTGCTTATGCGTGCTGACACTATCCATGTTGCTACGAACCACATTTGCATGTTGTCCCTGTGCATGTCACCTCTAAATCATGTTATACTTGTTGACATTGAGCATGCTACTAACGATTCAATTATGCTTCATTTGTAGCTTATATAAAGTTCCTAGGGAGAGAGAGAGAGAGAGAGAGAGATTAGTTCTCTGAGGGGCTACACTGTATTTTTATTATTACTATTATTATTATTGATATTAAGAGAAATAGATTGGGCGACAAACGAAAATGCCAGTTGCCGTGTGCTAGAGAGATTGCACAGGCTGTGTGGGTCTGATGCCGCTGGCTTTGCCAAGCACGACCAATGACCAAACTTGTAGCAAGTGAGTGGACCACACGCCTCTCTCGAAGACTGGGTACAGTTCACGAGACCAATAGCCACTGGCACGAGAGAAATTGGTAATAAATCAGGAGGAAGACCACTTTCAAATATACCTCACAACCACTGGAGACGCGACCACGCATCAATACGCGAGCACCGTAAGTCCGGCAGACTCATCAGTAAGAAAAAACCTTCATGGGCCCACCCACATGGAGGAAAAAAGCTTGAGTCTCAGATACGACGGAGTTCGCCAGGAAGAAGCTGCCAAAACCTCATGTTTGCCCACTACGGCTACCAATCTCATATCGAGGTTTTCTTGCTTTCTCTGTCTGTACTAATAATCTTACATTCAGGTTCGCTAGCTTTCTGTCGCGGTCGCGGTAGCAAGATGCTCTTCGAAGTGGCAGTTCGTGCTCCGATCGGCTTGGCTATCTGGGTTGCAGTCTCGTCAGCGGAGACAGGTTTGAGGCTGCGCTGGTCGCTATATGTTCGTTCTCTCAAAAAGAACAAGTCTACATAGCAAGGATCCTGAAAAACATTGCTTTTAGTAGCGCAGCGCCGCTCCAGTCCCTAAACAATTGTATGGCTCGGCAAAAGTGTCCTGCAGATGTATTCCCATCCCTGCAAGCTTTGCAGATTTGATTTAATCCCTGGTGCTCAGGCGAGCGAAGTGCTGCTCACGCAGTCTCCGCTGCTCCGCCATCTATTCTCCTCGCCCGAGTGAACGCGGCTCAACCGCCCGAACCCAAACTAGATGGGCTCAGCTCTGCGAACGGTATCCACCGCCACTCCCGCTTTATTTACGTGCGATTCATATTTTTGCTATTGCTGCGGAAAACAAATACCGCAACCGGAAGTTGAGCAACTCGAGAAGGTAGCACTGTAGTTACTGCCAAGTATCAGCCGCAGGGCCGCTAGGGTTAAGGTAACTAAGAAATCCGTTGCCTCCACACCAATGGAACAGCGATAGCTCATTCGACCTCCGTCTGCCCGGAACCAAAGTTGACCTCCCATTGCCCGGAACCAAAGGAGTTCTGGGTACTCCACCTTTCTTCCGGCGGCGCGAACACGTGCACATGGTGAGTGGTCTAACGTACAGCTCGGTAGCGGCGTAGCTGATTCTATTTCGCACGGCCGCTTCATTCGGTGAGATTCAGCTCACTGATGTTAATTCAATTTAATTTGAAGGACTTAAGGTGATTTCACATTGTAAAATGTGCCGTTATTAGCTGCCATTGTGCCGCTATTAGTTATTTCTGTGCGCGTACGACTGGATTGCTAGACGCATGGTGACGGGTTTTCGGGGCCAGAGAAAGAAGCTAAAATAATTCAAAATTCTGGCGCGCATATTTTGTGTGCATCTCAAAGTTAACGCTCAATTAATTCCAGATCAATGCGAGACATCGCATCTGTGCTACGGACTGGACGCTCTCACTTGCGGCCGAAATCACGCCTGCCGCCGCGAGCGATCGCTGAGCTCGGCTTTTACCGTGAGCTGCTGCCGACGCGCATTGACGCTGCGTCTGCGCTTCGAGCAGGTGGATGTGAATGTCTCGTGTGCTGAGCCGCTGCCTTCCGGCGTTGCAGGGAATGCGTGCCAGGCACGACCTGCTCCCGAACCGCCCTATTTAAGGCACTGCCGACGATCGGCAGACAGATTGGAAGGACGTGACTGATCTCGTCGTGGACTACAAGAGCGATGCTATTTACAAATTACTTCCTTGATCAGTGAAAAGGAACGACTGCCGTCGTGCAGGTGCCAAGCCGCCATTGAAAATGCTGTTTCCGTTCGTTTTATTTATAAAATCGGTCAACCGACTTGTTGTCTTTGCGAGACGTGCAGGAATCGCGCGAGGTATTGGAAGGATTTATGAGGCCTCGGTTGAATCGCGAAAGTTAGATCTTTCTCGGTTTTTTTTAGCACGCCCTCTGGTTAGGCCTCTCCGGGTTACTTGGGCTGCCTCCTTTGAACTCAAGCCAACACTCAATGGCACGTGTTCTTTAGCGCTCATCATCAGCACCGAAGGCACCCATCTCGGCCCCTCGAGTCTCGCCGGTGAGTCTTCTGTAGCTGAGCATCTGTATGAGTGCTGAATATTTGCTGGAACAAATATGTGTAGAAGCTTTTTAGGCTACATCTTTAATGCTCATGCTTATTTTGTAATTCAAATTAGGATTGCTGTTGCCAATTGCCAGTGGTCACAAGCCGGCTGGCAGCTGGTATTTATCGTGCATCTTGTTGGACTTGAGCTGTGTTCCTTCGAGTGTTGCCACCGCCTAGGTCTCGGTATAGTGGTAAACAGCCTCACTTCACTGCCCATGCTGTGGGTTCAATTCTTGCAGCAGGCAATGCTGAATTTCTGGCTTCTAGCCGGGAAAAGCCTTGAATGCTCTTCTGCCGATACATAGCTTAGACAGGGGTTTATTAATGGGAAATCATGCTAAGCTATTATATCGGGACCTGTCGTAGTCCATTCTAAAGAGGGAAACCCAGAAAGCAATAACAGTGCATTTATGGCTATCACTGTGCATGCGATATAATTTTTCTCAAAATACAAGGATATAAGCATCTGTCTTAGCAAACAAAAAGCCACATTAGAATCCCCAATTGGAAACTCTTGTCTGCTGGTTACTAAATTGTGTGAATTGCTTTTCTAAGGCTGTTTACACATATCTGGACAATGGGTAAACTGTGTGAGAAAATTCCTCTTAATTTTTAGTCCAATCTTGATATGAAAATGCTATTTGTCTCTGCTTTGTTTCTCGGTATTTCTGAGAAGCTATGCAGTCTGTTTCTTGCCGTTTAAAAATGTCAAAATAGCTGGTTGTTTGAGTATTTCCTCATTGTATATGCACCAGACAGTTGCTAGTATGTAGCTGAATGCTTAGTTAAGCCAAGAAGCTGGTGATTTGCTGCTGAGCATTGTATGCTTGCATGTTCATGTCTAGCTGAATGGTATATTTCAATAATCCTGCCGATTTTATTGCGATTTTTGTACCAGTTTGCAATCTTGTAATGCCACAAGTGATACTAATCAATAACCGGGTGTCTGTCGTGCCAACTTCGAGCCTGTTCTTAGTCAAATAAAGACAGTTTTATTGGTGTTTGTTCTGCGGCCAGCCTCCTATCAGCCATATAGGTGGGTAGACGGGATAGGCCCAGAGGTAAGGTACTCTGATGGTCGTGGGTTCGAATACTTGAATGGACGATCCTTTATTGCCAACTGCAAGTGGTGGTGATAGCCGTTAAGGTTCTTATACTTATACGTGTTTATTAATGACCATGGCAATCAAGGATTAGGCTGTTGCAAGAAAATGAAACAAAAATGGCCTTAAAACGTACATCCGAGGTTGGAGTGCATTCTTCCTTTGGCTTCTTGATCGCACTATTAGTTCAATCATCGATGCTTTGGTTGTGATTAATTTGTTCATGTTATTCGGACAAGCTGGCTTTGTGGCTATATTGAAGTGCTGTTTAGTAGCCTATTCAACCCCCACCGATCCTGTAGGTGCCGATATTGCCAACTGCACCATATTGTAACCTGCTGAGAACTTGTAGTGCTTTAAAAAAGAAAATAGCTGCTGTATATAATTGAATGCTTCGGCAAGCCATTTAAGAAGCTGGTGATTTGCTGTAGGCCAATCTTATCAAGTTGGTTGTACAGATCTCTGTTTTTTGCAAAGTTGATTCTATAGTTGACATGCTGTTCATTTTTACTACTTTGGAATGCCGTCTTCTTGTAAGTTTTCTTGTTAGTTCCAGAAGTTAGTATAACGCTAATGCTCAGGTAGGTAGTAAGGTAGCCTACAGATACAGGGGCATGAGCATTGCTATGTAATATATGTTAGAACATATTTCCTTTCTTGTCATTCCCCAGGACAGGAAGTAGGCTGGTGACATATCACTGCAAAACTCATCAACGACGGCAGTGCACAGGCCACTCATGTGATTATTGGTAGTTTTCTTAATGCAACACAATCTACTCTCTACTTATGTAGTCGGTGGCTTTTTTTCTACGTCGTCTTCACCGAAACTTGCTTGTGTATGAATTCTATATGAAGGCCCTGTGTGCGAGATGTGCACTTTCGAAAGCGAATTGATCCAGCGCATGTATGTACAGTGCATATTGGTCTAGGACAGATTAAGCACAATGCCCCAATACTAGTATTGCAACTTGCACGCATTTTGGTCTGAGTCATGTTTGAACTCAGTGAAAATAGGCCGATTTACTAAACTGAAAGTACTGGACAAGTGTGAACATGTTTTTTTCTTTATAGCTTTAAGCATGTCAATGTGAGATCAAAGGCAAACCTGTCAATACACCTTTGCTTCTGTGATGTAAAGCGCCTAGAGAGAGATTACGTTCTCCGAGGGCGCTTTATTAAGTGAATTATTATTATTATTATTAGGTGCTAGCACTTTCTCACCAGGATCCTGGGTTCGAGTCCTTCATCAGGCAGTCCTTCATTGCCAAGTGCAAACATCAATGATGTTTAACTGCTCTTTTGCTACTGTATAAATGAGGCTATTTGATCAGCTGAAATCTACTTTACCGAAACGTTTTGTTTTTAATGCAAAGCCAGTGTCTGGAATTTCTCATGTTTGGTGATTGAACCAAGGAGTATTTGGCTCTGTCAATAGCATCTCGAACAAACCAGGCTGGTTCATTGATTTTTACTCTGGAATGGAGATCGGCTGTAAAATGTCTCTGATCTTGGCCTTCAAAATCATACCAGAAATTCTAATAGAGGGAATACCACGGTGACAGTTATGGTTTCTATGATGTCCCCATTTAGTAATTTGCGAACGGTAATCATCATTTGTTGTCACAGATATGCGTTCTTTACTTTTAAGACTGATAGTTTGGTCTCCTTATCAGTCGAAATACTGTTCATGCTTGGCAGAATTAATTGCTCAATGTGCTCACGTTGTGTGCACGTCTGATTCCAGTCCTATGGTCTGCTTGCAAGGAGCACATTGGAACAGGCGAGGTAGAAATGAACCAGAAAGGCTTTAGGGTGACATGATTCATTCTGAATTGTTCGTGACTACTCAGCAGATCTGCCTACACCTGCTATGGATATCTGTGGAATTTGATCGGTGTTCCAGATTATATTGTGGTGGGTAAGTTTCTTTTTTTGCTTCTTCTGACTTGTAAGCTTATTTAAAGTCAGGTCCGGCCGTTCAGCATCATTAATGGTTTAAGCTTTTACTATTTGTCTATTGATGACAGTTCGTCGTACGTAGTATTCCTTGACCAAGTATTTCCTCTGTTGCAGCTGCTGTGAATGTTGAATGTAGCCTCTCGTTAGTTGCTGAATACATGCAATTATTTTGACCAAGCTGCATATTGCTCCTCCCTCTATGAATTGGGTGTTTGAGAACCTCCTAAAAAGAGCGGTCCTTAAATCTCTGTCAGATAGATGACTGTCGTAGCCTGTTGCTTATGTGTCCTGCTGCCTGTCTGTGACACTTCAAGCTGCTTCCTGGGACATGGGAAATCCGTTGGCCAGTGATGGCCCGTGTCGAAGGAAGCTCTCAAACAAAGGATTGCAAAGGAAAGTATGGGTATCTAAAGGGTGTAGGGAACAGTCTCTTCTTGGCCTTGTTACAAGCGTTGTTTGTGACTGCAACACCCTCGATTATTGGTTGTTGGCAATGATGAGCAGTGCACCTTTATTTAGTCTTAAATTTCTGGCACCTTATAGGCGCCTGGTTCTGCTCCCTATTAAGGTAAATTACTTTTTTTTCCGTCCAATGCCTCTATACTGGTTTTATTATGTTCCCATGAATATCGTATTTGTCTTAAATAGCCATCGACATCTACTGTATCAGTGTATTGGCCCGTAGAAATTGTGACAAATATATAGCAACATTTCAATTTGTTGGCAATTTCAGTCAATGGTTTTAGGTTCTATTCAATGGTCATCGCATGGATTGCATTTCAATTTGTGCCCTGATGAACTTGGTCACGGCTAGCTCCTGCATCATGTATACCTGTGCACGGTCCTGCCTCAATGATTGCCATGCAGTACTCGATAAAAATTGAATAACTGATCGAACTGCTGTAAGACATGATCTTGGTAGGGGATCCGTGCCATGGAGAACAAGTAGCCAGACGTTGTGGGGTAATGAGGTGTTGGATAGCCTTGAACCGATCAATAGGTTGATATAATTGAGTAGGTTTGTATAATTTGACATACTGGCAGAGAAGACTGATGGCTTAAACCCCCCCTCCCCAGTGAACAACCTGTCGAAAGTAGGCCACTGCCGGCATGCCCCAATACATTAGCCGAGGGCGTACATTTCCTGACAAAATTGGCAGGTGCCTTTCGATGTTATACATGTATGCTACTAAAATGGCTAACACCTTCCGCGGGTGCCGTCACCAACTTAACAAGCTCCGGTTCACAGATTGTTGGCAAAAGTAGCAGCAGCTCTTCGATGATGATGTTTCTCAGAGTTGTTGCTTTAGCGATAGCTTTGTCTGCAGACCTAAGATATCACACGTTCACAGACGAACACAGTAGTCTGGGCTTGAACTGGTCGTTTTGGAGCATTCCCTTGATTACTTGGCTTTTTTCATTCAGTCTTGATTACTTGGCTTTTTTCATTCAGTCTTCGTATGAGGCCCGATGTTTTTCCCACTAATTCACCAGGTTGATCATTGTATTTCTGTTCAGTTTTCATGACCTATGTTAACGTTTTTCTTCCCTGAGTTGCTGAAGCTTCATCAAGTACCATATCTGGTTGAGGTGTAGCAATTATTATTGCTCTGATCTCTTCGGTCATTCCTACTGTCATGCCCACTCCCAAGTTGCCCTCTGTCTAGTGCCTACATTTCGTATAATGGAGTCGAGCTATGGCAGGCTGTGTGGGTCAGAGTTGGAATATTGCACTGTATCACTGTATGATTAACTGGGAGCCATCAAGGCTCTTTCAGCAATGGAGACACGTGGCTAAGCAGCTGAGTTATTTGGCTAGCCTTGCAGCCATATTTATCACAAGCTTCAGAAGCTTAATTGATTTGTTTTAGTAGCCCTGCCAAAACCTAATTGCAATTGTCAAGCCTAGACCACCATCCTTTCTCCCAAGTCTCCCAATTCCTAGTGTACCAGCGACATGTCAGTTGCGCTCAATATTAATGAGTCCGCTTTGTCGTATGCCGTACACTGCTCTTGTTGTTTCTCTGTCAGGAACATCAATACTTCCGATCTGAACGTTTACATCAACTTCTTCCTCGCCATCACCCATCGTGCCTTGTTCTGCGACATCATCAGCCTTCAATTCTGATATTACTCACCATTCAATCGTGTTTCCCTTTGCAGCAAAAGTAAAGCGCATAGAAAGAGATTGAGTTCTCTGATGGCGCTTTATCAAAGTGTTATTATTAATTCTACAACGAACATCAATGGGACATTAAATCATCAAGTTATTACCCCAATCAGACAGCCATTAATCGTTACCTTTAGACTACAGATCTTTTCCGGTAGCAGCCGATAGTTGCCGATCGGATATCCCATTACTGCCTGCCAGCAGTCCAGTAGGAACTTGCTCGCTATCAATATGCAGCTGTCCTCCATGTCCACCAGTTGCCGCAACATTACCTTGGTTACCTCGAAGTCCCTCGCGAATTTAGGGTTTTTCACCTCTTGGCGACATGCTTCCCTTTAGTGTGTTACCCCTTCTGCCGTCAAGCATCATATGCTCAGCTTCTTGATGCAATCCGCCTTCCTTATTGGTCTCGGTCACCCACGTGACACCAGATCTTCCATGTCTTCCATGTTGCAAATCCTCAGTGATTCCAAGTCGCTTATGAGGCTCGCCATCAGAGTTATCCTCGCCCCGTCATTTTCTGCAACGTCTTGGTCTTCTGACTGTACAAGTGCTGCGCATCGACGCTTCCCAGCTGCTTGTCAGGCTGTTGAATTTTAGCCACGTCTCTGCCTGCTTCAGCGTTAGCATCACCTTGCATCCCGGGCATCCTGTTTTCCTTTCCTCTGTGCACGGTCGCCACTGTTCGCACGGTTTCCATGGTGTCAGTTGTATCAGTCCCTGCAGTGTTTGTATCGGTCGCAAATTCGCCACCATCTTCGTCGTTATCAGATTCGTCGCATCCCTCGGGAATAGCGTCTTCTTCATCCTCTTCGAGACCGGTTTCCCAGTAGTCGGCAGGCTCATTTTCGTCACAGGCAGAGTCGTCAACGTTTGTGTTTTTTCCAAACATTCCGATGTAATATGCTCGTCTGATTGGGTCTATGAGCCATGTTGATTTGTAGTCTTCGTTTGCTGCAAAGAGCATATCCGTACGTTTTCTTTTTCTGTCCACAATGCAGTAGCACCAGCAGATAGCGATTGCTGCGGCACACTCCACTTAGTCGTCATAATCATCCGGCTCATTTCTGTATTCTGCAACTCAACCGACTCGTCAATCGCATCGTTCGTAGTCAATGCCACCCATTTGCCGTCTAAAGACGTCGAACTGCTGCACCTTCACTTCTGCCCCCTGGTTCGACTTTAGCTGCCGTAAAATGTCCTTGTCTCTCCCGGAAGCCGCACGTCGAGTGGCCAGTCGTCCATAAACGCCACGTCCTTGTCGTCCATCTTCCACCGTCCCATGCCTTTCTCGTCACAGGCAACGTCTTGTGGTTTGTATATCTAAACAATGTCGTCCTCTCAGTTGAAGGTTCTCCGGTCGCTAGGATCCCAGCGAATATCTGCATAAGCAATGCATTAACAAGATGCAAGTTGCCACGTACGCATTCCGGTATTCCTCGAAGTCCGTCTTCAGGTGCCCCGGTAATCTGACATCCGCTTTCAATACGGTCTTTAATAAATTGGTCACAAAGTCTGCTGTCGACAAGTTAATAATAATAATAATGCACTTGATAAAGCACCCTCAGACAACTCAATCTCTTTCTAGGCGCTTTACATTTGCTGCAAAGGAAACGAGATTGAATGGTGATATCATGCTCAATAGATAAACAACATGAATAACATGATAAGGGGTGATATGCACAGGGTCAGCATGCAAAAGTGGTACGATGCATGGCCTGGTGAGGGAGTGTATCTGAAAGATAGGCTGGAGCCAAAGAATAAAGTGACCTAAAACCTTGAAGTCGATCCGTTGCTTGACTAGTAGCCAGTGCAGGTAGCTGCGGAGTTTTACACCAGCTGTAATCGCTTGATTGCACATGCTGGTAGGCCAGCAAGCAGTGTGTTACAGAAGTCAAGATGGCTGCAGGATTATGTATCGGATATTACGGTGATAAGAACAGAGCAATGCAGTTTATTCGGTTCTTGGAATATTGTGTTAGAAGCAAGTTCGCCCACAGCGCCGAGAGGGCCGACTCGTTGGCTTGGTGCCACGTACCAAGCGAGCCCACCACAAACGAACACTGCTCCCCCTGTCGTCCATGCGCGCGCAACATGTCTGTTAGCTCCATATATTTGGCGATTTTGCATCGAAGCAGTATTAAGTGCCATTGTCGAACAGAATCGAAACGTCTACAATGACCGCATAGCGCCCGGTGTTGACCACCGGATCCGGACGCCTGCCCCGAACCAGATCAAGATCATGTGTGGTTGACTTGAAGTTACAAATGTAGGTCGGCAACTCCCCCTTGGGCACTTTCTTGTCAATGAGATTTTCTCCAATATGCCTGTACACTTCGAGGCCTCAAATTGCTTGCCACACTGCACCAGTATTTCCTGACCAGTCTCGAACGGATAACACTTTATCAATTGTAACTCGTAAGACTCTATCATGTTACCCTGAATCGTTGTAGCAGTCGGCGCACCGCTTTGGTGCGTATTTTGCTCTCACGCACCAAATAGCGGAATTCCGTTGCCTTGCACAGTAAATCCCACAGGTGCCTGGCATTTCATGCAATACCGATCCCGTGCTCTAACATCTACGCAGATGTTTAGGTAGGGCACGTCCACACCACGAAGGCAGTCCCACCCTTTGATTGTCTGTAGAAAGTGGTTGAAGTACGTCCAACTTCCTGTCCAGTACCCGTTCAACCCCACCTTTGGGTTCCAACGTTGCCCCATAGTTTTACGTGCCTGTGTCATTTGTCTATCCATCCTCTGCCTCTTTCCAGCAGCGCGAACATCGCCACAACTATCCGCGAGACCGGGCTTGTCTCTATTAACGCTCCCTCTATGTTGTCGACCTTGTTCGACCGAGGTCCAAGTTACTGCCCATGACATGCCCTTAGCTCTGTCACTCTACAGTAATAACCATTAAGTCATTTACACTGCGGCCCTGGTCATTAATCACTGTGCCACTCCCACCTCCTCAATCGCTACATCATTAACATTGGAATGACAAACATCGAAACGCATACTTAAAGCATGTATTTCGAATTTCATACCGATCGGCCGAGTTTTGATGAAGCTGTAAATTTATAAGGCAAACAGTGGTAACAAGCAACTGCAATGACCTAGAATGAACATGGAGTTAGTGGGAGTCCGTGGTGCATTCAGTGGTAAATGCAGTTGCAGATTGTTTATTTAACTTTCTAGAGGAGCTCGGAGTCTCAGCATTCATCGATAGTGATGAAAGTTGTGCTTTGACAACGTTTTGCCAGTATCCATCAGTGCAGCCTCATAGCCAAAACCGGAAGTTTTGGCACGTGCAAACAAAGACAGCCGACAACCAAGAGACCAATAATGCTGGCATATATTTGCAGCACAAGCTGCATAATGCACATACCGACAATTGCCTTGAAAAAGGCAGTCATTCTGTTCAGCTCGGAGAGTATACAGTGGCAGGCAGGCACGTGAGCAACTCGGCTTACTTTCTCGGGGCCTTCTGATTATCTACATATATGGTCCATCACCTGAGCAGTATGCCTTATCATTTTTTTGCCTTTGTACAGGCTTCCTACGTACACCTTTGTTCTTGAGGTTGTATTTCGCCTTTGCTAAACTAGCTCTCTTGGATTCCCTGTCGTAATCCTTCATGAACAACCTCATATACCTGCCCACGGGAATGCCTAACCTTCTGAAAACTGGGATACGTCCACACATCCCTTCGTACTTCTGTAAACAGGCATCAGCCACTGCAACTCGAACGGCTGGCAAGCCTGAATATTCAGTCTTTCGAGCCTCTGTCCAGATTAGGTTATGGAGGGACTCATTATGGTTTGGGTGTGACCATGCAAACATTTTTTGTAGAAGGTCATCGGGTAGTTTATCCTCACACAGATCCTTTGCGGCTTGTTTTATCCCTGGTTTTAGCACGTGATGTCTCGATTTTGCATGGTCATAAACCGTATTAGTTGCTACAGCTTTCTCATAGGGACATTCAGACGATGCACCGTTCGTACAGAACGTGTGATCTGGCTCCTGATTAGTGGAGAAAGTACGGTAAAAAGATTTCCATACGTCCTTCTTCAAGCCCTCTAGCTTATTCGTATTCTCTGTCACCGCACGGGCAAAGTGTTGCTGCAACCTACTAGCTATTTGGCCAGTTAGCCCACCCTGTCCACCGAACCCACCCTTAACCTCTGGGTATTTCGCTTTGTTTCTTGTAAGGTTTCGCAAAGCAGTGCCCAGCCTTTTACTGACATGCGCGCTATACACTCCAGTTTTGTTATTTCTGTCTCTCCATACGGTTTGGCTTTGGTTACACTTTGCCAAGCTTTGGAATCACCACCCCTTAGATACCTAACATGCCGTGCACCACGGGTTTCTAGCGAGCGTTCAAACATACGTTTTGCCCCTTCCATTGCACCACTTGTGCCACTGAAATTTTTATCGCAGTTATGCTCTCCTCGCTTACCAGCTGCACAAACCTTGCATGATAAGCTGAGCACTTCTGCATCTAGTGCCTTTCCTGCTTTAAGGGAAGTGCCTGTTGCCACCCCATGCTTCGATTTAACAATGACTGTAATGTTGGTAGATGCAATAGTGCTGGCAGATTTAGCCGGTGGTTTTATACTACTGTGTGTAACACCCACATTTTCTTTGTGGGGTTACAGACGGAGATACATTGCATACATTACTTGGAGGTCTCGGCCAATGCTTAAATGGTCGAATTATAAATGGTCGAATTATTAAGGTTAGCATGTGCAATGTCATCAAGGTGGCCCGTGAGCATCGGTCGGGCTTTCAGAAACTGAAGCAAAGTCCCCCTCGCTATTTGTTTAGCTTAACAATGACTACTGGTGGTAGAAGCAATAGTGCTGGTAGATTCAGCCGGTGGTCTTATATATACTACTGTGTGTAACACCCTTATTTTCTTTGTGGGGTTACAGACGGAGATACATTGCATACATTACATGGTCTCAGCCAATGCTTAAATGGTCGAATTATCAGGGATAGCATGTGCAATGTCATCAAGGTGGCCCTTGAGCATCGGTCGGGCTTTCAGAAACTGAAGCAAAGTCCCCCTCACTATTTGTTTAGCTTAACAATGACTACTGGTGGTAGAAGCAATAGTGCTTGTAGATTCAGCCGGTGGTCTTATACTGCTGTGTGTAACACCCACATTTTCTTTGTGGGGTTACAGACGGAGATACATTACATACATCTCTACTCAGGCCTAGGTCCGCCGATACTCGTCTCGGGCGTGACCAACATTCCGCCAAGGAGGCGGCCTGCCCTTGCTTGTCTCGCATGCTTGATCATGCTCCTCATGCCAGGCAGGAGTAACCCTCCTCAAAGGCGCGACAGCATGCGGCGCAGGCGAGCACGCAACAGTGTATCTAGCAGCCGCACTTTGGAGGGCGGTGCCGCTCAACTGCACAGGCTGCTGTTGCCTGACTCCGGCAGGGGCGACTTCACTCGTGACTCGACCTGCCTTTCCGGCTAGCCCTAGAGGGGCAGCTGCAGCCAACATTGTGTCTTCCCGCTGAGACATCTCCTGCCCGTCCTCTCCTGGGCCCAATGGCGGCGGTGGCTGTATCTGAGCAGCTGCCGTCTCCTGGGGGCCCGGTGTAGGCAGCGCTCCGCCTTGGTGGCTCTCGGTGGGGCCAGCAAATCGCAGCCTGACCCTGGCCGAGCCATTGATCGCGTCCGATACGCAGAGCTTCCTAAGAAGCCTGCGATGGCGGTGGCTCACCGTGAGGGCGGCCAGGGCCATCGCTCGTTCTCCGCGAGCCAGGAGCCGAGGGAACCCACGACAAAAGCGCAGTGTTCCACCTGGCGACCGCGGACCCGAAGCTCCTCCACCAGCTCCCGTGTATTTCTGGAGCTTTCTCTCCGAGCCGCCGTTTCAAGCAAGCGCCAGCTCTCTGTTGTGGGACCGCCACGTCCACCACCACAGTGTAGCTGCCAGTATCGACCACCAGGTCCGGGCGACGTAGCGGGACCGGGTCGAGGTCGACATCGGCGACAGGGGGTCACCCTGTCGCACTCCCGCTGCAGCCGGAAAGGGGTCAAGCAGGTCGGCTCCGAGGCGTATCACGGTCGTCGCGTCCGCGTACACCTTGCCGATGAGGTCGATGAAGGCCTGCTCGACCCCCGAGTGCCTCAGCGCCTCAAAGAGGGCCTTGTGAGGAACACTCGGAAATGCATTCTGCAGGTCCAGAAAGGCCTCGCAGAGTGTGCGTTTCTTCTTCTTGGCATCTGCCATCGCCGACTCCACCAGGAAGGTCTGCTCGAGGCAGCCTTCTCACCCGGGCATGAAAGCCCTTCTGCTGCGGAGACAGATAGGCAGACAAGCGCGCAGCCAAGCAGCCAAAAGGAGCTTGTACATGGTCGGCAGCAACGAGATCGGCCTGAAGTTGCCCGGCTCCCTGGGGTCCCCCTTTTTGCGGATGAGGACCGTATGGCCCTCTTTCCACGCCGGGGGGGGGGTTCCCCAAAGGACAGGCAGGCATTCAAGACCTCCGTCACCAGGTAGCATCGGGCATCCACCGCCTTGAGGTGGCGGTATTCAAGCCTGTCTGCACCTGGTGCCGTGTTGCTGGCCCTGCGCTGCCGCACCAGCACCTCCTACCTTCGGAGGGGGGGTAAGACTCCTGCCTTGCGGCTGGGGTCTCGCCTCCATCGCACTCTCTAGACAGGCGCGCAGCGCTGACGTGACTAGAGGTCTGGGGCTGCTTTCGCAGCCCAGAAGGTTCGCCTCAGGGCAGCCGGCGAAGACCGTCGGAGCCGGTTGCAGGACCGACCTAACGGCCCTGCTGCGGTTCTTCCGGTAGAGCCGCTGCAGCTGGGAGGCGCGTTGGAGGCATCATCCCGAGCCTGCGGACTCCCGTTGAGTGTTCTGGCAGTGCTCCGCCGGCCCATCTTTCTCCCCAGCGCAAGACTTGCTCAGGGCCAGCCGCAGTTTCACCTGCTTCCGGCCCAGAACAAGCCAGGCTGCGGACATGACCCACACCTCCTCGCAGAAGGCAGGCCCGTCTGAGGAGTCTACGCAAACAGATTCGGTCACGCCACGTTGAGACAAAGGCGGCCGTCTCGCTCCAGCGTGGGGAGGGGGTCTAAGGTCTCCTCCGGGTCCAGGTCTGCCGAGTTACGCATTCCTAGACTCCGGAGTTACCAGACCCCTTCTTCCCCTTGTTGCATTTGTCCCGGAGGGAGGGGGAGCATTCCCCCTGGCTTGCAACGACGGACCGTCGCTAGCCTCGCCCTCGGACCCAGCAGCCGAGCTCCTGGTCACCCTCTGGGAAGACACGCCAGCCCTGCCCACCACCACCGTGGCAGGTGCGGACTGAAGTTCGCGATGGTGTACCGGGGTGACCTGAATGATGGTTTCCTCCGAGGAGTCGTCCTCCCCCTCGCTAACTGTCAGGAGGGCCTCCTTCCCATCTTAAGACTCCGGGTCAAGGCTGGAGTCAGACGCTCCTTTGCTCACCTGCCCTCCTGACAGCGGGGAGTCGCAGAGGACTATCCCCGATGACTCGGTCACTACCGGAGGTCGGACCTTGGCTGACTTCACGGGCAGGACCGCCTCTACCCGCTCCGCTATGGCGCACAGCTCGGCATCCCCAACCTCAGACTCCCACTCCTCCAGTGGGGGGGCCTACGAGGAGTCCTGGCCTTCGGACAGTCTTTACGGAAATGCCCTTCGCTGCCGCACCCGCCACACTTGGCCTTCTGAGGGCAGGCCCTCACCATATGGCCCACCTTTTGGCATCTGAAGCAGCGGACATTAGGGCTGCCAGGTGGCCTTTCTCGCCACAGGTGTGGCACTTCCTCTCGGGGCAGGCCCCCCCCCCCGCCTTGTGGCCCCCTCCATGGCACAGTGCACACAGAGCCGGCATCCCTGAGTAGCGGACCCTCGCAGGGGCATCGCACAGGGGGAATAGCAGTGTGGTCGGGAGCGACTTCTTCAGATTTACAATTACTTGCTGCACCCCATTCAGGACGTTCGTCCCGCTTTTACTCCCCTTCGCAGGGTGCCCACCTCGCCGTAGGGGGCAAGCGCCTCAGCTACCGCCTCAAGGGGGACCCGCGGGTGGACCCCGACTAGGGTTACCACCACAGAGCGATACGCCTGGTGGCGGGCACCCGGGAACGTCTTCCGGAGAATCTCCGCCGCCGCCGCCTTGGCGTGGTGGCATTCAGGTGGCAAGCACTGGTGTCCACCTGTCTTGATGTAGTGGTGACTTCCCCTTTCTCTTTATGACGTAGTCCTGTCCTTGGAATAAGCCTTTGCACAGCTCCGTTTGCTGTATTGGTATCGTAGCCTAAAATTGAGCCTTACGTTAATCTCGTGCAAAGGCAGAGCTTGGTTCGGATTGTGTCACGAACCGACAATCATCTTACCTCGTCCCAAAAAATGACGTCTTTATCGTGGCAGTCCTCGACGAGCCAGCCACTTCACTGCCAACGTAGCCGACTTGTAATCAGTGCTTTAGCCAAGAATATTTTCCCTGTTCCTTTTTCACCAATTAAGAGTACACACGCCCTCCTGAGTGATTTTGGCGTGCCCCTGAGGGTGTTAAATTCGTCAGTGAAACCCTCGATGCTTACTATGCGCGTAGCAAGCTCGTATGTCGCATCTTCGTCGTATGATGCCGCTGCGTGAGCGCGCAGTGATAAGATGTACTCTCGTGACTTGACAAGTTTATTATGATGGAAGGATGAACGTACTCATCACTGCATTGGGGCCACCGGAAAGCTTAGTTTCCCAGGCGCCGTGCATTGCCATGTCATAATGTGCATTCATTGCATCATCAATTTCATCAGCTTCCTCAAATTCCCTCGACGCATGCTTTGGTCTGTTGATGTTAGTTCCTTTATTTCAGTCGCCACCATGTCAGTCCTTTCAAAGTTGTACGTTCTTTCTTCAATTGCTGTGGAGACATGTGATATGTTCCATTTGAAATCGCTGCCGACATGTTCATAGTAGAGTGAACGGAACAGTCGGACAGACTTCTCCTAGTACTGCATTTTTGGCCGTGTAATTGGTCGTCGACATCCATTCTAGCCTCGTCCAGCACTGTCTCACTTGACACCCAAGGCACCTCCCTATGTACCAAGTCTTGTGTTGTCCCGGCGGACACGGTAGCCATACTGGCCACTTCGCTACGTCTGCCAGGCTGTATACCTCCTCCGTCGACCCCAGTGGCCCCGATGTCAGGATCAGCGTCATCTCCTGAGGAAACAGAAACTTCCTCGTCCGTTTCGATTTCGGCGCCCCAAAACAGAACCTTCCTCGTCCGTTTCGATTTCGGCGCCCCAATAGTCGGCGTTTCCACTATCATCGAATCCTTTGGCGTCATCGTCGGTCCCACGTCCAAACATTCGGGTGAAGTACTTCTTCCTGATGACATCTGTAAGCCAAGTTCGCTTAAACTCTTCAGACAATTGGAATAACTTCCACAGTTCACGTCGCATACACTTTCGCAGTTCCGTTGCATCAATTGCAAGTTCGCTTTGCTTAACGCGCCCTTACATATGAAGCGTTATTCAGAGCCTTTGTTGTATTTTATCCAATGGGGATTCTGCGAGGTCGTCATTGGTTGTCATCGCCACCCATTTGCCATTTAACGTTGCAGATGAACTATGGACCTTCGCCTCCGCTCCTTGGTTAATCGTAACTTGCCGTATTACGTCACGGTCTTTACCGAGTAGCCTGTCTAGTGACCAATCATCCAGTAATACTACGTCTTTGTCGTCTACCTTCCACCTGCCAGCTCCTTCTGCATCACATGCAATTTTCTTGTTGTTAGTATACTTGAAGGTAGTCGTCTTTCCTGTGCATGATTCACCCCATATCAATATGCCTGCCATTCCATCTTCCACATCTGAGAATCACCTTAGCCAATGCATCATTATAACACATGTTATGGCATATGCATTTTCGAAACCTTTAAATTCTTTCGCAAGTGGTGGTGGTAGCGTGCATTCTGCATGGCAAACCCTTTCCATTAGGAAGCCGACAAAATCTTAAACTGGCATCGTAGATATCTTTGCTGCACAGGATCCCCTTAGCACCCTTCTAGCAAGTGCTATGCGTTCTAATATTCCTGTAGACTTCGTTAACCCGAATTTGCTCGCACACCTCACTAGTCTTTGTTGGTCGGTTTCAAATGGGAAACCCTTTATAAAGTCGTTTTAATGAATACGTCAATTTCTGGACCGTCTGCTGGGCCTGTTGACCTCTTCTTTTTACTTGGTGGCTGCTCATTTTCCTTGTCTTCCCATGAAGCAAAAGCCTATTCCCCTGGAATGAATAGGAATTAGCCAGTATCTGTCCCAAGCCTTCGAATCTATACAGACTTTAAGGTAAGGGAAGGTCATACCCTTAAATTCAGGGTTGTCTTGCAAACTTTTAAGTATGATATTCATCGTAGTTCGCTGTCCTGTCCACCTGCCTTCAGTTCCCAGGTTTTTATTCCAGCGTTTCGTTTGCAATCGCACGTGCCTATGCCATTTGTCTTCCCTCCCCGAACCGCGTTCAGGTGGGCCGCAAGTTGCCATACGTGCTCGTAAGTTGTCTCCAATTAATATAATCCTTCCCTCAATCTCAGCTGCTCTACAGTCATCTTCATTCTCGAAATTAATTGTTAGTGCCCAGGAGGTTCCCTTGTTAAGGTAGCTCTACAGCGAACGACAGGCGTAGCGTCAGCAGTTGTGCATTTGTGCAGTTGTGAACCCCATGAGCTAGCGAATGCCTTAACATTGCAAGCGAATGCGCTCTCTAAATCAAAGCAGTCTTATGCTCGCAAACGAGCACGAGCTGGAGGGTCCTAAAGCAGGGGAAGCCCATGGCACAACGGGCGGGCCGCTGCGGCTGGGGCCTGAAGGTCTAGTGGGGGCGGCAGGGCCTGTCCCCCAGGCGTTATTGCGGAGGTACCAGCCCGAGAGGATGGGGGGCTACACTATGAGGCCCTGTCAACCTCGGTACCTAACACGGCCACCCGCCGGCCTTGGGAAAGCCCCTGGCAGCGAAGTACCAGGGGGCAGAGCTACGCCGTGCCGGACAAAGGAGCGGGACACAAGTGGTTCTACAAAGCGGGGCAGGAGTCGGACACAGGCGAAACAAGTATTAAGAGATAGCTTAAGGCACGGGAACAAAATTAGACTAGGCGCACTCTCGTGCGAGCTGCGGCTCCGGCGCAGCGAAGGGAATTCCTTCGCCGGAAGGGCGACTTCCGGCCCTACCCGAGGGGGAAGCCGCGGGCCTATACGGCTTTACGCGGCCTGCTAGCAAAGGTATGATCAATGCTAGAAGCCAGGGAGGCCTTGCTAGCAATCTGTACGATTTCGTCAAGGTTCTTACCATCGTAACCTTTGGCCGAGGGGGAGGAGGGAGGAACAATAACAGCCAGCGGGTTAAGCTTGGCCAGCGGTTAAGCACCAGGGACCAGTCCTGGTATGCTGAGCGCCACCGAGGCGAACGACATCCCCGATATCAGAGTGTGGGCGATCAGAGAAAGGACTGCAGCCACTGGCTCAGACATGTCCGGCCAGCAGCTCGACGGGCAGGAGGTGATTCCGCCTAGCACGAACCGGCCACGGGTCTCCGAGCAGGGGTATCCGAGAGGGCCTAGCTGGGGGTTATGGGCTTTGAATAGCAGGTTGAGGGGAGATCGGGGAGGAAGAGACTGCAATCAAGGAAGTATTCCCACGGGCTCAGCAGGCTGGGAAAGGCCTCGGGGGGCGCCCACGGTTCCCGGCTGATAGTGAAAACTAATGGGGCGAGGCCGCGGCAGGCCAAACAACAGGGTAATGTAATGTATCTCCGTCTGTAACTCCACAAAGTCATAAAGACCATGTGGGCACTAAGCCAAGCCGTTCACCGGGGGCAAGCCAAGCGACGAATTACGAGAATATCCACCGACAGCAAGAGGCCCAGGCGTTTTTGGGGCCGCGGCCGCAAATCAGCCCCTAAACCGACGATTTCGCCGGAGTACCAGGGGGCGGGGGGCCTCCGTTAGCCGAACAATGGAGTGCGAGCTCGTGGCAGTTAGAATCAATTCTTATGCACTAGCACACAGAGAATCCAATGAGACTAAGCCCGTGCGTCGGCTCGGGCACAGTGAAAGGGATTCCTTCACCTAGCGAGCGACTTCCGGCCTGGCCTAGGGGGAAGCCGCGGGCCTTGGCCCTACTCAGGCTAAAATCTCGTTAACTACAGGCCCTAACTAAAAACGAAAAGCACGAGAATATTCAGCACTAGTTGGTACTCACGAATACCCGATACTCAACCTTCGATGACAAAAGATAATCCGCGGGGAATCCCGATGTATATGGAGCTCGGTAGGACGCGTCCGGATACTACACTCCCATCCTAGCCATGCATTACATGGAGGTCTCAGCCGATGCTTAAATGGTCGAATCGTTAGGGATAGCATGTGCAGTGTCATCAAAGGTGGCCCGTTAGCATCGGTCAGGGTTTCAGAAACTGAAGCAAAGCCCCCCACACGTGAGCATGTTACCATCCTACTTCCCCACGACTGTAAAAGGCTGGAATAGCATATTAATTGTGAGCAAATCCTCTTTTCACAATCGATCATGAATAAGTGCAGTATTGCTTAGACTCCAGATCTCTGTCGAAGCCGTTATCGACCTTGACGAAGCTAGGCACCAGAATTAAGTGCCCGAACAGGAGGGCAGTTGGGAAAGTGAGTATTCTGCAGCCAGCGAGTGTGCATGCTAGATCAAGAAGGTGCCTCTTCTTCTATTAGACGAATAAGGTCTGTAAACACAACGAGGTCCCAGCCATATTATAAGGTGCTGTTGAAAACCTAATGGGCTCTGCTTGCATATTAGCATTTCGTTGTATATGGGTGTGTCTTGCTGAATGTCAAACGACTTTCGAGAACACTGGTACTAAACATTACTTGACAACACCGTATTATTAACCTGCGTGCAGACGGTAACTCTAGCAGGAACTGTCTGTTGCCTTCGACTCATTAGCTCCAGCACAGCAGCAGGAACGCTGCCCTCTGATTTGCTAGCCAAGGGTGCCTGCCTAGTACCGGCACGCAGCAACAGTGAGGCAGCGGCGCTACCATTGGCTGGGATATACATTCTCACAACGATTTTTCCCTTCCTCTTTACTCCTAGCCCATGTGCATGCAGTAATAAAAATAAACAAATAACATAATATGCAAATGCCTAGGGCAGTGTGGCCCTTCTCCTAGGTCACTGACGGCAGACATGATATTTCTCGGGGCCGGGAGAATTTTTTTTTCGGCACTATCTTTTCATCAGGTCATGGCCGGGCACTCATTGCCGTGCATGCAAATTCCCCCGACGGTTCATATAGTCCTGTCCACCGGCAGTGTCACGTCACTGCCATTGGCTTCTCAGCCACCAGTTCAGCTTTCTCTGCCTCCGCCTGCCCCTTCAGACGCTTCCGCTGGCTGGCATTTCGGGCGTTTCAGCCTCGGAACGGCTCCACCGCTTCCGCTGGCCTAAATCGTCGCGGCAGAAGTGGTCCAATAACCGCCGCCGCCTCCGTCGGTATTGATGCCCAACTTTTGGAGTAGGCTGTGCGGGCTGGGTCGAGCCGACCACGGCACTAACCGTCGGTGCTACATCATGGCTACTGCCGAGCATTTCTTGGTCGAGCAGAAAATGCTTGTGTAGCCACCGGCTGTTCTGTGTAATAGCTTGTGGCCAGAACCCCCCCACCCCTCCCCGAAGAAAATGGGCCATAACTCCTAAGGGTAATGGCCGAGGAGTGGGGAGTTGTGCTTCACTCGATGGGATTTACCTCCCTTTGCAGCACGTGTGTTGGTATTCTCAAAGACTAATTGGAACGATTGGCATGCAAATTGGCGCAAAGGTAGCTTAAGCTATATTTTGATATAACTGTAGCTGTCATGTTGACCGCCCTTGTCCTCTTGGTACACTTACGTTTTTGCGGACTCGCTCTGCTGAGTCATAGTAGAAATACCATACTGTACATTGTCTAGGAGCTCTTAGTAACTACGTTTTTGTCGTCGTAAAACCTGGATCGGGTTTTATTGCGAAGGAAATGTTATCCGGATGATATGACTGACTCGTGATGCGGCCGCACAGAGAGTTGCCCATGAGCAAAAACGTTCTCCCCTAAGAAAGACTCCCCGGCAAGAGTCCCAACGCGTTCGAGTGCCCTTATGATTTGTTGATTATCGTGGCGAAAGATGTGAGTAAAAGGAAACTGTTGCCGTTGCCAGTCGAATGGGATCTCACCGTCCTTTGGGTGGAGAGCAGTGCAGTGCATGAGATAAAGTAGTACTGGTCACGGAAGACACCGCTGCTGCAATGTCTTGCAGCATGACAGAAATGCGCTATTTTGCCGCGTGGCAGAAGAACGGGCTTTCTCACTTTGATTAGTAGGGATATGCCAAGCCACCCCTGCTCGAAAGGAATCAGCCACGATATAAATTCACCCTGCCTCTGTAAATGTCGACCTACCGATATATTCTCATTGCCTCAACCATTCTATGCTGCCAGTTGTCGAGTGTGTAGGTGTGAGTCTTGCCAAATAGCAAACGACTTTCGAGTGTAACAATTATTATCGTTAGCACACCATTTTAAGTGAGCTGTGTAATGCCTCCCACCCAGCTACCAAAATCCATAGCAGCAGCTAGTCATCGATAACCTGACCGTCCAACTGCTGAGGGGCATCAACAAATACAGCTAGTTTCAGTTTTATCAGGTTTGGTGCTCAGAAGACTTCCTGAGCTGCTTACCGAAATGCTACTCCACGATAGCCAGTAGTAGATACCGATATGTTTTTAGTGTTTACCAAACATTTACAGTAGTTGCAGCAACTTTCGGCTGATTGACTTCGACCGTACTCTCACCCACCCCGGGGCAAGTGCAGTAAAACGCACAGGAAATATACTGATACAATATTTTCCTGATGCAGGAACCGTCCTACCCTTAGCTGCTCAGCGTTTGAGTGATGGCTCAAAAAAGCATGAGCCTGAGCAAAATCACTGTCACAATGCAGCTTCAACAGGGCTGTAGTAATCTTGATGTTTTGATCCAAGCCAAAGGATACTTTTACGGCTTTGGAGAAATGTGACTTGATCGTATTCAGGATCTTGGTATGTTCCTCAATTGCCACAAAGTCGGACACCCGATCGGCATTCACGTTGAGGCCCTTGCCCTCGGACACCCTGAAGCCTCCTAGGTGCTCCAGTGTATTAGCTTACCCATCGTCACTCAATACTACCCCCTCCCCAAGTCGGTAAAAATAACTGGAAGGCTGTTGGAGAATTAAGTAGCACGGGAATAGTGACGCACGACTGCTGGAAAGGATATGCCACAGTCGGCAGCAGGAGGGTATATATCCTTGCTCAAGAATTGTTTTAAGTGAGCTTCAAAGTTTGTGACCTGAGGAGCAAAAGCTTCTCCAATCTTCGGTTGGCCGGTGTCTGTGCTGTCATGTCCATCTAGGGCTTGCATCTTTGTAGAGTTTTGTCATTGTTGGAGGTTTTAGGCTGCCCTTGATTGAAGGTCGTTTTCGTCTCTCTGTGGATCGTGCCACCCGCTCTGTGTAGTACCTGTCCTAAGCTTGAGTGTGTTGGCATGGACTCGAGGTATGCAAAATGCACCTTCAAGCATTCTTATTTCAGCAGCCGATTATCCCTCTGGTAGAGGCCCAAGGGCATCCCGAAGCAGGCCGGTTCTTGATTGTCCCTGACATTCATCGAAGGTAATAGCAGAATTCACACTTCTTCCCCAGCTTCAGAGAGGTGTCTAGGTTGTTCGCCTTCCGAAGATGGTAATACGACAGCTGGCCCCTAATCTAATCCAGAAGACTTTTGCCTTAGCCCCACTGGGTGTCTGCACTATTCCTACAGTGTACATGGTCGTAATGCCTCACCTTCTAATAGACGAGTAAGGTCTGCGAATGCAACCTGAGGGATGCCGGCTAAATTTAAGGTGCTGACACGCTTCAAATGGGATCTGCTATAGCAGATTTGTCAAGGATTATTATCATTCAGCATGTCGAGGATTATTATCATGAGCGAGCCTCCTGCCAAGCCACCGAAATCCGGTTATCATTCAACGGTAACATTAATATCCGGCTTCTAAGGGGGCATCAACAAATACGCCCACTTTTGTTTTTCCCAGGTTCGGTGCTCAGAAGTTATCCTGAGAATCAAGTCACCGATCAAAGTGCTACTTCTTGATAGCCCCTAGTAGATGCAAATTGGTTTTTAGCGTTTACCAAAAATTTACAGTAGTTGCAGCAACTTTCGGCTGATAAACTTCGACAGTACTCTCACCCACCCCCAAATGCAAATGCAGTAAAACCGAAGCAATATACTGATAAAACATCTTCCTGGTGCAGGAACCGTCCCACCCTTAGCTTAGTGTGCTTAGTGTTTGAGTGATGACTCTAAAAAAGCATCCTTGCCCTCAGACACCCTGAAGCTTCCAAGGTGCTCCAGTTTGTTGTTTGATTTACCCCCCCCCCCCCCCCAGTCACTTCAATCCTACCTCGGCCCCCAATGTCCATGTAAAAAACAACCGAGCAGGACATCGCCTGTGAGCACATTTTTCTTCTGCCCTGCCCATGATTAAATGTCGCCAGTGGTTCGCCGGTCTGGCTGAACGCACAGGTTTGGCAATACTGGCCAACTGGCAACGACAGTGGGGCATAGGCTGTTTACCCTGCCTGAATGTTGATTGCACTCGGGATCCGTCCAGTCGGACCAAAGCCACATGCAAGCAGGTACTGTACCAAATAAATATGTGCCTACCGATGACTGGCTGTGGTTCTGGATTTCGGTGGCTGGGTAGCCAGCATCATGTAGCTCACTTGTTAGTGGGCTAAATCATAATAATGCTAGATAAAGCTGCTGGCATAGACCGTTTGGTTTGTGACAGCACCTTAAAATATAAGCACAGCTCATGTCGATGCCCAAGCGCTCCAGCTTCGCACCGGCACGATTCACAGTGGTGAATGCAGTTGCAGATTGTGTTTATTTAACTTTCTAGAGGAGCTCGGAGTCTCAGCATTCATCGATAGTGATGAAAGTTGTGCTTTGACAGCATTTTGCCAGTATCCATCAGTGCAGCCTCATAGCCAAAACCGGAAGTTTTGGCACGTGCAAACAAAGACAGCCGACAACCAAGAGACCAATAATGCTGGCATATATTTGCAGCACAAGCTGCATAATGCACATACCGACAATTGCCTTGAAAAAGGCAGTCATTCTGTTCAGCTCGGAGAGTATACAGTGGCAGACAGGCACGTGAGCAACTCGGCTTACTTTCTCGGGGCCTTCTGATTATCTACATATATGGTCCATCACCTGAGCAGTATGCCTTATCATTTTTTTGCCTTTGTACAGGCTTCCTACGTACACCTTTGTTCTTGAGGTTGTATTTCGCCTTTGCTAAACTAGCTCTCTTGGATTCCCTGTCGTAATCCTTCATGAACAACCTCATATACCTGCCCACGGGAATGCCTAACCTTCTGAAAACTGGGATACGTCCACACATCCCTTCGTACTTCTGTAAACAGGCGTCAGCCACTGCAACTCGAACGGCTGACAAGCCTGAATATTTAGTCTTTCGAGCCTCTGTCCAGATAAGGTTATGGAGAGACTCATTATGGTTTGGGTGTGACCATGCAAACATTTTTTGTAGAAGGTCATCGGGTAGTTTATCCTCACACAGATCCTTTGCGGCTTGTTTTATCCCTGGTTTTAGCACGTGATGTCTCGATTTTGCATGGTCATAAACCGTATTAGTTGCTACAGCTTTCTCATAGGGACATTCAGACGATGCACCGTTCGTACAGAACGTGTGATCTGGCTCCTGATTAGTGGAGAAAGTACGGTAAAAAGATTTCCATACGTCCTTCTTCAAGCCCTCTAGCTTATTCGTATTCTCTGTCACCGCACGGGCAAAGTGTTGCTGCAACCTACTAGCTATTTGGCCAGTTAGCCCACCCTGTCCACCGAACCCACCCTTAACCTCTGGGTATTTCGCTTTGTTTCTTGTAAGGTTTCGCAAAGCAGTGCCCAGCCTTTTACTGACATGCGCGCTATACACTCCAGTTTTGTTATTTCTGTCTCTCCATACGGTTTGGCTTTGGTTACACTTTGCCAAGCTTTGGAATCACCATCCCTTAGATACCTAACATGCCGTGCACCACGGGTTTCTAGCGAGCGTTCAAACATACGTTTTGCCCCTTCCATTGCACCACTTGTGCCACTGAAATTTTTATCGCAGTTATGCTCTCCTCGCTTACCAGCTGCACAAACCTTGCATGATAAGCTGAGCACTTCTGCATCTAGTGCCTTTCCTGTTTTAAGGGAAGTGCCTGCCTGCTCAACGCCGTAGCCAGTGCGGCAACATAAAAAATACGATTTCCAAAAAGAAAATTATCACCCCTGTTCTCTTCTTTCTCTTTCACTATCCGTTGTTTTTTTGGGTGTGGGCGTGGCGACACCACCCGCTGGTCTAACCGGCAGTACCCGAGGTCGTCCATGTTTCCGAGGGTCGCTCGATTCCCCTACACTACTCACCGAAACTCCTTCATTTACTCAATTTGCATCACGGCCTGCACTCACAGCACCAGCGTGCATTGCATAATAGTTGAAGAACGACGCTAGCGTTGCATTGAACCATTCATCTTGGAAGCTTGTGGGAGAACTTCCAACACGTGTCGGTTAGATGAAATGGTGGCAGATGCAAGTGGTCGGAAGTGGATGTTGGATTGGCTGTATGCATCCGGCTCAGAGGTCAACGTCCAAAGCAACAGCTGTTTGCGGCTTTCCCTGCCAGCGATTATGCTTATAGCTTTACAGTCGTTCGGGGGATGCCGCCTTTATTACTTCCGGTTCAGTCATAATCCAAATATGTTAGAAAATTTGATGGAATTAGTACAGGCAAGAAACTCATTGCATTAATAGGCTTTGGCCGTGGTGTTACCACCAGGGAATGCCGCGTAGCTAGGCAGCTTGCATATAGCTACGCGATCAAACATGTTACAACTGTTACCGGACCTTGCAGGTGCCCCCACACAATTTACTTGTACAGATAGATTAATGATTCATGACCATTATTTACTTCATTTTTATAGCGAACAAGTTATTTTTTTTTTATGTATTTATCGGTCCGGTTAAGCAAATCATGCAGAAATCTGAGCGAAAATCGTAACAAAGAACGCCTGTTATTCACTTCCGGTGTATTTCCGGTTAGACAACATCCGGGCCTTTTATTTTTTTTTAATCCAGTTATATGTCGATCGTCAAACTTTAGGATTGCATTTCTGAGATGTTTACCGTTTAAATGACCACTAAAAAATTAATTGATTTTTTACCCAATTTTCGTAGGCTATCCCGTTAAAAGGATTACAATGCAGCTCCAATTTATCGCAATCCCTTAGGCTGGAGAACGCCACCCACCCTGACGCCCAGTCGCCTGGTGCGCTTCGACCATAGCAAGCAGGAGCCTGCCACCAAAATCTAAATCCGTTACATTGCCGTCCATCAATTAGTGCTTGGTAACTATAGTCACCGTTGGTTAAATAATCAAGACGGTTGGTTCTCAATTCAGACACACTTTGTCAAATGACAGGACGATAGACTAAGAGTTGGTATCCTCACACATGAGCAGACGTGGTGCAATTCCCCCCAGTCCCAATGGTACTGACTGACTGAACTGACCACAGCTATGGCTTCCCGTCTATCAAAATGAGTGTCTAGACATAAATGGTCCATCACCTGAGCAGTAAGCCTTATCATTTTTTTGCCTTTGTACAGGCTTCCTACGTACACCTTTGTTCTTGAGGTTGTATTTCGCCTTTGCTAAACTAGCTCTCTTGGATTCCCTGTCGTAATCCTTCATGAACAACCTCATATACCTGCCCACGGGAATGCCTAACCTTCTGAAAACTGGGATACGTCCACACATCCCTTCGTACTTCTGTAAACAGGCGTCAGCCACTGCAACTCGAACGGCTGACAAGCCTGAATATTCAGTCTTTCGAGCCTCTGTCCAGATAAGGTTATGGAGAGACTCATTATGGTTTGGGTGTGACCATGCAAACATTTTTTGTAGAAGGTCATCGGGTAGTTTATCCTCACACAGATCCTTTGCGGCTTGTTTTATCCCTGGTTTTAGCACGTGATGTCTCGATTTTGCATGGTCATAAACCGTATTAGTCGCTACAGCTTTCTCATAGGGACATTCAGACGACTCACCTTTTGTGCAGAACGTGTGATCTGGCTCCTGATTAGTGGAGAAAGTATGGTAAAAAGATTTCCATACATCCTTCTTCATGTGAATCAAGTGGCTAGACAGAGATTTAGTTCTCTTAAGATGCTATACGAATTGCTAATGGTTATTGCTCTTGCTCCTGACGTGCATGCTGCAGTGCATTTGCCACCAACTGTCGATTGGTCTTCTTTTCTGGGCTTCAAGTTGTCCTGTCGATAGGCCAGGTACACAGATTATGAAGATTTAAAAAAGTCCTGCACCTAATTTCAGTATCTTCAGCAGTTATTTTGAAAATGAGTTCGACATTGTGTTTCAGAAATTATGCTGTGAGGCTTATGGTAGTGTCTCATTGTTGATTCCATTCGTTGGGAAAATTTCATCGTGGTATGTAGGTGGTGATAGTTTAAATGAGATCAGAATTAAGCTCTAGCATTATGTTGACCCCAGCATTCCTGATGACTTGCAATAAAACTACAATTTTTTTGCAAAATTTCTATTTATATTGACTAGTCTAGCACGTCCTTTGTAAGACTGCCTGTGTTAATGTGCGATGAAAATGTATCTGTCAGTTGTTTGCCACTTTCAAGTGGTCATAATAATAATACATTTGTTCAGTGCCATCTGAGAAAGAAAGCATTACCTTATGATTAGTGGTAATATGCACAATGTCATCAAGCATAACGTGGTTAGTGGCAGCATGCTCAGTGGCAGCAAGCAGAAGCTCCAAAGGACGAATCACAGACCCACTAAAGGCTTTCATAAACAGTTGCATTTTATATGCGTTGAGTGTTTTCAAAATGTAAGCAGAAATGTTTTAATCAGCCAATATCTGCTTCTTTTTATGTACGCACGTGTACGTGGAGAGACGATCAGAATTCAGCACGACCTTGAAAATCGCGGCGTATCTACAAGTATACATTTTGTGTCAGCAGTGCACATGCGTGCCCTATCAGTATTTTAATACTTTTGAACAAGTGTGTAGCTAGCATATGTGTTTGGTTGATTATCTTGATGTTTATCTTTGGGCATCGCAGGTCTTTGTGCCACTCATGACATCATCGGCGATTAACTTGTTTTCGTAAAGAAGAGCCTCTTTTCGGTTGCACATTTTTAGTCTTTGTACATTCCAAAGAATAACCTTATGACATCAGGTACTGTGGAGCTTTCGGTGATGGCCTTATGACGATGCAACAGGCAGGGCAATCTTGACAGTAACTATCTAACGCAGGGGATGTACATTTTGACTCCTTCGTTCATGTACGAAATGTACTATTGAACTAGTCTGTTGCAACTGGCTCGCAATCGTATTACTCGCTTTGTCTCAATGACTATGTTTAGTGGCCGTCATATAGTTTTTATTTAATAAAAATGAGTACCTTACTTTAAGCTCCTATGTTGAGTTTTTCTATGTTTGGCGCCCGAAGCCTATTGACAGTGTAAGCTTTTGGAGGCTATCCGCCATTGCTGTTATTATAAAGACTTGACTGCAAGAGATTAACGGCAATTAGAAATATAACAAACTCGATTTTTGATTGATGCTTTGATGTTGTTCAATAGTTGTCACTAACTTGACAGGACAAGGCAAAGGTTAGCCAACATTCGTTTATGTAGCGACTTAGAGCTTGGAGGAAGTCTAGTTGACGCTGAAGTATTCCGAAAGCACAGTGAGATAAAGCAATCGAATGTAAAGGCATGCCAAACTAAAGGAGAAACTCATAACTTCATCACGGTAGCACTTTATCATTCAGATGAGTTAGCATTTAAATTTAGGCGATGTGTCCCAATCGAAATAGGTATGACTCAAGAAGTACAACAATAGGACCTCACCCAGCTCATCATCCTCCCGGCTACTGTGGTTGAATCACTAGGCGGCTTGCACAACTAGATCCATCAAGCCGCCTTTTTTTGGGATAAACCTCTATAAACTCAATTCCTTCTCAAAGTAATGAGTTAGCTACATCAAGCCCTACTGCCACGCTGGTTTAATCGAGTGGTTAAGGTGGTCGCCTCAACCAAGGTCTGACTGAGGTCGTGGGCTCGAGTCCCAAGGCATATGTGATACGCCTGAATAGAGATTAAAGTTCACTTTGGGCGCTATGCAAATGACTTGTATATTTTATACTTAATCCATAAATCAGCAATAAATAGCTAGAATAAAGGTGGCCACGGTCTTCATCAAATAAAAAAATAGCTGATTTAACAGCCTCATTTGCTTGGCTGCAGAAGAGCCTTATGGCAACCATCACCACTTGCAGTGAGCAATAGAGGCTAATTCACAGAACTCGAACCAATGGGTCGTGTAGAGCAAGCACCTTTCCTACTTGGCTAAGACCCAGAGGAGCAAGGCTTCCGAACCAGCTCCCTATACATCTCAATACTCCTATACTATATATAATATACTCCTCAATACATCATCAAGGTGCTGTGTACAACACCTCGTTCACGAGCACGCGAATACACTGCTTGCAAAACGTGCTGCCAGGGTACGAACGGTGACAAGTTACATGCCACGGCGACAGCCTTCGTGTCGCCGGATGTGGAATAATATATATGAAGCAGACAGCCTTAGCACTACTATTTATCAAAACAAATTAAAATGTAATGTCAAATCAATCTAACAATATACCTATGTAGGCATGAGCCGTGATGGCACATTAGGTAAGGCGGTTGCTTTCACGACCGAGGTCCCGAGGTCGTGGTTCGATTCCTGCGGTGAACGATCCTTTATCACCACTGCAAGCGGTGGCGATAGCCGTAAAGGTTCTTCTGTCGCTATACAAAAAGAGGCTGTTGATTCAGCTAGGATTTTTTTAAGCATCCATGTTCGCTCAAAATATGTCGCGTAGACCAAGTAATGACTGCTGGTAAAATCTGGGTTTTCGCTTTTTTAAATATCGCAGGATGCGACTGGATAAGTTTCTGGCTTAAGGAGCGTAGTACCTGAAGACACGGGCTTTAAGCGATTTGAGGTCGGTTTGGTGACAGCTAATGGATCAATCAGTCGGCATCTGAGAAGTAGGTGCTGCGACGAGACGCTTGATTTTGAAGTATTTTAGATAGGTATGCAAGAGCAAGAGAATGCAAGGACCGAAAGTGTTAAGTCGATAAGCTCATGGGCGGGAGCAAGTTCAGATCGGTAATGGTAATAGCATGTAAATCAATGACTGGCATTTTATTGCACAGGCTGACGGAAGACGAGCGAGAATTATACAGAAGTGTATACGGAAAGTGGCTAATGAACCAGCAAGGCTTCAGTATTTTTTTTATGTCAACATCAGAATGTTTGCAATTGCTCGCTGCTAAGTTTTATTTATTTATTAGAAAACCACTGACTAAGCCAAACTTGAGAGAGACAAGTCCTCGTCCGATCTTACGTTGGAATAAAACGTGGAGCGAAGACGATAGTACTGACGGCTAAAACAGCCAGCTCTTCTATCAGTGTTCCAATACAGTAAAAAATGAAGTTAGCTTATGTAACAGACTCCGTTGTAAAGCGGCAAAAGAGAATTTAGCGCCATCACCGAAGCTTGCAGTCATGCAGCTATAAAGGATCGCTCACATCAGGACTCAAACCGGCAGCCTCAGTCGTGAAGCGCTTGCACCTACCTTACAACCGGGTCAAGTACGTACCCTTAATTAAAAACGTGTTCGCTCGAAAAGCCACTGCATACAATTCTTGCAGCTAAAACTAAAAATCACAACAATGCAGTAGTAAGGTGTAACGGCGAAGCCAGTTAAACCAGCCGAATTAATGATAATAACAATGCACTTCATAAGTCGCCCTCAGAGAACTCGAATCTTTTTATAGGTGCTTTACATTTGCTGCAAAAGAAACGAGATCGAATGGTGAGTGGTATCATGCGTGATAAACAACCCGAATAACGCGGTTAGGGGTAACATGCACAGGATCAGCATGCAAGTGCGGTTAGTGGCAGCAATAATAACAATATTGATAATAATATTACATTTGATATAGCGCCCTCAGAAAACTCAATCTCTTTCCATGCACTTCACATTTGCTGTAACGGAAGCATGATCGAATGGATAGTGGTGGCATGCTCAATGAAAGACAAACATAACATGGTTAGAGGTGACGTGCACAGGGTTAGAAAATTTGGCTAGTTGCAGTATGCACAACGTCAGCCTGCATAAACACATAAAAGATGAGTCACACGGACCCACTAAATGATGTAATGTAATGTATCTCAGTCTGTAACTCCACAAAGCCATAGAGACTATGTAAGTGTTACGCAGGACAGCGCACTCACAGCCTAAGCGGCTTTCGGTACGCATTCGGTAGCCAACAGACTTTATCTCGCGAAACAGAGAGAAAGTGGGAAGCATAGCAGAGTCAGGAGAGCGGTTGAGGTATTGAGTAGCATGGAAGTAGCAGCTCAGGACGGTAGGAAAGGATGAGCCATAGTCGGCAGCAGGAGAATAGTTTCGTTGCGTACGAATTTTGGAAACGAGTTCCACAGCCTAGGACCTGCAGAGCTAAAGCTTCTGTCGCCAATGGTCTTTAAGCGGAGGAATGGAACAGCTAATTTATTGTCCATACAGGACCTGAGGACACGAGGAGACTGAAACTGGTGCACCAGTTCAGCTAGGTTTGGAGGAGCCAACCCGTAGTGGGTCTTGTGGGTCAGCATAAGAACTTTGCTCTGTATCCGTTGATCAACCGGCAGCCATCCTAGCTCTTTTAGCAAAGGAGAAACGTGCTCAAACCTCTGGGACTTGAAAACTAACCTTGCAGCCATATTCATAGTCAGCTGCAGTGGCCTAGTTCTTTTTTTGGCAGCCCAGCCGAAAGGGAATTACAATAATCAAGCCGCGACAGAACTAAGGAGCGAGTTAAATTTTTTTCAAGCCACTGTGGAAAGCAGCTCCTAATCTTAGATAGGGATCGTATGTGGTGGCTAGCTGTAGAAGCAGTCTTCTGGATTGCAGCTTGAGTTATCGTCGCGAACAGCACAGGACGCTAGCCGACGAGCAACACCACCAGGTTTGTTTCACTACACACGGAGCAGGGCGAAGCACGACTCTCATCACCCCTCTCGCCCCCCCCCCGAGTCCCACGACTCCCTTGTCATAACAATCACCAATAGCTCGTCCGCCGGCCTACCACATCGAGTGTCACAGCCCACTCGCATAACGATCAGGGGCAGTGTCATCAATTAAAGAAAACCACATGAAGCTTTTAAAATTTAGGCAGCTGTCGAAAACGACACCTAACTTTTGAGCACGTGGCGATGATCGCACAGCAGCATCACCTATTAGAAGAGCAAAGCCTTTTAATCCAGCCTCACGCTTAGGTCGGCTAATGAGCAGCAGTTTGGATTTATCGTCATTTAGTTTTAAGAAATTTCCAGGATCCAATGTCAGCAAGGCAATTGCTGCAGCAGATTCCGACGGTTTCAATGACAAATGCAACTGAGTATCGTCAGCATAAAAGTGATATCATATCCCGTGGGCCTTAATCACTTTTCCCAGAGGTTGAGTATAAATGGAGAACAGCAAGGGACCGAGGATGGACCTTTGAGTGACTACAAAGGTGATTGTCTCGAGTGTGAGACCTGGCCCCCACACGACACGGATTGAACACGATCAGACAAGTACGATTTAAGCCTTGCCAGTGCCTCGTCTGCCAGGCCGATCGTTACTCTCAATCGTTCAAGTAGAACATTGTGATTGATGGTGTTGAAGGCAGCTGACAGATCTAGCTTTGCTAGAGCAGTGACATTCCCGTCATCATAGCCATGTAGAATGTCATTGCTAACGCGGAGAAGAGCAGATTCAGTAGAGAGCTGCCTCTTGAACCCTGATTTAAATGTTTGTGACATTTCATTATTTTCAATACGTTCAACCAGCGGCTTAGCAAAACAAATTTCAAGAATCTTTGACAAGAAAGGTAGAAGGGAAACTGGGCGATAGTTGGCAAGAACCTCCATATCTAATCCAGGATTTTTAAGTATGGGTCTAACGATTGCCGATTGAAGGACTTGGGTACGTCCCTTTTACCAAAGAAGCATTGAAAATCTTGATTATGGCCGGGCTAAGGTGGTCTGCCAGTGAAGGCCACCGAGATGATGAATGATGTGATACATATATGTTTTTAGTTTATTTTTAAATATTGTCAAGGCAGGGGATGTTGTGATGTCAATCGAGAGTGAGTTCCCAGCTTTGGGAGCTTACGAAGTAAAGGTTCGGTACGCAAAGGATTTGAGGTTCGTACGAGGTGTAGCTAAGCGATTTGAGCCTGGTGGCGTAGTAGATCTAATAGGTATGAAGGGACCTGAAAGTGAGTGACAAAACCTTAAAGCCAATTTTCTGATTAACTGGGGAACCGGTGCAGGTCGTCGAGAAGTGGTGTGATCTGACTTCGACGCTCACGACAGACGGGCCTAGCTGCAAAGTCTTGCACCTACTGCAAGCGCCTGATTTCACACGCCGGTAGATCAGCAAGCATTGAGTTAGAGAAGTCGAGACGGGATGTCACAAATTCTTGGACCGATTTAGTTTTTTTCAAGTTTTATTAAGTTTATTTTGATGCAGTTTTTCTGTCTAAGCAAGCCCGGATTTTAGAAACGTTATTTAGCAGAAAATAGGCAGACTTGATTGTGGAGCTGATTTGGTCGTCTATTGAAAAGTCGCTTTGGAACAGTATGCCTGAAATTCGAGCAGATTCAGCAGATGTGCTGGATGAGTCGATTTTTTAGTGTTTGGTTGTTTAATTTCTGTATCTAACCTAGTTTGTCCGTAACTAGTAAGTTTTTTTAATCGTCTATGAGACGTCTATGAAAAGTGACTATGGCGAGTCGACACGGCGAGCTCTCGCTCTGAGTCGGGTATACGGGACTCGTTCTAATCACCCTTTCGACGCATGTACGCTAATCAGCAAGATAATTGTACAGCCATTTAATTCCATCATTGCGTGCTCAGAGAAGAGCTGCTATGCCAAGTCTCGAAATCAAAGGAATTTGAAGAGCCGAGAATTTTGCCAGTTTCGATGTTAGACCCTTTCTACTGAGACCTCGATCTCTCAGCGGGGCTTTGAGATTAACATCTGCACACATAGGTCTGGAAACCTCACAAGCAGTTTTTCATTTTCCTTTTAAAAATCATGCATTAGAGTTCACTCGAAAATAACGCATATTCCGAGTTTTCTGTTGCGCAGTCCGGCCATTGTTAGCAGCTCTCGCCTCCATTACGTCGGCACAGCGCTGTCCGCTCAGCTGCGGTTCCTGAGTCGCAGCGAACGGTATAGGCACTCGGGTTTCCGCGGGTAGCTGCGCGCGCGCTGCTGCCGGCTCGAGCCAGCCTCCGCGGATAGTAATCTAAATCTCGTGGCTATAGCAGCTCTTGAGTGCACTGCGACCTGATCGTGCGAGCCCAATGGACGACGAGTCGACGAACGATCGCGACGGCGGTGGAGAATCGGAGCACGCGGACGCTGGCGCAGAGACGCAGCAGCCGGAGGCTCTGATCGTCAAGAACGTTCCACACGAGCTGTTCGAAGAGGGCAACGAGAGCGCCAAGGTCAGCCGCCCGTCCCCGATGGCCGGCCTCGTAGCGCATGCGCTAGCGGAGGCAGTTGGGACTCGGCCTGCCTGTGCCTGCCTGCCTGCCTGCTTGCTTGCTTGCTTGCTTGCTTGCTTGCTTGCCTGCCTGCTGCGGCTGCCGTCGTACCCTCCCCCTCCCACGCGCCTACTCTCGCTCGAGTCGTTCCGCTCGATTCGCAGCCGAAGCAGAGCCGCCACCTGTCCGTCAGTCCACGTCTCGCTCTCCCTTTCGCCTCTCCCGCAGGGTGAGTTCGAGGCGCTGTTCGGCGGGCAGCTGGACGAGCTCTCGCCGCCGACTTTCACCTATCTCAAGTTCTTCAGGCGCGTTCGCGTTCAGCTGTCGTCGGGCGGCCGAGCCGTGAGCACCAAGGCTCGCCTGCACGACAGTCTGTTCATGGGCCGTCGGCTCAAGTGCTACTTCGTGAAGGTGAGCTCGTCAGAGCGGCTCGCAGAAGCAGTCGCAGTGCCTGCCTGCCTGCCTGCGTGCCTGGCGTGCACGACCCCGCGACGACTCTGCGCCGCCTAGCCGTCGTGGCCGCTACCCTCTGCCGCTACGTCGGCCGTCGCGCGACCGCCCTGGCTATCGGCAGTCTCTGCCTCTCAGCCCATGCAAGCCTCAGTTCCGGGCGCGCATCTCCTCAGGTGCGTCCGTGGAAGCCGAGCGACGGCTGCGGTGCCGACGATGACGACGACGAGGCCGACGACCGGGGTCGCTCGTACCTAGCGCCACCCGAACCGCAGAACCTGTTCCTGCTCTCGCCGCCGGCTTCACCGCCCATCGGCTGGCAACAGCGCCCAGAGCGAGAGCCACTCGTCAACTACGACTTGCTCTCGGCCGTCGCTCAGCTCGCGCCCGGTAAAGCACGTGCTCGGTCTCTATTTCTCTCTCTCTCTCTCTCACTCTCTCTCGGTCGCTAGCATTCGCCGGAAGTGTGTGTGACACAGCAGCAGATGGTGGCGCATCACCTTCCTTGGCTGGCCGTCTTTCCTTTCGGTCATAGGCATAGGCTGTGATTCTGCTACTGACTGCTGTGGCTGCTTCCTCAGCTACGGCGGAAGCTGCTGTTGCTGCTTGGAGGACGTCGTGGGATGTGGCTGTGGAGCCACACAGTTTGCATCCGTAAAACTGGTGGATCCACCACTTGCGTGCGAGTGTGAACCAGCCAGCCAGCCTCCCTTGGACCATGCCATGTGGGCTACCCTCTAGCAGAAGGAGAGAGGAATGGCTACTTGCCAAATCAGCTTGGCTATCCCTTTCTCCTGGCAAATACTTGCCAAGGGATCTCGGTGCGGTATCTTCCCACGCACCGAGGATTCCAGGCAAGGGGTGGGGGGAGGCTTGTTCTGATGCTGATGCCGGTCGGCTCGGCGTTGCTACGCCGGACCTTGGCCGAGCGGCTGCTCTTGAGCGGCCGCTCTTTGATGCTAATGTTTGGAGCTCCTGTGTGGAGTGCTTGCTTGAGCTCGGCTGTCCTGCTTAGAGCTCCCCCTCCTCTTGGCTCTGTATCGTACCCTCTGACCCCCTTAACTGGCCGGGCTCCCGGTCGAAAGGTCACTAGCCGGCCGGGGGGGGGGTGGCGGCAGGGCGTGAAGTGGCTGTGGCAGCAGTTGCTGAAAGCCACGTCGATTACCAGGGTGCAATGCCAAGCCCAAGTGTTCAGCTTGTGGGCAGCAGCAATGTTAGTTAAAAGCCATGTCGATTGCCAGGGTGCAATGCCAAGCCAAGATTGTTCAGCTGGTGAGCAGCCGGTGCTGGAACTGCTCCGACAGCTGCAAGTGCTAAGACGGTCAATTAAGACAGTGCACTGCTCCCATTGGTGTGCATTAGCAAGTGGGCATGGTTGTGAAGATTGCTGCCGTGTTGCCATGTGAGATAAGCACCTAATACAGACAGTAGTAAGTGAGGTGACCTTTGACAGCAGGCAGCTGAAAGTCATCTCGAAGAGCAGGAAGCAGTTCTTCTTTGTCACCCAATTGAGGGGTAAGAACAATAAGGATCGTAGAGGCTGCGGCTCGTCCTGATGGCTTGCAAGGTTCTTTGTTCGTCTCTGGCGAAGAAGCAGGTCAGCGCGAGTGAAAATAGTTGCCTGCAAAACTTTCGGACACTCGGCGCTTCGCCGGAACTGAGCTTCGGCAGCCAGCTGTCTGGCTTTCAGCTGTTCAGGCTAATGCAACAAGAGCAGCCAAGGTGTAATAATAATAATAATAATAATGCACTTGATAAAGCACCTTCAGAGAACTCAATCTCGTTCTAGGCGCTTTACATTTGCTGCAAAGGGAAATGCAATTGAATGGTGAGTAATATCATGGTTGATAAACAGCATGAATAACATGGTTAGGGGTGACATGCACAGGGTCAGCATGCAAATGTGGTTAGTGACAGCATGCACAGTGTCAGCATGCATAAGCACATCAAGGACGAATCACAGGGACCCACTAAATGCTGTCCTAAATAGGTATGTTTTTAAATGGGGTCAGGTCAGGGGGTGTTCTGACGCAGGTCGGGAGGGAGTTCCAGGCTTTGGGAGCATACGAACTAAATGCACGGTCTCCAAAGGATTTGTGGTTTTTACGAGGTATTAGTAGACTGTTAGATTCCGAAAAGCGGGCGGTACGATGCTTGGCCTGGTGGGGGATAACTGGTGGGGGTAACCCTGGTGGGTGTAACCTCTCGAGGCCTTCACACTGGCTGGGGCAGACAGCAGTGGGCAGCACTCGATCAGTCGTTTGCTTATCTCTCCTAGAGAGACGTAGTCCAGGTCGTCTGCTTCCGCAGAGCGCAGCCTCGTGGCTGAGGTGCTGCATGAGCAGCAGCTCTCGGAGCCTGCGATCCGATGCGATCGATGTGAAGAAGCGCTGCAGGTAGCTCCCCTAGTGACTACATCGGGACGATCTCAGCAGAAGCCTGCTGGAAAAATGCCTGTCAGTCACGTGAGCCAGTGCCTCCCCTCACTCTGCCGGTCCTTGCTATCCTATGCCTGCCGGTGGCCGTTCAGTGCCATCTCGTTGTCAACTTTGTCACTTTGTGGCAATGGCATTAGTAGCCTTGTGGCAGCGGCTCGTAGCTTGCTTGATCGGTGATGTTTAACGAGCTGGTCTAATAGTTTGCAATAGCTGCTGGGACCTGTTACAGCTCTGCACGCGTGCTTAGGTCGAGACCGCCTGATTCACTGTAGTCTTTGCAGGTGACTTGTTTGAAGAGGTGCTATTAATTCAACTCGCGCTTGTTTCTCAGACCACATCTGCATGCAGATGGCCGTCCGAGGTTGCTTTGCAAGTGTGCAGCAATCTGAGTCTACTGCTGCTGACATGCACACATCAGCAGTAGCAGCAGCTCATCCCTGCCTCATTCTGCTCGACAGCTAATGCACGTGCTGCTGTGGTGCTTTGACACGGCAGACCGCTTGGATACTTGCTTTGTATAAAAGACATCAAGACAAAAATCAAACTTTGCGAGCAGGGAGAGTGAGAGAGAGAGAGAGAGAGGCAAGATATGTAATCTCTGCCCCTCCAGAGTGATAGTTGCTGTGTAGATTGCTGCTGTACCACAGCAGTTAAGCTCCAGCTGAAGGCCATGACTGCAGCTGCTGTTGGCCGAGTACAGACCGGGCTTGGCCTGGCTCAAGGCTCTCATGTGGAACTGGGTCTGCTCATAATGGTGGCATCGAAGCCATTACAATTGCTTTCACGATAATCTGCCGTCCCCGGTTGGCCATGGGAGTTGATTGAATTGGGGCCAATGACGAGCTGGCTGTAGAAGCAGCAAGGACCTCCTGCTGATTCCACTCTAGTGGCAGCACGAGGGTCCTCGCTCGGAAAGTGCAGAGGACAGCAGGTGCTGCTCGGCAGGGATGCAGGCCTTCTTGATATTGGACGGCTGACAACTTGCTTTGGGAAGATGAGCGAATGCTATTTAGGCATTTCCTAGGTGCTATCCATGTATCATATACTTCCTACCAGTGTACAGTATAGGTGTAGGCTAGCCTGTATGTAGGAACTCGATCTCTGTCTACTATGCCTCTCCAACTGCCGACTATGGCACATCTTTTTCAGCGGTCCTGAACTGCTACTTCTATGCTACTCACTACCTCAACTGCTCTCCTGACTCTGCTATGCTTCCCACTTTCTCTTTGTTGCGTGAGACGAAGTCTGTTGGCTACCGAATTCGTACCGAAAGCCGCTTAGGCTGTGAGTGCGCTATACAAAACTCTCCTGCGTAACACCCACATGGTCTTTATGACTTTGTGGAGTTTCTGACAGAGACACATATATATACATATGCCGTGTGTGTGTGTGTGTGTATCGGTGTGTGTGTGTGTGTCTGTCTGTCTGTCTGACTATGTGCCTCGATATATGTGTGTGTGTGTGTGCTTGTGTGTGTGTGTGCTTGTGTGTGTGTGTGTGTGTGTGTGTGTGTGTGTGTGTGTGTGTGTGTGTGTGTGTGTGTGTGTGTGTGTGTGTGTGTCTGTCTGTCTGTCTGTCTGTCTGTCTGTCTGTCTGTCTGTCTGTCTGTCTGTCTGTGTCCGTGCATGCACATGCACTTTAGTATGAGGGAGTGATAGGGAAGTGGGCTTGTACACTTTCTCTGGGGCTTCCCTTCCCCACTACCCTCTGATGAAATTGTATGAATCATCAGCTTAGTGTACCACTTTGTGGTTAATGCAAACACAGCTGTGATTCATAATGTTTTCAGCTGACTGGCTCATTAACACAAACCTACTTAATACACTATACTACACTGCAGTAATCCCAATGGCATCATTCCTGCTGTGGTCATGAGGCTAAGCTTGAAGAATCGAAGGCTTTGAAGAAGGATTTTATAGGGAAGAGCTTTGGGAATGTAGAAAGTATATTTTTTGTAAGGCACGTCAGACTTTTGAGGTGATGTTCTGCTGCCTACTATTGCATCATACTGATACCAGCAATGGAAGGCAAGTGGAGATTAGAGTGAATGGGGGTCTTGCTGCCTTCACAGCTTGGAAAGCAGAGCAGCTGCTCCAGCTCCTGCTGCCGCCGTCTTTACATCCAGTCAGGGCCCGAGCCCAGCTACAGCTGGCTTTGCTGCAGCACATACGGAATCACGTGGCATGCACTGGAGCGCCGCATGGCTGCTGTGCTGCTGCTGCTCCCCTAAGAATTGACTTCAGCACAGGGTCAGCAAACTGAGCTTGCACATCGTCGGAAATTAGATGATCTAGGCCTGTGTGTGGCCACTGATGCACAAAGGAATGCTTCAATGGCTCTCAACATGGACGTGTCAGCAGCTAGCTTTGTTTTGCCACAGCCTGACAGGGCGGGCACCTTAGGTGCACTGCAGGGGATTGACTGCCGGCTCTTTTGTGCAGCATTCACATGAGTTGCCAGCTGATGACCAAACAGCTGTGGAAGTCGATGTTTGCCTTTTACCGGCCAGTGCCAGTTTGTCCTCGATGTGGTTAACCTCGTGTCAACGCCTCTTTCATCTTCATCAGACGTGTGTCAAAGGCTGGATTGCCCACTCCCTCCAGCCCCTTTCGACTGACCAGAAAGGGTGTGGCACATGTAGACGATGTTAATAGTGCCAACCACCTGTGAGGCCCCAATTCCTTTAGTCGCTTTCAGCTTACTATGTGTCACACACACACACACACACACACACACACACACACACACACACACACACACACACACACACACACACACACAGAGCATAGGTGTGAACGACTGATTAAGGCCCTTCGAATAGGACATCACTTTTATGCTGACCATACTCAGCTGTATTTGTTATTCTAACCGTCGGAATCTGATGCAGCAACTGATAAACTGAATGCTTGCCTTGCCGACATTCGATCTGGATGTCAGAAAATTTCTTAAAACTAAATGCTGCTCATAGGACACCCTAAGAGTGTGGCTGGATTAAAAGGCTTTGCTCTTCTAAAAGGTGATGCTGTTGTGCGGCCATCACCACGTGCTCGAAATTGAGGTGTCGTTTTTGACAGCTGCCTAAGTTTTAATAGCTTAATTCAGAAGACTGCTTCTACAGCTAGCCATTACGTTCGATTCCTATGTAAGAGTAGGAGCTGCCTTCCACAGTGGCTTGAAAAAAATTTAATTAGCTCCTTAGTTCTGTCTCGGCTTGATTATTGTAATTCCCTTTTGGCTGGGCTACCAAAAAAAGAACTAGGCCACTGCAGCTGACTATGAATATGGCTGCAAGGTAAGTTTTCAAGTCCCAGAGGTTTGAGCACGTTTCTCCTTTGCTAGAAGAGCTAGGATGGCTGCCGGTTGATCAACGGATACAGAGCAAAGTTCTTATGCTGACCCACAAGACCCACTACGGGTTGACTCCTCCATACCTAGCTGAACTGGTGCACCAGTTTCAGTCTCCTCGTGTCCTCAGGTCCTGTATGGACAATAAATTAGCTGTTCCATTCCTTCGCTTAAAGACCGTTGACGACAGAAGCTTTAGCTCTGCAGGTCCTAGACAGTTGAACTCGCTTCCACAATTCATACACAACGACAACTACTCTCCTGCTGCCGACCATGGCTCGTCCTTTCCAGCCGTCCTGAGCTGCTACTTCCATGCTACTCACTACTTCAACTGCTCTCCTGACTCTGCAATGCTTCACACTTTTTTTGCATGCGATGAAGTCTGTTGGCTACCAAATGCGTACCGAAAACCACTTAGGCTGTGAGTGTGTTCTACAATACTCTACAAAACCCACTTAGTCTTTATGGCTTTTAGGAGTTACAGAGATACATTACATTACGGCTGCCAGTGACCGGCTGCAGCTGGCTACTTCGCCTGCTCCTCAAGCTCCTGCACTCCCGTCAGTCATTCTTTGCTTGCACTTACTCTGTGCCACGTTGAACAGTGGCTGGGTAGTTGAATTGGCACCCCATTGTCAGGATGTTGGTTTCACAGTGCAGTCTTTCGCCGGTTGGGATTCCCATTCACGCATGGCTAAGCTTGTGTGTGTGTGTGTGTGTGTGTGTGTGTGTGTGTGTGTGTGTGTGTGTGTGTGTGTGTGTGTGTGTGTGTGTGTGTGCGCTCGTGCGCGAGTCGCAACGATGCTGTTAAGCATGCTAGCTTACCCTCTTCAACCATTGGTTAAAGAAAGATGTTTACCGGGACTTGGGGAAAGTTGAGCGGAGCAGATGTTTCTTTAGCTCCCAACATAAGTGATGCAAAGTCAGTGGAGTTGGTGACTGTAGCTGTGAGCAAGCTCGAGGCATTTGGTGCATACGAACTGAAAACCCTACCAAAATATTTCAAATTATTGTTAGGGAATGGTAAGGCCACTGAAAGCCAGTGAGTGGGTGGTAGGATGGCCGACGGCACTGCTCCGTTCTTGGGATGTGGAAGAGCGCATGTCCACAAGTCTGAAGTCACCGAGTTGTCCCCTAAGGCTCTAGAGCAGTGGTTCTCAACCTTCCTAATGCCGCGACCCTTTAATACAATTCCTCATGTTGTGGCAACCCCCAACCATGAAATTATTTTCGTGGCTACTTCATAACTGTAATTTTGCTACTATGAATCGTAATGTGAAGGCCCAGCTTATTAAATAGCAAGGGCACAAACAGCCACGGCTATTGTAATTGGTTCTTCATAGTTATCATAAGGAACCGCTGACATTTTCAACTATAATCCAGCCGATTGATATTCACATCTTTGCCTCCCTACTCACGTAACCCGGCCAGTAATCCTGCCGGCGTTTCAATGTCATCTTGCAGGGTACTCATACCTGGACGTATCTGCATGTGGGCTGACCTGTTTGGAGAGAGATAGAGGAGCGGTGTCTCGGCTCCTAAGATCATCGGAATGCGTGTTTTCCGATGGTCTTAGGCGACCCCTCCCTCTCCCCCGAAAGGGCCGAGACCCACAGGTTGAGAACCGCTGCTCTAGATAGAGGCTGCCTTCCATGTGCTTGTATTTGCAATCCTGTGTGCAGCAGCAGCAGCAGTAGCAGTGACCCCACGCAAAGTGTCGGTGCATTCACCTCCCTCTTTCTGTGCGTGCAGGCGAGGCGCATGAGCTGTACGCCGGCACCGACACTTTGCCCAAGATCGTCGTCCACATTGCCGACGAAGACGATGGTGGAGTGGGAGCGGCCAACGGCTGGCGATCCAAGAATCAGGCCAAGCTGAAGATTCCGCAGACACGGTGCCCTGCCCGGAATTGCTGAGGCTCTCCGCGCTCTGCCGGTGGCAGCGGGCAGCAGCAGCAGGCCGGCGTGACCCGGCGACGTGCGACTGCACTGTCTGCTTCCTTGGCACTCCGCCTCGTGAGTCAGCACGTGACGGCTGGATGGCGGCTGCCACGCCGTTTGCCGAGGCTGGCCCACCGCGGCCGTTCGTATGGCATGACACCAGCATGGAAGGCTTGCTCGGCGTGGCACCATCATCGCGATCGGGCCATCGGTAGACAGCGGCCTCTCGAGAGGAGCCCTCCCTGCGTGTGACGCGACGTCACGGCCGTGGAGCCTCAGCGCGAAGCAACAGCTGGTGCTGCTGCTGCAACTGACGGCTCGGCAGCAATGTCGCCCACGATCTGCCCGGTCTGTACAAACAGTTGTCGGCCGAGGTAGCCTGATCGATCATGTTTCTCACCTGATCGGACTCTGGTAGCCTGATCGATCGTGTTTCTCACCTGATCGGACTCAGTCCGATCTGTCGGTGATCGTCTGGCTCAACCGGCTCTGTCAGCCAGCAGCAGCAGACTGTAGGCTAGCGCTGGCTGCTTTGCCACTTGGCACTGTTGGTTGAAAACGAGCCCTGACGACAGCCACTGACTTGCGTCGAGGGCGGTGCACGGCCGACCTCTTCCCTAGCAAGCGACTCGCTGAACACCTAGCTTCTGAACGTGTAATACGTGGACTGGAGCGAGTGCTGTGGTCTCACATCCGAAAGTCTGCACGGCTGGCTGGTCCGGTGATGCTACTAGCACCTGCGTCTTTTTGCCGCCGGCCATCCTCCACGTGGTCACAAATGAGCATGCTAGTCGCCCCTTTTGAGTCTGATTGCCTGGTGCCCTTCTTGTTGCTTGCATTTTTGCAGGCCAGCTGTAAGCTAACCATCGCGTGTCGTCGTAGCTGTCATTGGGGACCAGTTTACTTGCAAGGATCTTGCACGCTGCTCACTTTCAGCCTGCCTGCTGGTGAATGCTTGCTGCTCAAAGCTAGAAAGTGGGCATTTGATGCCAAGCCGGCTTCTTGTGCCTTATTTGTCACGTCACATATGGAGTATTCCTTCTGTTCATTTGCTGGCGGCCACATCACAGAGCAATCGGTGCAAAAACCCTGTTGCTTGGTGCTTCTGTGGGCTTATTTCATGTACTTCACATAAACTTGTCGAACGGGCCTTCGGCTCGGTGCCGAATCGTAGATGATCCCCTTTTCTCTTTCTTGCAGAGCACGTCTTTACATGCTCTAGCTCAGAACCAATCGAGAGTACATTACATAAGCCTTCTTAGGTATAGAGCGAGCAGTGAAAGCAGCGAAGGCTCGCCTGCTTAGAGCCGGTCGTTGCTCTGCGAGCCAGAAAGCTACGTACTACTTTGCGTGATGAAGCCATGCTTACGTGCTTATGTGAATGTGCACATAATCTAGGATGTCCTGTTTCAAAGTGACCTTTCATTAGACGACCACATCAGCTCAATAATCAAGTCTGCCTACTTTCAGCTACAGAACATTGCCAAGATTCAGGCTTGCTTAGACAGGGATGCCACATCCAAATTGGTCCATCCATTTGTGACATCCTGCCTCGACTTCTGGTCTACCTGCCTGTCCAATCAGGCACTCACAGTTGGTGCAAAACTGTACAGCTAGGCTCATCTGTAGTGTGCATCGCAGTTGCCACATCTCACCACTTCTAGCCGACCTGCACTGGCTCCCAACTACGCAGAGCATCGACTTCTAGGTTCTGTTTCTTACTTGTAGGTCCCTTTATTCTCTGGCTCTAGCCTACCTATTAGAACTACTTCCCCACCTGGCGAAGAATCGCACAGCCTGCTGTTCTGATTCGAATCGTTTTGCCATACCTCGTATGAACCTCCAAGCCTTTATAGACCGTGTCTTAAGGTCCTATGCGCCGAGCTGGTTTGGCCCAGTGGTTAAGGCGCTCGCCGCGATCAGGGTCTGGCCGAGGTCGTAGCTCTAGCCCCGTGGCATATGTGAAGCGCCTGAATAGAGATTAAGTTAAGTTCTCTTAGGGCGCTGAACAAATGAATTATATTTTCTATGCTCCCAAAGCCTAGAACTCACTACCGAAACACGTCACAACATCCCCTGACATGACATGTAAAAAGAAGCTTAAAACGATCCTGTTTGTTACAGCATTTTTGGTGGGTCTTGGTGATCGTCCGTCGTGTGCATGTACTATGCCTGCTGCTTTCGGATATTACCACCAATTATTTGGTAATGCTTTCTTTGCAGCATCTGTAAAGTGCCTAGAAGAAATTCAGTTTTCTGGGGTGCTATGCAAACGTACTATTATTATTATTATTATTATGCTTATATACCTTAGCCCGACTTTTATAGCTGCACTCATGCCGGTTGCACGAGAGTATATGTCATGACAATAGCTTGCCAGTTGCACGAGTGCATATAAATAAATAGCTTGCCATCGAGGGAAAAGCCGCTCCTCGGTACTGTAAAGCTGATTTTGCAGCTATGGACTGTTTGTGTACATCGTCCTTAAATTGTCTAGCCTGTGATCTCTTGATTCATCCCGGCTAGCTTGCCTATTAATTACAGGCAGTGGTGCAACTCTTGTCGTTAGAAGGCAAGATGTACATTTTTGGCTAATACAAGCGTCTATTTAACAGGCAGTCTCATTTAATTAACCATCGATTATGTTACCGGGAGCTCGAATCAACCATACTTTTTCCATTGAATATTTTGATTGAGCTGCTTTTGTGATACATTGAGCCATATGAATCTGCTACGGATCTCAGGTCTGCATCCATAAAGTGAGCTTGCCATAACACAAGCATCTTGTCGCTGTGCGATTTTTGGAATTCCGCTGGTTTTGGAAATGCTGTGTGGATATGGTGGATGGGGTACAATTATCCTCAACACTATGCCCAGACTGTAAGGTTTGTGCTGTCGGAAGACCTGGGGTTGCTCTTGCTTAATAGTTAGATACACCTACCGATTAGGAAATGAAGGTAAGTAATGAGAGATGTTGCAACAGAACCCAAAGCTGGCCATACCACTACTTGTCCAAGGCTGCGGTCAAGTACGTCACTACTTGTGCCAGCAGTGGCTAGTATGTCATGATCTGCGAGGGACCTACTTATTTCGTGCACCAGCTTTCCAGTATGTGTAAAAATGTGCCCGAAAGAAATGCACATATATTTTCCTTAAAGTGTTCTTGGATGGCTCGATGCTCGTGTTGTTATTATTATTATCATTAAAGCTGTGCACATAGCAGAAGCGTATCTTCCAAATGTCAGGCCTTCCACTGAGGCGTTCTCTGCAGGCAGAGAAGTGCTTGGATGTGCTCAAGATCTCAAGTTGGCCAACCCCACCTGCATGCTTGGGCGGTCCTAATTGAGAATTGAGGATTTTCATCAAATTTCTTGGTACATTTCTGCAGTTGCCACCTTGGTTTGGCCCTCGGGTAAGATGCAGCCTTAGAGTTCGTAGTTTCGGGCTCAAGCCCTGTGCCACCTGTAAAGCGACTGCATACAGATTAATTTCTCTTAGGGTGCTATACAAGTGAATTATATTTTCACAAGTGGATGTGACTAACAAAGGATTGGGTTACCAATCATATGATAATAATAATACATTTGTGTAGTGCCCTCAGATAACCTAATCTCTATTTAGGCCCTTTGCATTTGCTGCAAAGGAAGCACGATAGAATGGTTATTGGTAGCATGCTCAGTGACAACAAGCATAACGAGGTTAGATGCTCTAAAGTAGTTTACAGCCAAAACTTATGAGCTACAGTGATTGCCAGCTTTCACCAGACTGACAATGACAGGTATTTATGTTAGCAGTCTGCTTATTATACAATAATTATTTTTTCGCCATCTGTTTCCAGACAAAGGGCATTTTGTGGTCATTGATCAGGATTCTTACTATCAGAGTCCCTGAGTGTCTTATTGCGTGCGGTTGTGTATAAGTTAGATGTACAGATTTTTTGTAAGGAGGAATATATCAATACAGATAAATCAAAATAAATCAATCAACACCAGACGAATTTATGTAGAGTGAGATGGTGATGTCGCATGTCTTTCGTTAAGATCTTCTAACCTAGTCCTCACTATGTCCGGTAGACATTGTTCATGCTTTTAGCTTCCAAGTAGTTTCAGGTAGGAAACAGATTCGTGTGTGTCAATTGAAGCTTTATTGAAGTTTGTAAATTGAACTCGTCGCATACTTTCAAAATTCTGGCACTTCAAGCCCACTCGACAGCTCAAGCCTACTTGTCTAGTTCAAGCCTCCTCGACCTGCTGCTTGCTGATGTTACCGCCAATAATTTGGTCATGCTTTCTCTACAGCATCTGTTTAGTGCCCAGAAAGAAATTCGGTTCTCTGAGGGCACCATACAAATGTATGTTTATTATTATTAATGCATCAAAGCTTGTCCGACTTGGCGAACCTTCCCTCCCCCGTCCAATTGGCTATTTGTTCCTGTGACTCCACTGAACTTGCTTCTCAGTGTACGAGTGTACGTAGGGGATCGTCGTCCATCGCATCGCATCGCATCGTACGTCGTACATCGCATCGCATCGTACGTCGTACATCGCATCGCATCGTACGTCGTACATCGCATCGCATCGTACGTCGTACATCGTATCGCATCGTACGTCGTCCATCGCATCGCATCGTACGTCGTACATCGTATCGCATCGTACGTCGTCCATCGCATCGCATCGTACGTCGTACATCGCATCGCATCGTACGTCGTACATCGTATCGCCGCTGTCGCATTATATAGTAATAATAATTAATAATACATTTGTGTTACGCCAACACCTTTGGAGAACTGAATTGCTCTCTGGGCACTATACAGACGCTTCATCTACTTTATACAACGCTTGTTATCTGGGTTACCAGAGATTGCTTTGCTTCTCTTGCTGTGGGGAACGTCTCTCCAGCAGTCGCACGTGAGCTGAGGCATGCAATTACTATCCAGCCTATCTCTCAGATCTACTCCCCCACCAGGCCAAGCATCGTACCGCGAGCTTTTCGGAATCCAACAGTCTACCAATACCTCGTACAAACCACAAATCCTTTGGAGACCGTGCATTTAGTTCGTATGCTCCCAAAGCCTGGAACTCCCTCCCGACTTGCGTCAGAACATCCACTGACTTGACCACATTTAAAAAGAACTCTAAAACACCTATTTAGGACAGCATTTAGTGGGTCCCTGTGATTCGTCCTTCGTGTGCTTATGCGTGCTGACACTGCGCATGCTGCCACTAACCACATTTGAATGCTGACCCTGTGCATGTCACCATAACCATGTTATTCATGTTGCTTGTTTATCAAGCATGATATTCACCATCCAATTGCATTTCCCTTTGCAGCAAATTTAAAGCGCCTAGAAAGAGATTGAGTTCTCTGAGGGCGCTTTATCAAGTGCCTTATTATTATTATTACTATGCCTTAAATTGCTGAGGTGAAAGAAGTTAAAGTTATTGTTAGACTATTAGTTTGAATGTTGGCAGACTCAGGACAGTGCTTCTGATACTTATTTGCCATTTGCTTTCCATGTTCCATGGACGGCAATTTTTATCCAGCTTCATTTACGTTCATAGGTTCATTATATGCTTCGTTAATATGCACACATAATAACCAATCAGATACGATTCTTTGTTCAGCCTATTGGAATGTCTAAAAAGAGCTTTACTTCTTTGATCATGCCGTAAAGCAACAAAGCTAAAAATGCAATAACAAAACATATCCAGCCACCAGGGCTCTCAGCTCGAGCCGTAGCATTGCTATACCCCTGATGGCACCGCGACGACAGCTTACAAAAAGCGGACCTCACCAATACTAGGGCGAAAGATCGAAAGCTATATTTCTTATCAAAGCATCACCAGCAAGGCTTACATGAAAAGAGAATTGCTCCCTCGTATATTAGAAAGATGCTGTCATAGAGCACACCGAGAGCATCACACAATCAAAGCATCTCCGTGCATCCGCATCCGGCGCTGTCCAGGCTCAGACCAGGCGCCGAGCCTCAGCCATTACGGAAGCTTTGTGTGGAAAGCGAGCGCTAAAGTTAAATGAAAAAACCTTCTTTAACGCGGCTAAGGGGGAGTGGCTGCAAGCTCGTGCAGGGGAAGGACGGGGCCAGATGAGCTACTGAAGCGATGCCTGCCTCTTCCCTAAAAGAGGTCCCCTGGGAGCAGTGCAGCTGGCCCAACAATACGGGCATCGTGCATGTCTTCAGCCTTGACCGATGCCGGCATCGGGTAGGATCGCTGCTGCGAGCAGCAGAGCTCGGTCGGTCGGTCACACGATGCTCACATGAGCCGGCACGTCGGTCGCTCGGCCACTGACGGAGGCTCGGTGTCGTCCGGTGAAAGCTTCGGAATGCCATCCAGCCATTCCAGCTGTGGCAGACGATGGAACACCCTGGCAAGCAGCAGAACAATCGAGTATAGATGGCGGCTCTTACCTTAAAAATGTCTAAGATAACGATAATTTGGTTTTAAAAACTATCTGTAAGGTACCTAGCAGTAGGCTCTTTGTGACTCGGGGCCGCGCGTGCAAAACGATGAAATCTATGATGAGGCTTTGAAACGCTTTGAACGGTCAGCCGATCAATTATTCTCAGCAAAGAGCTGTATGCAACCGCTGTATGGAATGCCTAAACCAGGCATTTACTCTTTCGAAACACTTACAGATGCACTCGCTTGACAACGTCTCCACCAGCATTCAGTTTCGTTGGTGCAATTTATTTTAGCAGTCCCATCAAAGCGATCTCTTTGACTTTTAAAAAGTTCTTATTTTTATATCGACACTTCGGCTGTAATCGTCTTGGTGCCGCCAGCTGTAACATGTAAGCATTTTTAATTCTTGTAATTGAAGGATCGTAATCAATAGCCTTTGCCACACGAATCTTTAAATGGTAAATAAGACAAAATGTAAGCGCTCCTGCGCTCAAGTCTGTCTCAATTGCCCCAGGCCTCAGCCTAAGGTTAATGTACTCATTCATTACTCAGGGCACGGCCTCTCGCCCTGCAGTGGGCAATCCTTTATTGGAGACTGCAAGCGGTGGTGATGACCATCTAGGCTCTTATACAGCTACATAAATAAACTGTTGTTAAATACTCTAAACCTTACTCTTACTCGATAACCACGCATGAGCTTCCAGTCTTATCGCCCCACTCGTTCGGGCTTCATGCGGCTAGGTCGCAGCAACTGCTATCTTACCTTCTAACAAGCAAGAGCTCCCATCCAGATTGTACCAATGATTCGGTGTAGCTGCTGCCACCTACCGGCCATACTCTGTTTTAATCATGCAATGTAATGTAATGTATCTACGTCTGTAACTGCACAAAGCCACAAAGACTGGGTGTGGGTGTTAAGCAGGAGAGTTTTTATAGCACTCTCACAGCCTAAGCGGCTTTCGGTACGCATTCGGTAGCCAACAGACTTCATCTCACGAAACAAAGAGAAAGTGGGAGGCATAGCAGAGTCAGGAGAGCAGTTGAGGTAGTGAGTAGCATGGAAGTAGCAGCTCAGGACCGCTGAAAAAGATGTGCCATAGTCGGCAGCAGGAGAGTAGTTTTCGTTTCGTAAGAATTGTAGAAGCGAGTTCCACAGCCTGCAGGGCTAAAGCTTCTGTCGCCAACGGTCTTTAAGTGGAGGAATGGAACAGCTAATTTATTGTCCAATCATACAGCCTATTGCAGCAGCTATGTATATCCCGACGGTTGAATCTAATTTATCTAGAAGAGCAACTATAAAAATAATGTGTTTTATAACGCCACGAAAACCAAATCACTTTCTAAGCTCTTCAAAACTTGCTGGAAGACAGGCAGTCTGGAATCGATTGGATGCAATGAATACCGGTTTGAGCCCTCGGTTGCTACATACCATGCACGCTGCCACACCTTTGTTCGCCGACTACCAATTCAAGAATCGAACCAACTTCAAGATCCTCTGGCTGGCTTACAGGTCGAGTCGCTCGCTTGCACCAGCCCACCAATCCGATCTCATCGCTCCTCCTGTCACACGCTCTTGCACAACCGCTTCTCGGCATGTAGCCGTCTGGCCGTCCCTTGCAGTAAACTATAGTCTTTCGACGATAGAGCCTTCGGTTGGCATACACCCAAAGTCTGAAACTCGCCACTGGCTACACTTACTACTTACTGGCAATGACTTTCCATCATTTACTGTATCAGCTAATAACGTTCTCGACAGCTTTTCTTTTAGCCCCGGGGACTTGCATGTTCTGCCTCTGCGAGCTTCGTGTGCTTACCTGTAAATTATTCAGCGCACGTTACTCGGCAGAATTTTTACTAACCACTGGCCACGAGTGTTTTCATGCTTGCTTTAGCATGCTAGCCTAGGCCTAGATGGCCCACTAGGTATGGTGGTTGCTCTTCACGACCGAGGTCCCGAGGTCCCGAGGTCGTGGACTCAAATCCTGCTGTTGGGCGATCCTTTGTTGCGACTGAGAGCGGTGGCGATAGCTTCTAAGGCTCTTCTGTCGCTATGCAAAAGAGGCTGTTAAATCAGCTTTTAAGCGTGGTACTTATTTGCTTGTGCATGCGATGATAGCGACCTCGTCACTTGGCCTTTTTGTTGATTCTCTGTAAGCTGTAAAGCACACGGATAGAGAGATGCGGTGCTCTTTGGGCGCCATAGGAACTACCTGCTATTACTCAAGAACGGCCATATTTATCAACAAAGACAAATTATGAGTTCCAGATTTTTTAGGAATTATAAGGAGCCTACAAAGGCTCCCTCGCTGCACATTCGCAGTACGGCGCAGCATCCACATATGCAGCACCCACCTTCGTCTGTACTGCTCAGTGAGGACAACTTCGTTGCCTTTTAGCGATAATGATTGAATGTCAGTTTCCTTTAGCCTCTCGATTCCGTTCAGGCTACGTATGAGATTGTCGTTGAGAATAAGGTGTTTCAGCCGAGGCGCCTTGGGCAGAGCCTATCATAAAGGGATTAGAGAGAATGCACGATTGAATCTCGATGCGCTTGCAAAAAAAGAACTCGATTTCGCCCAAGACCAGAGCCGAGTTATAGCTTCGCGCACGGCTCAGCCAAGAGTTTGCCCCGAAAGCGCCCCGCTCTCTCGCACTGACAACGAAAGAGCTGCCGGGCCGAGCGCACACTTCCACCTACGCAATAGAGGCCCGCCGCGAGGACGTCTGGCACCTAAAAGCTATTTCGCAGCTGTACGTGCAAGATATGGCTAGTGGATGAATGCTATATTAGCCGCCGTTTGTTGGCAGAACGCAGGCATTATTGTGCAGCATTTGCGAGGTCTTGGTTTTCGGCTAGCGAAAAATATATAACATAATAAATACGAACTGAATAATAAATACCATAATAAATACGAGCTGATTTAACAGCCTCTTTTGCATAGCGACAGCAGAGCCTTTACCAAGCTATCGCCACCGCTTGCATCGGCGATAAACAATCGCCCACCGCAGGATTCGAATCCACGACCTCGGACCAACGTCGTGAAAACCAACCGCCTTACCTAGTGTGCCGCCACGGCTCACCAGCCCGAGACGAAAGCTCGCGCCTAGAGCGAAAGCGTGAAACGTGGGAGCTCAATGACTAAAAATGCGCCCTCGAACAGAAAATAGCACATGGTGTGTGTGTACGTATGTGTGTGTGTGTGTGTGTGTGTGTGTGTGTGTGTGTGTGTGTGTGTGTGTGTGTGTGTGTGTGTGTGTGTGTGTGTGTGCGTGTGCTGCCACTCTCTGGAATATATTACGGATATTTTCAATATCGTAAACAAAATAAAGTGATAAGTAAATACTGCGTCAGCATAAAGTGGACACTCGTGACGATACGGTTTATACTAACCGTAAATATTGACTATTAATAAATGCTAACCTTAAATAATAAGTATTAAATAAATATTATTAATAATAAATAGTAAATATAATAAATATAAATATATTAACCTTAAATTGAGCAGCAAAGAAATTTCCTGCGAAACGCGGCCGACTGTGCTATGGACAGCAAATAGAAAATCCTTAAGAGACAGAACTTGTTTTAAGCGAAGAGCTGAACCTCGACATTTGCCGAGCCGCCCAATCGCAGCGGGCGACACACTGCTCTTCCCGAAATGTTCTGGCTGGTCTAAGTGATTGCAGCAATGCGACAATTCCTAAGTCCTGCCATCTGCGAGCGAAAACTAACAAAAAAAAATCCAGCCGAGTCTGAATTCAAATCATTCCGAACAAGCGACTTACTTTTAGAGACGAGATATGGTTGCTGCTCAAGCTCAGCACTTCGCATCTAAAACGGTAGGCGATCGCTTTGCGTAGACATTGCCGCTCACTGCTAGACTCTCCGTACAGCTAAGATGTCTGAAAAGCACGGCGTCACGTGGACTCAACCCTATTAGGTAGGAAATAACAGACATCTTGTCCTAATGAAGTAAGGTAAGGCGAATGGAAGTTAAATATTTATCTAAATTTCCACATTTCCATGGCGATCAAAAGGAATTGCTTGTCTTGTGCAGAGCCTGAGGCTTTTTGTCACACTTTTTGCACCTTGCGCTAGAGAAGCTGTGCTTGACTCTCGGCTCTTCGCCCAGTAGAAGACACTAGGGGCTATGTTAACCTTTTTGGGTTGATCTTATTACGTCAGCGCACGAGAAAGCTCAGCGTCATTTTTCCACACACATGCTGACTTTTTATTAAGATGAATCTCTGTTTCGGACGAAATCTTGCGTCGCTGATGAAGTCAGCTGAATTCAACATTAGAGCTATGCATAGTTGTTTGCCAAAGCAGATGATTCACGTTGAAAAGCTTTTTCTAGCCAAGCTTAACCAACAACCAAACTATGCAAAAGTCTTTTGTGAACCTAAAGTTTCACTTTTGCTTTAAGCAAAGTAGAGCTTCATTCGAGACCTCTGGTGTAGTATTTGTGGATACGGCGAGCAAGCACTGTGTTAGTTAAAAAAGCATAAACACTTTCATTCTCATGCTACAGCCTACCTCTCCGAAATACTTTTTAATTACGTTTGTATAAGTATTGCATCACATGCTCTTCTGGCTCAGGTCGCCTAGCTACCGTCTCGACTTCTGTAACTCACTGGTTGCTGGCCTACCAGCATGTGCGATCAGGCGATTGCAGCTGGTGCACAGCTGTGCAGCTAAGCTTGTCTGTCGCGAGTGTGGCAGTTTCCGCATTGCACCACTTCTAGCCGACCTGAATTGGCTCCCAAACCAAGAAGGGCATCGACTTCAAGGTTCTGTCACTCACTCTTGGGTCCCTTCGTTCTTTGGCTCCAACCTACCTACCAGATCAACTCCACCCCAGCAGGCTAGGCATTGTACCGCCCGCTTTTCTGAATCAAACTTTTTAGCTAGACCTCGTCCGAACCTCAAATCCTTTAGAGATCCGGGCCTACGCTTCGTGTGTATGCTCCCAAAACTTGGAACTCACTTCCGACTGATGTTGCGACTTGATGACAGTTGACTTGAGGACATTTAAAAAGAAGCTACAAATCCACCTGCTCTACCTAGCATCTGCCGGGCCCGCGTGAATGGTGTTTGTTTATTCGTACCGACACTGTGCACGTTATCCCTAACCCGACACGCTTCATGGGCAGTATATGTAAAGTGCCTACAATGAGCGTTGGTTCTTGGGTGGCGCTATACAATTTTTATTATTCTTACTATAAAGACATTTCAATCCATCTTTAGGTAGCTTTTCAGCGAGCTTCAAGTCTGGCCACACCTACGCGCAACTCTGTTCCGTCGACAGCTATGTCGCAACTAGCTACATGGACTACGAGCGAGGCTGTTACCGTGGAAACGTCAGCGAGCTCAAGCTTTCTATTTCGTTGTCGATTAAGGTAACGTAAACAGCATCGTCGAGTTGTGCCAATATTCGATTAAGGTTCTTCAGCTGGTAAGCATCGCCCAGAGCCTGGTGAGAGAAGTTGACGGCCTAGTGCAAACACAAAAAAAGCCTCGCTGTCACAGGCAATAAGGCTAGCTCTAACGGCATTCAGCTGGTGTTGACGGAAAAGCCGCATTGCCAAAATCTTTTCTCGACACGAAAGCACTCCGAAGTGGAGTAAGATGCTCGCTATCTGAAATAGTTCCCTAAGTCATGGCAGCAAGCTTTTAAAGAGCAGTAAACTGAAGCCATTACGAATGAGAGCTAGAGCAAACAAGTGATATATATATATATATATATATATATATATCTGTATGTATATATATATATATATATATATATATATATATAGAATGGTAGATAGACAGACAGATCGAAAGTGATAAATATATGGAGAGAGAGAGAGAGCTGAGAGGTTTAAGCGAGCATTTCGCTAAATCTGGAATATTCCTGGGAAAACATCCGGAGATTGCTTGTGAGAGCAGCCGCGAGCAAACAGAATGTCTTTGCCGACCAACCCTTTCCTATGGCCATGCGTAGCGTATTACCTTGGCACCTCTCCATTTCTCCGCGGCATCTCGATGCTGCTTGTACTCGAGTGCAGACAGCGAGTGCAAGTCGGGCTGGCCGTCTTTGCCGACATCGGGATCGAGCTGCTGCTCTTCAGCGGGTGGACCTAACAAGTGACAAGTAGATAGGCTGCCGCTCAGAGCTGGAGCCTCAAATCAGCCAGCTCATCGCACTCCCCCTCGGCTGGCCGCCATAAGTCCGCCATAAGATGACCTGACAGCGACAGGCGCAGCGACGGGCTGCTGCCGGCGAGCTATTCGAGCGCTTTATACGCACCGAGCCGCACTCGGGGATTCCTCAGGCAATCCCCGGTGACCGTGCACTCCTTGAGGTCATGCCATCTGGCGTATTTAAATCGCCTCGAAGACAAGAGCTGAAAAGATCGAGCCCCATTGCCTTCGGCTGCGCGTCAGTTTGATCTGCAGCGTGTCCTCGGCACAGAAAAGCCCCCGAGTCTTGCCCCGAAATGCAGAGCAAATTATTTGCACAAGCAGGCTATCCTATTAGCAAAGGAGCGAGACGGCCGAAAACACCGCGCGAGAGTCAACGTCCTGTTTTGGTAAATGCAAAAAGGCGAGCACAAAGCAATGACCTCTGGGTGCACGCGATGTGGGCTCGTACGCTTAGAACGTCGCTAACTGAGAACAAACAGACAACTACAAGTATGTCTCCTTTCGTTCATATATGGATTTTTAATGAACGCCAACTTTTCGGAGCCGACCCTGAGGTGACCCGGCAGAGCATGGCCAGCGCAGTGCTAAGATGCTCGAAGTTCACGACGCAGGTCGTCGGTTCGAGTCCTGACGTGCACAGCTTTCGCAGCCGGCTGCAAGCTGGATGATAGCCACCAAGGCTCGTTTGCCACTACACTGATGAGGCGATTGAATCAGTTGAACTTCAGTTTACGTTTTACCTTGGAATCAAGTGCTTGTTTTGCAATACCTCGTCCTGTTCACGTAACCACCGCACATCTTTATTATTTTTTTTATTTTGTCTGCTATTGTTTGGTTGCACTTTAGATGTCGCAGGTCTACCTTAAGAGTAGCTCCGTGTGGGTACGGTCACGTGCTAAGGTCACGTGCTGCTTATTTCCAGTGTCTTGCGCTGTTTGGCCCCAATTTCTTCAGATGCTTATATGAGTTGCAGAGCATCTATTGCAATCCTTCGAGTGTCGCCAGATGATAGTTTGCTAGAATAATAGCGAAGGTCAGGCAGCAGTCAGTAGATGACGCCCCCTTCAATACTGGGTTGCTGGACAACATGCCCGAAGTTTCGCCCGAGTTCCTGCATTTAATGGTCGTAATAAGTCATAGGCAATTCCAAGGGTGCCCCAAGCATGCCGTCTTCGGATCAAAGAGTCGTCCCAATAACGTTCTTTGAAAGGAAATACGAAGATTGAAGTTCCTCTTAGAATATGAAATAAAATTAGCGGTCGGCCATGAAACGTTGGAAAATCGGATATAACGGCGTTAGTAGTTTTAGTTAACTGGCCTTATTTAGTCGCTATCGCTTGCATGCAGTGTTATAGCTAACAGGAGTTACGTATTTAGCTCTTAGAGGACCGAGCTGTTAAGCTTCCTGCAACGAAAATGCATTGCGAAACCCTACATGGCCACTCGATTGTGTAGGATCGTGATAAAATTGGACCTTGCTGTTTTCATTGCATAAAAAAGGGTGCAGCGAAAATTCTTCTGTTTGTAGAGCTGCAACTGCTTACAAATATACATCGTTCGAGGTGTTTTGTGTTATGTACGTGTATACATGTATGAACTTAGCTTTACACGCTGTATATTTATTAGGGGAATCCATTAAAATGCCAATTGATTTTCAGATTTCCTGTATAATTATATCCGTAGAATGCCGATTACCAGGGAGCCATTGACCTGTGCGCCACGTGACTGGATCGATGTCTTCGCTTGCTCCACGGCGTGAAAAAATACTAGCTGTCTTAACAGCTTCATTTGTTTCGCGGAAGATCCTTCACGGCTATCCCCGCCGCTTGCAGTTGGCAATAAGGATCGCACACTGCAGGATTCGAACCCACAATCTCGGTCGTGAAGAACGAGCACCTCACCTCCCGATCTATCCGGTAGCCACGTTTATTGTAGTAGGAAAGAAAATGAGAGCTCTCGCGTCATTGGAGAGTCGCCACGAACTTCAGTTGAGTACCAGAAATATTCTGGAGGAATCTTTAATGTAGTTAGTCTTGTCCCCATTATATTGTCATTTCACGTACGTACAATCTACACTTTGCCCTTGGACTCAGACCTAGGCAATCAGCTATCATAATGAGCACATTTATATCGCTGACCCGCAAGATTGGCCCCACAGCTTAGCCCCTTCATAACAAGCTGATCTGCGTCACCAGCTTCAACCGTCTGTTAGCCTCAGGCCCTCTCAGAACTACGAAGTGGCCGCTTCATTCTTTCGCTGAATTTTGGCAATACAAGCTTTTGCTCAGAGGGTCCTATAATAATAGACTCTGAAGCTCACCTCCGTCATTTGTAAGCAACGAGGACAACTTAGTAGTTTAACTGTCCTACAGACTCAACTATGCATGCTTCTCACTTTCTCTTTGTTCGTGGAGACAAAGTTCTATTGGCTAGCGTGTGCATACCAATACCCCTTCGGGCTTTGAGTGCGTCAAGCGGAAATCTGTAGCGTAATACTCACTTAGTCTTCATTTCTTTGCGGAATCGCAGACATATTCATCACACATATAAACGTCATACATGCATGCCTATACATTAAGTACATAAATATTTACAACATATTAATAACATACAGCTATATTACTAACATGTTCCTATCCCTCTTCTGTCTGTCGTCTCTCACTCTCCCTCGTCTTTCCCTCTCTTCACGTCTCTCGCCATTTCTATATCTCAAAACTCTCTATGCATCCCTGTTTGTATCTCCCCTCCTGTCGCTCTCTCTCACGCTCTCTCTCTCTCTCTCACCCTTCTACTGTTTCTGCCTACTGTCTGTCTGCTCAGGTACTACCACCGCTCTTTTCTGCTTCTCTCTCTCTCTCTCTCTCTCTCTCTCTCTCTCTCTCTCTCTCTCTCTCTCTCTCGTAATCATCATCATCTCTCCGTCTCGCACACTTATGCTTCTCTCCTCTCTTCCCTCTTCTACAACCTGTACCTGCCCACTTCTGTCCTTTCTCGCTCTGTCCTCTCTCCTCCCCTTCTCTGCCCTCTCTTTATCTCCTCTCCTCCACGTCATCCTCCACTCTCCTCCGTCACACTTCCTTCGTCCTTGTTCTCTTGGTATCCCAGCACTCGAATCGGCCCCATTCTCTGTTCTAGGAATTCCATTCCATCTAATTTTATTCATACAGTGCATCGTCGTGATTTCAGGATCACTGTTGACGTTCAACCCGCTTTTAACGTTTGTTTTTACCTACCTGCTCCGCGGGTTCGACGTCCCCTGCGGCAGCGCTCATTTGGCAAGACGGTAACGTCGAAGCAGTCCAGGCAAAACAGCAGAAAACTCGGGTTCCACCAAGTATTCTTAGATCAGCCTGCAATCGCAAAGCATACTGCTCGGCTCACGGGTTACCCTGCAGGGAGCTCTGTATGCACTATTCACGGGCTGCGAGCCCTAGAAATGGCAGCGGCGCGATTGTGGAAGTCGTGTTGAAATTAAGACTACGATCGTAACACTATACAAATTTATTCTAATTCTTTATCTATAAAAGTGCCGTTACCTTTTCGGTCAGACGAGTCGCTTATTGTAGATGACCGGGCGCGCGCTTAGTCATGGCTTATGGCAGCCGAGCAACGCCACGCTCGTAGCGATTCCATTTCAGTCTCAGCCATCTGACCTGTGCGGTTTGTGGATCCGCTAGGTTTCCCTAGAAGAAAAGTGATATAAATTATGATGCAAATAATGATAATAAGGATATAATCTGCAAGATATTCAGTCTCTTATAATTACTTGGAACTTGCGCATCAAGAAAACTCATCGGCTGAGCTGGAAAAAAAGATTTCGTCGGATCATTCTCAAAATTGGCTCTGCCAGCATATCCCCAGTTGAATCAGCTCAAAATCTAGGTGTCATATTCCAAAGCGACCTCTCGTTAGACGACCATATCGGCTCCACAGTCAAATCCGCCTATTTTCAGCTTCATAACATTGCTAAAATTCGGGCTTGTTTAGATAAAGATACCACATCTAAGTTGGTCCATGCATTCGTGACATCCCGTCTCGACTTCTGCAACTCACTGCTTACTGGCCTACCAGCATGTGAGATCAGGCGATTGCAGCCGGTGCAAAACTCGGCAGCTATACTTGTCTGTCGTGAGCGTCGCAGTTGCCACATTACTCCACTTCTCGCCGACCTGCACTGGCTACCAGTCAAGCAACGGATTGACTTCAAGGTTTTGCCGCTCACTTTTAGGTCCCTTCATTCTATGGCTCCAGCCTATCTGTCAGATATACTACCCCATCAGGCCAAGCATTGTACCACCCGCTTTTCGGAATCCAACAGTCTAGAAATACCTTGTACAAACCTTAAATCCTTTGGAGACCGTGCATTTAGTTCGTATGCTCCCAAAGCCTGGAACTCCCTCCCGACCTGCGTCAGAACATCCCCTGACCTGACCACATTTAAAAGGAACCTAAAAACACACCTATTTAGGACAGCATTTAGCGGGTCCCTGTGATTCGTCCTTGATGTGCTTATGCGTGCTGACACTGTGCATGCTGCCACTAACCACATTTGCATGCTGACCCTGTGCATGTCACCCCTAACCATATTATTCATTGTGCTTGTTTTTCAAGCATAATTTTACTTACCATTCAATTGCATTTCCCTTTGCAGCAAATGTAAAGCGCCTAGAAAGAGATTAAGTTCTCTGAGGGCGCTCTATCGAGTGAATTTTTGTTACTATATCGTTGCTATCCTTAATAATAACAATACAATTGGTAAAGCGCCCTCTCAGGGATCTTAGTTTTGGTGCCATGCAAATGAATTATACATAATCATGTACAAAGAGTGGGTAGCTGATGTGATTAGCGTTACGTGCCCAGTAATTAGCCGACCCAAGCAGGCAGCGAGCTAGCGGATGCAATGCGTGGGTGTAGGATGCGCCGATTCGATTGATTTTCCCACGCGCCGACAGCCAGATGACCATGGGATCAGCGCACCGAACGTCGTGTGTTGGTTGATCAGCACCCTTAGTCGCCACACCCACCGCCACCGAGCTAGGGTTAATTGAGTATTATAGTGGAGCCAAAAGAGAACTAAATCCCATTCTTGGCACGTCATACAGGTTGTAAAGAAAGCATGTCGGATCTGCTGATGTGACCAATATCTTATGTCGAAACGTAGTGACAGTGACCTTAGCAAGCACTGAAGGCCCAAAAATACTTTTGCATCGAGCGGGGAACTTTTATCGGCGAAATCTCTAGGTTACCTGCTCTAACAGGTTACAATGCTCTAACCTATGTGTTCTATGTGTTCCGGATGCGAAAGGGGAGATGAGGGGGAATCTAAGAAGCGGCCCTCCTCGTTCTTCCCCGGTCATCGAATCCCGAAGACGTCGTCTACTGTCAACTATGGACGCGCTCGCATTTACTCTGTGTGACGCGAGTAATCGTCCGGTCTTCTTTATCTTCCGCCACTTCGACCAATCAATCGATCGAGCCGGCACCGGGGCGTGAAAAATTTGCCTCGTCGTCCGTTTGACTTTATTCCGATAAAGATTTGCGACGTGGCCTTTTTGAGATATTAGCGCTCGTCGTCGGGCAAACGGGTGACCGACGTTTACCTGCTCGCGTAATAACGCGAAATGTGAACTTGCTCGAGCACGTGGTCACGCGGTCGCGTTTTTAATAACTCTTTTAGACACACTCTACTGAGCAGCACGAAAGCTTGTCGGACACGGAGGATTTTCTTGCTTCCGTATTTGCTACTACGACTGTCCATCGAGAAAATAGCCCGTTGGGGGCAACTGCCCGTTTGGACAACCAGCGCCAATGCAGACCATTCTCGCCAAGCGGTTAGCTATGCTTCAACGTGCGTTAAGTCCAACTGCACCATTTCGTTCTTGCAAATCAGTAACTCCATGGATGAAAAAGTCGTGTGTGTTCTTCTGTAGAATTACTATGTACTTATGAAACCTATTGTCAAGACCAGCTGGTACTGAAGCGCCTAGAAAGAGATTAAGATCTCTGAGAGGGCGCTTTACCAAGTGTATTGTTATTATTAAGAGTAATAACAATATAATAATAAAAATGCACTTGATAAAGCGCCATCAGAGAACTCAATCTCTCTCTAGGCGCTTTAGATTTACTGCAAAGGGAAATGCAATTGAATGGTGAGTAAAATCATGCTTGATAAACAAACAAAATGAATAACATGGTTAGGGGTGACATGCACAGGGTCAGCATGCAAATGTGGTTAGTGGCAGCATGCACAGTGTCAGCACGCATAAGCACATCAAGGACGAATCACAGGGACCCACTAAATGCTGTCCTAAGTAGGTATGTTTTTAAGTTCTTTTTAAATGTGGTCAGGTCAGGGGATGTTCACTCGAGTACATTAAAATGAAGCAGCACTCGAATATCCAAACGATCCCAAAACATCGAGTGGCAATGTAGATACGCTTTACAACCGATCGGGATACCCTAAGACGCTTCAAACTGTCCCTCACACACAGCGCACATGATGAGTGCTTGTCCTTCCAGATAGGCGACAGATACTGGGCTATACTGAAGGAATTCGCTATACTTGTGAGCGATGCGATAGCCGGGAGATAAGATAGAACTGTACTGTACTGCCTAGGAAAGAGGATGTAGCAGGCTGCTACCTGCCAGCAAGGCCTCTGCCACTCCCCCCTCCGCCATGATAAAAAAGGCAGAAACGCTCTTTCATTTTCTTTCTCCAGCCTAGCTATCCGAACTGTCCTCCTACCAGGCTAGGCATCGTACCGCCCGCTCTTTGTATCTCCGTCTGTAACTCCGCAAAGTAATAAAGACTAAGTGGGTGTAACGCAGGAGAGTTTTGGTATAGCTCACTCACAGTCTAAGCGGCATTCGGTATGCATCCGGTAGCCAACAGACTTTTGTCTCACGCGACAAAGAGAAAGTGGGAAGCATAGCAGAGTCAGGAGAGCAGTTGAGGTAGTGAGTAGCATAGAAGTAGCAGCTCAGGACCGCTGAAAAGGATGTGCCATAGTCGGCAGCAGGAGAGTAGTTATCGTTGCGTAAGAATTGTGGAAGCGAGTTCCACAGTCTAGGACCTGCAGAGCTAAAGCTTCTGTCGCCAACTGTCTTTAAGCGGAGGAATGGGACAGCTAATTTATTGTCCACACAGGACCTGAGGGCGCGAACAGGCTGAAACTGAAGCAGCAGCTCAGCTAAGTATGAAGGAGCCAAGCCGTGGCGGGCCTTGTAGGTCAGCGTAAGAACTTTGCTCTGTATGCTTTGCTCAACCGGCAACCATCCTAGCTCCTTCAGCAAAGGAGATACGTGCTCAAACCGCTGGGACTTGAAGACCAGCCTTGCAGCTATATTCATTGTCCGCTGTAGTGGCATAATAGCTTTCTTTGGCTGCCCAGCCAAAAGGGAATTACAATAATCAAGCCGAGACAGAACTAAATAGCTAGTTGAATTTTTTACAAGCCACTGTGGGAGACAGCTCCTAATCTTGGATACGGATCGGATGTGATGGCTAGCTGTAGAGGCAGTCTTCTGAATGGAGCTTTTGAAATTGAGGCAGCTGTCGAACACGACACCTAAATTTCGAGCACGTGGTGATGGCCGCACAATAGCATCACCTATTAGAACGGCAAAACCTTTTAATCCAGCCACACGCTTAGGGTGTCCTATGAGCAGCAGTTCGGTTTTATCATCATTTAATTTCAGGAAGTTCTCCGACGTCCAGGATCGAATATCGGTAAGGCAAGCATTCAGTTTCTCAGTTGCTGCAGCAGATTCCGACGGTTTGAATGACAAATACAACTGAGTATCGTCAGCATAGAAGTGATATCCTATTCCATGGGCCTTAATCACTTTTCCCAGAGGTTGCGTATAAATGGAGAACAGCAAGGGACCGAGTACTGACCCTTGAGGGACTCCACAGGTGACCCTTCTCGTGTCTGAGACCTGACCCCCACACGACACGGATTGAACACGATCAGACAAGTATGATTTAAACCACGCCAGTGCTTCGTCTGCTCTTCTGACTCCTATCGTTTAGCTGTGCCTCGAGCCAACCTCAAATCTTAAGGAGTCCATGCCTTCATTGCGAATGCTCTCAAAGCCTGGAACTCAGACTGACATTGCGAAATCACCTGAGATGACAACATTTGAAAAGAAGTTTAAATGCACTTATTCCTGACAGCGTTTGCGGGGCTCCTGCGAGATGCCCATCGTTTGACCTGTTCTTGCTCGCACTGTGCATGCTAGCACTGACCACGCGATCGTGCTTAATTCACAGCATATGTATAGTGCCTTAGCAGAAATTAAGCTCTCTGGTGGTGCTATACAAGCGCATTGTCAGTACCATTACCACACGTCGCCAGCAGCAGAGCGGAGATGCGAATACCGGATATAGCCCATATCGGAGGCCGCCATGAAAATGCCAGCTGACAGAAAGTACCGGGTATTTCTAGCACTCTTTCTAGAGACTCGGCATTGGCTGAAGAGGGCCTACTCTTACATACCTCTCAATTCATCTGTCATTTTGGCAAGCATATTTGAAGCAACGCAAGTATATATAAAGGACGATATGTCTCGATGACTTATATGTGTACTGTGAGGAGCAAATGGGTTTCAGTTTCGCCTTAGATGTCATGAAGTCGGGGAGGGGGAGAATATGACGCCAGTCACCAGATTGCAGCCTGGCTTTGTAGGAGAACTGTACTTGGGAACTGAAGGTTTTAGCATCGTTCCTGCACCTTGTGGTGCCTTTACATCCGTCTGCGTTTGCCCGCAGTAGATTATTGACGCTCGCCCTGCATAGCAAGTTATGAATGCGAACTGAAAGCCGCTTCGATTTTCAGTGCGCTATACAAAGCTCTCCTACGTAACACCCACATAGTCGTTGTGGCTCGGCGGAGTTACAGACTGAGATACATTACAATGCACCCGAACATAGCTAATTGTGGTCTGCGCGGTCTCGCGGAGCAGGCTCTCCTTCTCTTTCTCTCTCGCTCGCTCGCTCTTTCTCTCACTCTCTCGCTCGCGCGCGCTCTCTCTCTCTCTCTCGCTCGCTCGCTCTCTCTCTCTCTCTCTCTCTCTCTCTCTCTCTCTCTCTCTCTCTCTCTCTCTCTCTCTCTCTCTCTCTCTCTCTCTCTCTCTCTCTCTCTCTCTCTCTCACTCTCTCGCTCGCGCTCTCTCTCTCTCTCTCTTGCTCTCTCCCTTTCTCTCTGTCTCACTCTTTCTCTCATCTCTCACTTTCTCTCTCTCTCTCTCTTTCTCTCTCTCTCTCTCTCTCTCTCTCTCTCTCTCTCTCTCTCTCTCGCAGACCCGGGTTTCCGCTTGCTGATGCAGCACCGACAGCCGACGGCCGTGAAGGTTGCTGACAAAGGCGACAGGACTGGCAGCCTAAACTCGCTCGTCGTTCTCTTGTCTGGGAATTTATATGAGCCTGCCAATGCTGCTTGCCCTTCAAGCCCTCAAAGGAAGCCCGCCATTATTGACAATAGTGGTCTGCAACGGTCCTGGTGCCGCAGCTATCGAGGCGGCCCAGATGTTATCGCTATATTGACTTGACGGTTGCCGCGGGAATCAAAGCGGAAATTTAATTGTGGCGGAAGTTTTTACATCGCGTCCTGGACGGAAGAAACGGAATGAAGGGAATAGGCGTCTAATGTTGAAGCTGCAGGTTAGAATGCAGAGGCATCATCAATGATGACAAGATATTTGCATGGTGCTCTCAGAGAACTAAATCTCTCTCTATCTCTCTCCCTCTCCCTCTCCCGCTCCAGGCACTTTAGGTACACTGTTTGGGAAACATGTCGATGTAGTTAGTGATAGCACGCACAGTAAGTAAGCACAACGTGCTTTTGAAAGATAATCAAAGCGGCTCATTGAACACAAACGGTGGATTGGGCCAATCGTCTCTGGCTAACGGCGCGTTGCCGATCCTTAAGCGTGAAAGTTGGGAGTGGAGAGCTGAATAGAAGGGATGGACGCCAGCTGAGTCAGCTCCCCCAACCCGTTCGCTGCCGCGGATAGGCTTCTCGGAGCTGCTTTGTTGGTCACGTCATATGAAAGTAAAGCTCACTGGTATCTCAATGGAGGACCGTCAGACTGACGTAGCAGCAGCAGAATAATAGTGTTAATGCTAGCGCATTTGTACAGCGGCCTTTTTCACGCAACTCACAAAGGCTGGAAAAGGAAGCATATTTGCCTATTAGTGATGAGAACAAGCACAACTGCAGCTCGAATTGGCTCATTAAGGATTATTCGCATGTGCAAAACAAGACTCTGAAGAAGAGACTTGGCGTTGAGCTTGGCTTTTAATGTCAAGTCAAAGGGCGTTATGATGTCAGTCTGCAGCTCATTCCAGGAGCTAGGAGCAAGGAAACAAAAGGCGCTGGAATTCTGGGGAATTTGAGGCTCGGGTACCGAGAAGGAAGAGATCTAAAAATGAGTGGCAAATTTGAGGTCAAATAGCTCTTTGATCGATAGCCAGTGCAAAGGTCAACGAGAAGTGGCGTAATGTGGCTACTGCTATACACACGACAGACGAGCCTGCCCGCAGAGATTTGCACCGACTGTAAGAGCATAATCGCAGAGGTCGGTAGACCTGCCAGCAGTGAGTTACAGATGTCAAAGATGGATGTTGCAATTGCACGGACTAACTTGGACCTAGTATCCCTGTCTAAGCAAGCCTGGCGTTTTTGATGTATTACGAAACTGACAGCAGGCACACTAGACTGTAGAGCTAGTGTGGTTGTCTAGTGATAGGTCACTTTCGAATAGGACCCCTAGATTGCGTGCATATGTTACAAAATATATGCTGGCAGTGCCCCTGGGCCTTCGCCCAGGAGGCAAGGTGCTAGTTCTTCACGACCCGGGTTGTGGGTTCAATTCCTGTAGTGGGCGGTCCTATATTGCCCACAGCAACCGGCAGTAATAGCCGTCAAGGCTCTTCTGCCGCTATACACACGAGGCTGTTAAATCAGTCTATTTTGAGCTGTAGCCTTCCCAATTTCTCAGTCAGTCAAGGTTTGTTCATAACTGGTAGGTTGATGCTATTGTCGTTCAATTTGAGAAAGTGTTTTGCAATCCACCTGTGGATGTCAGCAATACAAGCGCAGCGAAGGAGCTGAGAGAGCTGGACGTACTCCAGGCAACAAGCGTAATCTAAGCGCTATTGGCTTCATGATTTCGTTTATTGAAGTAGTAATACATACTGCTGCTGTACTACGTTGTTACTCCAAGTGGTGGTGATAGCTTTTAAGGCTATTCTGCTGCTATTCAAAAAGAGCCTGTTGAATCAGCTGGTATATTGTTTATTATTTTCTTTAAAATGGCGTGTTTCTGACCATGAACTATCTGTGGGAAAGTTCAAGCGTGGACAGCCTGAACTGAATTGAGTTGAACTGATTCACATTGTACTCGATGAAGGGGTCGCGCAAAGGTTCCTTATTGTGACAAATATGCTGAGATAAATGTTGGGTGAGCTCCCGCTAAGGCTTAATTAGTGGCCCACGACTGCTTTTGATTTACATTACTGCTGTGGGAAAGACTCGGGTGATTATCCAAGTTACCTAATAGCAATTAAATGCCGACGATATTTGACTCACTATTTAGATCTCAGCCAAGACTAACACTGCCACCCGAATATAACATTCATGTCTCCCAGCGACTTGTTCCTGGATGTCATTAAACCTCTTAGGCTAAATGATTACACACATAGATGCTGTTGCTGATAGGCTGGCCTCACTTGATGGCTAAGGTCCAGTACATAAGTGACTCTAGAGAGCCCATTTTGAATTAGCCAGAAGCATGACGTGTTTTTACTCAAACCTTTTACTTCTCTAGCAGATTGTACCAAGCGTAAGCTGCTCTGCGACTCTCCAGCTTCGTAGCATTGCGATTATCACGAATTCCGTCCAACCGAGGGACTATCTACGGGCGGTCCACGGCAAATACCAGATTGCGCTTTAATGAGACTCGCTGTGCCCTCTGACTCGCTTCATCACGAGCTTCCCCCGGAAGATTTCGAGTAGGGCCCCTCAGGCTGCACCTTTTTAACTCGGTCGCAGTACTTGTAGAAATACGTGTCAAGTTTGAGCCGTTCAAACTATTACTCAAATATCCTCAGTGGCTTCTATTTGAACTGCAAATCCATCTAGTGGTGTACGAATCTCACGTGGGTTTGAGGTTCCTCGTTACCCTGCTGAATGGATCCATGACTACAAGCAAATGTAAAGCACCTCCTAGAGAGAGATTGAGTTCTCTGAGGGCACTTTATCAAGTGTGTTAATACTAATAATAATATTATTATTAAGCCAACTAGGTCTTCAGATCCGTAAAGTCCAACCAATTTCTCGGCAGCTTGTCGGCTATTGCGGCCTCACGCAGGTTGATTGGCCTTTCATCTAGGAAGTGCTTAACTTTAGAACTCTTTGCTTGCAGCTGTTCAGCAGGTTAGTTCCAAGCTGACCTTCACCTCTAGGGCTGCTCTGCTGACTGTGGAACACTTCGCCTGCAAGCGTGTGGCAGGCTATTTCCATCCTGAATTTCAAAGACTTGCTTGAAAGCATTCTGCTTCTAGTCTGTGAACATTCCATAGGAAATGAACGGAAAGGGGCGATTGAAGGTGTGGGCATGCCCAAAAGCCCAGTTATTTCAGATACTTGCTATTCTATGTAGAAAAGTACGAACAACAAGCAAATGGTGTACAAGCTACTGACCATTGTATCATGATTCCGTTACAGCATATTTGAAATGCCTAGAAAACGATTGGTTTCTCTGAGAACGCTATGCAAGTATTATTCGTTTTATAATAACCCAAAACCTAACAGGAACTCTAGGTGCTTTGGAAAAATTTGCTTACAAACGCAACCGTGAGGCGATCCTTTTTTCTGTCCCGTCCCCTTAACGAACGTGTCCACTGTGGCACTATACAATATCCGCATTCGTTGGCTTGTCGTTCAACGGGTCATCTCATTGTTGACTGGCTCCTGTACTTGGCATTCGAGGCTGTTCGCCAGTTAGTGTTGGCTCATTGGTACGTGGCGTAGTTGCACACTCTTGCCGCTCCACTGGTTATATATAGTCTGAAGCCTGCCCTGTGTAGGTAGTATGTGTGGGCTGGAGAGTGGCAGGTAACAACAACAAGGCTGCCTCTATAGATTCCTCCTCCATCTCTGTACACGATCTAGACTAACGCTGACCTCACGACCCTGACCACACGACCTTGCCCCCACTACCCTGACCCCACGGTACATCGACGTCTCGGTTCTTGAGCTCTTGGCGAACTGCTGCTGCTGCTGCTGCTGCTGCTGATGCTGATGCTGATGCTGATGCTGATGCTGATGCTGATGCTGATGCTGATGCTGATGCTGATGCTGATGCTGATGCTGATGCTGATGCTGATGCTGATGCTGATGATGATGATGATGATGATGCAGCAATGTCCGACCTTGTTTGGAAAGAGAAGGAAAGAGCTAGGCCGGCAGAGCACTGGACCAGACTTTCAGCAGAGCAAGGCAGTGGCGGCGGTGGCAGCTGCTGCGAGCAAGGGGCGGCAGGCTAATCAGCTGAAATCCGATACCGGCAGCCTCTCCTACTGCCGCTGCTTCAACTAGGCATCAGCTGCCTACAGGTGGCCGCCTGGCTGCGGCTGCTTGTTTACACACTTTGCTCTCCGCAGCTGCTGGCTGCATTCGGTTGCAAGGCATCTGATCACTCACAGCCGAAGTCGACGTCAATATAAACGACGCTGCCAGGGGTTTTTGCTACAGCCTTTCGCTGTTCTTGTCGCCAGGCTGCTACAGAATTCGCCGACTTGGCAATGTCCTCTCGGCCACGCCTTCGGGTAGATCCTTCGGCTATGGTGTGGCCTAATTGAATCGGCAAGCTCCCTGCCTCTCCGTAGGATTGTGGCCCTTACTATAGGAGTCTCGAATTCATTCCTAACGCCATCAATTCAAGCATTACCAGCAAGGCGCAGTCGTATCTCGGGGTAATCAATGACGTACTAGCTTTTGTGGGGGATTGCAATCTACACTGGCACTCGGTGCGAAGTTCTTCAGAATGCCACTCAGAAGAATCGGCTGCTGCTGCTGCTGCTGCTGCTGGGACCGACTACAGCAGAGAGACCGGTTAGGGTAAACATGTAATGCGAGTCGTCGGACATTTTCTTCTTTTCCACTTAACAATTAGAGTGCGACCGCAAACGACTGTCCGTAGCAACCATTTCTGGCACACAATTGGCAGCAGCTCGGCGACAGTGATCCCGTTATTACTGACTAAAATCCTCGACAGACCATGTAATAGTTCGCGTTTCTACTGTCTCTGTGCATAATCTATTAATGCTTGTACATTTTCTTGAACCGGCCAGTTTCTCTTAATGTGATGCATAATAAAGTAAGAGAATGGGTAGTTGACTCAAACCTGCTTTCAATGGCAGAAGAAGACGGTCGGCCATGAGGAGCTATCGCCCACCCCCCCCCTGCATTTGCAATTGAGAACTAGTCTGATGCTGGACTCAAACCCGCGATTTAGTCGTGAAGTTCAAGCACCGTTGCGTTGGCTTAGACTCTATGGGAGTCCGTTCTGTGGCAGCCATACCTTGCTTTTAGGCTACAGAGCATACAGACAGAATGCTGGCAACTTTTAGTCTACATCGGCAATGAATAGCTTCAAATATTGGATTTCAAATCAGAGCGATGCAATAACAACGAAGCCTGTATTTTTATTTTTCCCGATCCGAATAATGCGTGCAGGCAGGCTCAATCGTACAGTTTTCCTTATATTTCTGTCCCATCGAAAGCGCCTCCGATGAACTTTACCAGCCATATAATCTAACGAGCACATCCTATAAGACGATGACTAACGTGCACTGCTGCGTTTTCGTCTCATATGGCCCACTGTCGCTCTATGTCCGGTTTTTGGTGCCGAGGGGAGCTTGTAAGACCGCACATACGAGTCGTCATTCCGTGCTCACTCAGGTATTCACTACTGCTGCATGCCTACTGCATGCCTCTACAGGAATCCCTGAATTAGGTCTCCCACAGAACGACGAGGTACCGGAGGCGGCTGCCAGCACCAAACTAACGTCTATACTTTGCTGCTAACCGCCCGCTCTCTATTTAGAACTAATGAATATACCCTATTCAACCCTGCCATTGCCGCTGTATTCAAATCTGATCATGTGCGAACTTCATTCTTCTCGAAATTTGCTTATACTTAGCCGTCCAAAAATACAGCAGAGTTAAGAGTCCTATAGTCTCTTCGATGCTGTCCGAAGCATACTTGCCTCATTTGCCCTTTCCCTTGAACCTCCTATCGTCCTTCCCTCCATGCAGTGCTACAGCACTACGCTAGCCAATGCTCTAGATGAGTTTGCCCTTCTGATTTTTCAATCCGTGTCCGTGACCGCCCAGACTCCTTTCGGCTGACGGCTAACAAACAGAAAGCCAATAGGAACACCTGACGTGGGGTTGGAAAGACCACAAAAAATATCCGACTCAGTTTGCCGGTTGACATTTGAGGATTACTGTAGGTTGTATCAATCCATTCTTGCTAATGCCAAGTCCATATCTTATAGACAAGTAGTCGAATCAAATATCAATAACCAAAAAGTTCACCGTCGACCAGCGTCTTACATATCGAACCGTCTTAAAATCTCACAAACTAGAAGGATGGCTGGATATCCTGATAGACTTGGCACGCACGGCGTTTCTCCACATTCTCCTTAAGTAGGATAGCTGTAGCCAGGCCACTCACGGAAACGCCTACCGTGAGAAGCTCGGAACCTTTCGTCCTTCAACCTTCCTTCTTCCATCACGCGGATCTTCCTTCTGCCATCACTGGACGTGCATGCCGCTTGAACTAGCGGCGGCCCGGCAACTAAGCGGTCGCGTCAGCTCATCAGAAGAAGCTGGCAAGTTCCAATTTGGAGCTAACGCTTGCCATTACACAGAAACTAGTCTGCTTTCATATTTGCAATGAGCTTCGGAAAAAATCTCATCATCGTAAGGCCTGCCTGATTGGTTTCCTAGATCTCTCCACAGCATTTGACGAGTAGCCACCTTTCTGCCGCTCCTCTCAACACACCCACGCATTTTATGCACAGCGCTAAACTGGGTTAGATCCTACCTCAGGAGTAAATGGCTGTGGCTTATCCGGGGAGCCTTGAAATATGGGCAGCGGCCGAGCCAGGATTTGCATCTGGGAGAGCAAAACCTGTAAAATAATTTCGTAGGGGAGCATGACCTGCAAAATTTTTAAGTAGGTGGGACTAGATCCACGATCGATGAAAAATTATTGCGCAAAATTGTATTGCTTATTTGACATGAACTTAGCGGTTGCTTATTGAGGAGAGTTAGTGCATCGTTTTGTCGCAAGGGAACGGTCGGGGGCGGAGGCATCGTAGGGAGGCAAATGCCCGCCCCGCCCCGCCCCCCCCCTGCCGCCATTATGCTCCCGCACTGAGCATGGGATACCTCTGAGCTCGGTCTTAGGCCCCTTTTCTTTTCGCGGTCAATGCTCTCCTTCTGGCAGATTTCATGGCCAGGCGAAATCTTGGCTCTCATACAGATAATAATTATAATAATAATGCATTCGATAAAGCACCCTCCGCGAACTCAATCTCTCTCAAGGCGCTTTACATTTGCTGCAAAGGAAACACGATCGAACGGTGGGTGGTACCATGCTTGATAAACAACATAAATAACGTGGTTAGGGGTGACATGCTCAGGGTCAGCATGCAAGTGTGGTTAGTGGCAGCATGCACAGTGTCAGCACAAATAAGCACATAAACGACGAATCACAGGGACCCACTAAATGCTGTCCTAAATAGGTGCGTTTTCAAGTTCTTTTTAATTGTGGTCAAGTCAGGGGATGTTCTAACGCAAGTTGGGAGGGATTTCCAGGCTTTGAGATCATACGAACTAAATGCACGGGCTCCAAAGGATTTGAGGTTTGTACGAGGTAAACAGTTCGATTCCGAAAAGCGGGTGGTACGATGCTTGGCCCGGTGGGGGAATAGATCTGATAGATAGGCTGGAGCCAAAGAATGAAGGGACCTAAAAGTGAGTGGCAAAACCTTGAAGTCGATCCGTTGCTTGACTGGTAGCCAGTGCAGGTCGGCGAGAAGGGGTGTGATGTAGCGCCTGCGACGCTCACAACAGACAAGCCTAGCTGCAGAGTTTTGCTCCGGCTGTAAGCGCCTGATCGCACATGCCGGTAGGCCAGCAAGCAGTGAGTTACAGAAGTCAAGAAGGGGTGTCACAAATGCATGGACCAACTTAGATGTGGTGTCCTTATTTAAACAAGCCGACAGATGACACTGCCATACAGACAGATGACACTCAACTCTACGCTTTGTTCGACGCATCAATGCCTTGTTATCACTGCCCTCGTGTGCAATCGGTGCACGACATAGTGGGTCATTTGACCTTTTGTCAGAGATGTAGCTGCCAGGTAAAATCAAAGCTCTTTGAGTTTCACTTGGTTCTTATAAGGCACTAAACTGACTTCAGGGTCCTCGGTCTGGCCTACAGGACACTTCTTTCGCTTGCGTCAGTCACTTGCTCTTGCATCCCACCAAACCCCTCCGCTTCGCTGCTCAATATTAATAATAATAATAATAGCAATGCCTTTTATATTTCGTCCTCAGAGAACACAATATCTTTCTAGGCCCTTGAACTGCTGCATCAGTTTCAGCCTGTTCGCGCCTTCAGGTCCTGTGTGGACAATAAATTAGCTGTCCCATTCCTCCGCTTAAAGACAGTTGGCGACAGAAGCTTTAGCTCTGCAGGTCCTAGACTGTGGAACTCGCTTCCACAATTCTTACGCAACGACAACTACTCTCCTGCTGCCGACAATGGCACATCTTTTTCAGCGGTCCTGAGCTGCTACTTCTATGCTACTCACTACCTCAACTGCTCTCCTGACTCTGCTATGCTTCCCACTTTCTCTTTGCTACGTGAGACGAAGTCTGTTGGCTACCGAATGCGTACCGAAAGCCGCTTAGGCTGTGAGTGCGCTATACAAAACTCTCCTGCGTAACACCCACATGGTCTTTATGACTTTGTGGAGCTACTGACGGAGATACATTACATTTGCTGAAGCTGGAAGCGGCCGAATGGTTAGCGGTAGATATGTCAGTTATTGGTAGCTTCAGTTCTTCTCCAGTCCGGTCCGGTCGTACATTGCACGGAATTGAAATCTTGTCGCGATCGAGCCTTCGGTTCGTTCGTACCGGAAATTGGCGACTCATCTTTGGCTTTTGTCATAACCGGTCAGCACTCCACAGCACGCCTCGTTGAACTCATCAGCTGCTTAACGTGCGTGCTTAACTTTTTGCCTTATCCGCGTACCATTGAGTTCTCATCCGAAAACCAAAGTTCTCGCGAGCACCGTATGCCGATACCGATGCAGCTAAGATCTGTTCGAAGCTCGTCTGTCTGTTGCTTGAACGTAGTGCGTAAGAAATTACGTGCCTACGGGACGTTTAAGCACTTAACACTTGGGGCTGGTGCCGCCACGCCGGCGGCGGCCTTAGATGCGCCTGCGGCTAGTAACCTGCTTATTAGTTATGATTGTGCGTACCTATTACTGCTTCGCTATCGTCATTCAAATGCATTCCTAAATGTAGCTGCTGGTTCTGGGATCTGTGCATTATGCATTAACAAAAGAAAAGCGCCTCGGAGCCGACGCTCCGGGTCCGGGAGCTGTGAACCCACTCGTCTGGCAGGAGCTATGAACTGAGTCCCCGCTCGTTTGGTATTCCTAGTTTGGTATTCCTTGTTTGGTATTCCTAGTTTGGTATTCCGTATTGGAATCCTCGTTCAATAAGCAATAAGCCGTTATTAGTAAGCGATCTTATTTCTGAAAAAGACCTCGACCTGTTCGCCTTAACCGAAACTTGGCTAAGCATCGGTAAACTGCCAAACTATTAACGAAACAACACCGGCAGGCTTCTCCTTCATTCACACCCCTAGATTAATCAAAACTGGAGATGGAGTCGCTATTATTATACGCTCGTCCATTTAATTTCAAGCGTTTCGCAGTACCCTCGAGGCAGTCTTTTGAAAATATTGCTTTGAGTTCACCCGACAATAAGCTGCCAATGGTGGAAGTAGTCTATCGTCCTCCAGGTACCAAGTCCTCCTTTATCTCAGATTTTCATGATCTCATTTCGATTCTGTTTGCAAGAAATCGATCCTTCCTCGTTATGGGTGATTTCAACTCTCATTTTGATAATTCATCTGACATTTTCACTACCGGACTTTGTGAATTCACTGACTATTTATCTCTTGTGGCTCGTGTGCATCGCCCTACTCTCATCTAGGGTCACCATTCGACCAAATTATCCTACAACTGCAAGCTATCATCGCCAATTATCACACAATTCTGATTATCTGACCTCATGCAGGTCTGACCTGCACTGGCTACCAGTCAAGCAACGGATTGACTTCAAGGTTTTGTCACTCACTTTTAGGTCACTTCATTCTTTGGCCCCAGCCTATCTCTCAGATCTATTCCCCCACCGGGCCAAGCATCGTACCACCCGCTTTTCGAAATCCAACAGTTTACCAATACCTCGTACAAACCCCAAATCCTTTGGAGCCCGTGCATTTAGTTCGTATGCTCCCAAAGCCTGGAAATCCCTCCCAACTTGCGTCAGAACATCTCCTGACTTGACCACATTTAAAAAGAACTTGAAAACACACCTATTTAGTACAGCATTTAGTGGGTCCCTGTGATTCGTCCTTATTGTGCTTAGGCGTGCTGACACTGTGCATGCTGCCACTAACCATGCTCGGAGGCTGATCCTGTCTGTGTATGTCAGCCCTAACCATGTTATTCTTGATGTTTTTGAGTATGCTATCACTAACCATTCAATCGTGCTTTCTTTGCAGCAAATGTAAGGCGCTTAGTAAGAGATTGAGTTCTCTGAGATCGCTTGATCGAATGCTTTATTGTTATTATTATTATTATCTGTCTGTTGTATACTATCCTTGCTCGTCACTAACTAAGGTCGTACTAACCAACAGCCCCGAAAGCGATCTCTTGAGCTTTTGCATGTTGGTCTGGTGTCATAAATTGCCGTCTCTCTTGGTAATTGTGTCTCACGGTAAATCGTCATCTCTTGGTATGTGCGTCTCTTGCAACAGCCGCTCGAGGCTCTGGCGGCTCGATGGCGAATCGATCCGCTCAGGAGCCATAAAAGAGACCTTTCTTAATTATTATTATGGTTTTGGTAGTCCTTCAAGCGCTCCATTTACACAGCTCAACTTTAATAATGTCGACTTCGTCTAGTATTTAGCTCTTTGATCTTGGCCAAATTCCTCTGCACCGGTTAGAGAGACGGGCACGGAAATGTGTTAGGGCAGTGTAAATGCTGCTTTATGGCGCCACCGTATCCTAATTCGTACCGGTACACTTATATCAATGCTATCTTATAAACCTTGTAGTTAGATCATTAACGCTAAATAGTTCGATCCCGACGGTTTCGCGGAGGAAGATTTACGATCCAAGATATTCAAAGATCGTTTAAAGATGTCGGCAGCCAGTGAGGAGGCTGAGGACGTTGTACAAACTCGTAGGAGGACGGAGCATAAGCTAAGGCGCACTCTACCGAGAGACCGAAGGACCGCCTATAAAAAAGAACATCGATCGCTGGCCTTTAGATGTATCTGCAGTCTATTTTTATACTGTTGCGCCTACGCGACCGATGATTGTATCTGCACCTGCGGGAGACCGCACCGGCTTGGCGCCAGGCCAGAATGTACAGCAGCAGCCAGAGCAGCATCCAGGATCCCCAGAGAGGAAGTATTAGGTTAGACTAACAAATAAGTATGCAAGGAATCGCTGAAAGCTGGAGCGAGTTGCGAGTCTCAGTAGACAAACGGCTGGAGAGGGCGATCGATAGGTCCAGTCTCATACGTAATGACAGGAGCGCCAGCGGCCCGTACGCGGTTCGAACGAAACCGGAAGGGTAGAAAGACCTAGAAAGACGTGCGAGAGCCCTCGAGAACGCTAGACACAGCGAACGAAGGATGCGGGTGAGGTTTTAGGTAATGTCAACGGCAGAAGGGTGAGCAATCTGCTCAGACAGAAAGCTTGCGAGTAGCGATCGAGCTATTGGCACATCTACGCGACGACAACTACTCTCCTACTGCCGACTATGGCACATCTTTTTCAGCGGTCCTGAGCTGCTACTTCTATGCTACTCACTACCTCAACTGCTCTCCTGACTCTACTATGCTTCCCACTTTCCTTATGTTGCGTGAGACGAAGTCTGTTGGCTACCGAATGCGTACCGAAAGCCGCTTAGGCTGTGAGTGCGCTATACAAAACTCTCCTGCGTAATACCCACATGGTCTTTATGAGACTTTGTGAAGTTACAGATGGAGATACATACATGCATACATACATACACCTGTAGGTAGCAATCGGGCGATGATATGACGCTTCACATGCACCATTCGCTACGATAGCAGTAGCGATGGCGGCGGCAGATTAAGATTTCGCTCCGGAGCTTTTGACTGGCTGCGGCTGCGCTTGCTTTTTAGTCGCTGTAACAGATTCCGAGCACGGCGTGTGGCTGCAAGACGTGCCATCGCCGTTCTCACAGTCTACTTCCATATGTTGAAAGTGGCATTTCCAAGCAGTATAGCGGTGATATAAATGAACACGGTTAGTAATCGGCCGAGCATTCGCCGGCGTGGATGACGCATGTCGTAATCGTCTGCAGCAAGCATCGCTGTGGGCGTCCATTCTTTTTCGAAGAGACTAGTTGCGACGACGAGCACCCATAGATTTAGCGAGAGAATCGTCGCGACGCCAGCGGTGCACGACGTCTTTGCACTTTGACCTCGCTGCCCGCCAGCGGGACGAGCGTTCCCGTCTGTCAAAGAGCCGGAACGAAGTAGACGTGCTGCCAGCAAGCAAGCTCGGAAAGCAGTCGATGCAGCAACCGGTCAGTCCCATTCGGATAGCGACGACGGCTGCTGGCGGAGGGCGTCTGACCTCTGGGCCCCCGGCGGCTCCTCTGTAATAATAATAATAATAATAATAATTCACTTGATAAAGCGCCCTCAGAGAACTTAATCTCTCTCTAGGCGCTTTACATTTGCTGTAAAGTGAAATGCAATTGAATGGTAAGTAAAATCATGCTTGAAAAAACAATGTAAACCCTAGTATAGCGACGCATTTCACCACCGGCTGGACTAGGAGGAGTCCAAGTCCAGGCATACGCAGCTCAAACTGGACGACCCAGGTTTCAGATACGACCCCTGCAGCAGGCAATCCTTTGTCAATCGCTGCAAGCAGGATAAGCGGCCGCTAAGGCTCTTCTGTCTCAATATCGTTCTCGCCTCCTGACATAGAGCGCTCTAACGTGCGTTCGTTGCAGAATTCTTCCAAAAACCGAAGTTCTTGCGAACGTCGTATCCGGAAACGATACGGCTAAGACCTGTTTTAAAGTTATTCTGATTGCTATTTGACCGTAGCGCGTAAGAAATTATTTGCCTATTCTATTTACTTACCATTCAATTGCATTTCCCTTTGCAGCAAATGTAAAGCGCCTAGAGAGAGAGATTAAGTTCTCTGAGGGCGCTTTATCAAGTGCATTATTATTATTATTATTATTATATAAATGTGGCTGAGCTGAGTCAGAAACTCATTACTTTACTTCAATTCGGAATCTTAGCACCGGCGTACGCTGCTCACACTTCGCAGCCCATGTCGCTGGTTCGAGAGCCCTGCAGCAGGCTCAGCGCTGCCACTAGTCAGGTACGTACGTCTATTTAAGTCAGTCGACCGCTACTTTTTACTGCTTTTTTATAGCCGCAGCGACATCGCCGCACCGAACTATCTTTTAGGCTCAGCTTAGCGCGCTACAAGTCTTGTTGGTGAATTCAATTGGAGCTGCTTCGTCGATTTTTTTGGAGGCATCTTTTTTGGAAAGTCGCCTCTATCGACGGCCCCCTACCGGGCGGGCAGTGTCGTTCCTGTTTACCTTCGTCCAATCCCTCGCGCCTTCCCCTACGGGAGCGGGAGCTCGCGCGTCGTCACGCCCGCGGAAGGAGCGAATGCTGCGAGGAGTTGGTGGATTATTAGCTGCATTTTAAATGCCGTCTAGGCTGGGTGAGTAGTGACGTCAGCCGGGCGGATACGAGTTCCTGGTTTTGGGGAAGACACGGAGTGAGGGCGGTACCAAGGATTTGAGGATGGTTTAAGAAGTAGGCTAGAGGCTAGAGGCTTTTGGCAGTTGCCGCCTGAATCGCTGCGCAGACCATAGCCGCAGCCGCCGCCGCCGCCGCCGCCGCAGCTCTCAGCTCGACGCCGAGCTGGTTTGGTCCAGCGGTAGCGGTGCTCGGCCCGGCCCTCGGTCTGGCTGAGGTCGCGGGCATATATGAAGTGCCTGAATAGAGATTAAGTTCTCTTGGGGCGCTATGCAAATGAATTACATTTTTTATTTCTTTCGTAATTTTTTAGGCATTGAGCCCCCTTTCAATTGCAGCATAGATATTCTTTCCTCTACCGTTGCTCGTCGCTACTAGCTCGGAGGAGAGCGACCGTAGTCGCTAGGGTAAGCGCCTCAGCTGACGGCGTCAGCGACGCGCGCGCTCTCCAGTCGCCGCAGCCTCGCGTCTGCAGCGAGCAACTCTTTCGGCCGGATTGGCACGGGGCGGGTCGAGAGCTGCCGCCGCAGCGTCACCACGCCGGCATCCAGGCGTCGGCTCGCCCGTCGCGCTCACGGCTGGGCGTGTCCTCCTATCGGTGACGCGGCGAGTCAAAGGTCAGGTGACTTGCGCCTGCGCAGGCGACGCCGCAAGCGCATTGCCTCTCTCCGACAGGTCTTCGAGCGAGCGTGCACCCACTGCCAGCGTGAGAAATGTCCGACAAGCGAGCTGCCAAATCCGGCCTCAGCCGCGACGCGCAAGCCAAGGTACGCGGACCGCAGCCACCCCGCGGCACCGCCGGCTCGCACGCTAGACCGGCGCGCTGGCTCGCGCGAGCGCTTGTCCCATTGTCCGGCGAGCGTGAGACCGGGTCGCGCCGATATCGAGCCGGCGTTGCGGCCGGCCCGTCTCGCGGCGGCCCCGCGCGCTCGACGGCAGCCCCGCTCGCTCGACGGCAGGCGCGGGCGGCACGCTCTCTCGGCCAATCGAGTTTTCCTTCGGCCCCCTTGGCGGCGACACTGAATCGCGCCGTCAGTAGCTGCTGGCTTCGCCGTCGGAGCCTTCGAGAACGCCGTCCTCTCCTATATCCGGGCGGCGCCGGATTCCGGATTCCGCCGCTCGGTGTGCTTGCGCAGCGGCGGCCGCGCTGGCGCTCGGCCGCTAGAGATGCGTCCGTCCGCGCTTGGACGTCCAAGCGCGGACGGAGGCCCTCGAGCCCTCGGAAATCCCCTTGCGCCTCCACCGCCCGAGCGACCTGAGCGCCACCTGTCGACGAACGGGTGCGCTGCCTCGGTGGCGGCGCTGCCTCGGTGGCGGCCCGCACGTCGGCCGGAATTGAGGCAGCCGTAAGGGATCGTCGCTCGCTCTCGGCTTCGGCGTGCGCGCCGCCTCAGGAAACCTTGTTGGCTTTTGCCGGTGCGCCGCGAGCCGTGTCCGCCACCACCACCACCATCACCACCGGCACCGCGTGCTGCGGGTCTGCGGTCTCGACCGGCTTCCGATGCTTTCAGCACGCGGCTGCTTTTGAATAGCAGTCTGGGTTGAGGGGTACTATGGGGACTAAGGGATAGCACGGGGGGAAGGAGGAGGAGCGGAGGTGGCCAACGCCTGCATCGACAGTCGAGAGAGAGAGAGAGAGAGAGAGAGAGAGAGAGAGAGAGAGAGAGAGAGAGAGAGAGAGAGAGAGAGAAGGCGTGTCACCAACGCGAGCTCGAGGCTGTCCTTTTTCTCGGGTGTAATGCTTGCGCCGCTTGGGTCTCGAGCTGCTCACGCTTCGGCCAGAAACCGCGCCTGCGCAGCGGTGGCTGCGCAGCCGTTAAAACCCTGGCCGACGGGAGAGGACCGTGATGAGCCCGACCCCTTCGCCATCGGCTCGGCGGCCAGGCCACCTGCCAGATCGCCGGCGCCGCTAATTAGCGACTAGAGAGCAGGCCCTGGATGCACCCCGGGCCTGAGCACTTGTTTGTATCGGTAGATCGCCGGCTGCAGCGCTGCCTTAGTGTAAACTCCAGCCAACGGAATGATGTCGGCTGCACGGCGGCGAGATCACCTCGAAGGACTTTCCTGCCTAGAGCGACCTTTTCGGCCACCTAGGTAGCACACAGCTGACCCCTCTCCTCTCACTGCTCCTTTCGGTCCTCACCTCAGCCCGACGACTCGGCCGGCTGGTGCATCTCCAGGGCTCTCGATTCACGCCCCTTGCCAGACTTCGCGGTTGCCACTAACCGCCTTGCCGACCCGGGGCGACATTGGGGAGTAATCAAATAGTAACCTGCTCCTGCCAGTGCGAGGTGAGTCGAGTCTCGTCGGGTCGTGAGCCGTTTCGTCCGTGACTGGGACTAATGCAGATGGGCAAGTGACCTGACCTTGCCTTGCAGACCCAAATGCCTCGGCGTTGCCTCGGCTAGGCAGTCACCTATCTGCCCTTGGTGAAGCTGTGCTGACTGCTTTGAGCCTTAGGGTTAACAGTCCACTCGTACGTGGCAGTCAGCCAATGTTAGCTCCAATCCGAGCTGCCCGAGTAATCCGGCTCCCTCGACTGCTCAGCTACTCGGTGGCCATCGCCAGCTCCTTCCGGAAGTTTCGCTCGATGTACTGCTGCTGCTGCTGAGCAGCCTGCAGGTTCGTCCTGGCCAATGTGAGGGTGAAATTCTTGCTGTTGCCTTGACGACGGCAGCTGGGCGGGCACCGATGGCTGCCAACGAGGCTCGAGGGCTCGAGCTCGAAGCCATTGAAGTTGGCACCTCGATTGATTGGATGCATCGACCCGGCTCTTGAAGAATGGCGCCTTCTTTGCTCGCGGGGCGTGCAGTGACCGGGCGAAAGTCCCGAATCTGTCAGCTCATTTTCAGCTCAGTTTCAATCGGTCAGCCACAGCAGGCTGCTGCCGCCGCGTTGCCCCCCCCCCCCTGCTGCCCTTATCCATCATCCTCCGCGCTCGAGCTTCTCTCATTCCTTTGACACCGCTGCTGGTGCAGTGGATTGCTTCTTGCCTCGTCGCTAGGGTATCGACCGCTGGCTCACGTGCACACGAGCCGCCTCCTCCCAAGACGTGTGCCGGGGCAGCACTGTCTGTTGGGGGCGTGGCAGCTTGGCAGTAGCCCCCCCCCCATGCCGTATAGGAACTTTCGTACCCTCGGCAGCCTCTCTGAGCAGCATCCACCGAGCAGCCTGGAGTCTCGTCTTAATTGCCTGCGTGCTTTCTGTGCTCTCAGCCTGTCGAGGCTTGTCTGACGCAGGCCCAGACTGCTGACGATCCGGCAGGCTTTCCTACTCGTACGGGTGCTTTGGCGAAATGCAAAGGGGCCGTGCTTATCACCGCTATATCGACGACATTCTTCCCTTACAGCATATGTTAGTTGCCTTGAAAGAGATTAAATTATCTGAGGCACCATATAAATGCCTAATTATTATTATTATTATTATTATTATTATTATTATTGTTACTGCAGCAAGAACCGAGTCGTTGTCGTGCAGCCTGATGGGGGCTAGGGCTGGGAAGAGGTACGACGGAGACTGTGCTGTCTTTGCAGCTCCTAGAAGGCTTCTCACCGGCCGGTCGCCGAGCAGCAGCTGCTGCATTAGCAGGTTGCCAGGATTAGCTGCCGGCTAGCTGACTCGGCTGGTGGCCTTTTGTCTGCCGAAGCCTGAAGAGGCATGGCCAAATGCAGCCAGCTTCTCTTGAACTGGGCCCAGCAAGAGAGCTCCGTTGTGCTAGCTCAAAGGCAGCCAGCAGGTGACTCACGTCATCCATTGTGCTTTTGCATTCAAGCAGCCGTGGAAGCAGCTATGGATAGCTTTAGGTGGCCTTGAGCTGCTCTCTGCTGCTGCCGCTGTGCCGACCCGCTGGGCTTGGCAGTCGAGTCCCTCACGGTCAACCTGTCGGCTGGATCGTGTCACTTCCTATTTGTGGTGCCGCTGAAACCTCTTTCCAGGCACGATCTTGAGCCGTCAGCGGACTGCCTATTTCAACTGCATTGTCGACTGTTCTCTGGATACGTCGTATAATTGATAAGTCGTGTCGGTAGTCTTACCACCACCTATCGTTCTTCATTGCTTCACTATCGTGTTCATATAATTCACTTGTGTAGAGCCCTAAGAAAACTTGAATCTCTATTCAGGCGCTTCACAGGCTGCCACGACCTCGGCCAGACCTTGTGTGTCGGGGCGAACACCCACCACTAACCACTGGTGCCGACTGCTGCTGCCTTTGTGACCTAGTTTTTCGTTTTGATTTATTACACAATCTGCTCTCCCACCTTGTCATTTACAGATGGGACAGCTGTAATAGTCTTGAGATATCTGACAATGCTCCCATCCGTAGCCGTGACAAACTTTTCTTTTTAAAAACTAAACATCAACAATAATCTTGAAATTGCACAGCAGCGCCTGCTCTGTCGTTGTGCATCTTTGACGGGATCAGTGGAACTGTGCTGTGCCGGAAACGTGCCGCACTGCACAGCGGCCTGCACATGCCTGGGCCTTCGAAGAGCTTTGCAGCCTGAAGCGCTGACCTCTCCTTCTGCGATTAGATTCAGGCCAAGTACGACCCCGTGCTGGCCCAGGAGTGCATGCAGTGGATTAGCAGCCAGCTGGGCGAGAGCTTCAACACTGCCGGCGATGCCAAGAACGTCTTCAACGAGCTTCGCACCGGCCACAAGCTGGCAAGGTGAGCGCGTGCTTGCAGCCTGTCAGCTGCCATTAGTGCGTGTGTGCGTGCTCACGGGGCTTTCTCACTGGCCGTCCGGTGCAAACCGGCTGGCAGTGTGCTGCTGCTTGTACTGCGACTGATTGTGCTGCTGCGACTCTTTTCTTTTTGAATCCAGCCCGAATTGATGATTTTGAGAAGGACGTCGGACAGGCACTTTGCTCTAATTAACCTCGGCCAGCTATGGCCAAGATTAGAACCCAAGGTCATGTATAGCTGTCTTCTTATTTTCACAGGTTGAAGCAGAAATAGAGGGCTGTTATATTTATAGGAATGGTAATAAGTTGCATGACCAGTGCCTTTAGAGAACCCGACCTCTATCCGGGCGCTTTACTTATCGCAGGGTTTCAGCCCACGACCATGGCCGTTTAAGGCGAGGCCCTTATCACAGAGCCAGGCCACGATGGTGCGGTGGGTAATAGCCCAGAGTTACTTAACATTTGGGTATTGGGTTGGGGAAATCATGCTAAAGCACTCAAGTATCTTGCTTTGTTTGACAAGCTTGCAAAAGCACACAGGAGGCTGGCTAGTAGGACCCCTGCCAAGCAAGCTGTAGTGTGTAGACAAGCATTCGAAAGCACACGAGCATGCGAGCAAAAGTCCGCAGACGTTTGAAAGCGACCGAGAGGGCATTCTAGGCCGTAAGTTAGTTAGCATGAACCCTGCTTTGTAACATGTGCTGGGGAACCATGTTCATGTAAGCACGCAGGAAATAAAAAGCACTTTCACTGAGGCCCAGAGAAAGCTGAGACTCTTTAGCGGGAGTCTTAAATGATGCAATGAGGCAGGTGACCACAGAAGCCGTAAACAAGCTTCACACGCTTGGTGCATAAGAAGTGAAGGCCTGACCACCAGATTTTAATTTATTTCGAGGAACTGCCGCTCGACTGCCAGACGACTAGAAGCCGAGTAGTGGGTGGTGCGAAGGCACGCTGAAGAGGAGCAGGGAGGTCGGATAGGCAGCCTGGCGGTGCCAGCTAGTGAAGTGATCTGCTTGCCAGGAAAATGTAACTGCGCTCTATCTGTAACTCCACAAAGTCGCAAAGACTATGTGGGTGCTATGCAAGCGAGCTTTTTTTATATCACACTCACAGCCTACGTGGCTTTTGGTACACATTCGGTAGCCCCGACAGACTTCGTCTCACGCAGCAAAGAGAAATTGAGAAGCATAGCTGAGTCAGGAGAGCAGTTGAGGTAGTGACGTAGCGCAGAAGTATTTGCTCAGGACGGTTGGAAAGAGTGTGCCACAGTCGGCAGCTTGAGAATAGATGTCGTTGCAAAAGAATGGTGGCACCGAGTTGTGCTATCGAGGACCTGCTGTCGTCAACGGTCTTAAGGCATAGGAATGGAACAGCTTATTTATTGTCCACATAGAGGACACGAGGAAACTGAAACTAGTGTTATCAGTGCAGCAGATAGGCTCTTGAGCATCCTGAAGTCAACTTGATGCTCGATAAGGAGCGAGCGAGTGGAGCTCAGGCAGATAGATATGGCAGCCTGGTATGGCAGCTGCACTGCCGACAAGAGACCAAACTGAGTTGCGCACCGATTGCAGACATTGTGTGTATCGGCATGCGTACTTGGTCGGCATGTCTCTGGTATACCTATGCAGCTGGCTGCAGATGCTTGTTGCATAGCATAAAAGAGGGGCTTGACTCCGACCGACCTGAAGTGATAATAATGAGAACACGTCGCATGTATAGCAGCCTAAGAGAGCATCATTCCTACCCTGCCTGGTGCTTTACAACTCGCTGCTAGAGAACCGATGCCCGAGGTTTGGTGACATCCGAAGTGTCAGGCAAGCAAACGAGAGCATGATGCTGAGCCCAGCATGGTAAAAGCAAGCATGAAGACACTCGGGACTACCGGTAAGATGTTAGGAGCTTTGGCTACCAACGTGCACCGAATCAAGCAGAGGTATGCCGGCAAAGATCGCCGGAACCGGAAAAAAACAAGTTCACACTGGGACAAAGAGGAAGCTGAGTAGAGCAGATTCATCTTCAGCAGAGACTTAAATGATGCAAGGCTATGGCATTCATCGTCAGGTTGTGATCGTATCTAAGTGCGATTTTCAGACTTGGCATTCATCCGAGCCGTGGGCTCGATCACCAAAATATTAATCTAGTTCGAGGGAGGGCAAGGTGACCGAGGAGCAGGGGGGCCGTACGAGAGCAACCGGGGAGGGGGCGATGAGGTCAAGGACACCCAGGCTGGCGCAAGTGACCTGTAAGCCAGACTGAAAATCTTGAAATCGATTCAACGTGCGATCAAGGGAGCCAGCGGAGTTCAGAATAAAATGGTGTGATGTGGATGTATCTGATCGAGGAGTGAAGCCCGACATGTCACTCTCGACTTGGCGGTCTCTTATTATCAAAATCAAGGTCGAGCCCTTCTTGTTTTATTCATGGCTAGCCTATGTTACCTTGTAACTAAAGTAAGGGCCCTGGGTGGGTGCCTCTCGTGGGAGTCCTCGGCGACAGGCACGAACACTTGTAGCCTAGTGAGAACTGTATTGTAAATCCCTGTATCGTTTGAACGTCACCGGAAGGTTGGCGTGGTAGCTGCGATTGTCACGAGCGGCAGGACGAGACTGCAGGCAAGCACAAAATCTGAGCACAAAAGTATCGTCCACATCATCCGTTGTAATAATAATAATAATAATAATAATAAGGCATGTGCATAGCACCTAAAGAGAACTATCAATAAATCTCTTCTTGAATTTGTGCATATGCTAAAGTATATGCTGCGTGCTATTTGGTTAGTAATAACATGTGCAACTCCAGTATGCATAAGCACACAGGTAACTGACTATCCATGGGGACTGGGGAAACTCTGTAAGGAGCAGGCAGGTTTCTGTCTTGTTTTGAAATGGCATTGGGGGTGTCGTTACGTCAGTCGGGGTGAGCGATGAGCCTGCGAACAAAAAACACAGTCTCGAAAAGATTTGAGCTTTGTTAGATGTACAGGTGAATGCCTTTTCTCCAAACCGCCGAACCTTCTGCCATTGCTTCAGCAGTAGCTGGTCGCCCAGCAGCTGCTGGCTGCTTCAAAAAATAAATCCTACCCTTGCCTACCTACCTAGCCTCAAGTCCCTGCCCGGCCGGGCTAGTACTGCGCCGACCGCTTGGCTCCACCTGCAGCTGCTGTAGATGCTGCTGCTGTGGCTCTGCAATATAAGCTTAGGTGTAGCACCTAAGAGGACCATGCAGACCAGATGCTGTTAAGCTTGCTCACGTTCACTCTAGCTGTCGACCTATAAATATACGTGTGCGTGCATGCGTAATAAATAGAGCAAGAAATTCCGGCATGCCGAAAGACGGCACACTTGCATCACGTAGCAAGATAGCGAACCCTACCTCTCCCTTCTGCCTCCCTGTCACTCGCTTTTGCTTTGCTTTTTGCTTTTGCTGTCAGAGAGAGAGGTAGGGGGAGAGAGGGAGGGAGGAGAGAGAGAAGTAGTGTCGTGTGGAAGTAGGGAGTTCCTGACAGATATATGTAGCTGCACAGTTAGCTTCGACCTAGAGCTCGGACAAACAGATTTCGGAGGGGGGAATCAAGCTCGCTAATTCCTGCCTGACCTCCTCCTCGGAGAGATTGTCAGCCCCTTTCACGTTGCCGCCAGGCTTCCAGGTAGATTCTATCAGGCTTAGAGAGTGGCGATTGAGACTTGTAGGGAGGGCTCTTGTGTCCATCAGCTATTTGTGTGGGTTGAGCTAAAGTCAATATCGCTCATCGTGTTTGATCTCGAGATTAGTTTTGTGTCTTTAGAGAATTGAGTGAGTAGATTAGACTTTTTGCCAGACGAGTGTGCCTCGTAGTGTGTTTCAGATGCAGCCGCTCATCCGCCTGCCCCACTCATCGGGCAGCTGACGGCCACTCGACTGCTGTGCAATCTGAACTGTTCGTTGGTGAGCAGTAGCGACACCTGGTGGATGAGCCCCGCGCGGCCATCGCAAGGCTTGCGCTATGTGTGTGTGTGTGTGTGTGTGTGTGTGTGTGTGTGTGTGTGTGTGTGTGTGTGTGTGTGTGTGTGTGTGTGTGTGTGTGTGTGTGTGCATGTTTGGCAGCAGTTCAGTGAAAGTGGGAGTGGGAGTGGCAGCCCCCCACGAGAGCACTGGTGCACGCAAGAGGAGGACTGTTGGACCGCAGCACTCATTCAGTGCTCCGTCTGCCCATGCTCGGGAGCTCCGACATGGACCGTCGGTCTCTTCACTTCTTCTGCTTGATTGAAGCCCGGCAGCTAAGCACTTTGCCACAGTGGAGGGAGGAGTGCAGGACGGTCAACTACCAGTCCTTCAAATGAGAGAAGCTCCCAAGGAAAAACTAGTACCCAAGCAGCAAGCCTGCGGTGATCGTTTACTTTCGCGGGTTTCTTTCGTGGCAATCGGTCTGTCAAAACCTTAGGCGCCTGTCATCGTAAGTTAGCGCTTAGTTTGCCTTTAAGTTGTGCAGTTCCCCTGCACGCGTTCATGTTCCCGTCGCCCGTGCAGTGGTCCGTGCTTCGTGATATCGCCTAGGGCCGTCCCAACCGTTATACAAAACCGGCCGTCGGTTAGCGCACGGCTGCTTTGTCCATTACAAACAGCGACAGCTTTCACCTCGGGCCTCGGCGTGCCCTGGTTTGGCCTCAGGGGTCAAGGGGCTCTTACCTATAATTACCAAGGTCGTGGGTTCGAAACCTGCAGAATACCGATATGTAAAGTGTTGGGATTAAGATCAAGTTCTCATGGGATGCTATGCAAAAGCAGTGCTAATTAACCGGTAATCCGGGTGAGGGGGCTGAAGGCACTGGGAAGTAAGCCGGGTGAGGGGGCTGCCCTTCCTGTCACCCCATTGAAAAACTTTGGAAAAAGCTCTCTTAACGTTTGAATGCCATAAATTTGGCTGTCGGCTTTGCAGTATTACTAGGCATGAACTATGTCGGCCGAGAATTATCTCAATGACCTCAAATATTTCTCAAGCCTGAACCAGGTCGGATAAGTGAACCAGGTCGGATTCACCATTCAGACCACCTATTACCTGCCACCGAGCAAGCCAATTACATGGAGGCTGATGGTACCTGCCTTCGGAGTTCTGGGTAACTGTATTGGTGGAGAGTGGAGCCTACAACCTGTTAGCACCCTTTGCACCAAATGCTCATAATAAATCGATATTAGTTTAACTCCTCAATTCTCTTGCAATCTTAGATCCTGAAAGTGTATCTATGTGTGTGTGTGTGTGTGCCTGTGTAGTTGTGGGTGTGTTTGTGTCTATATGTGTATGCGCTTGTGTATGTGTGCGTGTGCGTGCATACACACGCATGGATATGCAACTAAACCCTATGCTTCTCCCCGTGTTTCAGGGTGCGTGGACATGGGATGGCATCAATAGCACTCGAGAAGTCACTTATCATACTATCATCATAGAAGTACTTATCGGGGACGATATTTCAGATCCTTAATTATCCAGCCACAGGAGCTTGCTCAGACCGGGTGGTGCATGTTTCACTTAGAATACATTTGCCTATGCAGCTGAGCCATTAGCTTGATTTAAATGCAGCTAAGCACCTAAATGAGCATGTTACATCTTACCACTATTCGGGTCTTGTGGTAGTAGCCGTGCTCACGGCCTCGGAAATTTAAACGCAGTGTCCGACTGACGCTTGACAGCTTGAGTATCTGTAACTAATCGTCACAGAATTGTTGTGGGAAATGTCAAAGTCACATTGTCAGCAGTTTGGTGACGTCTGACCTGCACACTCAGATGGCTTAGCTGCAGCTTAACAATAATTGTAATCATACTAATAGGTGTTTATATCGCGCAGTGAGAGAACTAGGCTTCTATTAGGGCGCTTCGAAACTCCTGCAAGAAAATCAATAGCCAGGGCTTAATGACATGCGTGGTTTCATGCTTGGACAAGCAGGCAGGCAAAAGCAAGCATGATGCTTAGGCCAGCATGCTAAAGCGCAATAGATAGCACTCAGCACCCCTTAGTGGGGAATATTGCTGAGTAATGCCCAATGAAGGATGCACAGGTGGACGAACACGCGAAGCAAGCAGAAACAAAAAGATGAGTCCAAGTCTGTAGTTGAAACTTAAATGATGCCAAGTCATTGCATGTAGTGACCGGAAGTGAATTTCAGGCTTGTTGTATCTTAAATTTTAATATATATATAATAATAATAATAATAATATTGCACTTGATAAAGCGCCCTCAGAGAACTTAATCTCTTTCTAGACGCTTTACATTTGCTGCAAAGTGATACGCAATAGAATAGTAAGTAAAATCATGCTTGAAAAACAAACAAAATGAATAACATGGTTAGGGGTTACATGCACTGGGTCAGCATGCAAATGTGGTTAGTGGCAGCATGCACAGTGTCAGCACGCATAAGCACATCGAGGACGAATCACAAGGACCCACTAAATGCTGTCCTAAATAGGTATGCTTTTAAGTTTCTTTTAAATGTGGTCAGGTCAGGGGATGTTCTGATGCAGGTCGGGAGGGAGTTCCAGGCTGTGGGAGCATACGAGCTAAATGCACGGTCTCCAAAGGATTTAAGGTTTGTACGAGGTATTTCTAGACTGTTGGATTCCGAAAAGCGAGTGGTACGATGCTTTGCCTGATGGGGTAGTATATCTGAAAGATAGGCTGGAGCCATAGAATGAAGAGACCTAAAAGTGAGCGACAAAACCTTGAAGTCAATCCGTTGCTTGACTGGTAACCAGTGCAGGTCGGCGAGAAGTGGAGTAATGTGGCAACTGCGACGCTCACGACAGACAAGCCTAGCTGCAGAGTTTTGCACCAGCTGCAATCGCCTGATCGCACATGCTGGTAGGCCAGTAAGCAGTGAGTTGCAGAAGTCGAGACGAGATGTCACGAATGCATGGACCAACTTGGACGTGGTATCCTTATCTAAACAAGCCCTAATTTTAGCAATGTTATGAAGCTGAAAATAGGCTGATTTGACTGGGGAGCTGATGTGGTCGTCTAACGAGAGGTCGCTTTGGAATATCCGGACTATGTGCGCTCTGACTATCGTCAGAGATCAGATGAGACTCAGCCGGGCCCTTCGTTCATTCCTGCCAGCCTCAGTAGCGCAGCAATCACCGTGGTGATTATCTCATTTTCGTTACCGACAATCAATCACGCCCTAATATCGGCGGATGTAGGCTTTAACGCGATTTTCGTTAGGAAAAAAAGTGCAAATCCTGGCCTAGCTTGTGTAGGGCGTTTGTACGTGTGAGTGCTCATGTGTGCACGCATGTGTCCTGTGTTCTTTGTGGTGGCGGTGGCGGCGTTTGCGTGTCCCAAGGTATCTACCGTCAGAGTCGAGCATGCCCTCGCGTGCTCACAAGTGCCCCCACACGGTCGGCGTGTCACGTGATTTGACCTGCTCATGCCAGATCATGCAGCCTCGCCTGACTGACCTGCATGAATATAGCACTCGGCTAGTTAATCTTGATCGTGGGAGTGCCTAATCTTGATCGTGGGAGTGGTTATGTACCAACCACAAAGTGAGCAAATACTGGCAATCAGCAGTCTGCCTTATCCAGCCACCCGATAGCACTCTGTAAAGCCATTACAGTGCTGTTTGCTCATAGCTGGCTGCTCCTAGCCTGCAGGGGGCTTCGGCAATCCTGCAAATGGATCAGCCAACTTAGAGGAAATGACTCTGCACTGGCCAGCGCTTTTTATGTCATAACTCTTGAAAGTGGAAATTGCATTGCATCTGCGGTACTGCTTCAAAATTGGGTAGCAAGTGTTTCTGGGAACAAGCATGGGGCTTGTATATTGGTTATCGAGGTGCAAAAGTAAAGCGCATCCCCTAAACGACCCGGTGTCATTTTTGCAGGTAGAAGCAATGTGTACGTGAGCACGATGGTAATAATTACATAGATAGTAGCAGTAGTAGTGATGGCAATAATGGCGAGCTCGGTCAAAGAAGCAGGTGCACGATGGAAAGCCTGGTCGGTGAGTATTTCGCTGCAGCTTGCAGGTTTGCAACAAAAGAACGAATGGACCACAAAGTGAGGAGCGAAGATCCCGAAGGCTCAGAGGTCGGAGGTTAAATTCGGTGCCGACGCCTGACGTCGCTGCCCCGAGCCAGTCGATGCAGGTTGATGGGAAGTGGGGGGGCAACGCTTGATGCTCACAGCAGCAGCAGCAGCAGCAGCAAGCGTAGACGGCAAGCTTTTAGACCGACTGTGAGATTCTCATTGCACAGACAGAAAGTCCCGCAAAAGAGTTGCGAGTTACCAAATTCTCGACGATGGAGATTTCGCGATAGTATATACCAACTGGCTGTGATATGCTCGTCGAATGTATTTGGTGATCGAGGTCGTGATCTCGAGCCTCGTGGCATATGTGAATTGCCCGAATAGAGATCCAGCTCTCTTAGGGTGCTATGCAAATGAATAATATTTATATTTATCCTCTCTTGTGCTGAAGCCGAGGAATATTTTACAGGTAGCTCCACCAGTTGATGCTGCTTTATACCAGTTTAAGACTAATAGTCTCTCCATGCCGAGCTCGTTTGGCTCAGTGGTTAAGGTGCTCACCCCGATCAAGGTCTGGCCGAGGTTGTGGGCTCGAGCCGCATGGCATATGTGAAGTGCCTGCATAGAGATTGAGTTCTCTTAGGTCGCTATACAAATGAATTATATTTAATTATATTTATTCATGACGCCGTGCGTATGCCGAGGCATCCCACTACCCTAGTTGTTGCTGAGCGTGGTGTCAAAAGTACTATTGTTGCAAACAGCTTCTGCTCGAAAAGGCAGAGTAGGGCAGAACTTGCATCTACAGGAGAAACTGAGACGGAGCCGAGAAAGAGAGAGTGAGTGACGTCAGTCAGAAAGAAAGAGAGAGTGACGTCAGTCAGAAAGAGACGTGGGGGAACTGGGCAGCAGATCGCCGGCGGCGGCCGGCAGTTGTGCAAGTGCTACCAGTCACTGTCGTCAGGGCAAGCCAATTGCTGGTAATTGCTGTAACTGCTGGCTCCTACTGAGAGTCGCTCAGTTGGCCCTGCCCCAACCTACGATCTACAGCTGCCTTAAAGCTGCTGCTGCTGGTGGTGGCAGTGGGTACCTGCTTACTCACCGGCTAGCGGCTCCATTATCTGACACCTGCCACCGTGCAGCCACTCGATGCAGGCTCTTTGCCGTACTTGGGCTGGGCCTGTCAGCCGCCAGAAAGATAGATAGAGCATGCCTGCGGCCTCCACCGCTCAACCGACCCCCCCCCCCCACCCGACAAGGTTCTGAATGCTCTGGAGCCGTGCCTGCCGCGGTTGCCGGCTTCATTTGCTTCCAATAGATCGAAGTTATCACCCCTCCTTCTCCTAACCTTTGATGGCTCCTTGACTGTCCTAGACTGTCGCCTTGGCAGTACCTTTTGTGCCACTGCCGGCTGTCTGCCAGTGTCTGCTCTGTTCGGCCGCGAAAGGTAGCCTATTCCAAACCGATTCCACCGACCAAGGTCTGGGCTGAGCTGGCCTGGCTACGTACTTACTCCGAGACAGGCACTAGGCCTAGGTCATAGTCATGGCTGATCCAAGGATCGGCTGGGTGTCGAACCTTTCCCGAGGCCACCAAGCCTAGCGTTTAGGCTGAGGGGTCATGTCGGGCAGCACCTCGCTGCCTGTTCGGATAGGTGGATTCGAGGAGGCCCAACGGTTTTCCCCACCCTCTACCTACCCTAAGTGCCCACGGTGCCCACTCGTTCGTCATGGACAACAACAGCAGCAGTCGCCTGCCCCACCCCCTCGTCTGCCCTCCCTCACCCCCCTAGAAAGCTTGTTCGATGCGAGTTTTATTAAAGCTTTGGCACAGCAGCCAGCGGCGAAGCTCGGAAAACCAGCTGCTTGCTACGTCGAGTTCGGCTGCCTCACGTGGCTGGCGGGCGCCGTTTTGTCAGTCAGCTCTGACTGCGGGTAGTCACGGCGATCGATTATTTTCCATCGCCTCCTCTGCAGGCTCGTCAACAATCTTAAGCCGGGCAAGATTCCCGAGCGGCAGATCAGCAGTGCCACGATGACGTTCAAGCAGATGGAGCTCATCCAGACGTTCGTGACGGTGTGCAAGGAGTTCGGTGTGCCCGAGCACGAGTGCTTCGCCACCGTCGACCTCACCGAGGAGCAGAACATGTTTCAAGTGATCGTCTGCATCCAGTCGCTCATGAGAAAGGTAGGCGTTCTAGCCTCCTTCCCCGCCCCCTCCCTGCCGGGGCCGCGTCGCCTGCGGCCTTTGGTCGCTCTTGCGCCGATTCGCGAGACGAGGCCACCGAGCGAGTGATCGAGCTAGCGGTGGGGCTTTGCCAGCGAGCGACTTCCCGAGGCGCTCGATCACTGGCGCCTCGCCAGTCGCTCGCAAAGCTCCGGTGAATCGTATGCCGATGAGCGGATTGACCTGGGTGGCCAGATGGCAGAGCACTGCCAACCCACCTTCCCCCCCCCCAGCTTCCTCATCCCTCTGTCTGTCAGCCTCCTGGCTGTGCAGGGCGAAAGCTATGTCGGTCGAGCAGATGGAAAGCCTAACTTCCTGCCGTTTTTTTGGCAATTTGGTCAGCCGACAGGCAATTTAAGCCACGAGCTGGTTGCTGTACAAACCAGGTAAGTACTGCGTAGTACAAGAAACGGGGATCGTCAGTGGAAGGATGGCAAAGAAAAGCAAGGATCAAGCAAACACCACCGGATACGAGAGAGACTAACGTGGTGGACTTGGAAAGGGAGGGGGGAGTGAAGAGAGAGAGGGCAATAGGGCTAAAAGGCCGGATGTGAGGTGATCGGCTGCTGCTTGCTTAGGATTTCGGAGCAGATGCCCTGCCTCACTACCTCTGCCACTCTCCTGACTCTGCTATGCTTCCTACTTTCTCTGTGCTGCATGAGATAAATTCTGTTGGCTACCAAATGTGTACCGAAAGCTGCTTAGGCTGTGAGCTATACAAAACTCTCCTGAGTAACATCCACATAGTCTGTGTGGCTTGTGGAGTTACAGACAGAGATGCATTCCATTACATTACATTGCCTGCCGGTGTTGGAGCTTTCGCACACCTCTCTTCGGGCAAGCGCCGATTCTATCGTGCCTGCTTCCCTGCTGATTCTATGCTTGTGTCGCTGGGTCTCTAGAGGGTGTTGCCAGGCACCCTTTTCCTGTCGATGCGCATGTCGTGTCATGCACTGACAGTTGTCGTATTGCTAAGCACTTGTTTGCCCCTACGACGTCTTACTTATTTAAAAAAAATATGCAGCAGAATCGTTGACTGGGTTTTATGCTTCACTGGAAGGCCCAAAGGCATGATGGCATACTAGATAAGGCAGTTTTTCACGATCTCGAGACCGAGGTCACTGATTCGAATTTTGCAGTGGGCGATCCTTTATCGCTGGCGCAAGCGGTGGTGATAGCCGTAAAGACTCTTCTGCCGTTATACAAAAGAGGCTGTTAAATCAGCTAGAATTTTTTTGTTAGAAAGTTTAGTCCTAGGCTGGAGAGCCCCACGACCTCTCCATAATCAAAGTCGACTAGAGTCATACCTCCAACTCGTCCACGTCGATTTAATCTCCTAGCTAGCTATGCCGTCTGCACGCGATTCAATGCACCCTTCGGTTTACTCTTAGCATATAGTACTGAAGCCCGTTTCGAGCCACTTCTGCCCGTTCGTTGCCGCAATTGTCACCTCAGCCTCTCCAGGGCTGCTTGCTCTACAGCGTTCAGCTGCACTCTCCTGCCTCTCCTGTGCCTCGCGTGGTCTGTTAGGATTGGCTGCCTGTGCAGCTGTTTCTTCGGCTGCTTTTCGAAGCCTTCAAAAGGCTGCATAAGCGACACCGTGTTCAGTTGGTCTGACTCACTTCTGCCTGCCTCATTCGTGTGGCCGTAGGAGAGCCGACTTGGGACTTGTTCTGCGTGTGGCGGCTTGGACTTGTTTTCTCTGTGTATGGGCATGGCCTTGGCCTTGGCTCCCGAGCTGCTTCTTTCCGTCTGTCGTCCACCGAGGCAGCCCCTCGTAACTACCTGGCGGCTGCCTGAAGTCGATTTCGAGCGCCGCAGGGCCGGGCCACCGAGGGGAGCTGGTGCCACTGCATGTGGCCACTGTCAGCTCCCACAGCTGCAGCTGCCTAATCGATTACTGTAGACCAATCGAGTTGAGCCAGCAGCTGACTGTGACCGGCGTCACCGAGACCCTCCTCCCACCTGCATGCACACGGTGCTTTTTATATTTATGGTGCTACTGGCAAAGCAATCTAATGTTCCGCTGGAAGCAATCTTGAAAGCCCATTTGACAGCCAGTGGCCGAGACACACCTGCTTGGGGTTCGTAAACCTGGTCAACGACATTTTTAAGTTGTGGGGTTTCACTTTTTTTTTTTTTAATTGACGCCTGCTGCTAGTACTAAAGCCGGTGTGTACTAAAGCCTTTGAGTGTATTCCAGACCAAAGCCATACCGTGACTATGGCCTACCACCAGAAACTTCCAAGACCTTCTATGAGACTTCTGTGAGGCAACTGTTTTGCTGTCAGCCACAACTGTGCTGTGCTCTGTGTGTGTGTGTGCTGTGTGTGTGTGTGTGTGTGTGTGTGTGTGTGCGCGTGTGTGTGTGTGCGTGTGCGTGCGCGCGCGAGCACCTGCACACGCCGACAGTTGTATTTTTCCATTTTCTCTCGCCCTCTCTAGCTGTCTTTGTCGGTCTGTCTCTATTTTCTCTGCTCGTTCTCCTCTCGATCACATTATGTATCTTACTCTACCTCTTTCCCGTGTTATCTAAGGCTAGGGGCTAGCAAATCCAAAGAGAGGGCCTGAACTTGACTTGGCCCAATCCTAGGGTACTTGCAGTTTGCGACCCTGATCATTTGAGTTCGAGTCATTCAGCAGCCTATGTAATGTAATGCATATTCGTCTGTAACTACTCAAAGCCACAAGTGACAATTATATTAATAATAGTCGTAATACATTTATATCTCTCTCAGATAACACAATCTCTCTCTAGGTACTTTTCATTTACTGCAAAGAAAGCATGATCGAATGGTAATGCTGTAGCATCCTAAATGGCTCAATGAGATTAACATGATTAGAGGTGACATGTACAGTGTCAGCATGCAAATATGGTTAGTGGCAGCATGCACAGTGTCAGCGCGCATAAGCACGCAAAGGATGAATCACGTGGACCCACTAAATGCTGTGATAAATAGATGCTTTTTTAGCTTCCTTTTAAATGTCGTCAAGTCAGGGATATTGTGATGCCAGTCGGAAGTGAGTTCCAGGCTTTGGAACCATGCAAACTAAGGGCACGGTCTCCAAAGGACTATGTGGGTGTTACACTGGAGACTTGTCAAAGCCCAAGTGGCTGTCGGTGCACATACCGAAGTAAGCCAACAAACTTCAGCTCTCACAACAAAGAGAAATAAAGAAACCAAGCAGAGTCAGAAAGGCAGAGTCGAGGAGGCAGTGAGCAGCATGGAAGAAGCAGCTCAGGATGGCTGGAAAGGATGTGCCTCATTCGGCTGCATGAGAGAGTGAGCAGCATGGAAGAAGCAGCTCAGGATGGCTGGAAAGAATGTGCCTCATTCGGCTGCATGAGAGAGTTCATGTTGAATTAGAAATCCATGAATAGTCCTCGCGTATGAGGTGATAGCCGCCGAGGCTTTATAATAATAATAGTAATAATGCACTTGATAAAGCGCCCTCAGAGAACTCAATCTTTTTCTAGGCACTTTACATTTGCTGCAAAGTGAAATGCAATTGGATGGTAAGTAAAATCATGCTTGAAAAACAAACAAAATGAATAATATGGTTAGGGGTGACATGCACAGGGTCAGCATGCAAATGTGGTTAGTGGCAGCATGCACAGTGTCAGCACCCATAAGCACATCAAGGACGAATCACAGGGACCCACTAAATACTGTCCTAAATAGGTGTGTTTTTAAGTTTCTTTTAAATGTGGTCAGGTCAGGGGATGTTCTGACGCAGGTCGGGAGGGAGTTCCAGGCTTTGGGAGCATACGAACTAAATGCACGGTCTCCAAAGGATTTAAGGTTTGTACGAGGTATAATCATTTATTGGCCCTACATAATAAATGAGGCCGTTGAATCAGCTGACCATTGCTTTTTGATCGAGTCATGCAATGATAGGTCAGCTCAAGAGGTCAGTCCAAGAGGGCTGGGGTCAGGGAAGGAGGCTACTATTCATTGGCCTCTCTCCCACCCACCCCATATGCTTGTGCCTCCAACCTTTTGGAAAGAAGAGCAGCTCGATCTCAAGCCGGCCCGAGTTTCGTCTGTAGTAATGGCAGGGGGGGGGCTATGCTGCCAGTAATTATGCTGCCCTGCGTGGACCAGGTGTCGCCTCAGGGACGAAATGGCGAAACGTTGCACGGTTCAAGGTGCTATTTCGCACATTCCTTTTCTTAGTGTCTTCGTCGTGAAGCTTCAATGCCTCCTGGTGGGCAGCACCTTACCCCCCCCCCACTTTCAGTAGGTCGATCGACAGTGAGCAATGGAAGAATGAGAACTGGCCCTCACCCGTCGTCGCTTTGCTCATGTTGGGGCATCGAATGTCAGATGTAATTTATTTATTTTTTGTTTGGAAACGTAGAAGGACTTAGTCAAACAAAGCAACGGAACGTTCCAGTTGCCACTGTTTGTATAGCAAAGTAAGGCTTTTTTGGGCTGGCGTCGAAGTCAGTAGGATATGTGATGTGGTTAAGCATGACTTGGCTGGAGTTTATTAAAGTTTTTACATGTATGTATAATACTAATACAGTTAGCTCCCGACTTACGGCGGTTCGACTTAAGAAAATTTGGATATACAAACTCGGCCACGGACACGCAAAAGCAAATCGAATATCAAAATGTATCCAAGAAAACTTTCAAAATCAGCACGAGGTCAGTAGATTTGACAACTCCAAAAACAGTAGGGAGGAAACGTGTCTTACGACAGGCTTTCCGGTCCCTATTTATTTTTTTAATAATAATAATGATAACAATAAGCCTTTCATATAGCGCCCTCGGAGAACCTAATCTGTAGCTGGGTGCTTCAGAATTTGCTGCAAGAGAAGCAATAACCGGAAGTTGATGTCAAGCACGATTATCATGATTGGGTAACCATGCAAAAGCTTGCAAGGATCATGCTTAGGCATGCAAAAGCAAGAAAGTTTACACTAAGGGCTGCTGGTTAGTAGGACCATGGGTTAGTATCATGTGATGAATGATGAAATAATAATGGAAATATTAATAATAATAACACGACGTTTGTGTAGCGATTTTAAGAAAACTGAATCTATATCTAAGCACTAATATCTCTGCAAGAGAATCAATAGCCAAGGGTTAATGACATACACGGCATCAAGTTTCCTTTACATCTTATGTAAATTGGCTAGAAAGAGATCAAGTTCTCCGAGAGTGCTGTGCAAATGCATTATTATTATTGTTATTATTATTCTTGATTTGACAAGCATCCAAAACCATGCAAGGATCTTGCTTAGAGCAGCACTCGCAAAAAAGTATGCAAGCAGATACCCATGCCATCTTTTAGTATGAAGCCTGGCTAGTGATATCCACACTGAATCATGCAAAGGTAATCGTGCAAAGCACAAAGCGACAAAAAAGACAAGTTCACTGTGGATGCACGGGAACAGGATCTAGACAGACGCATCTATTTAGCTGAGACATAAATGTTGTCAGATCGATCGATCTAGGTGGTGACCGAAGCTGGAAACGAGCTGCAACTGCTTCGGTGCATGTAAGCTGAAGGTCTGCAGCTCCCAAGTATTTTAGTTTAGCGAAAGGAGTCGGAGAGACCTCGTGTAGCCGCGCGAAGCTGCCAGGTCGCTAAATGCTGCCAGATCGCTAAAGTGCTGCGCAATGTGGCTGTCGCAGCACTAGAAAGAAGGAAGAAAATGTCGCGTCTTCATCAGGAGTTGAACTCGGGCGTTTCCGCAGCCAGAGTCCCAGATGCATGCCCATAACTTGACCATAGCCCGAGAGATTGGTGGACAAGTGTCGGTGCATACATTTGCCACCAGCATGAGCCAGAAGGATTCGTTAACTGACCGCCTCGTGTCTTCGGTGTCTTTCGTGTGACAATCTGCTTGGCTGTCCATACGTGCATGCCTGAGATTGACAGGTGGGTGTGTGTGTGTGTGCTCATGATCACTCACGCTCCCCAGGCTCTGGTGGCTGCTTGTCACGTGCACAATTTTCTAGTATGCCCAACTCCTTTGATTCTAGGGAGTGTATCTTGTTTACAGATTTTAAGCAGTACTAATCAGTGCACTAATGAAAGCATGTGTTATAGGTAATAACATGCATTGCGGCAGAGCCGAGCCGCATGCATTCGATACGGGTACCGTTAGAACCCGTTCAAATGTCACAACAAGTCTGTTATATGTGGCTCAGCTGATAATGATTCGGGTTTATAAGTGAACAGGGTTTTTTAAACGGCGATTTCGATCGTCTATGACGGAGGACCCTAGGGCTCATTTCTCGCATGTAAGCTTTGGCATTTTTCCCATGCCATCCAAAAGGGTTTGGTTGTATCGTTGTAGTAGCTATGGCAACTATGCCAAGGCAAGCACCGTTTTTGAGCTCCGTTGCACGAGATAGCTATTGGCTGGCCTAGTTTTGGCAGAAGGTTATAATGATAAAGATAACCACAATAGTAATAATAATGATAATAGTACATTTTTTAAGTGCTTCGAGCGAACTAAATTTCATTCTAGGCACTTCAAATAGGCTGAAAACGAAGCCTGTCGTGTGTATAACATGCACAGCTGCAGCAAGGCTGGCAGAAAAAAAATTCACGTCGATTTTTAATTTACATAGTTTAGGGGCACAGCATAGCGACCCGGATGTCGCAGGAGATCGCGTAGCAAGAGAACAAGGGGACCTAAAAGTCAGTGACAGGACACAGACGTCGATGTACTCCATACGGGAAACCAGCATAGGTCCGTGAAAAGTAGGATATACTGTCGAAGTTTCGATTTCCAAGGCAGACAAAGCTACCTGCAGAGTTTTGCATCAACTCTAACTGTCTTCTTGCACATACAGGAAGACCTGCCAATTACATTAGTCAAGAATATGTCACTAATTCGTGTACTTACTTGGCTGTGGTTTCTATATCTAACCATGCATGATATTTTTCAGTGGCACATGGCCGAAAGTAGGCAGGCTTTAATATGGAGCTTGTGTGGTCATCTAGTGAATAGTCAGTTTAAATTCGGAGACCCAAATTGCCGTGATCTGGAACAGGAGATATGCTAGTCCTGGCCCGTTTTTAAGCATTGGCTTTTGAGTTCCTTAGTAACTCTAGGTTTGTTCATTTGCCTATAATTAGTAATTTGGTTGTATCATCATTTGATTTGAGGGATTTTCCTGCCATCGAAGTGCGACTGTCAGCAGTACATGGTACAAGGGAGTTGAGAGAGCTACTTGAAAGGCACTTGAAAGCACGGAGGGATCAAAACACTGGTACAATTTGTTTCATGGCAGGAAAATGAAAACCTAGATTCTTGCGATTGCATCGAAAGGAAGAAATTTTTAATTTTGAAAAGCATTGGACGCCATGCAGATATTCTAGGGGTACTCCTCACTTTAAATGCTCCCCAGATGGCCACTGTAACGTTGACATCAGCGCTCTGAAATCTCCTGCTGAGATAAGACCTAACCTAATAAGATCTCACCATCGCAGTGCAGTGCCCAGTAGGCTAGAAGATCGGTGCTCTATGTGGCCATTAATGATGTCAAGTAGAAGCCAGCCAAGAGATCCAGCAGCAGAGCTAGAAAAGGGGCTGCTACTTGAGAGTCAGCATGAGTCTTGATGTAAGAATGTAGCCATCACTTCTCGTTCCAGTCACTGATCGGCAATGGAGAGACGGGGCAGAAGTGGGTGAAGGTCTTCTGGCCCAGTATCGACTTCTTAAATGATACAAGAGCCGGCTAAGACTTTTTTTCTAGCTGTGTTAGTTCTATGGACAGCAGCATATCTATCCATCTCAGAGCGAGAATATTGGCCATTGGCTCTAGAAGGTCGGAAATCTTCTTAGCTCGGGAAATAAATTTTGAGAAGATATAAATAGCGGCAGGCTTGAGTTGGCATTGAAGTAAAGCAAGAATCAGGTGAGGAATCCATTGGGGTGTTACCTTGGAGATGGGCCATGTGATCCAAGCTATCCTGCTGGCAAAGTAGATGGGAAATGATCGCCATAAGGATCGGTAGTTTAAGTTGGTGGCCTGGGAACATTTAAGGAAGTGGTTAATAGTAGATGGACGTAAGCATTTGTGGATTGTGCACCTGTGAGTTTGCTATACTCTTGCTGAGGAAGCTAGACTTGGCCTGAGCTAAGAAAGATTAGTAGGGCTTACAATAATCCCAATCTTAGTATGCCAGTCAGTGGACAGTTAGTCCTATTGTATGTTTTTTCTCAAGCTTGTGCTTAGTAGCCCTATCTTAATGTCTGAAGTAAAATCTGGGTGAGGGTGCACAATGTGCTTGGTCAAAGCAACTAACTCGCCCTGAACATCGTGGCGTGTTGTAGCATCCCCAGTGAATAATTATATGTATATATATATATATATATATATTTATTTATTTATTTATTTATTTAATAATATAAATTGAACAACACATATATATATATATATCGAATAATATTTATAATATATATATATATGTATGTGTGTGTGTTATGATGTGTTAATTATTAATATTATGTTATATTATTAAATTATGTTCATATGAGAAATTCTGTATAGAGGGGTCTGTTGAAATTGCATGCGTTTTAAAATTGCCGTTACAAAGTGGGAACGATTTCTGGAGCAAAGAATCGAAATGCGATTTGATATATCAGAAAGTATCTTCGGACTTGGCTCTTGGGAGCCCATAGATTACTCGCCCCATTGGCAGCTTGTTATTAGAGGTTCTCAATGCAAAAGATTCTGAAGACTGCTTCGAGAGGAGTTTGAAGTTAAGGGAGGAGCAAGAGACAAGAGATACTCGCCATCAGTGTTCATTTACCTTAGGGTTCAGAAGTAAGAGAAGTCTGATGGGATAATGTCGGGTTAAGGACACGCAGTTAGCCTATTTCAGCCTGACCTCGGTCATGTCAAACAGGTCAGTGGCATCGTCAAGAATCACCAAACGTATCATTATGAGTTTATTGTACATTTAATCTGCATACTGTTAAGCATAGCTATTGAGAGCTCGTTTCTCAATCTGCCGGCATCGGGCTGCTGAATCTCATTCCTGGCATTGTGGGCCACAATCACTACCTCAAATGGGCTTACGAACGTGGTAGTTCTCTATCAATAAAGTCTTCTGGGAGATAACTGCATGCATGAGGAGGATAATTAACCAAAGAATATTTTAAAAGCCGATCAGAGAATGTTTTTTTATATGTCTGTGATCGTCTTGAGACGGTTCACTCGTGGCCCGATTAAAAGGTCAGCAGATCAGGGCTTTCTAGCCAGCGCTTCGTTAACCCCTTGCCCCGTCCATAGATGGGCTTCAGATTGTCCATGAAAGTCGAATGCAAATTGGAAACGTGTATTATTTTCAATATTTTACGTGTGCACGTTTCCTAATTTGAACAAAACCGCTAAATGTATAGGGATGTAACTGTATGCCGTCTGCTAAGTTATGATCTTAATTGTTTTCAGGTTCTGCCGGCTAGAGTGGTTTCCTATTGAAAGAAATTGAGAGCCGTCTTCATAGAGCATCTTATAGATAATAGTAATACTTTGTTATAGCGCCCTCAGGGAATTCAATCTCTTTCTAGGAAGTTTACATTTGCTGTAAAGGAAGCGCGGTCGAATGGTTAGCGGTAGCATGCTCAATGAACAACAAGCATAACGTGGTTAGAGGTGATGTGCACAGTATCAGCATGCAAATATGGTTAGTAGCGCCATGCGCAGTGTCAGCATGCGTAAGCACACAAAGAAAGAATCACGTGGACCCACTAAATGCTGTGATAATTCAATGTGTTTTTAATTTTTTTTAATGTGGTTAAGTCAGAATATGTCGTGACGCAAGTCGGGAGTGAGTTCCAGGCTTTCAGCATACTAACTAAAGGCTCGGTCTCCAAAGGATTTGAGGTTCGTAGGAGGTTACGTGAGTTTAGTTAGTAAGTTTAGTGAGGTTAAGGTAAACGAATAAATTCCGAAAAGCTAGTGGTACGATAGCTCTGATTGGTCGGCTGGAGCCAAAGAATGAAGGGGCCTAAAAGTGACTAATAGAACCTTGAAGTCGATGCGCAGCTTGGCTGGGAGCCAGTGCAGGTCGGCGAGAAGTGGTGTGATGTGGCAGCTGTAACGCTCACGGCAGACAAGCCTAGCTACAGAGTTGTGCACCAGCTGTAAGTGCCTGATTGTACAGGCCAGGCCGATAGACCAGCAAGCAGTGAGTTACAGAAGTCAAGACGGGATGTCACAAATGCATGGACCAATTTATGTGTGGTACCACTGTTTAAACAAGCATGATTTAGACTAGTTAATTAAAGTTCAGTATTTCAGTCATTATTTCAATCAGTATTTCAATCTTTCTTTTAGCTTAGCAAATACTATTATATATCGGAGAATTCTAAGCAGAGTCCAATAACTGACGTCGTCGATTGCAGAAATATCATCATCATGATTATTATTATCTAGTGAGGAATGCATAAATATCTTGGACGTGAGTGTGTATGCACACGTGTGTGTGCATGCACACTCACACACCCACCTGCGACCATGTACGTGCATGTGTGAACACTCGCTGTGTGTGTTTATACACATATACTGTATATTTGTATATAAATATATTTATGTACTGTGTATGTACATATATATAGAGAAAGAGCCAAGGGATTAATTATGCTTCTATAATTCTAGTCAATGAGTAACAGCCGAGTTCGTGTCGAATAAACACAAGATTTTAAGCTATAATTTTCCATTAATCATGTGTACGGCCCACTTACTTTGAACTCTTTTGGGTCTTACCCCTACAAAAAAAAGTTGCTGGTTTTGCCTCCAGATGAAAATCCTTGCTCCGCCACTGACTCTATGATGTACCCATTCATTAAAACCGCAGACTCTCCATCAAACCCTCACATGTCGTAGTGTTTAATGAATTCTAGGCTACCGTTATGAACTGTAAGTTAGTGGTCGTATCTTTTTTTTAAAGCAAGTGGTGCATGCTGCCACTCAGACGTGCTTATAATTGGCCAAAGATGCAGTCCTTCGGCAAAGGTCGATGTAAGGATTACTTGCTCTTGTCGTGGGCATGGGCCAGATATAATTCGAAGTAGTGCATGCATGACATCCACCCACCTACCACCGGGATCTAAACCAAACTAATCTAACCCCACTTACTATTAGCCAAGTCGGGACATGCTCGGTTCACCGGCGGATTGTGATAATGCAAAAGTAGGCGTGTTACTGATAACCCTGCACTCGAGCTTTTTATTATAATATCAGTTTGGCGTTGCTTCGGGTCGTTACGTCCTGCATCTGCCCACTTCATATCGATGCACGCCTCGATGCTTCGATTGCCATTTTCCTTGTTGTCACCAACCCCCGCCACCCTGACCATAACCCCTCGCATTCCTGCCAGTGGCTGGTCCGCTCGAGCCAAGCAGGCAGCACGAGGCGTCCCGGCTCTGGCGTCGGCGGCCACTGCTGAGTCTCCCCGTTTTCGTTCAGTTCGGCGTCGGACCGAAGGAGGCGGAGGAGAACAAGCGCCAGTTCAGCGAGGAGCAGCTTAAGGCCGGGCAGACCGTGATCGGGCTGCAGATGGGCACCAACAGGGGCGCCTCGCAGGCCGGCATGAACATCGGCAAGATGCGTCACATCGTGGATTGAGGCCCGCGAGCGGCCAGCGGCCCCGGCGGCGCAGCCGCCTCGCCGACCGAGGCGCTGGCACGCTCCTCTCAGCCGAGAGCTTACTCGATAGGGCAGCAGCAGCGCGTGACGCCAAGCTTGGCTAGTGAATGTGCATGCAAAAAATAGAGAGAAAAAATGGGTGGCGAATTAATCCCGTCTGCCATTGCCTGCGCTCGAGCCTGCGTACGGACCCGGGTTCGTCCGAGGCAGCATGAGCTCCAGACGTCCACGGTTTGCCGGCGGCAGCCGATTGGAGCAAGCAAGTTTCGCTCGGCGAAGCCGCAAGATCGGGACGTGACCGCTGGCTACGAGCAGCGCGGCAATGCAGCGGGCAGTGCTGTGCTTGCGTGCACTGCTGCTGCTGCTGTTGAAATAAACGAGCTCGCAAAAGAACTGGCTGAATTTTTTTATTCGTATTAATAATTTTCACAAGCTTTTGCACCACCGTAACCGTCACCGAACCGAGCAAGCGACTTGAAAAGAACATCCTTGTATCACAGATCCTTGTGGCGATAAGCGTTCGCCTAAGCAAGCATAATTTATCGTCCTAAAATAAGCAACAATTTGGCGCGTCTACGAACTGCCAACCAAGACCGCTCCGCCGCCACCGAGGCTAGGAGGTTTGGGCAGCGCGTCGACGTGCGACAGCAGAGTGTGAACGTGAGAGAGGTCCGAGACGCCGCAGCGCACGACGTCGGCATGCGTCATGGTCGCCACCAGCTCGACCGTGTCATAGCCGTGCAGCAGAAATAGGCCCGCATAGCCCGGAAGGCCGGCTTTCACCAGGAAATCGTTCACCGTCGTCGGCTGCTTGCTCGCCATTGCTGCCGGGCCCTGGAACGACATCTCCAGAGCCACCTGAAGCAAAGAGGTGAAGGTCGGTCACGTTTACTGGTGAGCGAGTGCAACCGGCAGCTCACGTGACCGGATTGATCAGGCCGGGGTCTGCAGACATGGCGCAACGGGCAGCGAGGGAATCCCTGCTCGACTACACTGTGCATGTCTTGGAGTTACCAGGTCTGCCACTCGGGTGCTGGTGCCTCAAAAATTCATCGCACACATACTTATGTACGTTTGAGCAATCCCAAAAATCAATACGATCCAGTGAAATAAAAGTCGCCCCTTTAATACTTGAAAGAGTACTCTAGCTTTGGAGACCTAGAAATAGCTACACTGAGGATGGACGACACGTGCAGTAAAAAGAACGGGAAACAGCTGGCAGACAAAACATTGTTCCTAGTTTTGACCTGTCCGTGGAACCACTTAATCACACTAGCATAGCAATAATAGGGCACTTGTATTGGGCCCCAAGGAAACGAAATCTCTGGGGCCGTGCTGCCGCTGCACCACGGTAGAATAATAATAATACATTTATATAGCGCCCATTAGAGAACTGAATCTCTCTCTCTCTCTCTCTCTCTCTCTCTCTCTCTCTCTCTCTCTCTAGACACTTTACAGATGCTGCATAGAAAGCATTACCAAATTATTGGCGGTAACATCCGCATGCAGCAGACATAGTGTAAGCAGGTACATGCACACGAAATGCCCTGAATACGCGGCCTGTTGTGCTGCCGAGTTCACCGTGGCACAAGCGCTGCGGGCGCACAGCAAGCAATAGAACGTCGAGTGTGCAGCTTGGCCCACGACATTCGGTCGTGCACGTGCGTGGAGGACACTCACGGCAGGCTTTCCCACGGCGGAGAGCTGCTTCACGCGCACCCTGTCGATGATGGCGCAAGCTTCCGGAGCGTTGATGGCTATCTCCTGAGCGAGCCTCATCACGATCGCAGGCGGCACAGACCAGCGGCCGTCCTGGAAAAAAGTGCACAATGGAAATTTGACCAACGCGGGTTTGCCATGCCAGACGACCGACGGGTCGACGCAGGCAGGTGAGGCATCCTCAGCAGTTGCAGCAGCGAGTGCTTGCTCGACTGGAGAGAGAGAGAGAGAGAGAGAGAGAGAGAGAGAGAGAGAGAGAGAGAGAGAGAGGAGAAAGTGAGAGAAAGTGAGAGAAAGAGAGAGAGGAGAAAGAGAGACAGACAGACAGGTAGAGGAGGCTTGGGAGAGGTGTGTGCTCGCACCGGCCTCTAGCGCCGCTGGCAGCTGCTAGCTTCCGTGCCACTTACGGCAGTCGTGTAGGGCCTCTCGTGCAGACTAATGCCATACCGTTGCAGGCGCAACGCTACGTCCAGGTCAAGGCCTCGGAAGAGCTGAGTCAGCAGCATTGGCGTCCCCGTCGTTGCTGTCGAAGCGGTCTGCGTGCCGGCAAGCGGCTGCTCGAGGCTGCCATGCTGTGGCGACGGTGACAGCGAATGCACGCTGCCCGAGTCGCGGGTCTGCGCCGACAGGCAGCTAGCAGCGCGGTGCTGTTGATGGCAGCTGCGGTGCTGCTGCTGCTGCTGCAGCGACGCAAAGTCGTCGGGTCGTCCCGCGGCTGCCGCTGCCGCCGTGCAGCTGTCATGGCTGCTGACGCTGCTGCTGCTGATGCTCAGCTTGCAGCCTCCGCCGCCCCTGATGCCTGCGCTGCCGCAGCAGCCTCCGCTGCCGCCGGAAGTGCGCCCGGCGTGCAGGCCCTCGCCGCTGCCGTAGCAGCCCGAGTCGCGCTTTCGCAGGTCGATCGAGTCAAAGCCGTGACGCTCGGCGCCTCCGCTGCCGGTGAAGTCAACTGTGGGCGACCGCGACGGCAGGCGTCGGTGCCTGCTCTCCGCTGCTGCAGGCTGGGCGATGCCGGCGCTTCTGCCGAGCTCGGGCGCAGCTGGCTGCAGCCAGACGCTGTCGTCGTCGTCGTCGTCGTTCTGCAAGATGGACGCACACAGAGTGCACGGGCAGCCGTGATGTGGGTGCAACGAGCTCATGCACCACGTGGTGAAAACGCAATGGTGAAGTCGTTGGCTTCCGCCTACCGCACACCAGCTGCAGGCAGGCAATTCGAGCGGCGCGGCCGCCGCGGAGGCCGGGGGTGCTGGCTGGGGCGGCGCGATCTGCGTGCGCACTTCAAAGCAGAAGCGACGTGTCACCACTCTGCATCTCACACATCTCGGCTCTCGCTCACTCCGCCGAGCGCCTCCTCTGCCGAGCCCGATAGACGTGCGAGCTGGGCAGACGGGCCAACTGTGAGAACCGACGAGATAAATCCGGGCTGACTGACAGGGCATCTCCTACCCAACCCTTCTCCTCCTTGCAAGACGGCTTTTCGTCAAAGGCACTTTAAATTCTCCTGCTGCCGGGCAGAGGGGAACTAGATTGGCTGGCTGGCTGGCTGGCTGGCTGGCTGAAATCAACGCGATGACAAGCTGACAGCAAAAAGGTGAGTTGCCATCTCGTGGATAAGTAACTCGACACCTACCAGTTAGCAGCTACTGTAAGAAGGGTGAGTCAGGAAGGAGAGTCAGCGATCGGAGCAGCTGTTTCAGCCATCGGTTTTCTGCACAGCAGCTGCACAAAGACTCAAAGGATGCTGATTAAGATTCACCAGCAGCAGATGTCGATGGCTTGGCACTAGGTCGGAGAAAACTCGTCCGTGAGACAACAGCCCCAAGCTCACTATCGCAGACTCAACAGTGGAAGGATTTTTCATTTGGTTCCAGGTGTTGTCCCAGTAGTGTTGCAAAATGCCATGTACAGCACCCATACAATTGTATGTCAGCTAAGTTGCCATTTCAGCTAAGCCGACATTTTCACTTTTACAAGGTCGAAGAAAAAATAGTGTGTCGTGTTTTTATTAAATAATTGTTAAATTACTATTTCCTTAAATTATTATTAAAATCACGGCGCACGAACTTCTTCCTCAGCCTTATATATTTGCATTTACTTGCATCATCACGCTGCAACCAGGTTGCTGACCATCTTCTCCGACCACCGTGTCCCACCTCTAATCGCCATAGGAAGTCAAATCACTCACGCTATTACGCACATTACCGATATCAGATACTGTAACCGAGGCACTGGGGTCGCTTAGCGGTGAGGTGCCACTGTCTCGCCGCTCGGGGTCGGCCGTCTTACCTCGGCCCACCGACGTCTGACAGGGTCGTAGCATCGTCGGGCCACTTGCGGCGAGTAGAAGAGCCCCCTGTGCGCAGCCGATGCCGTGTACGACGACGACGACTGCTGCTGCTGAGCACAGTGCACGCCTCCGCCACTGCCTGCTGCCGACGGGCATCTGCTATTGCACTCGTCACGTGACCAACATCTGCCACCTCCGCTGCTCAGTGCCGCCACTGACGTCAAGCTGCCCGACGACGTCGACCCGCTACCGGTGCCGGCGGCAGCGCCGCCGCCGTCGTACGATAGCAGCCGTCCGTGGCTGAGGGGCATCTGACTGAGGCTCATGCCATGAGCGGCTGCCAGCAGGCTGCCAGCGCTGCCAGAGGCGACGACGCACGCGTGCTGCTGGTGCTGGTGCTGCTGCTGGTGCTGCTGCTGGTGCTGGTGGTGGGAGCACAAAGAGCACCGTCCTTGACTCGACGCAGAATGCCTGCGAGCAGAGCAAACGGAAATTCGATGTCGCATTCGAGTGCTGCCGATTAGCGCTCCCCCCCCCCATAGGCTCCCCCCCCCATAGGCTCGCTACGATGTGGCGAACCATAACGCAGCCCCCCCCGGCCCCTCGCTTTCGGCTTGCGAGAAGAGTGGAATGTGGACGAAAGCGCGCTTCCGGATGAAGCAGCTTCTATGCAGAATGTAATGTAATGTAATGTATCTCCGTCAGTAACTCCACAAAGTCAAAAGACCATGTGGGCGTTACGCAGGAGAGTTTTGTATAGCGCACTTACAGCCTAAGCGGCTTTCGGTACGCATTCGGTAGCCAACAGACTTCGTCTCACGCAACAAAGAGAAAGTGGGAAGCATAGCAGAATTAGGAGAGCAGTTGAGGTAGTGAGTAGCATGAAAGTAGCAGTTCAGGACCGCTGAAAAAGATGTGCCATAGTCGGCAGTTGGAGAGTAGATGTCGTTGCGTAAGAAAGTGTTCTTACCTGCCGTTGGCGACCGTGCCCATGCGTACCATCGTAGCCTGCATGCCGGCAGTCTGCAACGGCTGCGGCGGCTGTGGCAATTGCTGCCGCGGGCTGCCGTTTTTCTGCTGCGCTTCACCTGTACGAGAGAGAGAGAGGGAGAGAGTTCAAGCCCTACGTTATTAGCTCGCAAGCTGGCAGGCTGGCAGCTGCCTTGCTGGTTGGTGATAGCAGCAGCAGCAGCAGCCTCTCCAGCATTGACTAGTAGCCCCTGCAGAACACTACCAGCATTGCTCATGACACCAACATCAACCAGTGACCTGCTATTCGCTCCATTTGTGCACATTATCCTCGGTGCGCTACGTGTGCGGCATACGTGATTTGTATCACTAACCAATAGATGTGCTTCTTTTCCAGCACACCTTCCAAAATTCCAAAATCCTAAAAGTTTTACGTACAAAGCATGCGTTCTGAAATGCTGAGCATTGGCAGAAGTTAAACTTCCGCAAATCCCCTTTGCCTTGCATAACTAGATCATGTCATGCCGAGCCGACGGCAGCTCATGTCTCGCCTGACAGACGTCGCGGTCAGGCGCCGGCCGCCTAGCTATGGCAGCCAAACCACAATGCCACAATCGGTGCTGAAGTCGCTAGCGGCTACCACTTTTACCCTTCGAAGGTAAAGAAAGTGGAGAGTTGGGTTCGGACGGGTGCAGAAGACGACGACGACCGGAGGTAGAAAGGAGAGGATTGGAATCGCAAGTCGAACCGGAACTGAGCTATCGGCACACCGGAGCACCTGCAGACGGTCACGTGAGTCAGGGATGTGGCTGTAAGCTACTTCTGTGCACTGAGAGCTTGTGTAAACATGACAACTCGTGGACACGGCGGCTCGGTTTCCTTCTTCGCTCACAATGCTCCCCTCGACATGCTCATCGGTCGGCTTACACCGCACATTACATCGGTCCGCTCCATCGTCTGCTCTCAGGGGGCGTGCTACGCAGTGGGGGGGAGAGAGGAGGCAGCCAGCAGCTGCACGACTCTCAGCACGAGGCAGCGGTGAGGCACTCTCAGTGCATATGTGCTCATGCATGCAAACACGACGTTAGCAGAATGCATCAAGCGTACTCGTGACACTGCACGAGCCAAGCTCTGGGGGAAAGGAGGTGCAGGTTGTAACTCTCTTCTACCTAGCAGCTGAGCCGGATATGTGTGCATGTATGTGTGCATGTATGTGTGCATGTATGTGTGCATGTATGTATGTATGTATATATGTATATATATATATATATATATATATATATATATATATTCCATTTGACATATATATTACATATACGTTTATATCTACTAATTAAAGTGAGAAAATAAAAATCCATCACGACGCAAGATGGCACTTCCGTCAAGTGGCAAAATGGCGCAGCATTGTCTTCCGTGACGAACTACGGCGATTCAGTGAAGCGAGTCCCCATGAAGTGAGCTGCTCGTATAATATATACTATACAGGCAGGGATTAAAATGTTTTATTCATTTGGCGCTGCCTAACCTGAATCTCGGCCCAGTAGCGGAGTGCTTGCATTTCACAACCCCGGTAGTAAGTTCTAAATAATATTAGTTGCTTCAACAGCGTCATCTGTATAGAAGCAGAAGAGTCTAACACCACCACTTGCAGTTGGCAATAAAGGGAGGCTCTCGTCATGCAGCAAGCAAAGCCTTATAAATAATGGCAATGATAAATAATAAAGCCTGATCTTTTGTCTACTCTTGAAAGAAACCTGAATCTCTTTTGTAGTGGCATTGCACTTGGCACTATAAAACAACAAGTCTCTCCTGCCTTAAGTCACGCCATGCTCACTTTTGAAGGTGGGGGTCATAGAAGCGCAGGCTCTTCCTCTTGCAATATAAATACTATCCTTGAGTAGCTAAACTGATATGTTTCCTTTTTCGTTAAGTCTGTGATAAAACAAGAAATGACCAAGCAGTGAATTGTGCATTTGTCCAGCCAATACTGCTTGGCAGCCTTCAGGCAGCCAAACTGGGTTAGACGTAAAAGTTGGCTCGATCACGTTACAGATCGCATGGCCCTCCGGAGAGATCCATGCAAGGGGTAGGGGCAGACTGGGGTGCCCCCCCCCCCCCGCAGCAAAGGCCACTGAGGCTTGATAATACTAAAGTCGAGGCAAATTACTGTCGGGGCAGAACCGGAAAGCAGGCTTTAACATGCCGACCGGCTGATGCATAGTGGGTCATCTGAGCAAGCACTGACACTTCCACTGACGTCACGCTCAAGACTGTGGCTGCGCTGCGGCAGCAACTGGAGTAACAGCAGTAGCGGCAACTACAGCAGCCGCAAGACTAGAAAACACAACCTCATCGATATCATGTAGATCTTGCAACCTGAGAACACGTGGAGAGCAGCAGCTGCAGCTCCTACGCTGCAGCAAGCCACAGCCTCGAGGGCCGACCTCCCTAATAAATGATTTTTTTTTGACAAAAAAGAAGACAATACTCTGGGTGTGGTCAATTAACGATCGAGCTGCCTCGTACAGTTCGAGCAGCCCACACGAGCGGCTACCGAGAATGGCAGAGAGTGGCCGGATTGCTGCACTCAGGTTCGAGGAGGCGTGAGAGCAGCATGAGGGCCGCCTACGGCTCATGCATCGGCTGTGATGAATCTGCGCTCATCAGGTAAAAACCCTACAGCCAGTAGCCAACTTTCGAGCGATATAAAGCAGTCGTTCAACACGTGATTAAGCAACATTAGCTGCACTTAAGAGAGAAAGAGAGAGAGAAAGAGAGAGAGAAAGAGAGAGAGAAAGAGAGAGAGAAAGAGAGAGAGAAAGAGAGAGAGAAAGAGAGAGAGAGAGAGAAGAAGAGAGAGAGAGAGAGAGAGAGAGAGAGAGAAAGAGAGAGAGAGAGAAAGAGAGAGAGAAAGAGAGAGAGAAAGAGAGAGAGAAAGAGAGAGAGAAAGAGAGAGAGAAAGAGAGAGAGAAAGAGAGAGAGAAAGAGAGAGAGCCTCTTGTGTACAAAAAACATACATGCTACCTTTTACAACTATGCTAGAAGCCCAAAAGGCTTATGCTTAAGCACAAAAATGAAGTTAAAACCCAGCTTTTATAACTGCCTTGTTTATATAGTGAGAATTTAGTTATGACTAAGTAGCCGCGAACACGAGTATAGCTATAGGAGTGTACACTCATGGCTTCGTTCATGCACACAAACACACAAGCGAACACTCACACTAGCACACATATGCTTGCACTCTTGTAAGCTATGTACACACACACACACACACACACACACACACACACACACACACACACACACACACACACACACACACACACAGACTCCAGTATAGTAGTCTTAGCAGAAAATACGCGCGACCCAATGAAAGTTCAAGGACTCGTGCAGGCAGGCATGAGCGCACGCACGCAGGCTGTGCACGCTCACCGGTGGTGGCTGCTGGAGTGGCCACGATGTCGCTGCTGTGGCGCTGCTTTTGGCCTTTGCGGTCCGAGCTCTCCTGACCCTGAGACGACTTCTTGCCCTTTCGGAATGAAAGCAGCTTGAGGAAATTCGACGTCCGCTTCTGCAAACGAGAAACTGCCCTACTGACGAACCGACTTCCGGCGAGGCCTTGCCAGCCCCGGCGGGTGGCATGGCAACTCGACAGAGCGGGGAGACAAAACCGACTCGAGGGTGTTGCCGATGGCTCATCGAGATGTCGAGCCATTGTGAGCACAGGACGAGCAGCCTCCTTTTTGGTTGCATGCATGCATCTGGGCGCCGCACCAGCGGCAGCAGCAGCGGCGGCAGCAGCACACTTGCCTCGGTTGGTTTCTTCTCGACGACTGTCACCTCCTGAGGCTTGCGCTTTTGGCTGAGCTGCAACAACATGCCACGCCCTGAGCGTGAGCCTCTCGAAAAGGCGCCGGCTCTGAGCTGCGGGCGCGGCCGCCGCCAGCAAGGCAGACAGAAAGGCAGGCACAGCTGGCTGGAGCAGTTGGAGCCACAGGCAGCTCTCGGCAGCACCGCTTTCTGCTCCGTGCAATGACATTGACGACTCGCTACTGTGCGGCTCGCCAGCAGACGACCGTCACCACCATCACTACCTATCGCATGTAGCGCTACACTGCCGGCCCTAGAGCACACGCCACGCGACTGACCCGAGACTGTCAGATCTATGCAGACTTGACTGCCTTCTTAATTAATTGCTGCTATCCAGATTGCTCTGCGCTCCTTCACGTGAGGGCTTTGGGTCACCGTAGCCAAGCTCCGAAGGCCCCGAAGGCAGAATTGTGCCCAGATTGAAAACGTTCCATCGTTACACCCACGGTTAGTGACACTATAGGTCACAGTCGGAGATGCATACAGGTGGGTAATAATAATAATAAAACACTTGATAAAACGCCCTCGGAGAACTCAATCTCTGAGGGCGCTTTATCAAGTGTTTTATTGTTATCATTCCACATCTGTATGCATAATAATAATAATAATATTGCACTTGATAAAGCGCCCTCAGAGAACTTAATCTCTTTCTAGGCGCTTTACATTTGCTGCAAAGTGATACGCAATAGAATAGTAAGTAAAATCATGCTTGAAAAACAAACAAAATGAATAACATGGTTAGGGGTTACATGCACTGGGTCAGCATGCAAATGTGGTTAGTGGCAGCATGAACAGTGTCAGCACGCATAAGCACATCGAGGACGAATCACAAGGACCCACTAAATGCTGTCCTAAATAGGTATGTTTTTAAGTTTCTTTTAAATGTGGTCAGGTCAGGGGATGTTCTGATGCAGGTCGGGAGGGAGTTCCAGGCTGTGGGAGCATACGAGCTAAATGCACGGTCTCCAAAGGATTTAAGGTTTGTACGAGGTATTTCTAGACTGTTGGATTCCGAAAAGCGAGTGGTACGATGCTTTGCCTGATGGGGTAGTATCTCTGAAAGATAGGCTGGAGCCATAGAATGAAGAGACCTAAAAGTGAGCGACAAAACCTTGAAGTCAATCCGTTGCTTGACTGGTAACCAGTGCAGGTCGGCGAGACCAGTGCATCTCCGACTGTTCATACAGGTTTATGTATATACATACATCTATAGATATATTTATACATATATTTATAAACGTGTTTGTATGCATACACATTATTATTATTGCTCTTAAGTACAGACGTGCAAGCATGTGCGCAACGGCACAGCCAACGCTACCACAGTGGCAAGCTGATGTGCACTCACCAATGCCATGGCCTTGCCGATTGACAGCTGCCCTTGCGTCATCTCGCACAGCACTCGCATCTTTTCCTCGTGCGTCATAGGGGCCGTGGCCGGCTGCTTCGACTGTGGCATCTGTGGCGGCATCGTGCACTTTTGCTCTCCGACACAGCCGTGGCGATGAGAGCCAGCTGCGCCGGTGGAACCGGCAGCATGAGCCGGGGTCACGGGCGCCGATCTAGGATGCTGCTGCTGGTGATTATGGCAGCAGCTATGGAAGTCGCTGTGTTGGTGTCGGCCTTGGTGATGACTGCATGGTCCGGAGGCGGAAGCAGCCTCCTCGCTGCCGCGGCAGCGCTGCTGCGACAAGTGGGGGGCCATCATGGCCGCCGTGCCGGCAAAGGGCACTGCAAAGGCAGGAATGAAGACGATGTTTACAAAGAAGGCTCAACGAGCGCCACCTCAGGAGGAACTCGGCAAATCGCCTCGAGCGCATCGACCCCTCTGCCGTCCAACTGACGTCAGTCACGCCATCGCGGCAGCGCGCGGCCAGGAATGCATGCACCTACCTCGCACGCAGCCCGACCTGCCGCAGGTGTGCTCAACAGTCCTGCAAATTGAAGCAAGCGGGCATGCGATGCGATGCAATGCTCAACAAGGACACTGCCTCCAGCTGCTGCTGCTGCTGCTGGCAATGGATGACCCTGATTCGGGTGAGCAGTCACGGCTCAAGTGTGGTTCTATCAAGCGGCCATGGGACCCAGAGCTGCTTTACGCAAACCACTGCACTGCAGGTGACCTATGGCATCACAAAATGACATCATAACCCATAACCCGATGACCGACCTCTTCGGCATGCTGCTTCGCATTTGAGTGGACCAAGTTGGACTGGGGGAGGGAAAGATGCCACCGCTTACACTCCCTTTAAGCACCAGGCACGGCGCTTTGCCACAGGCTGTTCTGCACAAGGTGTACTATGCACGAGAACCAGCAGAGAGACCGAGTCAGAGGGGCATGCTCACAAGAACATGCAAACAAATGCAGAGCAAATAAGACAGGAGACAAATGCAGTGACTCTGCGACACGGATATACCAAGATAAAGACAGGTAGAGAGACAGTTGCAGGATAGACGAGAGACAAAATCAGACACGCACGAGACGAGACATGGAAGCTTTGGCGGCTGATGAATTGACTACGAAACACAGAGAAAGAGGCAGAGGCAAAGACTGGCATAATAATAATACTAATAACTCTAATAATACTAATAAAAACAAGACGGTGGCATAAATCTATTGCTAGGCACTTCAAATATGCTCCACAGGAAGCATGTCGATTGGTTAGTGATAACATGCAGTCTCACGATGCAAGAGTACTAAAGGACAAGTCAAACGAATGGAGTAATTGCTGCAATAAACAGGTCAATTTTTAGCTTTTTAAATGTCGTTAAGTCATTAAATGTCTTTACGTCAGTCGGAAATGAGTGCCGGGCTTTGTGCACATACTGAACTGAAGGCACGGTCTCCAAAAGATTTGATGTTGATTCTAGACATAGCTAAACGACGTGGACAAACAGCCACACCACCGAAGGAGCATAAAGAATAGGATTAAGTGATTAGAAAATTGGTATTGAGAATTAAATTAGTGATTGAAGAAGAGTCTGAAAGGCAGATGACACTCGCGTGGGTAGACGCGTAGCTTTATAAAGAGGTCAGAGAGAGAGAGAGGAATTAAGGAGATAGAGGGAATGAGAGAGAGAGAGAGAGAGAGAGAGAGAGAGAGAGAGAGAGAGAGAGAGAGAGAGGGGGAGAGAGAGAGAGAGAGAGAGACAAATTAAGGAGATAGAGGGAAGAAGAGAGAGAGAGAGAAATTAAGGAGATAGAGGGAATGAGAGGGAGAGAGAAAGAGAGAGAGACAAATTAAGGAGATAGAGGGAAGAAGAGAGAGAGAGAGAGAGAGAGAAATTAAGGAGATAGAGGGAAGAAGAGAGAGAGAGAGAGAGAACCAGCAAAGGAGAGACTGGGATATGCAAGCATGCAAAGATTGCCTATGCTTGGGACAGGGAGGAGCAGTGCTAGGAAGCACCAACGTCGAGACCGTGGCAGGATCTGTGAGAGGTTCAGTGCTGGTGGACAGGCAAAGCAGCCAGTCGAAGGCCGAGTGAGTGAGTGACTACAACCTTACTGCTGATGGACCTGCTGCCGGGCCTGCCCAGCAGGCAAGTAGGGTCACATCCCAGTACCCACCGCTGACAATGGGATGAGATGAGTCAGCTAATGTTTGCAGTAATTACGTCAGTCCTAGGCGCCAGACCACCGGCACGGCACACGTGCCTGCGGTCGGTCGGTCGGCTGATCCGGCTCGACCGACATTATCATCAGTCCTGCCCATGGCAAGCAGGCTCCCATCAGCCTTATCTACTGATCCCATCACCTCCATCCAGGCAGGCCAAATTGCTGCCATTGTGGCCTGTCTGCTTCTCGGTGGTGTGGCACAGCAGCCGGTCTGCCACATTTAGAGTCCCTAATCGACTTGTCGAAATCGACATGGAGGCAGCAGACCTTATCTGACGCATTTAGAGTCTGTCCAAACCGGCCCCCGAGCCCTATTGGAGCACAACCGCTTAGCAACGATGGCAGCTGTCATCATTAACATATCGGACGACATCGCGTCTGCCAAGGCTACACATGCTTGTGCAATATATCTCTTCCTCCTCTCTCATCTCTTTCTTTTCCCCAATCTCTATTAGTCTTTTTCTCTCATCCTCTCTCACTCAAAATTTTCTTTTCTCTCTCTCTCTATATATACATATATACATATATATATATACACACATATATATATATATATATATATATATATATATATATATATATATATATATATATATATATATATATATATATATATATATATATATATATATATATAAGCCTCTCACTCTCATTCGCCTTTACACAAGAGCAGTTGACTGCCTATGCCCTTGGTAGGAGGGAGCTAGCAAGGCAGCAATGCAACTTTCCTCGCCACGCCCTGTGCCGGCATCGAGCAGGTGGCACGACCATCAAGCTCTGCACGCCTGCCACACCTCTGCTCCCGGCGACTTAAGAAAGAAAAGGAGGAGCCGTCGGTCCTAACAAAAGTAAGCAAGCATTAGCATTGGCGGCCCCCTCGCCACCAACCCCCCCCCCCACTCTCCGGGGCAGCATTTCAGCTAATGTCCCGATGCAGTAGCACGGTTGAGTCAGCAGGCTGACCTTGCTCCGCCCGACGGCCTCGTGAGCGGAATGGAACATCCGGTGTCGGCAGAGGCGCTGGTCTCCATTTCGTTAGCGTTCGTACTGCGGCCGCAGCCACCGCAGCAGCAGCAGCCATGTCGGTGCCTGTCGCTTTGATGGCAAGAAGCATGAGCCGGCGAAGCTCCGGGAGTAGATTGACTAGACGATGGTGGCAGCTGGAAAATAAAGAGTAAAGAAAGCTGAGACCTTGCGCTGCTGCAGCAGCAGCAGCAGCAGCAGCACCTCGAGCGACAAGGAACGCCGCCCCATGGCAAAGGGTGAACCATGTACGTGTGCCGGCAGTCAGTTCCTGCTGCTGCTGCTGCTGCTGCTGCTGCTGCTGCTGCCAATGCCGAGGCTGTTGGCGCTGCTGCCGAGTTTTCCTTTATAAAATTGCAGACAATCAGCTCGGTTACAATCACTGGTCGATAGGTGAGCTTCTCAGCGAATTGCTTATCCTTCCAAGCCCGCCCCAACAAAAAAAAACAATTCATTTGTATAGTGCCCTATGAGAACTTAATCTCTATTCAGGCATTTCACATATACCACGAGGCTCGACCCCACGACCTCGGTCATCAAATATACATTAACCTTGACCTCGGTCGTTAAGAGTGAGCACCTCGACCACTCAAACGAGTAGAGTGCAGAGCCAATTGCAACTACATGGTGCTTAAGGCAGGTATTATAATTGCACTGTAGAACTGCTTTGTATCGAGTTTGGTTGGAACAGACACTGCTATGGTGGGCGCTGTGCATGTGCATGTGTGTGTGTGCGTGTGAGTGTGTGTGTGTGTGTGTGTGTGCGTGAGTGTGTGTGTGTGTGTGTGCGCGCGTGTGTGCGTGTGTGCATGAGTGTGTGTGTGTGTGTGTGTGTGTGGCTGTGTGCCGCTGTCTGCTCGTGCACACGTGGCTAAGATTGTGTGGCCTCTGGAGGCCCGGTGCACATAACGGTGCACCAGATATCACTGCATCACGGACGGGAGAACCGCAGTGCAGCTTCAGGGCATGCGGTGACCCTGAGCTGTGCAGTGGGTGCGTGTGCTGCTGCTGCTGCTGCAGCAGCTGCTGCGAGGCAGCGGCTTTTGCAGGCTCCTGCTGTAAGCCGACCCTGCTTGCCGTGCCAGAATGAGGAGAATAAAGCTAAACGCTTCGTATTGACTTTGTCTGGTCGAACAGGATGCGAGAGAAGGCTCCGGCTATTTGCCGAGCCGCTCAATCCTGTCTGCTCGCAGCAGCCCAGCCCCTAGGAGCGCGTCTCATTCCCTCTTGCCCCAGAGCAGGAGAGCGCCTGGGGGGAAGAAGGTAACTGGGAGCCCGAAGCTTCTGCCTAGCACTTCTTACTGTTACAGCTCACTCCGAGACAGGGCCAAGGACCCAGAGGCAAATAGGCGTTGGTATTACAGAGTCGAAATCCATTAGCTACCCGAGTAATGACTATATTTTGTTTAAATAAAACCCTATACCGTTTTCAGTAGATTCGCCAATCCACCCCAAAAAAAACTGAGGGAAATCACATTGGACTAAGCTGACCAGCGATCGAGCGATGGTGTCAACTAGCATCAAAAGTGCCTTAAAGTATCGACCCAACATCCAAGACACTTCCGGGGGCAGCAGCGGAAGTTTGGCCAATGGCTGACTGGCAAGCCCATAAAAAAAACCAATGGACTACCAGCAGCTTTGCCATTGTCGCTGTGCTTAGATCCGAGCAAGTCTAGAAAAATGAACCGGAGAGCAAATACTTTTGACTAAGCCACACTTTGTTCTGTACCACAGAAGGCGCCAGGAAGTGTCGACCCACATCCGGGACACCTCAAGGCCGCCGAGTGGCAGGCTCGTAAAAAAAAAAACCAATCGAATACCAACAGCTTTGCTGTGGCCACCTCACTCCCCACTGTCTAATGCCTGGGCAAATGCAGCCGCCCAGCTGCCGGCAGATAAAACCTATCGCTTAAGAGCCTCCTGCGGTGGCAATTCAAATAGGACTTGGCCAGAGGCAGGTGTTAGGCTATTAGCGCTAGACCAGTAGGTGGCCGAGGCTTTGAGGCCGATTCGCCATCGTTTGAAGCCTGCTGGCAAGCTCACATTTATCAGCCAGATCCGGCAAGCCGCGCCCTCCTGCCACAGCGATCAAATGCCTCCAGTGCAGCTTTGAGCCAGTGAAGCAGCAGCACTGAAATCAGACTGGACCACCACATAGGCGGTCGGGTCAACGGCTGCCAAGAGATAAGAGAGACACACAGAGAGACAGAGACAGAGACAGACAGAGACAGGGAGACAGAAAGACAGAGAGAGACACAGGGATAGAGAGACACAGAGAGACAGAGATAGAGACACAGAGACAGACAGAGACAGGGAGACAGAGAGACAGAGAGACAGAGAGAGACAGAGACACGGAGAGAGAGAGACACACACACAGAGAAACAAAGAGACACAGAGAGAGACACAGAGACAGATAGACACAGACACACAGAGAGACAGACAGAAACAGAGTCACACAGGCCTATGCAAGGCCAAAACAGCTCTCCCGTTGAGCTAGCCACCCTCGCACGACTGTCGCCGGGTGCAGCTGTCAGCCAGCATCTATTGCCCGCCGAAATGCCACCTGCCGATGCCCACAGCTGTCGGTAGGGGGGGGCAGCTGAGACCTTGCATCGCCAGCCGCTGCCTGCTCTCCCTGCCCTGGCTGCTGCTGGCGGCTGCTGATGTCATAGCAGCAGCTTCAACTGCTCACTACCTTTGCGGTGTAGCTGCTGCCGCTCCATTTGGCACAATGATAGAACACGAGGCTTTTCCGGTTCCGGTAAATTAAAAAAACAAGGTGGCGGTAGGGCGCAGCCGGAAGCACCAAGCCATTTTTCTGCAGCTCCGTGAGCTGTGGGCCAGCCGTCGGTCGAGCTCGACAAGCTCGGCAAGCTCAGACGTGTCTGCTGCTCGTTCACTAAGTTCACTAGACGGCAGCAGTCGCCAGGGCCGCCCTGCCGAGGGATCGAGAGGTCGCAGCCGATCTCCTCCTCCCGCACACTGCCGTATGGAAATCGTCTGAGGCAGGAAGAGTGCCCGCCGCCGAGCTCGACGCCGAAGGCTACAGCACGCTCAGCACACTTGCTCCACTCCTTCAATGGCACTCCCGGCCAATGCCTCCGGGCTTTCTACCGGTCAAGTAGTCACGCTCTGCGCCGCCGCCGCAAGGCTTTGCCCCGTCACGCTGGCAGCCTCGCTCACAGCCCGCCCTCGCCACTCCGCTGCTACTGCTGCTGCTGTCACTCAAGGCGGACAATGCACGATGCTGACTCATATTTTCTATTCGACGCCGGGGCTCGATTCAATCAGCAAGAGCGCGGAGGACCACGCAAGTGAGCAGCACGCCCAGACGCTATCCAGAGGCCACCGGCTGGCAGCACCGGCTGGCTGCAGGGAGCCATGCTAGCCGCAAGGGCTGCACAAAGCTGTGGGCCGCCGGCAGCTGGGCGCTTCGACTTTGCCGTGACACGGCCGGTCGGCTTGACTCACACGCCCCACACATCCTAGGAACTGCAAGCCGGCTGAGTGTGTGGGCAGGCAGGCCGTGCCCAATGCAGGCTGCGCTGACCGTTGCAGTCAAGGACAAAGAACAGCAACAAGTCTGCCGCAGCTATTGCTGCCACTTTAGGCCCGAAGGACGTCAAGCAGGCAGGTCTAGAGGAAGACTACAACCGGGTTGAGGTGCGGGACTTTGCATTCGAGGTGCTGGCTACTGCAGGCTGTGCCACTTCGGCTGCTGTCACCGGCAATGCTGCTGCTACTGTGTATCTAGATGTGTGTTTTCTCATCATAAGCTGGCAGCAGCTCTCGTTCCACTGCAGACCCGACATCGAATTTCTACCAGTACTGTCAGCAGAGAGAGCATCCGGTTCAGAAGAGGCGCCGGGCGCTGGAGGGGGTACGCTCCGAAAGCTTACTGGGACGACCCCTAAACTTACGTCAGCACCGGGGTCTCACGGCACAGCTGCTGACTGCTTGTGTGGGCAGTCCAAATCCAACCTTCTCCTCATCCCTCCCTGACCGCCGTAATGAGAGATGATGAGGAGATTCTGCATTCAGATTCTGCCACATTCTCTCTGGTCCACCAGTCATCGACGATGAATGGATAACTTCCGTGCACATATGATTAAAAGATTATTTAGCCACATTGGACCGTCTTCCGGCTCTGACAAAAATGAGTCAGCGATTCGCCGGTGTCGTGAGACTACTCTCAACTGTTGCACCGTGCACACGCACGCATGACAGCCCTCGTGCGAGTGCACGCCGCACGCCCGTACGAGCATGTACCAGCACGAGCACACGTGACACGAGCCAGATCCTTTTCCCTAGCACCAGTTAACCAATAACGAACCAGCCAGCGACTCGTGGCAGATCGTGAATGAGATACTGAATCAACACCACTGATGTTTGAATTGCATGAGCCCAGAATGGCCCTTTTGAGCAACAATGGCTGGACACGAGCGGCTATTGCAGTGCCAGGTTGAACCGGAAGAAATCTAACCCTCACGACCAAATAGCAGACGAAGACCATCGACGATCGGGAGGTCAGGCTATGTATGGCTGCACGGAGAAGCTCGTGAGCAGCCGTCGACACAGCGAGTGTGTGAGTGTGGGACGAAGCTTCTTGAAAAGCCAAGTGAGATGTGGGAAGACTTGTGATATCGTGGGCTGGAAAAGGAGACTCCCTGCAGGGCGTGCCATTTTGCACCCAGTAACCCTCACGACACTCGAACCCTCACGACGCTGGATACACTTCACACTCGAATACGTACGTACCTTTGCATGAACGAACCGAGCTCGAGGCCAAAGCTCTGTGCCTGCCAGTACGTAGGCATGCATACTTGTGCTTGCACGAGTGCCTGTATGTGCCAGCACACACACGTGCTCTCGCGAGCGATCGACACGAGTAGCACCCACGATTGCACAAGACTGCTCTAGCAGGCGGTACTAATGAGACAGCACTACCTGGAACGACAGAGTAATGCTGTAAAACCTGATGGCTGATTCATTTCCAAATTAAGTATGTAAAATTCGTGGAAAGAGATTTAGTTCCTCATGGTAAACTATTCATATTATGCATCATCACAAGGTTTTTGTTGTTTATTATCATTATTGTGAGTCGTAATAATGTGTAATAGAGGAAGCTTAAAACACGCATTTTTATTGCGGCATTTGGTGGATCTTTTATTATTATTCGTCTTTCGTGTGCATGTACCTGCTTACACTGCGCCTGCTGCTTGCGGGTGTTACCACCCAACATTGGCAATGCTTTATATGCAGCATCTGTAAAGTGCCTAGAGAGAGAGAGAGATTCGGTTCTTTGAGGGCGCTATACAAATCTATTATTTGTATTCTTATCAAGACAGTGAAAGTTGGTTTGGCTTGTCACAGAAATGCCTAGCCCAGCTTAATTCGGCCTGCTGCCACACATGCCCCTTCTCTCTTGCCTACGATCTGCCGACGATCTTCGTCCCAGAAGCTGGCAGGAGCTCGGCTGAAAATGGCGGAAAAAGCGACGATCGCTCGGTCTTGATTTTAGGCACGGTCTATAAGCTGGCTGGGTGGAGCCTTCATCCCCACACCCCCTACCAGGCTGGACGTGTCTTCCTGAACCTGTTTGGTGACGATGATTAAGCTACTGCGCTAGCCTCTCAATCGCAGCGGTGAGTGGCAGCTGCTGCAGCGGGTGAGGTAATAGCCAAGATGGAGAAAGAGGATGAGAGCAGAGCAGTGAAGGGAAAAATCAGCAGTCACAGATACAGCGAGTGAGTCGCAAAAACATGACCTGCAGCACTTCCAGTCCTAGTAGGAGTCATCGAATGCCAGCCGGCCGGCCGGCCGGCCGAGCCTTTCCGCCGTGTGACAGGCGGCTGGTGCTGTTCGGACTGCAGCCCCCTTAAGATTACTGCCAGGCAAACAGGCAGAGAAATAATGAGAGGAGGAAAGAGACTCTAGCCAGTGACCACTCGAGCTCCGGTACTCTCGACTGGCGCTACAGTAGGCCCGCCAGCCACGGCTGCCTGCCGTCAGCTTCGCGTAATTCCCAGCAGCAGCAGCAGCAGCAGCAGAAGCAAAAATGACGTCGGTCGAGCCAGATGAGTAGCGAGGCAGAGCCACGGGCGTCAGAATGAACGGAGACCAAAGCGAGGCTGCCTTCTGGGCACTGTACTAGCACTGCTTCGAACTGCTAGAGGGAGCAGCAGCAGCAGCAGCTTACCAAGCCAAGCGCCAGAGCAAAGGGGTCGTGGGGCCATCCAATGACCGCTCGAACGTCGAGACCAGCAGCTGAAGCTTGCTTAGTGTCCAAACATTGGCAGATGGGGAGGAGGGTGGGCATCGAAGAAAATAATCACACCAAAGAATCAAAGAGATAAATCAGCGTGGGGAGGCGGCGTGCTTTAACGCTCTGAGCAAACGGTGGCCGAGCTTGTTAACCAGCAGCAGTGTAATTGTCATAACAAACATCTGACATGAGCCGAAGCCAGAAAACAAATGGTCGACATGCTGCTCGGCCGCCATTGTGCTCCTCGGGTATTAATGATTATCGCATTCAGCTCGGCGGCAGCATTCGGTCAATACGAGCCAAAGTATTTAGAATGGCTAAGTGCACATGTCAACAACCCGGAGGTGCCAGTCAGACTGGCGATTTCCTTTCAAGTAGCGCTGATACAACAAGCCGCCCGTTCTTTCGAGACTGCTCGTAGGCTTCGGCAGCAGTGCCCGCCTCGTGGAGTGGGGAGGGGCCGGCCGGCTGGCTGCAGCCGGTGCAGTAGACGCTGTGGTCGTCGTCGGTTGGCTCGCAACCACTCAGCACCTGCTGCCATCCCACCGTTTTTTGCCGACGGGGGGGGGGGGGCAGCCGGTCGGCATTCCAAGGAGCTTGTTAAATACACTCTGTGGTCTGTGGTCACTTCTGACAGCACTGCCGTATTACAGCACAGCACTGGTGGTGCTGGCTTGCCACTTCACAGCCGGTCTATACACACCTCAGATGCTTACGGACTTCCGCCCCTCGCTCGCCACTCCGAGTGGCAAAAACTTCGAAACGGCTTCTATTCTAGAAACAACATTGGAGACGGCATCTTTGCCCAGGACGTAAGGTGCTTGCAAGTTCGAGTCCTGCAGTGGGCAATCCTTTACTGTCCACTGCAAGTGGCAGCAATAGCCATCGGTGGTGGCTCCTCTCCTGTGGACTCCCTCAGTAGCAGACCCAGCAACTGCGTCGCTCTCGGCTTACGCCAGATCGAGGCCGCTGCTACTCACTCGCCCAGCTGCTGCTGCTGCTGGTAAGGCCGCAAGTAAGCCGAGCAATCGTGACGAACGGGGCGGAAGGCAGCTGCCCACCGGACTGAGCCTACAGGCTTGCAGCTAGCACAAGTTAGTTCACCAATGCAGCTTGCCAACCAATCGCCTGCAAGCTGTCAAGTCGGCCACCCTTGCAGGAACGAGGCCTAGCAGTACACCAAGCATCGCCAGGTGGGACATCACGAGGTGTGACAGAGTGAGCAGCACCCCCTCCCCCTATTAGATGGGACCACGGAACATAAAAAGGGTGTATAAGGGTGGTGTCCTCCTATTGCTATAGCGGCCCCCCCTTCTCGGCCCGGACATGTCAGGTCAGCCAAGGGCCGTCTTAGTTTGACTCAGTGGTGAGGTGCTCTGTCTTGTAACCGCTAACAACGTCGTAGGGTCGAGCCGAAAGCACCTGGAAAGAGATTAAGTCCTACCGAGGAGCTAGACAAAGGAATTGTAATTACAATTAGTTACTTGCAGAGTCACTGGCTCAGTCAGAGCCTGTCCTCTCATTCTTTACCCCTGGTTCTTAGCCCAGTGGCAAGGTCTTCACGATCCAGATCGTGAGTTCAAGTCCTGCAGTGGGCGATCCTGTATTGCCCACTGCAATCGGTGGCGATGGCCTTTAAAGCTCTTCTGCCGCTATATAAACGTGGCTGCAAAAATCAGCCTTGACCTTGATTCCTTAGCAGCAGGCACCAGCAGCAGCTGCTGCTACTGGCCACGGGTAGGTGCAGCAGCACCCTGAGCTTGAGCACGAACTAGACAGCAGCCCGAAACTCACACCAGTCTGCCTGGGCTGTAGTATCTATCCATAAGTGTCGGCTCCAGCTCAAGAGATGCTTTTTAAAAGGAAACCGCTCAAGTTAGCCGGCCGAGTCGGCTGGCGGACCTGTGCGAAGAGACGATTGCAGCCGGCCGTCGACAAGAGCCGAAGCTGCAAGCCGGCTGGTCACTCACGAGCCTCGGCCGCTGCCGTCAAGGCCGAGATTAAGCAGAGGCCAGTCCCCCAGTCGACTACTGCTGTGCTTCGCCGCCACCGCCGCGAGGCTTCGCTGCCGCAGCGCCGCACGGTCGTTACGCATTAGAATAGCCACTCGCTAACTAAGCAAACACGGTGCAATTACTCGGTTCGCTACCGCTACCGAGCTCTGCGGCTGTGCCTAAGACAAGAGTGCCGCTCCGCCGCCCCTATGGATCGCAGTTCTCGCGCCGGCCGCGGTAAACGGTCGGCTGCATTAATGCTTTCGTGATTGATTTTTTAATTGGCGCAATTAATAGGTATCGTAGTCGGGGACAACAAACGGAAGTATCTTGACCGTAAGAATCTATTACATGCCAGATCATTAATGGATTACGGCCTAATCCGGCTGGCGAACACCGAAGCGGCATGCGATCCAGCCGGGGACGGTACGGCCGCCAGAGAGGTCGTCCACCGCCGCCGCCGCCGCCGCCGCTGCCGCCGCTGCCGCCGCCGCCGCCGCCGCTGCCGCCGCTGCCGCCGCCGCCCCAATCTGGCTCGCGTGCAAGGCCGCCGACCGCCGGCTCCCGGTGGCCTGGCAGTAGGCGGCGGCGGCGGCAGAGGCGGCGGCGGCAGTGCAGGGCAAGTCTAGGCGGCGCCGGGAGGAGCCCGTCCGGACTTCCCGCCTTTCGTCGCCGTTCATCGCGATCGCGAGCTCGTCCGGCGTCGCTCGCTCGTCGCTAGACCGATAGGGCAGAACTAGCGAAGGTTTCCCACGGCGGTATATTAGGAGCTATCGGCCCGAGCGCCGGTCGGGCCAGCGTCGTAACGCGAGTCGGCCGCGCCCAGGAAGGGGAGACGCGTCGGCGCTGCTGCTGCTGGAGCCGCTGTCAAACACGCGCTAGGGGACTTGGCACACACGAAGAGGCGCGGAAACCAAGCGGCGAACTCCGATTTCAGAAACGGTCGAATTTAAACCGCTACGCCATGTTTACAGCAGCGCACTCATCCATTAGACGGTCAATGTTTGTGGACTGTGCGAGTATAAATAAGCTCTAGTGTCAAGCGGCTTAGAATGCGCCTAAAACAAGACCATCACATGAGCCGCCGCCGCCGCCGCCGCCGCCGCCGCTAGGCGCACGCGAGGAGGGCAGCAGCTGCGGTTGTCTGCGGCTGACCGCCGCGGCGCGTCGGCCCCCCCCCCGCTCAAGCCTCCTGGCGTGCGCCGCACTTACGCAACGGGCGTCGGCTTCGTCAGCGTCGGCTGCGGAGACGCCGTCTGAGGCGGCGGCGCTGCGCCATCTCGTCGGCGGCGGCTCACTCTTTATCTTCACCGAGTCCCAGGCCGCGGCCGCCGCCGCAGCGCTGGCGACGTCGCCGCCGCGGGCCAAGGCCGTCTTGCCCTCGGCGTACTTGTCCGCTTCGCTATCGCTCGACGATGTCGTCGGCGGCGGCGGCGGTAGGTGCTGCGGCGGCGGCGGCGGCTGCTGCTGCTGCTGCGACGTCACGCTCGCGACGGCTGCGACTGCGTACTTGTCCGGCAGCTTAGCAGGCACCGCCGCCGCCGCGGCCAAAGACGGCGTCGTTGACGAGGGCGTCGGCTCGAGCGTGAAGTAGACGGACGTGGCGCCCTCCTCGCGCATCGTGCGCACCGAGCCGAGCAGGGTGTGGCGGTGCTCGGCGCAGCGCACGCCGACCGCGTCCAGGTCGGCCGGCCCGATGGCCTTGCAAATCTCCAGCTCGTCGTAGCCGTTGTCGCAGAACGACTGGTAGTACTCGGCCAGGCCGATGCTGCTCAGCCACTCGCGCACGATGTTTCCGCTGTCAGCCATCGCGAGCGCGTCGCGGCCGCGCAATGAACCGACTTCGACTCAGCCAGCCTGCCAGCTGCGCCGTCGGCTTTGGCTCCGCCTCCAGACCGGAAGGCGCATGCGCCAACGCCCGCAGCTGCGTCACCGCTACGGACCGGCGCACTCTTGCGCGACCGGGCGGAGCTGAGGGACGAGCAGGCGGTGTCG